>JAJHIY020000641.1:10000-617500 GCA_022114975.2 Lampris megalopsis
AGATTGATTCACACCACGAAGCAAGTCATTCACTGGGACTGCGCAAGGCTGGGATTGTTCCCCTCTTGGACGCAAACCGCTTACATGAGTTCGCCTCAGGTTAGATAAGCAACGGAGACCACCACCTCTGGAAGTGTGGTGAATTAGGGGATATTGGGGGGAGCATACGGGCGGAGGTGGAAATTACATGAATCAGAGGAATATTGGCTGGAGGAGGACACGGATGGGCTCTGGAGAAGCGGAGGGAGGCCAGTTAGGAGGGCTTCAGTCTGGGGCCGGGCTCTCCATGTATGGCAGGGAGTGGCTGGGGCAGCATGCTTGACTGTCGGCCAGTTTACACCAGGCTGGATGGATGCTGGCAGTGTGCTGTGTGTGTCTACCCTCAGCCTGACATGTGTTTAGCTAGTGTCCTTAGCTCACCGCTAGGGACACGGAAGCACCAGAGATCACCACAGAGACGTATGAGACCTCTTTTAGTCATCTTTCCCCAACACCGTCTACTCAATTGGACTGTGGCGACCAGCATTTGACCAAAAGCCTTTACGGGTGCACGAAGTCTACATGTCCATCTTTAAGTCTAGTTGCCCCCTCAGTGTCTTTCTGCTCCCTGTGTATATGCTGTGTATCTCAGCTCCAGGACCTCAAGGCTGACAGCTTGATTATACACATCCTACTATAGTTTAGAGGTTTGTTCCGCTTGCAAATCAAGCCGAGCTGTCGACTCCGTCTTTACACAACTGGCATGGCGGGGCCGTTCCGAACTGAAGAGGGACAGAAGACTAGAGTCACCGCTGCTGCTTGGCCAGGGCAGTGAACCCACATGGCACACTTAGAACATTGTTATAGGGGGCTGCATTTAGGAGATAAACGAATGCCACCATGTCTACCATAACCCATGCCATAACTGATACCACAGTCTGGTGTGGAGCAGGAAGTAGAAATGATGGTTGATCCAAATTTCTATTTTGACAAGTACAAATTGCATTGTGGGGAAATATGTGCATGGTAAACTAGACAGCGTTCTTGTGTATGGCGACGCCTCCATCAGGCGGGGTATGCTGGAGGATAGTGTTTTGTAAAACCCTCTTGAAACCCTCTCTTAGATGAAGTAGATGAAAATCCAAAAAATGAGAAATGGACAAAATCTTACAAAGCCCGTTTAACTGGGATTTCATGATCAGTTTTGATTGGTTTGGTTCACGGCAGCTTGGGGATTCTGTCTGCTGAAGTCGACCCGGCAAAACTGCGAGGATGTTTTCTCTTTGCCCAAGTTTTGATGATGTCACAAGTGGTTTCATTTTCGGTTCATTGCTTTCAGCTTGTCATTCATTTTCCATCCTTTGGCCGCAAAAAGGCGACCATTGCTCTCCGGTCTTCCTGCTTGGGTTGTTCTGACTGTATTTTATATTTCCTCCAAAAACGACTCCTGCATCTGTTTCTTTGGAAGACCTTCTAACCGGTTTACCTTAATTGGCTTTGAATGTTTTGACATTTGTTTTCAACGTTGCGGTTTCATGTACTTCTGTACATGAAAAGAAACGACATATCGTTTCCCCCGGCCCACAGCAGTGCAAGGCAAAGACAAAAACACATACCCAAAAACTACAAGAACACATATAATAACTAACATGTATATCTAAACTAATACATACATGCAGAATAAACAAAAAAACACATAAGATAAAACCACTGTCCAGGAGAAGGAAAGCCAGCCAGGATGACTGTCGGAACTGCCGGTCTGCATGGGCTAGCAGTTAGGAACTACCGGTCTGCATGGGCTAGCAGTTAGGAACTACCGGTCTGCATAGGCTAGCAGTTAGGAACTACCGGTCTGCATGGGCTAGCAGTTCCTAACTGCCGGTCTGCATGGGCTAGCAGTTAGGAACTGCCGGTCTGCATGGGCTAGCAGTTAGGAACTACCGGTCTGCATGGGCTAGCAGTTAGCTTAGCCTGCCCCGCTTCTGTGTCCTGTCAGACCGCCCTCGGTGTTTCCTCCTCGGGCGCATCTCCAGGCCGGGGCCGTGGTCCTTGGGCCCACCGGACACAGCAGACCAGGCCCCCTCAGCCAATCCAACGCCAGCTCTCCAAGCCAGACAACCCCCGACACACCTCCCCGCACTCCACACGGCGACACCAAAAACACGCCAGGCGAGGCCGCCGCCACCAGATCGGAACTGGGTCTGCATGGGCTAGCGGTTAGCTTAGCCTGCCCCGCTTCCGCGTCCTGTCAGACCGCCCTCGGTGTTTCCTCCTTGGCCGCAGCTCCAGGCAGTGTAAAGACTGGAGCTTAGTGGGGTTTGAAATACAGACATTTGGCCTTTGTCATCAGGGACCACAGACTTTCTAGAGTAAAGGCTTGAGATCTGTGAATCCCTTTGACAAACTTTTACAGACTTACTTTTACCCATCTTGTATATATGGTATATAGCGTAGTTGTAAATAATCATTTTTATATGTTTTGACCTGCTGTGTTCTAGAGCACTTGGTAAACAGTGGGGTTTGCGTGACTTATAAATCAATGCAGTCGCAATAATGGTAGTATAGCGAATTTAGGGGCAGCCGGGAACCAAACCCGAGTCTCCCGCATCACGGGCGACTACGTTAACCAGTCGACTAAAGGGCCCAACCCATTAGCCAACCAGCTAGCGAGTCTACTCATTCATGATCATTACAGTAGTAGCTAGTGAGACGTAATGTTTCTATCTATCTATCTATCTATCTATCTATCTATCTATCTATCTATCTATCTATCTATCTATCTATCTATCTATCTATCTATCTATCTATCTATCTATCTATCTATCTATCTATCTATCTATCTATCTATCTATCTATCTATCTATCTATCTATCTATCTATCTATCTCTAGTTGGTAGCAGGGGCCTGGGATTTCTCTTTATCCATTATTCAGTTGAGAGCAACACTTTTGTGAGAAATCAAATCCCTAATCATCTTGCTCTGGGTCTGTCTTGGTAGAAAGACTGGAAGGGGGTGAGAGAAGGAGCACAGAGCTCCCTGCCTTAATGTGACAGTCTGGGGGAGCTTTACTTTGGATTTGACTGATGTTACTGATATTCATACGTTGATATACGAGCTTCCTGAAGCAAGAACCGACTCTGACTTGCCCTGTGAAAAGAAAGAAAGAAAGAAAAGGTTTCCTGAGCCGTATTTGTAATTCACTGTGTTGAGGAGCCATGTAACGCACCCCCCCCCCCCCGGGCTGCTCATCTCATCTCTGCATCCAGTTTTTATGAATGCCTGGCTGTGTCTATTATGCACATGCTTAAAAGCCTCACGTCACCATGGAAACCATCAATTCAGCATCACTCCAGTCCTCATGTCAATGGTCCAAATAAGCGGGAATGTGTAAACTTTTGCCTGTGTGTGTGTGTGTGTGTGTGTGTGTGTGTGTGTGTGTGTGTGTGTGTGAGAGAGTTGCTCTGCTCTTGATGCTTTATATGTGTTTTATCAATATGAGAGTTTAAGTGCCTCCATTTTGATGCAAGCTGGTCCACAAGTGTGAACTTGATGTGCAAAGAGAGAGAGAGAGAGAGAGAGAGGGAAAGAGGGAGTGAGAGCGAGGGGAGGGAGGAGTGAGAACAGGCCTGCACTTTCTGTCAATGACAGCTAATCTCTGCAGGCTGCATTGATGGACGCCGTCTCTGATGCACAAATCCTGCTTCAATCAGCCCCAAACACAGATCACATGCAGCTGGCTGCCGGGCTAGGGACAAGCCATATGCTGGGACCGCCAGCTGGACTCACTGCTGTCTCTGACAACAGTCCACGTCCACTGCTGTCTCTGATAGCAGTTCACGTCCAGTCCTGTCTCTGATAGCAGTCCACATCCACTCCTGTCTCTGATAACAGTCCACATCCACTCCTGTCTCTGATAATAGTCCACATCCACTGCTGTCTCTGATAATAGTCCACATCCACTGCTGTCTCTGATAGCAGTTCACGTCCACTCCTGTCTCTGATAGCAGTCCACATCCACTCCTGTCTCTGATAATAGTCCACATCCACTCCTGTCTCTGATAATAGTCCACATCCACTGCTGTCTCTGATAATAGTCCACATCCACTGCTGTCTCTGATAGCAGTTCACGTCCACTCCTGTCTCTGATAGCAGTCCACATCCACTCCTGTCTCTGATAGCAGTCCACATCCACTCCTGTCTCTGATAACAGTCCACATCCACTCCTGTCTCTGATAACAGTCCACATCCACTCCTGTCTCTGATAATAGTCCACATCCACTGCTGTCTCTGATAATAGTCCACATCCACTGCTGTCTCTGATAGCAGTTCACGTCCACTCCTGTCTCTGATAGCAGTCCACATCCACTCCTGTCTCTGATAACAGTCCACATCCACTCCTGTCTCTGATAATAGTCCACATCCACTGCTGTCTCTGATAGCAGTCCACATCCACTCCTGTCTCTGATAACAGTCCACATCCACTCCTGTCTCTGATAACAGTCCACATCCACTCCTGTCTCTGATAATAGTCCACATCCACTGCTGTCTCTGATAATAGTCCACATCCACTGCTGTCTCTGATAGCAGTTCACGTCCACTCCTGTCTCTGATAGCAGTCCACATCCACTCCTGTCTCTGATAACAGTCCACATCCACTCCTGTCTCTGATAATAGTCCACATCCACTGCTGTCTCTGATAATAGTCCGCATCCACTGCTGTCTCTGATAACAGTCCACATCCACTCCTGTCTCTGATAATAGTCCACATCCACTGCTGTCTCTGATAACAGTCCACGTCCACTGCTGTCTCTGATAACAGTTCACGTCCACTGCTGTCTCTGATAACAGTTCACGTCCACTCCTGTCTCTGATAGCAGTCCACATCCACTCCTGTCTCTGATAACAGTCCACATCCACTCCTGTCTCTGATAATAGTCCACATCCACTGCTGTCTCTGACAACAGTCTACGTCCACTGCTGTCTCTGATAACAGTCCACATCCACTGCTGTCTCTGATAGCAGTTCACGTCCACTCCTGTCTCTGATAGCAGTCCACATCCACTCCTGTCTCTGATAACAGTCCACATCCACTGCTGTCTCTGATAATAGTCCACATCCACTGCTGTCTCTGATAACAGTCCACATCCACTCCTGTCTCTGATAATAGTCCACATCCACTGCTGTCTCTGATAACAGTCCACGTCCACTGCTGTCTCTGATAACAGTTCACGTCCACTGCTGTCACTGATAACAGTTCACGTCCACTCCTGTCTCTGATAGCAGTCCACATCCACTCCTGTCTCTGATAACAGTCCACATCCACTGCTGTCTCTGATAATAGTCCACATCCACTCCTGTCTCTGACAACAGTCTACATCCACTGCTGTCTCTGATAATAGTCCACATCCACTGCTGTCTCTGATAGCAGTTCACGTCCACTCCTGTCTCTGATAGCAGTCCACATCCACTCCTGTCTCTGATAACAGTCCACATCCACTCCTGTCTCTGATAACAGTCCACATCCACTGCTGTCTCTGATAACAGTACACATCCACTGCTGTCTCTGATAACAGTCCACATCCACTGCTGTCTCTGATAACAGTCCACATCCACTGCTGTCTCTGATAACAGTCCACATCCACTCCTGTCTCTGATAACAGTCCACATCCACTGCTGTCTCTGACAACAGTCCACGTCCACTGCTGTCTCTGATAATAGTCCACATCCACTGCTGTCTCTGATAACAGTCCACATCCGCTCCTGTCTCTGATAACAGTCCACGTCCACTGCTGTCTCTGATAATAGTCCACATCCACTGCTGTCTCTGATAACAGTACACATCCACTCCTGTCTCTGATAACAGTCCACGTCCACTGCTGTCTCTGATAACAGTCCACATCCACTGCTGTCTCTGATAACAGTCCACATCCACTGCTGTCTCTGATAACAGTCCACATCCACTGCTGCCTCTGATAACAGTCCACATCCACTGCTGTCTCTGATAGCAGTACACATCCACTCCTGTCTCTGATAACAGTCCACATCCACTGCTGTCTCTGATAACAGTCCACATCCACTCCTGTCTCTGATAACAGTCCACATCCACTGCTGTCTCTGATAACAGTCCACATTTACTCCCACCACGGCGTGCCCGCGCCACACTCTGCAGGCTCGCTGTAAAGCTGTGTAGTCACACGTTTCACTGCAAAAATGTAAGGGAAAGATGCAAAGCAGAAAACCACAGCAGCATCCCCTCCTCTGGTTCTGGTACACTACACGCTGCAGAGCTGGCCTCACACTCCAGGCCTGCGTGGAAAAGAGCCCCATGTCAGACTCCTGTGTTAGTGGATAAGAGCCCCATGTCAGACTCCTGTGTTAGTGGAAAAGAGCCCCATGTCAGACTCCTGTGTTTGGCTGACTTTATTTTTGTGTTTTTGCCCTTGAAGCTTAAAATGAGTGTTCATCTTTAAAGGTTAGATCCCTCTAAACTGCTACTCCTGTAAATGTCATGCTCAGGCATCCTCTCTTTACTCTTCCTTCCTTCCTTTCTGTCTTTCTTTCCTTCTTTCTTGCTTCCTTCTGTACTTTCTTTTTCTTGCTTTCTTTGTTTCTTCCTTGCTTGCTTGCTCTGTTTTCTTTCTTGCTGTGTCCATAAATATCCTTATACAAACCACAAGAAGTGTATTTGTATTTTCCTCTTGAATCTTGTTTTGGCTGGTGGTATTAGATAGTGGGGTACACTAACCTCTTCATGTGTAATTTAGATACTGGGGTACGTTAACCTCTTCCTGTGTGATTTAGATACTGGGGTACACTAACCTCTTCCTGTGTAATTTAGATACTGGGGTACACTAACCTCTTCCTGTTTAATTTAGATACTGGGGTACACTAACCTCTTCCTGTGTAATTTAGATACTGGGGTACACTAACCTCTTCCTGTGTAATTTAGATAATGGGGTACACTAACCTCTGCCTGTGTAATTTAGATACTGGGGTACACTAACCTCTTCCTGTGTAATTTAGATACATGGGTACACTAACCTCTTCATGTGTAATTTAGATACTGGGGTACACTAACCTCTGCCTGTGTAATTTAGATACTGGTGTACACTAACCTCTTCCTGTGTAATTTAGATACTTGGGTACAATAACCTCTTCCTGTGTAATTTAGATACTGGGGTACACTAACCTCTTCCTGTGTAATTTAGATACTGGGGTACACTAACCTCTTCATGTGTAATTTAGATACTGGGGTACACTAACCTCTTCATGTGTAATTTAGATACTGGGGTACACTAACCTCTTCATGTGTAATTTGGATACTTGGGTACACTAACCTCTTCATGTGTAATTTAGATACTGGAGTACACTAACCTCTTCATGTGTACTTTAGATACTGGGGTAGACTAACCTCTTCATGTGTAATTTAGATACGGGGTACACTAACCTCTTCCTGTGTAATTTAGATACTTGGGTACGTTAACTTCTTCCTGTGTAATTTAGATAATGGGGTACACTAACCTCTTCCTGTGTAATTTAGATACGGGGGTACACTAACCTCTTCCTGTGTAATTTAGATACTGGGGTACACTAACCTCTTCCTGTGTAATTTAGATACTGGGGTACACTAACCTCTTCCTGTGTAATTTAGATATTGGGGTACGCTAACCTCTGCCTGTGTAACTGAACCTTATTGGACGCTGGCGGTGGTCCTTCTCACAGCCGTTTAAACTCCAATTTGGACGTCCGTTGAGGTGTTAAGGAAAATGTGTTGCTTCTTAAGGTTCTATTTTGGGCTGCTGCCTGAGGTTCTGTTTTTGGTTGTTTTTTTTCGGCATTTGCACTCCTACTCAGCTACAGTACACAAACCCGGCACCACCAACACATTCTCCATGCTACAGACCTCCTCCCTCCGCCGCTCCCTGGACCTCCGTTCAGACTGCAGGTCTCCTTCTGTGCAGTCCAGCTCGGCTGTTCAGCAGAGTCCGTGGGTGCTGAGCTGAGTGCCTCTGTAGGGCAGTTTGACAGGGATGACATGGGCTGCAATGCAGGCGGTGGCACTCAAACTGAGGCAGGTGTAGGCAGTCAGACAGACAGACAGACAGACAGACAGACAGATTAAGGGACCCCCCTCCCCCCACCAGCACCACCTGCTCGTGGGGTCAGGAGTGGTTCTGGGATCTGCCGTGCAACACCTCCTGAATCATTTAAGAGGAGGCTGTGGTGTGTTGACCTCTTCTAGACAATGAAAACACATGGTTTTGTGTTACACTTGTGCCTTGGTATAAGTGGGCCGGATATCTACTTTCAAGACTGTGTTTATATTTGCATTCAATAGCCTGTCACAAACACCTTTTTTCAGCATATTGATTTTGGGTAAGATGAGGTGAAGAAGAAAGCAAACTGCAGGTGGGATTTCAGTGTTTTTTGGCCAGCCTCTTTCACAAGATATATTGCTGTGGCCCAGACCCGTCCCACACCCGACACATCATCCGGAACCACATACCGTGTGGAATGATGGCACTTGGGCGGTCCGCTCCTGTTTGCCAGATCTGGGCCAGAACCAAGCCGTAGCAATGCTGCATGTGCCACATATTTGCCAAAGGTGGCCCATATTTGTTTTGTGATATTTGGGCCATATTCACCATTTACCCCACGGGCCACTTCAGGGTCACATCCGTTTGGTCAGGGCCAGAAGAAGACCATCAGTGCCGCATCACTGCCTGCCGTGCTACTACATGGGGTGCGGAATTTTACTACTGTGTCAGATGAATGCATGATTCTCCCCTGGAGAGCGCTCTTCTAACAGACCTCCAAGTGGTCTCTGCCTCTTTATAATCGCTTATATTTACCTTTTTCTTACATCACGTCGATACTGTCAGGACGAGGAAAGGCAAAGAGGTGTCCGGGTAGCATAGTGGTCCGTTCCGTTGCCTACCAACACGGCGATCCCCGGTTCGAATCCCCGTGTTACTGCCAGCTTGGTCGGGCGTCCCTACAGACACAATTGGCCGTGTCTGCAGGTGGGGAGCCAGATGTGGGTATGTGTCCTGGTCACTGCACTAGCGCCTCCTCTGGTGTGTCAGGGCACCTGTTCGGGAGGGGGGAGAGGGATAGCATGATCCTCTCACGCGCTGCATCCCCCTGGTGAAACTCCTCACTGTCAAGTGAAAAGAAGTGGCTGGCGACTCCACGTGTATCGGTGGAGCAGCGATGGACGCAGGATACAATAGGGGAGAAAAAGGGGGGAAATTCCCCCCCCCCCAAAAAAAAAGTGGAAAGGGAAAGCCCTCCGAGCTGAGACTTCCGCAGGCCCGGCACCTCTCTGCAGTCGCTAGTCCTCACCTAGAGATCAGGGAACATGTTGTCATGGCTACAGAGAGCTGGGGACCGGGCACATCGGGCCCACTTAGATAATTTTAGTCCTGGTGCTTTCGCAGCTTCGCAGGTGCAGAAGACGGGGGTGAGACGGTGGCAGACGAGAGGAAGAGAGAGAGAGAGAGAGAGAGTCTCCTTTCTCAGATGGCTGAGGTGTTAGAATATCCATGAATCTGGACTTCTAATAGACCTGCAGCGCTGGGTTTGAACAGGAAAACCAAACACAGTCAAATGACCCTGATCTTGGTTTCCATGCCAGCTCCAGAAGACACCACTTCCTTGGCAAGACAAACATATCGATGGCAAGGGCACTGGAGTGGGGGGGGGAGGGGGATGGGATATAGGAGCACGGGGTCACGGCCTTTCTCCGTGCACACGGGCCTCTCGTCTTTCCGGAAAGAAAAAAACCCCGGGATGTCCAAAAGTAAGCGACCCGGGTATCCCTCTCCACTTGGAGCTGACATCCAACCGTGTGGCCGGAATCGAGTGACATCTGCTCTTTATGGTAAACACCACACAAGGGTCGCCGGGGCCCACAGCCAAGTCACCCGAGAGCAGGACATTAGTGAACGTTAATTAGCTGTCAGCGGACACCGGATCGGTGAAGGCACCTTACCGAGCCCGGTGTCCGCCGCCCCGCTCGGCCTCGGCTCAAGCTTCAGGTCCGGAACGCCACCAAGTGTGAAACGTTAACTCGGTAGCCATGGAGAGGCTTGGATGGATGAACGGTTGGATGAACGGCGGGGTTTGATTGCAGAGAAGAAGAGCTCTCTCTTCACTGTCATGGTGTACTTATACCACGTCCTGAGAAAGTGAGCTCAAAACATCTCGCCAAGGCGTGACCCTTAATGCCTGACTTTTATTACATTTATTCTCAAAATCGGTGCCCAGGGGGCGTAGTGGTCTGTTCTGTTGCCTACCAACGCGGGGGATCGCCGGTTCGAATCCCCTACAGACACAATTGGCCACGTCTGCGGGTGGGAAGCTGCATGCGGGTATGTGTCCTGGTCACTGCACTAGCGCCTCCTCTGGTCTATCGGGGCGCCTGTTCAGGGGGGGGAACTGGGGGGGGGGGGTAGCGTGATCCTCCCAAGTGCTACATCCCCCTGGCGAAACTCCTCACAGTCAGATGAAAAGAAGCGGTTGGCGAATCCACGTGTAGGGAGGAGGCACGTGGTAGTCTGCAGCCCTCCCCGGATCGGCGGAGGGGGTGGAGCAGCGACCGGGACGGCTCGGAAAATAGGGTAATTGGCCAAGTACAATTGGATAAAAAAAAGGGGAGGGGGGTTCCCAGAAACTGCTTTATCTAACAGAGGTCACAAAACCCTTCCCAGACAGCATCCGGATGTGGGACACTTCAGGCAGTGATGCAGCACTGCTGGCCTTTTTCTGGCCCTGACAAAATGGATGTGAGCCTGAAGTGGCCCACATGTATATAGCAAATATGGCCCAAATATGCCAAATCAAATGTGGGCCTTTGTTGGGAAAGAAGCGGTGCTCTGGGCAACATGTGATCTGGATGTGACCCTGAAGTGGCCCGTGGGGTAAATGGTGAATATGGCCCAAATATCACAAAACAAATATGGGCCACCTTTGGCAAATATGTGGCACATGCGGCATTGCTATGGCTTGGTTCTGGCCCAGATCTGGCAAACAGGAGTGGACCGCCCAAGTGTCATCATTCCACGCGGTATGTGGTTCTGGATGAAGTGTCAGGTGTGGGACGGGTCCGGGCCACAGCAAGTTTGCTATCTGGGCCCCCTGTCTCATGTATAGGACATTTGTATAGGACACCATACTTGGTCCCAGACCCCTGACTATCCAGATATCCTGCACAGCTCACGCAGCCTGCATCGTGACCGTGAACAGACTCATACGCTTGTGTTTGTTGCATGGCTGCCGATCACCTGAGGAAAGCTGGTCTTCTGCTCTAGCGGTACCTGTCCTCTCACGTGAGGGATTTTTCTGTCTCCCTCTGTCTTTGACTAAATAATGCATGGAAACAAAAAAGGGAATTTTGGAGCCGTCGTGTGGTTTTGCACACTCTCGGCGGTGGTTCAGCATGACATATTCTGCCTCTTTGGGCTCATAAGCGTGCCTGCACCGCTGCCAAGTTCAGAGACCATAGCAACACGAGAGAGATGGCGTTCCAGACCCCCCCCACCCCCCTCCGGAAAAGTGGCGAGAACAAAGACAGATTCTGAGCACTTGTCATTTCCAGCTGGTTGCGATGCCTCTTTGCTAAGTGAAAATATGAGTGGCGCCGTGTTAGCCACGAGTCTGGCCCGGCTGCCGTTTCTCCGGCCCACCAGCCGCCCACTGCTTCTCAGGATCATGTATCCGAGGATCGCAGATGCCCGCGCTCGTTGCATTAGTGAGGCTCAACCGCACAATCTGTCTGTTTTTCCATAGCCCGGAGGAAAGCCTCCCCGGTCTGCTGAGGGTTCCCACGTCAGGCTCACACAGCCACCCCGCCTCACACTGCGGGGAGGGAGGAGCCCCCCCCCCCTTTGATACACAGCACAGAGATTACAAGGGATGACAGCCAACCACTCAGCCATTACACCGTCTCTGAGCTTCAGACCAAATACTCTCTCTGCATCTCATGTGGGATGAATAGAGGGTGTTTTCACTCGCTTTCTCACAATGTCATGACTCAGAACGCGGGCCTGTCTAACTATGATGTTCACAAACCATGCAAATAATAGTCTATAGTCACTGGGAGTACAAATACCTTCAGTACGGGCAGCAATCACAGCACTAGATAATCAATATCAAGCAGCAGAAGTGTGACTCGGTGCTGCACCGTGTCACAATACGCTGCGATCTTCCTCCCAGAGCGTGAAGCCCGAGCCCTTCCACATCCTCATCACAAGACGACAAACAGGGGTTTTAGTTTGATTATCAGCAGGGATTATTTAAGTCCGTTACTCCCTAAACACAAAGCCGAGCACAACTGCTCTGTTGTCCTGCTGCAGTAAATATTTACTGCTCAGAGGCCGAGGCGAGAGAGACGAGCCACGCCGCCATCTCTGTCATCCCCCCACCCCGACCCAAACCAACAGAGCTAGAGAAAAGCAAAGTTCAAGATGGAAAATTTGTCAGAGATCAGACCAAGGTTCATCACTGTATCTACTACTACTACTACTACTACTACTACATACTACTACTACCTACTACTACTACTATTACCTACTACTACCTACTACTACTACTACTACTACCTACTACTACTACCTACTACTACTACTACTACTACCTACTACTACTACCTACTACTACTACTACTACTACTACCTACTGCTACTACTACTACTACTACCTACTACTACCTACTACTACTACTACTACTACCTACTGCTACTACTACTACCTACTACTACTACTACTACTACTACTACCATGAGTACTACTACCTACTACTACTACTACTACTACTACCTACTATTACTACCTACTGCTACTACTACTACTACTACCTACTACTACTACTACTACTACCTACTGCTACTACTACTACTACTACTACTACCTACTACTACTACTACTACCATGACTACTACTACCTACTACTACTACTACTACTACTACTACTACTACCACGACTACTACTACCTGCTACTACTACTACTACCATGACTACTATTACCTACTACTACTACTACTACTACTACTACTACTACTACCACGACTACTACTACTACTACTACTACTACCTACTACTACTACTACTACTACCTACTGCTACTACTACTACTACTACTACTACCACTACCACTACCACTACTACTACTACTACTACTACTACCTACTACTACTACTACCTACTGCTACTACTACTACTACTACTACCTACTACTACTACTACTACTACTACCATGACTACTACTACGACGACTACTACTACCTACTACTACTACTACTACTACCATGACTACTACTACTACTACTACCATGACTACTACTACCTACTACTACTACTACTACCTACTACTACTACTACTACCACGACTACTACTACTACTACCATGACTACTACTACCTACTACTACTACTACTACTACCACGACTACTACTACCTACTACTACTACTACCACGACTACTACTACCTACTACTACTACTACTACTGCTACTACTACTACCACGACTACTACTACTACTACTACTACTACTACTGCCACTACTACTACTACTTTCGGCTGCTCCCGTTAGGGGGCGCCACAGCGGATCATCCGTTTCCATCTCTTCCTGCCCTCTGCATCTTCCTCTGTCACACCACCCTCCTGCATGTCCTTCCTCACCACATCCATAAACCTCCTCTTTGGCGTTCCTCTTCTCCTCTTGCCTGGCAGCTCCATATTCAGCATCCTTCCCCCAATATACCCAGCATCTCTCCTCCACACATGTCCACACCAGCTCAGTCTTGCCTCTCTTGCTTTGTCTCCAAACCATCCAACCTGAGCGGTCCCTCTAATATACTCGTTCCTAATCTTGTCCTTCTTCATCACTCCCAGTGAAAATCTTATCATCTTCAACTCTGCCACCTCCAGCTCCACCTCCTGTCTTTTCATCGGTGCCACTGTCTCCAAACCATATAACATAGTTGGTCTCACAACCATCCTGTAAACCTTCCCTTTAACTCTTGCTGGTACCCTTCTGTCACAAATCACTCCTGACACTCTTCTCCACCCACTCCACCTTGCCTGCACTCTCTTCTTCACCTCTCTCCTGCACTCCCCGTTACTTTGGACAGTTGACCCCAAGTATTTAAACTCATGCCTTCGTCACCTCTGCTCCTTGCATCCTCACCATTCTGCTGTCCTCCCTCTCATTCACACATAGGTATTCTGTCTTGCTCCTACTGATTTTCATTCCTCTTCTCTCCAGTGCATACCTCCACCTCTCCAGGCTCTCCTCCACCTGCACCCTACTCTCACTACAGATCACAATGTCATCCGCGAACATCATTGTCCACGGAGACTCCTGCCTGATTTTGTCCGTCAACCTGTCCATCACCATTGCCAACAAGAAAGGGCTCAGAGCCGATCCTTGATGTAATCCCACCTCCACCTTGAACCCATCCGTCATCCCAACTGCACACCTCACCCTTGTCACACTTCCCTCATACATATCCTGCACCACTCCTACATACTTCTCTGCAACTCTCGACTTCCTCATACAATACCACACCTCCTCTCTCGGCACCCTGTCCTATGCTTTCTCTAAATCTACAAAGACACAATGCAACTCCTTCTGGCCTCCTCTATACTTCTCCATCAACATTCCCAGAGCAAACATCACATCTGTGGTGATCTTTCCTGGTATGAAACCATACTGCTGCTCGCTGGTCATCTCCCCTCCTCTTAACCTAGCTTCTGACTTGTGCTGAAATCTGATTTATGATGCACATATATGATTTGGCAAAGGTTTTACACCGGATGCCCTTCCTGACGTAACCCTCCTGATTTATCCGGTCTTGAGACCGGCACTAAGAATGCACTGGTTTGTGCCTCCTCAGTGGCTGGGTTAAAGGGCCATCAGTGTTTAAGGTTTTAAACCAATCAGGCTGCTGAATAACAGTATGAAGGGATAACCCCCGTATCCAGCAACTCTTATCGGTCTTGGACACCATTGTGTTGGCCCAGAGTAGAGCCTTGTTTCATTCTGGATTTGAGTCTGAAGAGAGGTTTTTATGCTTATAAAGGCAGATTTGACTGCCATCTACCAAAAACAAAATAAATGGGAATTTTAGGAAATGATGTTCCCCTTTAAATGATCTGTTTGGAGAGAAATAAGGTGTGTCATTGCCAAACGCGGAAAACAAGTGCAGAAGCATTTGGCTTCAACCGCTCTGGGGCTGTATTGCCCCACAGTACTGCACACACTCTACCAAACGCTAACGACTGCCATGTAAATTAACCCCGTGACACGGATTCTCCAGTGTACACACAGGAACAGAAGCTCCTCCAGATGCGTCTTGACCAAGAGTTTCCTGTCTCGGGAGAAAGACCAGCGGCATGAAAACATATGTTGTAGCAATGGCACTCTGACATGTAGGGCATAAATAATGACTTGCACTCTGGCACTACAGAGGAGAAATATTTCTCCCTCTCTCCCCTCTTTCTCTCTCTTTCTCTCCCCTCTTTCTCTCTCTCTCTCTCTCTCTCTCTCTCTCTCATTCTCACTTTTTCTTGATTTCTGTCTCTCACACACAAAAGGATTAAAAGGCCATCCAGAAATATGCACATTTGGCCTATTGTGCTCGTCCAGCAGCACATGCTAACAAGCCTTAGCACAAATAACAAGGACGACGGGGGCAGAACACTGGTGGTCTGCACACACTTAAATGCAGAAACGTGCACACACACACTAACTTGTGTGCCTTCCACAACCCTTATCAGTAAGCAGCAACTGAATCCTAGACCATTTTAGTGAGTTTGCTGACATCTACAGGTTAACAACCGTGCCCTGCTACGTTAAAACACAGAGCACCATGGCCAGCCTGACAGGTCTCTAAAGGGAAACTTCACCGATGGTTTTGTGGAGAAACAAGCCACTGGGTGCAACCCATTAGGTCAAGGGGTGAAGAATGAGAACGAGGGGGCGAGCCAGGACTCAGACTACCTAGGCGGGGAGATTGCGATCGACACTGGTAAGTCTGTGTGGGTTTCCTCCGGGTGCTCCGGTTTCCTCCCACAGTCCAAAGACATGTAGGTCAGGTGAATAGGCTGTACTAAATTGTCCCTAGGTGTGAATCTATGTGTGTGTGTGTGTGTGTGTGTGTGTGTGTGTGTGTGTGTGTGTGTGTGTGTGTGCAGGATAAGCAGTTTGCATAATGGATGGTCTTGTGTATGTGCAGTCAGTACTGATGGGTAATGTAGTTGACTGGAGCAGTGAAGTCCTCGCTGTGTACTGTATCGATGGAGAAATCGGTGTTGTCCTGCTCAGAGCCTTTCCCACAGGGCCTATATGTACCAGAATGCATTGTGCATGAGCCTCTGTGTCGTCGTCCACAAAGTCCTCTGTGCTGGTGCTGTGGGACGTCATTGACACCAGCGGAAACCAAGCTTAGCTTAGAGAATGAGGACGTGTTTTTAAACAGAGTGTTTGGATGGCTAGATGGCCTCACCCAGCACCGTGCATGCAGCGTCTTTGTCCGCGTCTGCGTTTAAGTTTTGTGTTGTGTTTGATGGCTGGGAGAGCTGGCGCTGGATCGGCTGGGGGAGCTTGGTCTGTTGCGTCCTGTGGGCCCAGGGACCTTGGCCTTGCCTGGAGCTGCGACCGAGGAGGAAGCACCGAGAGCGGTCTGACAGGACGCGGAAGCGGGGCAGGCTAAGCTAACTGCTAGCCCATGCTGACCGGTAGTTCCCACAGTCATCCTGGCTGGCGCTCCTCCCCTTGTGTCGTGTATGAAACACTCATATTGTTCTAAACTGTTTAAGTAGATAACTGGAAAGTGCACACGGCAGACGTATGACAGTAACGTAGTATATTTATTATTACGCTGTAACAACCTAGCCATCCCGAGTAGAGCGGAGTACCAAGAGGACGCCCTGGTGGCGATTCTGCCTTATATACTCTTCAGGAACAACCAATAGCTGACCTCTACCTCATTCAGCACCAATCCCATTGGTCTGTGCACATTCAAAACCAACCAACTCACACTGGTTAATATTCTGTGTTGGGAACGCCCCACCTTGGACAGTGATTTTTTTTTTTTTTAGTTTAGATATATGTGGTAGTTAGTATGTGTGTTCTTGTAGTTCTTGTAGTTCTTGGTTATGTGTTTTTGTCTTTGTGTTGCACTGCTGTGGGCTGGAGGAAACGATATTTCGTTTCATTTCGTCTACGAAAATCCATGAAATTAAATTACAACGTTACACATTTAACACGTGCCTGCACGTCGTTTCTAATGACAATAAACTGAATTGAATTGAAATGAAATTACAAATAAAGTGTTCCTGATTCCTGATCCCCTGGAGCAGATGACAGAGTATTGGAAACCCTGCCAGGCTGTATGACGTCACGATACGTCACTTGATGGCCAGAAAACAGGAGCACGAGCAGGTGTTTTGCATGCGCTATCCGTGTCACAGATAGACAGGAATAGGCTGGAAATCGGTGAGTTTCACCTTTAACCTTTACATGGTGTTTAACCTGTCGATATCGGCAAACCCACTACCATGGTCTAGGGTTTAGTTATTCTTTAAAGCTCCCCAAACTCGTAGACCATTCCTTTGGCTCTTAAACCTTTTCTGTCATGCCCCCCTCTGGAGGAAGAAAAAATGTCATGCCCCCCCCGCCCGCCCGCCCCATCAAAATGGTGACAAAATAGGCCAAGTTTAACTGTATTTAAATAACATCAAGATCATGAACATTCCTTTCACTTTTCTTTCAGTAATTTCTGTTGTGCAAATAACAAACCCAAGTTCCACTTCAACTTTATCGATCCTCTTTTTGTGACGTGTGCCACTAGATTGCTCCATCAGTCTGCCATTTTTCAAAAACAGGCAAAAACGAAATAAAATGTAAAAATCACTTTGCTAGAACAATAACAATAAAGTTCAATCTGCGCTAAATAAATAAAGCAGATATTTGGGGGAAAACGATGAGCAAGTCCATTTGTGAGAGCTCAAGTCTTGTCATTAGTCATTAGTGGCCGCAGTGAGCCTGTTTTGCACGGCACATCTTTTCAGAACGGGGTTGCAGGCGTGACACTGCCACTCTCACGTCATGCTCAGTGTTGAGCTTAGATCTGTATTTTGTTTTAAGTGAGGCAACAGCGGAAAAGCCCATTTTACAGAGACAGGATGTGGGCGGAGGGAAGCAGAACGCCCACAGCCCTCTGTCCTATGAGTGGATACTCCCTCTCCACACCAAGCCAGAGCTCACTCAGTGTCTGAGCTGTAAGGCTGAGCCTCAGGGTCAGTCAGATGTCATCTGGATGAACTGCTCCTCTTCAGCAGAGCTGAAATGAGCGGGTGCTGCTGCATTGCGGATCTATCACCCCATCATACTGAACACTGTTGTTTGGGAAGTCATTTTGAAAGAATCCTCTCAGGGAAGGGATGTGCTCCCTAAGACATGAAATCACCGCGGTGGCTCCAGAATCACTGGTTTCAACAAAGTCACTCTGATTCTCAAAGAAACCAGTATTTCCTTGATCGAGTCGCCTGCCCCACGTCTCAAGCTTTCGGGTGAATGCACTGATCTTGTCCGCCAGGCGAGGGAGGTGCTTGTCTCTCTGCCTTGAAGCTGAAGATTTAATTCATTCAGCTTTCCAGATATATCGCTGAGATAGGCCAGCTTCATCAGAAATTGTTCATCACTAAACTTGCTCGCAACTTCACCCAGAAACACCCGAATTTCCTCTCTGAGCTCAAAGACTCTAGACAACACTTCACCTCGCGAGAGCCACCTAGCGTCGCTGTGAAACAGCACAGCTGGATGTTCAGCTCCCACCTCCTCGCAGAGGACAGCCGCGCTCTCAGGGGTCTTGTTTTGATGAAACTGACCACGCTAGCAACATCGGCCAAAACCTGGTTTAGGTCTGGGCCAATCTGTCGATGCTAGCACTTCTCTGTGCATTTGGCGAGACCCTCTTGATTAGTGCCCGCAATCCCTCCGTTTTCCCTACCATGGTCTGTGCACCACCCGTGCAAACGCCCGCGCAGCTCTCCCGTTTCAGCCCATGTTGTGCCCGGTACCAGTCCAGAAGCCTGAAGAGCTCATCAGCCGTCCTCTGCTTGGGACGTACTTGCAAAACCAGCAAATCCTCACACAGTGACTCTGACGTGACAACGCGAACACAAGCAATAAACAAGCAGTCTGCATTGCGGTCAGTAGCCTCGTCCACTTGTAAGGTAAAACGTTTCCAGTTTTCCAGTTTTCCAGTGAGTTGTCCTTCAATGTCATTTGATATGTCACATACGGGTCTTGCAGCTGTATCATTGGACAGAGGGACAGCCTTCAGCTTTGCGGCGCTCGTCTCAAACAGAGTCGACACCATATCTAAAGCCGCGGGAAGGATGAGCTCCTCTGCTGTTGTGTGTGGTTTGTTGCACTGGGCAACTCTGCGTGTGACTTTATATGACGTCATCAGTGCCTTGTTGTTCACTGATGCAGCTCCTGCTGACGGTATGCACCACGTTTTCCCCGAAAGAACTCGAGTGGCTTATGGACGCGACTGGGGTGTAATGTCTCTGGGTGTCTTCTTAATTTGTTTGGTCTCATCCTACCAGCTGCCAGAGTTGTCAGACATAACATACACACTGGTCTACAGACTGTCTCATGGAGGCACGTTTTGTTGATTGTTCCGCCGTGAAAAAGATTCCGACGTCAAAACAATAGTTCCGCACTACATTCCCCCCCCCCCGCGATCACGCCCCCCCCCGTCGTGCCTCTGTGCCCCCCAAAGGCTGCTTTAAACAATGTTCCTGTAATGGCTGCTACCGGTTCCGGCCACTCCAGACCTGGTTTGTGTCTCATGTCTTATCCAGCTCTGACAACGCCGTCCCAGTCCTGAGTCCCGTCCAGTTTTCCTCTGTTGCCCATTTGCCCCAAAGCTCTTGTTCATTATTCAGTCAAGTTTCTGTGTATTTAAGTCTGGCTGTTTAGTTTGTTGGTTGTCAGGGCGTTCCACGTCTGCACCATGTTCCCCTCGCCTCTGGTCCCGATACCCTCGTGTTTCCCACCAGCAGGCCCTTTGTTTCCCCTGTTACCGCGTCCCGTTTGGGCCCTCAGTCCCTGCTCCCGCCATGCCACTTAGCTTCATTTATATAACAGTAACAACCTGATATTTAATACAGCTTCATTTTATGTTGCTCATGTTATTAGCTGCAGCTGTGTTTATCCGCTATGATAACACCACACAGTACACAGTACACACCACACAGTACACAGTACACACACCCCCAGCAGCAGCCTGCCATGGTTTCAGCCTTTCATGGGTTTTAACCTGGAGATGTCATCAAACTCCCTAAAATGGTTTAGGGTTTACTTACTCTTTATCATGAATGTCTTCCCAGCCAATCTCCAGCCTTACCTGGATATCAACCTAGTTCCTAATCCATCATCCATCATCCATCCATCATCCATCATCCATCCATCCATCCACCATCCATCATCCATCATCCAAACCGCTTATCCTGCTCCAGGGTCGTGGGGATGCTGGAGCCTATCCCAGCAGTCATTGGGCGGCAGGCGGGAAGACACCCTGGACAGGCCGCCAGGCCATCACAGGGCCAACACACACACACACACACACACACACACACACACACACACACACACACACACACACACACACACACACACACACACACACACACACATATATGCTTGCTTGCTTGCTGGTTGTCCATCGTGCCGGATGATGACCATCTTCTTCTATTTGTGGGTCCTTTGAGGACTCAGATAGCAGAAGATACCTGCGCTGAGATGGTTTTTAAAGTGGCATGGGGGGTGCGCTTCTCCCAACGCCACATGACTTGATTGTAGAGGAGATGGTTCCGATGGCAAGGGGGATCCCTAGACGACCGGCACCTCCACACAACTGCAGGGGGCTGCCGGAAATCCAGTTTTTTGGAAACCGCCTCGAAGCGTGCCGCCACAGCTTGCTTTTCTGTTGGGGTAAGCTCCCTTAGCCTTATGTCTTCCAGACTCACCCACAAGGCAGCGGGGCAGTGGTTGATAGGTGCCAGGGTGTGTCCACCAGGGTGGGCCTGCACACCATATCTCTGGGGCCCACTGCTGCTCCGAGATCCCCTGCCAAGTTAGCCTGGGGCCGCAAGACCCCAGTTACTATGTGTGGCCACGGGGAGGCCTGGCAGGAGTCTTGGTGAAGGAGAGGCTATGTACTGGCAAGGGAAGGGTTACACGCTAGGATGCTTCCCTATTCGCCACAAAGGCTAGCCAGCGGCAGCAAGCTAAGGGCAGGAAGGACACAAGCGGGTTGGAAGAACACGTGCACCTTCCCTCCAACTACACACTGCTGCACTAGACGCATCACAACACTCTGTGTGTATGTACACACACACACACACACACACATATATACACACACACACACACACACACACACATACACAAACACACACACACACACACACACACACACACATTCACACCTAGGGACAATTTAGTACGGCCGAGTCACCTGACCTACATGACTTTGGCCTGTGGGAGGAAACCCACGCAGACACGGGGAGAACATGCAAACTCCACACAGAGGACGACCCGGGATGACCCCCGAGGATGGACTACCCCGGAGCTCGAACCCAGGACCTTCTTGCTGTGAGGCGGCCGCGCTTACCACTGCGCCACCGTGTCGCCCCTAATTCCTAACGTTAACTCTTATTCTAATAACAGCTAACCCTAAAAGCTAATCTTTACAACAACCTAATAACCCCCCACACACACACACACAAGCTGAGGACTTTTCTGTGTCCTGCATACCCCTGGTGTCTGTTGGGACAGATGGAACCTTCACAAGGATAAAAATATACTGTAGCTGTAATGCTCACACACACACACACACACACACACGCCACATTTCAGCAACACCTTCACACCCACAAAGGACACATCCTGTGCTATGCTGCAAAGCGGGTAATCCATCACCCTGTGTCTTGCACAGCAGAGGACGCACACCTGCACAGCGGAGGTTAGGACAGGCTCGAGCTCCGTAGTCCGGGTCTGAAGGTGGGAGAGAGGAGGATGCGGGGCACGGCGCAGCATGCGGGGCGGGGTGGGGTTAGAAGACGCTGTGACGTGTTTGTCTCTTCACATCCTGTTTGCCGCGAGACACAGGGCTTCGGACAGGGATGCGTTCGGGACAGACGGAGGCCTGTGTTCGGCACCCTGAGTGTGACGTCACCAGACTCGAGTTCGATTCCATGTCGTCGTTACTGAACGGTCGTTTCACCGGTCTGTGCTTATTTCGGATGAATGGAGTCTCTGGTTTCCAGGCTTGAAACCGGGAGACGGACCGTCCGTTTACTGCCCAGTTTCATCTGCTTTGGGGAGGAGGAATGACGTCACCGGGGGGAGTCTTTTCCTTCTCTCTCTGAGTTTTGTATCGCTGTTAGTTTGCTGCCTTCATCCGCATCCGCGTCTGGATGCGGATGAAGGCAGCCTTGCCCCTGTGTGGCCCCTGATAGGCAGCCTTGCCCCTTTGTGGCCTCTGAAAGGCAGCCTTGCCCCTGTGTGGCCCCTGATAGGCAGCCTTGCCCCTTTGTGGCCTCTGAAAGGCAGCCTTGCCCCTGTGTGGCCCCTGATAGGCAGCCTTGCCCCTTTGTGGCCTCTGAAAGGCAGCCTTGCCCCAGTGTGGCCCCTGATAGGCAGCCTTGCCCCTTTGTTGCCCCTGATAGGCAGCCGTGGCCCTTAGCCTTGCCCCTGTGTGGCCCCTGATAGGCTGCCTTGCCCCTGTGTGGCCCCTGATAGGCTGCCTTGTCCCTGTGTGGCCCCTGATAGGCAGCCTTGCCCGTGTGGCTGACCGACCCCACTTCTCTCACGCCGCGGTTCTCTGTGCATCCTCCCTGCGACCTACCTTCATCCACCTCCCCCGGTTCTGGTGGGCCGTTCACTGGAGTCCTACTCATGGTAAAGGAGGTTGCTTGGCATCTCGGCATGTTATTCTGCAGGAGTTTATGTAAAAAGGGCAACGATTGGGGCGTCCGGGTAGCACGGCTGTCTATTCTGCTGCCTACCAACACAGGGATCGGCGGTTCGAATCCCCGTGTTACCTCCGGCTTGGTCGGGCGTCCTTACAGACACAATTGGTCGTGTCTGCGGGTGGGGAGCCGGATGTGGGTATGTGTCCTGGTCACTGCACTAGCGCCTCCTCTGGTCTATCGGGGCGTCTGCAGCCCCCCCCCCCGGATCGGCAGAGGGGGCTCGGAAGAGTGGGGTAATTGGACGGGTACAATGGGGGAGAAAAGAGGGGGGGTCAAAAAAGGAGGGGGATTGAGAGACTACAAGGCCCGGGGACAGATTTACCAACACCTGAGTCCCTATGCAGAACTTTCCAAGAAACTAACTGTCTCCCTCTGTATCCCTTGTGGGGAGGTGGGGAGGAGGGGAGGACTGTATCGGACTTCTTTTCGTTGTCTCAGGGAAGGATTCTCCGCTCGGTTTCCCGGCAGAGTAATTCTATCCATTTTTTTTCCAACACACCATCCTAAATGAAAAGAGAACAAACAGAAACAACACTGACACTGTATCCCGTGGGGCCGATGCCCAGCACGCACTCCGTAGGAGGCAGGGTCAGCTGTTAATGCACAGGGCCAGAAAGCATTTATTGGCAAAATCATAATAGCACCGGTTCCTGTAACAGGATTAGATGATGCCATCTGCACCCAACCTGCCCCCCCCCCCACCAACAGGAATGAGTCAGTGTTTGTGAGTAGTTCTCCTTCCGTATACCAGCTCAGGTGCTGACAAGGACAAACCCAGTCATGGAGAAGTGACTCAGAAGTAACATAAACAGCTCAGGAGGCACCTCCCTCCTGTTCCGCTGCGACTTCTGTTGGCTCACTTCCTTATTAAGATGTCCGCATGTCACTTCACTCATCGTGGTACGTCCCCCCCTCATCTTCTCACCCCCCTCATCTTCTTACACCCCTCAAGTCTTCCAACGTGACTCTCCTTCCTTTACCTCGGCCGCCATCCCTCCCCTTCCATCTCCACTGCCCTACATCTATCTATCTCTACCTTTATGGTTATCTCTGTCTCTGTCTGCCTCTATCTCTATCGCTACCTTTATCTCGATCTCTACCTATCTCTAGTCTCTATCTACCTTTACCTCTATCTCGATCTCTGTCTTTCACTACCTTTATCTCTATCTCTACCTTTATCTCTATCTCTACCATTATCTCTATCTCTATCTGCCTCTATCTCTACCTTTATCTCTATCTCTATGCACATTTATCTCTATCTCTTCCTTTATCACTACTGCTATCTATCGCTACCTTTACCTCAATCTCTACCTATCTCTAGTCTCTATCTACCTTTACCTCTATCTCTACCTTTATCTCTCTCTACCTTTACCTCTATCTCGATCTCTGTCTTTCACTACCTTTATCTCTATCTACCTTTATCTTTATCTTTATCTCTATCTACCTTAACCTCTATCTCTAGCCATCTTTACCTTTACCTCTATCTCTATGTCTACCTTTACCTCTCTACCTTTACCTCTCTTTAGCTATCTCTTTTACCTCTATCTCTAGCCTATCTACCTTTATCTCTCTCTACCTTTACCGCTGTCTAGCTATCTCTACCTTTATATCTATCTACCTTTATCTTTTTCTCCATCTCGATCTACCTTTACCTCTAGGTCTGTCTATCTCTACCTTTACCTCTCTCTCTATCTCTAACTTTATCTCTCTCTACCTTTACCGCTCTCTAGCTATCTCTACCTTTATCTCTATCTCTACCTTTACCTCTATCTATATCTATCTCTACGTTTATCTTTACCTCTATCTCTATCTATCTCTACCCATTCCCCCATCTCTACCTCTGACCCTGTTTACACTTGGTTTTAAAATGCGGTTTGGGCGATCGGATCATAAGTGGACAGCGAGACACGTCGCCGTTTACACCTGTGTCCATCATGCGTCTCCAAATGCGTCCTGCTGACCACTTGTGATCAGATTTTGTTACTCCGGACAAGAAGAAGAAGAAGATTTCCTGTTCCGTCCTTGTCGGGGACGCATCAGCGTCTACACTACAGAAGATATGTGGTCAAATCCGTCCCAGACCACCTCGGCAAGTGGTTTGAGAAACCGGTTCACAAAACGTTTGGTGGTCGTTTACACTTGTATTTAGCGCCGTCCACTTGTGATCCGATCGCAAAAGAATGCCTTTTAAAACCAAGCGTAAACGGGGTCTCTATCTCTATCTACTTCATCTTTACCTCTACTCTCAACCTTTCTCTCTTCTCTGTCTTTCTCTTCCTCTGGCTATCTCTTCTCTCTGTCCATCAATCTCTACCTCTTCCCTGCATCTATCTCTGTCTTCTCTCTATATCTTTACCTCTAGCTCTATTTCTCTCTACCTCTTTCTTCTCTTCTCTTCTCTTCTCTTCTCTTCTCTTCTCTTCTCTTCTCTTCTCTTCTCGTCTCTACAGTTCACACTTAATTAAATTCCCTAACAGCAAAACTAAAGCCCCGCCCCTCTTCAAAAAAAGACTATATCTCCCCCCCTTCTCTCTCTCTCTCTCTCTCTCTCTCTCTCTCTCTCTCTGTCATCGGTGTTGGGTCCCTGGGGGTCTCGCTGTGTCTCTAAGTGCTGTGCAGCCTAAGAGACCCTCTGCTTCTCCGGCTAAATCTTCAACCAAGCTAGAGGAGGTCTTGCCTGTCCTCTGAGTCCGTGATTCTTATTTACAGATTTCTCTCTGTAAGCTTAATTGGATTTTTGAAGGAGGAGATGCTTCCCCAAAGCTTTTTGTTGAGAAAAAAAGAAATGAAAGATTTAATTTTTTCGCGCACATTTTGAAGAGAGAATAAATGAGATTATGTTGACTTGAGAACGGGATGCTACAGGGAGCAGTATTTCTGTATGTCAGCGTTATTTTTCATGGGGAAAATAGTGCATACCTGAACAATTGCCGCAGTAAAAGAAAGCTGGGTAACTCAGCAGTGTGTGTGTGTGTGTGTGTGTGTGTGTGTGTGTGTGTGTGTGTGTGTGTGTGTGTGTGTGTGTGTGTGTGTGTGTGATGTTAATGGGTGGGGCGGGGCTGTTAAAAGGGGAGGCTGCTCTCTGTCCTTTAACACGGTGTCCCCCTGCTTTGGAGGAACAGGAGTGTTTGGACCCAGAGACAACGTGTGCAGTGTAAACGTGCGCTCCAGGTGGGGACAGACGTGCAAGTTTTCTCAGCTGCTTTACATCTCCCACAAAGTGTGTAATTGCTCATTAGACAACGACTACAACATTGATTCTTCTTAAATGGCCATTTATCTTATTGGCGGCGCGAGCTCATCTTTGTGGCGGGCGGCAGCCGCAGCCAGTACCGGTGTAGGAAGATGGCGGCGCGACCTTGTGTGCGGCGGCCTCAGTCGGTGCCGTCCATTGCAGTGTCCTTGTCCCCGTCTGGGTTTGTGTTTTCGTCTGATGACTGGGACAGCTGGTGCTGGATTGGCCTGGGAGAGGTTGGTCTACTGCATCCTGTGGGCCCAGAGACCACAGCTGCGCCCGAAGAGGAAACACCGAGGGCGCTCTGACAGGACGCGGAAGCGGGGCAGGCTAAGCTAACTGCTAGCCCATGCAGGACAACCCCGAGGGCGGTGTGGCGGCGGCCTCGCCTGGCCTTGACTGTGTTTTAGAGTCGTCCTGTGGAGGGCGGGGGGGCGTATCGAAGGTGTCTGGCTGGGAGAGCTGGCGTTGGATCGGCTGGGGGATCTGCTGCGTCCTGTGGGCACAGGGACCACGGCCCTGCCTGGTGCTACGCCCAAAGAGGAAACACCGAGGGCGGTCTGACAGGACGCGGAAGCGGGGCAGGCTAAGCTAACTGCTAGCCCATGCAGACCGGCAGTGTCGACAGTCCTCCTGGCTGGCGTTCCCTTGGACAGTGGAATTTTTGGACTGTTTTGTTAACGGTGTCGTTGTTTTTTTGTGTGTTGTTGGTGGTGTCGTTTTTGGGAAATTTGGGATGTGTGTTTTTGTCTTTTGTGTCGCCGAGGGAAACGGGATGTCGTTTCTTTTGTCCACGCAAGTACACAAAAGAAATGACAATAAGCTGCCCCTGATCCCGGGTTCTTCCTGCGGTCATCCTCTTGGAATATTCTTCTCTGGTCATATTTGTGGAGGGGGGGTTGGGGTGGGGGGGTTGGGGGTGAGATAGGTTTAAACTTTTCCATCTCCAACACTTGGCTGTATGGACCGGAAGGATCCAGATGGCCCAGAATGAGGCAGCCGGCATGGTGTACCTTCCTGTTCATCATAATAATCCCAACACACACATCCCCAGTATACCCAAGGCTGCTTGCCCATTAAAGTTTCAGTGGTAGGAATCCAGAAAGGAAACGTGTTTCCCAGAATGCTTTGTTTTTCAACTCTGAAACTAGACCCGGCGAGGTGAAACCACCCGGAGCAAGGGCAGAACTTCCTGTAGCAGCTGTGCACCTGCCCCAGAGAGGGGAAGCCTGTCTCTATGTGAACACCTTCAAACCCCTGAGACATTATACACTCCCTGTCCATCCCCGTCCGTCCCTGTCCATCCCTCCTTCATACTGCATGAAGCAAAACCAGTGTTGAAAAGTGGTTTGAAACGGGGAGCTCTCTCTCTCTCTCTCTCTCTCTCTCTCTCTCTCTCTCTCTCTCTCGTTCTCTCACTCTCTCCCCCTCGCTCGCTCTCTCTCTCTCTCTCTCTCTCTCTCTCTCTCTCTCTCTCTCTCTCTCTCTCTCTCTCTCTCTCTCTCTCTCTCTCTATATATATATATATCGTTCTCTCTCGCTCTCCCCCCCTCGCTCTCGCTCTCTCTCTCTCTCTGTACATCTCTCGTTCGCTCTCTCCCCCTCTCTCTCCTCCCCCCCTCTCCCCCTCCCCCCCCCTCGGTCTCTTTCGTTCTCTCTCACTCTCTCCACCTCGTTCTCTCTCTCCCTCCCTCTCGCTCTCTCCTTCCCTCTCTCTCTTATTCTGTCTTACTCTCTCCCCCTCGCTTTCTCTCCGCTCTCTATCTATTGCTCTCTCGTTCTCTCTTATTCTCTCCCCCTCGCTCTCTCTCCCCCTCGTTCTCTCTCACCCTCGCTCTCTCTCACCCTCGCTCTCTCTCTCTCTCTTACCCTCCCTCTCGGTCTCCCTCCCTCTATCACTTGTTCTCTCTCCCCTCTCTCTCTATCGCTCTCTGTTCTCTCTCACTCTCTCCCCCTCGCTTTTTCTCTCTCTCTTACCCTCCCCCTCGGTCTCCCTCCCTCTATCACTTGTTCTCTCTCCCCTCTCTCTATCGCTCTCTGTTCTCTCTCACTCTCTCCCCCTCGCTTTTTCTCCCCCTCGCTCTCTCTCTCTCTCTCTCTCTTACCCTACCCCTCGGTCTCCCTCCCTCTATCACTTGTTCTCTCTCCCCTCTCTCTCTATCGCTCTCTGTTCTCTCTCACTCTCTCCCCCTCGCTCTTTCTCTCTCTCTTACCCTCCCCCTCGGTCTCCCTCCCTCTATCACTTGTTCTCTCTCCCCTCTCTCTATCGCTCTCTGTTCTCTCTCACTCTCTCCCCCTCGGTCTCTCTCCGCTCTCTATCTATTGCTCTCTCGTTCTCTCTTATTCTCTCCCCCTCGCTCTCTCTCTCCCTCGTTCTCTCTCACCCTCGCTCTCTCTCTCTCTTACCCTCCCCCTCGGTCTCCCTCCCTCTATCACTTGTTCTCTCTCTCTATCGCTCTCTGTTCTCTCTCACTCTCTCCCCCTCGCTCTTTCTCTCTCTCTGCCCCTCTGCGGTCCTTCACGCTCCAGCGATCACACACCTTCTTTTTGGGACAGGAGGATAACTTGCACTTCAGGAGGATAGTAAATATTCATCCTCTTGCCTCCTGGGCTGTGGTGAAGGGATGCTCGGGACTAATTACTGAGTCAGAGGCCCGTGTGTGTGTGTGTGTGTGTGGGGGGGGGGGGCACTGGGCACGAAGGGCCAGGACAGTGAATACGTAGCAGGGGAGTAGGTTTGGAGTCATTTCCAGCGTCTTGAGTTGATCCAAGCAGGAAACGTGACGGGCTATCCCCCATCATCCCACCGCCCGTCATTAGGAGCTAACGATGACGTAACGGAGGACTACGATACACACTTCCAGAACAACGTCTGACAGTCACCACACACGGTCTCTCTACATGTGCAGTCGCTCATGACAGGACCTGATATACAAGTATTGCGATCCATTAAGATATACACATACCGGGGCGTCCTGGTCGCGTGGCGGTATATTCCGTTGCCTACCAACACGGGGATCGCCGGTTCGAATCCCCGTGTTACCTCCGGCTTGGTCGGGCGTCACTACAGACCCAGTTGGCCGTGTCTGCAGGTGGGAAGCCGGATGTGGGTATGTGTCCTGGTCGCTGCACTAGCGCCTCCTCTGGTCGGTCGGGGCGCCTGTTCAGGGGGGGGCAGCGTGATCCTCCCACGCGCTACATCCCCCTGGCGAAATTCCTCACTGTCAGGTGAAAAGAAGTGGCTGGCGACTCCACATGTATCAGAGGAGGCATGTGGTAGTCTGCAGACCACCCCCCCCCACCCCCCGGCTCGGCAGAGAAGGTGGAGCAGCGACCGGGATGGCTCGGAAGAGTGGGGTAATTGACCGGGTACATTTGAGGAGAAAAAAAAGAGGGGGGGAGATACACACATACCAAGCAACCCTTTCCCTGCCTCCTCCTCCTTCATTTTCTGGCATGGCCTCTGTGACATTAACATCAGAGTCCCTCTTTTATCATACAAATGTCACATCCACACACACACACACATCCACACACACACACACACACACACACACACACACACACACACACACACACACACACACACACACACACACACACACAGCAGGTCAGACCTCCTTCTGTCTCTCTGTGGTGGATTCGTATCCCCGCTATCTCCTCTCTGATTGGCTGGGGTACCCAGCAGGGAAGGAGAGGGTAGAAGTCAGGGTAAAGAAATGCCAGTGGCACGCATCAGTTGCTTCTTCACAGTTCGGTGCACATGGGGGGGGTCTCACCTGGGGTCAGTTTTTACATTGTCTTTTGTACTTAGCACGAATCGCCAGACAGGCCTCGGCTCGGCCCGTGCGCCGGGCTCCGTTAGCCACGCTCCGGTGGCCGCCGTGTTCCTCTCCAGACCCGTTTTTAGGGTCGAGCCTGAGCCCGTAGCTCCGTGTCCTTGTCCCCGGCCGTCCAACCGCTGTGAGCAAATTCATGTGTCTCTTTCAAAAAACTACTCCGGGCTGTCTGGCTCTCCGGTGACGTAACTGACCTCAGATCAGAATACAGCGAGAGCGAGTCGGCCGAGAGGAACTCCGCTGAGTTCCTCCGTCACTTTTCCGAGGGTCGCGTTATTGCTTCCCATTGACTCTTGTTGTCGCAGGTCTCCCTGGCGTGATTACTCACCAGCGGGAAGTCTCCTTCTAATGGGCTGCGCTCGAGCCTGTTCATCCATCACTTGGCTCTCTGGGGCGCTAGACTTGGAGGCAGGCTATTTGAGGGAAGGGCTCCAATTAAGTCTATACGTTTTGCCTGCCCTTAAATTCACTCTGAGAGCTGAACTAGCCAAAATACTTCAGTTTAGACTTTCTCTTACTTTGTCCACCACACAACCCCCCCCCCCGCTCCGAGCAGTCCTCTACCCCCTAGTACTTCTCTGCCCAAAGGGCAAGGTATCTACATGCAGGTAGTCACTTGTCAGGATTAATTAGAGATTATGGCCACTGATGGGTGCCAGAGACTAATCTTGCTCTCCACCAGCCTGGGACAAAGCCTCCACTGTGACCTTGTGGTGGATTTCACACTGACTCCTGGGGAGGAATAATAGGTGTGGCGGACCCAGCCTTCGCATGGCCGCAGTCGTACAGCCTTCTTAATCCACGGTGCCACGGCCGAACCCTGTTGTACTCAGCACATTATATCATTAGCCCGCGGCTCAAGGCTCCAGGGGCCTCCGGTGCTCTTGCAGCCCCAGTCACCGACCGTGCAAGGTGCAGTCTGCCAGACAGGGAGCACATGGCGGTTTCCTATTAGCCTCTAGCGCTGAAGCATTGAAGTAGAGAGAATGGAAAGGGAGAACGAGATTTGCAGGGGCGGGGGGGGGGGGTATCGGCAAGGACACTTGCAAACTCACATTTCCGTTCTCTTATTTAGCGAGCGTAGTATCTCGACCACTTCAGACACTGTCCTCCATCTCTCGTCCCAACGCTCTCTCAGGTCGACGAGCATTCAGCGTTCAGTAATAAAGAGGTTTCTGCCCCGGAGGCTTCTGCCCCGGAAATGGCATGAATCATCATTTTCACAAACTCTGAAAAGGAAAGAGGTAAAAAAAAAAACTTAAAAAAAAACTATATGGGTCGTGAAATAATATTTTCAAGCACTGCCATCAGTTAATGACATCTCTGCTGGAGATGTTCAAAGCGATTTCTAAAGGTCATCTTTTTTTTTTTTAAGCAATATATTTATTGAATTTTGTTTGCAAATTACATCAAAACAAGTAATAGCACAGTGCAGCAAACATTTTCACCCTACCCCCCCCCCATAACCCTGTCCCTATAACAAGTAATACAATTCAAAGCAGGGTTAAAGAAGATAATAAAGATAAAAATTCAATTAATAGAAATAATAAAATAAAATAATAATAACAATAATTTCTTTCACAGACTGATTAGAGGGTGTGGTTTTTTTTCAGTTGCTTTTACGCATATAAACAGTCAGATAGAGTTGTTCTACTCCCCCAGAGCTTGTTCTTGATTAAGCAAGTTACCAACATTAGTATTACGTCTTAGGAAGTTCAGAAACAATCCCCAGATTTTATCAAAAACACTTTGTTTACGTCTAACAATATACATTATCTTTTCCATTGACATGTTTGAGGCCATTTCTTTAACCCACATACCAATTCTTGGTCCATCAACACTTTTCCAATTAAGAGCAATTACACGTTTTGCTTGTAATATACACATATCTATAAATCTGAACTCATTGCTATGTAAATGTGGGGTGGTAGGATATAAACCAAGAATAAAAAGCTTTGGACTCAATGGTAATTTCTTTGACAAAATTTGATCAATCATATCAACAACATCTTGCCAGAAGGTTTTCACTGCCACACATTCCCATATACAGTGAAACAGCGTCCCCCTTGCCTCACTACACTTAATACAGGTATCAGGAATATTGTCATTAAACTTGTGCAATTTAACAGGAGTTATATATGTACGCATCAGCCATTTATACTGTAGAAGCTTTAGGTTGCTGCTAACTATCTGTCTCTGGGCCTCTTTACATGCCTCACTCCATTCTTCTAAAGATATTTCCTCCTCTATATCTCCCTCCCATAATCTCAGTTTTGTCTCTGATGATTCATCAGATCCAGATACAAATAAGTCATACATAGTTGAAATTAAACCTTTATCATAACAGTGTTTTGTGACTGCAACTTCTAATATAGAAATAGTAGGAATGTCTAATGAATGGCTTTGACAGGATGATATAAAACTCCTTAGCTGAAGATATTTGAAAAAATGATTCCTTGGAATGTCATACTTGGTAGATATTTCCTCAAAGGACATGAATACTTCATCCTCCTCCCTGTACATGTCTTGCACTTTCCTTAACCCCTTTTCAGCCCATAATTTAAATCCCCTATCATTTTGCCCTGGTTTGAAATTGGCATTACCCCAAATAGGACTGAAGCGTGACCGGGACATATTTATATTCAAATACTTACAAGCATCGAACCAAACATCAATCATATTCAATATTATAGGGTTGTCTGTATTTCTCTTCAGATATTTACGGTCTGCTGAATACAAATACAGGTGCAATGGTAAGCCTGGTTTAACAGAGCAGGCTTCCAGATCAATCCAAGCTGGGGGACTTCCAGATGAGAAGTAAAACATAATCGACCTTAATTGTGCTGCCCAGTAATACCATTGGATATTTGGACATTTCAGGCCTCCTCGATCATATGGTAGATAAAGTAAAGATAGACGTAATCTAGGACGTTTATTTTGCCAAATAAAGTTGGTAAACAGTTTCTTGATTTTCGTGAACAAAGATGAAGGAGGGGGTAGGGGGATATTCTGGAACAAATAAAGAAATTTGGGAAGTATATTCATCTTTAGGATATTAATCCTGCCGATCATTGAAATAGGTAAGGATGTCCAACGCTCTATCGAAGCAATACTAGCGTCCAGGATGGGCTCATAATTTGACTGAGCAATCTTATTCACCTCAGGGACAATTTTTATTCCCAGATATGTAAATGTGTCTGTTGGGTTGAAGGTAGAAGCATAAACAAGACCATTCTTCCTCTCTGTTTCATTCAGTAACATTATAGATGATTTGGAGTAATTAACTTTATAACCAGATATTTTCCCAAATGATTCAATAAGGCTTAGGAGCGCTGGGATAGATCTATGCAGATTTTTAAGCATTAATATCACATCATCGGCGAAGAGTGCTACCCTGTGCTCCAGATGTCCCTCTCGAATTCCATAAATATCGCTGTGTGTCCTCACCGCTATAGCAAATGGTTCTATCGCTAGGATAAAAAGTAAAGGCGATAAAGGGCTCCCTTGAGGGCAACTTCTACAAATGTTAAAAGGTTTAGAAACCTTACTATTCGTCAAAACTTCTGCAGTAAGCCCTGTACAAAGCAATCTTACCCATTTGATAAATGCATCCCCAAGGCCAAATCGTGTTAACACTTCAAACAGATAAGGCCATTCAACACGGTCGAAGGCCTTCTCTGCATCAAGTGAAAGTAAGGCCGTGTCAGGCGCCTCCCTCTGACTGTATAAAATATTGAGCACTCGTCTAACGTTATGAAAACCCTGTCTCCCTTGAATGAATCCGTTCTGGTCTTCTCCCACTACTCTAGGTAGAAGATCCTCCAATCTTCTTGCAAGAATTTTACAGAGTATTTTTGTATCAGAGTTTAGGAGACTAATTGGACGCATATTTTCACATTTTGTATTTGGTTTCCCCGGTTTTGGGAGTAAAGTGATTAGGGCGCCCCTCATAGATGTAGGGAGAAGACCATTCTCAAAGGATTCCTGAAACATCTCCAAGAGGGGTGGTATTAATTTGGTTTGAAATTTTTTATAAATGTCTATAGGGATGCCATCTGGACCCGCTGATTTTCCAGCCTGCATACACCCAATTGCTTCTGCAATTTCCAATGCAGTTACATCTTGATCTAATACTCTACTTTCCGCTTCCGAAATTTTAGGAATATTAAGATTGTCTAGGAATTGTGTTTGCGTGTCCAGATTAGGAGAGCACTCAGAGCTGTATAATTTCCTGTAGAAGTCTCTAAAGGCTTCATTAATCTCTGTCGGGTCCACTATAGTTCTACCACTTGGGACTTCAATACAATTAATAGACCTTTCTGTTTGTTGTTGTTTAATGCGCCATGCTAGAAGTTTTCCGGGCTTTTCCCCCTGATCATAGTAGGACTGTTTGAGTCTCATTAAATCAGCAGCCGCTTTATTAGCTGCCAGTTCATTGTACTGTGCTCTAAGCAGTAGCAGTCTTGTATGAACATCTGTAGGTATATTTCTATTATTATATATTTCTGTTTCCAGTTTTTTAATTTCCTCATCTAATGTCTTCATTTCAAGTCGTGTAGCCTTTTTCTTGGAACTAGTGAAGGAAATGATTTGGCCCCTGATAAAGGCTTTGAAAGCCTCCCACCTTGTGCTAGCAGAAGTCTGGGACTTGTTACATTCAAAATACAGGTCAATCTGCTTATCTAAGAAATCTATGAATGTAGGATCCGCAAGCCACCCGGGTTGAAAACGCCATCTCGGGGGGTCGCACACTAAGTTATTATCTTCATAGGTCAAGGATACTGCAGCGTGGTCAGACAGAACTATACTACTATAATGACATTCATCTATTTTGGAGACAAGTAGCGCTGAAACCAAAAAGTAGTCTATGCGTGAGTGAGTTCTATGAGTACCGGAATAGCAGGAATATTCTACTGCGTTCGGTTTACCATGCCTCCAAACATCAAACAAATTTAATTCCTTCATAAAATGGTGTATCGTCTTTCTGGACTTACTGTGGGTATCATCTAAACCAGTTGACCTGTCTTTTGAAGGATCTAACGTACAGTTAAAGTCGCCAGCTATTATGTATTTCCCAGGATGATTTGAAGCAGTCAAAAACAGACTATTATAGAATTTAGAGTCATCTTCATTGGGGCCGTAAACATTTATCAAAGTTAAGGTTTCAGATAATAACCTACCCTGGACTATAATATACCTCCCTGCAGGGTCCTTAACTACATGCTGTACCCGTAATGGAACCGATTTATGAATTAGTATCATAACCCCTCTAGCATGAGTGGTGTACGGAGCAGACAACACTTGACCCTGCCATCGTCTTGCTATTTTGGAAACGTCCTCATCCACCATGTGTGTTTCTTGTAAAAAAACGATTTTTGATTTCAAGGATTTTATCCTGCTCATTACCTGCTTCACTTTTGTGAGTTTGATCAAACCCCTACAATTCCACGAAGTAAATTTTACCTTGCAACTCTCTGACATTGATTCCGGTATGTTATATTAGGAACCGTAGTGAAGAAGTACTTTGACAAACCACACCCACTGATGAAAGAATAAATAATAAAATGAAACCACAAAAACCCACCCTCAACCCCATACGAACCTAAAGTCCATGAACTCTGGACATCCCCTCCCATCCCACGTTTAACTACCGCTAAAACGAGTTTCTCTAACTTTTCTTTTCTTCTCGCTCTAGCTCGCTATCTTACTTTTTCTAAATACTAATCACACATAACATCATTAATGAACTGTTCAACGCCAACAACATGTAGGCATATATAAAATTAACCATCCGAGCACATACACAAACCTGGAACCCGTGCATGCAGACTGGAAGACGAGGAGAGGGAAAAGTCTGTAGCCTGATCACAAGAGTCCGCGATGCATCGGGCCTTCCTTCCTCCGACAGGCGCATAAACCGATGATGACTCTCTCTGTCCCTTAGGTCTAGGCCTACTTGGATGTGCCTATGTCATTTCGGCTGGTGCTTGGACATTGTCTCTCATTCAGGGTTAAGTGCATTCCACAAAAGCTGAATAGTCTGGCTATAAACCAGACTCCGTCCTGTCCAGGTAGAAAAAGAAAGCCTAAACAAAAACAAAATGGCGACAGCCCGAACACGTAGCTACATCTTTCGTGTAAATGGAAATAAAATAAAATAAAGTGAGCTTAATAGCCTACTGCATCAGTCCTTATCCGAGGGATTGAATAAACCGCTCCACTTCTGCCGGGGTTTGAAAGGTGTGGGGTCTCTCGTCGTGTGTTACCAGGAGCCGGGCTGGAAAGATGATTCTGTGCTTGTGGATCCCCTGGTCTCTCAGCTTCTTCCGGACCTGGTCATAGTCGCGCTGCATCTTGTGCACCCCAGCAGAGAGGTCGATGTGAAAACGGACCGGCGTGTTCTTGTAAAGGACCTGTCCCTTGGTTTTGGCTGCCTTTAGTACTCGCTCCCTGTCCTTAAAGTTCAGGAACCTCATGATCAATGTCCTTGGACGACCCGTGCGAGAGTCTACCGGAGCGCCGATTCTATGAGCCCGCTCCACCACCAAGCCCTCCCGCGGATCCATGTTCAGAGCCTCCGGCAACCACTTCTCCAGAAATGCAGGTGCATCCTGGCCCTCTTCTTTCTCCGGTAGGCCCACCAACCTTACGTTATTTCGCCGACTCCTGCATTCCAAGTCCTCCACTTTGTCAGTAAGGCTTTTGACGGTGCTTTCCAGCGTGCTAATGTAGCCCGTGGAATTAGATACCACACAGGACACAATTACTTCCGGGGTTCTTGTAGCTTTAATTTTATTGTTTGAACCTTCGAATGCAGATCGTTTTACTGAGTGCATACATTCCTGTGTCTTTCGAGCAAACAGCTCATAAATGTTCACAGATGTGGCAAGTTTAACAGAAAAGATTTTAAAAAAAGGGAAATAATAAATACAAAATACGGTGCAAAATACGGCAGTGGACTATGTACGTTAAACAGGGTTTAACAAAGACATGTGGAACTTCCTGAAGATTGCGCAACTTCTCACTCTGTCAGTTACCTTTAAACAGAATTAAAATGCATATAAAACCTTTACATTTCCCTTACTGCCCAAATACAATGGCATGGTGTGGCTTTATGCACGCCAACATTACCTTGTCATGCCTGCAATGGCGAACAGCGGTCGACGGCTCGCGCCCAAAATCACCGAACATCAACTCCAGTAGCGTCTAAATCAAACCATCTTGTCAAATTACCGACATACAATATTGTTTGGAATAATGATACAGGTATATTTCACAAGATATTTACCCCTACTTACTACGGAGTCAGAGCCTCGTCACACCGCAATCTTCAGGCGCCCCACACAAGAAAAAAAGAAAGAATACCCAAGATGCACTTGGATAACTTGCACGGAGTTACAATAAAAGTCCGCCACTGCCACTTACTGGTCAAAACATGCAATGACAACCGAAACTATAAAAATACACTCACAATCTGCTTCACAATTTAAATACATCAAATGACATTTTACATGGCTTGACAGTGTAACAATTACATATATTAACAGTTAAACTATACTAAATTTAAGTGGAAAATCATTTAACATATTTAACAGATTTACCACCCGGCTACATACTCCCCTGCAAATATAGTCAACGTCCTCGGTGACTACGAAACATGAACTGACTCAAATACTCCCTGCAAGGCCTTTTCAAAGAGAGCAGCACCCAGGCTTGTCAAAACCTTAGAGACCATGTCTGTGCTGACTGAGACTGCATTACAGGCTGACTTTGGCAGATGAAATGGGTTTGAATGAGATCCAGCCATTTCCCGCTTGCTTTTCCTAATGGCAGGTTTAGGTGCATAGGTTCTACGTCCTGCTCCACCAGCATCCTCTGTTAGTGCGGGCCTGTCCCTGTTTTCAATAATGGGCAAGTCACTGTCGCTAACGTCTGGATGCACATCATTAACACATTCTGTTTCTGTGCCACAATTTCTCATATCTGAATAACCTTCCTCAGGTCCTTCACCGTCACTCTCATCTGTGGGTGCTGTCACAGGTAAACTAACACTTTCTGCTGCAAGAGGCAGGTTAGGTACTTGCACAAGCCGTCGAGGGATGACTTCCTCAACAATAACAAAATCAGCCTCAGGTGACTCAGGCTCATCCTCAGCTACAGGCTGTGTAGTGGTCTGTAACCTAGATCTAGTTCTTGGTTTGGGAACTGGTTTCGCACAAGGTCGCAACTCTGACCTATGAACTCTTTTAATGGGACCTCCCTCAAAAGGTTCAACAGTGTGTGTGGTACCCTGGATGTCAACTACCTTGTAGACTGTTGAGGTCCATGTGTCCTGAATCTTATGTCTACCTGGGGGTCTGTGACGTAGGAAAACCAACTGACCAATGTCCACAGGAGGACAATACACCTTCTCATTTTGCAGTGAGATCCTCTCAGCTGCCTTCTGCTCTGAGTACTCTCTGGCTCTCTCATGTGCCTGCCGGAGTCTCTCCTGATGAACAGACAACCAATCCTGTTTCCTGTCTGACACACACTCACGCCCTAATAAAGCATCTACTGGGAGATGTGGCTGTACCCCGAAAAGCAAATAATAAGGCGAGTACCCTGTGGTGGAATGAGGAGTGACATTATAGGCATATACTACTTCAGACAGATGCTCTGGCCAACGCTTTTTTTTCTCTGGTGGGAGTGTCCTTAACAAGTCATGGAGTGTGCGATTGTATCTTTCACACTGACCGTTTCCCTGTGGCCTGTAGGGAGTTGTCCGTGTCTTTTTAACCCCATAGAGTTTGCACAGCTCTGCTATAATTTCACTCTCGAAATTTCGACCTTGGTCTGAGTGCAGTCTCTCTGGGACCCCATATTTCATGAACCACTCCCTGAGCAAAACTTTAGCTGTAGTGTCAGCCTTCTGGTCTTTGGTAGCATACGCTTGTGTGAACTTTGTAAACACATCGGTCACAACAAGGACATTTTCACGGCCATCTGAAGCTGCCTCCAACACTGTAAAATCAACAGCCACCACTTCTAGAGGTCGGGAGGCCAGGAATGCCTGAACTGGAGCATGGATTTTTGGCTGAGGCATCTTGGTCAAAATGCACCGCTCGCAGTTTTTAACCCAGCTTTCAACATCCTCGCATAGCCCTACCCAAAAACACCTCCCTCTTAGCAAGTTTACAGTGCGCTCTATGCCCTGATGTCCCATGTTGTTATGTACATTTTCTAGAACTTGGTCCCTCAAACAACTAGGCACAAGTAACTGCCACACTTCTCCATGACGTGGGTCTGTGATAACCCTGTACAACAACCCTTCTCGTTGTTGTATGCATCTCCATTGTTTCAACAATCTTTTCACTTGACTAGACAGGGCTGCTCTCTCTCTGGGACATGGCCTCCTCCGCCGATCCCAAAATGCCCTAAACTCTTTTAGGGTGGGGTCACCGGCCTGAAAACCTACCAGCTCCTCTCTGGTATAACCTGGCAGTGTGGGGGTGTTGCCCTGTTTAGTACCTGTCTCACCAGACCTCGACTCCCCAGCACGGATCTGTCTCACTTTGTAACACTCCAGACCTCTAGAGACAAGACCAGGATCCAGAACTGTTCCTCGCTCAATCAGGTTACACACAGTGATACAGTCGTCAAAATCCGAGTCAGGGTCTGTTTCAGGCTCCCCTGCAAACTCCTGCCTAGAGAGAGCATCTGCGGCGGCATTACTGCAACCAGGACGGTACTTAACCTCGAAATCAAAAACAGACAGTTGCGCTACCCACCTCTGCTCTATAGCACCTAACTTGGCTGTCTTGAGGTGGCAGAGGGGATTGTTATCAGTCAGGACAACAAACTTTGAACCAAGCAAGTAACCCCTGAATTTTTCAGCAACTGCCCATTTTAAGGCAAGCAACTCCAACTTCATGCTACTATAATTTCGGTCATTCTTCTCAGCCTGGCGTAGTCTGCGGCTAGCATATGCTAGGACACGTCTGGTGTCACCTTGCTGCTGACACAATACAGCGCCTAATCCATGCTGACTAGCATCTGTCTCAACTACAAATGGTTGTGTGAAATCGGCAAAACCCAAAATGGGAGCAGAGGTAAGTTTTTCCTTTAACTGCTCAAAGGAAGAGTCACACTCTGGTGTCCACATATTACAAAACTGGTGACCTACTTTCCCTGTTTTTTTCACACCTGAACATTTGTTGACTAGGTCATGCAGTGGCCCGGCAATCTGTGAGAAGCCTCGAATGAATCTCCTGTAGTAACTACAGAAACCCAAGAACGACTGCAGCTCTTTGGCAGTGGTTGGGACCTTCCAGTTCTTAACAGCAGAGACCTTGGAGGGGTCAGTTCCTATACCTTCTGCTGACACCTGATGACCCAAAAACTTTACTGACTGTTGTAGAAAAGCACACTTCTGCAACTTCACCTTAAGGCCCGTCTCTGCCAGTCTCTTAAACACAGTCTCAAGTCTCTCCAAATGCTGCTCAAATGTCTCTGAAAAAACCAAGATGTCATCTAGGTAGACCAGGAGTATCTGAAAAATGAGATCATTCATAGTAACTTGCATAAGTCTCTGAAATGTAGCTGGACCGTTACAAACACCAAAAGGCATTCTCACGTACTCATACAGACCAAACGGTGTAGTGAATGCAGTCTTAGTCCGATCTCTCTCATGCATAGCTACCTGGTGGTATCCGCTCGCCAGATCTATGGTCGAAAAGAACTTTGCCCCTCTCAGCGCATCAAAACTCTCATCAATTCTCGGGAGCGGGAATGCATCACGTCTTGTCTTTGAGTTGAGTTTCCTGTAATCGACACATAGCCTCAGACTACCATCTGCCTTTCTCACTAGTACTATGGGCGAAGCATAAGCACTAGAGCTTTCTTGAATGACCCCTTTTTTAAGCAGCTTGCCAATATGTTCCCTGACTTCACTGTACTGTGTGGGTGGGATTCGTCTGTATGGCTGTGTTACAGGTATGTCATCTGTCAGATGGATCTCATGTTGTACTTTGTCAGTGTGGCCTAGATCTTCATCTTCTGTTGCAAACACAAAAGAGTACTTCTCCAGTAACAAAGTCAGCTGTGCTTGCTGTTCTGGGCTACCACAAAAATTGAGCTTGCCGAGAATTTCCTGCACATCTGTCGGTGTTTTGGGGTGTTCACTGATACTCACTTGTTCAGTGTCTGCTGAGATTCTCTGGAACTGTACCTCACAAAGCTCATCACTTTTCACACAGTCTACCTGAGTCAAAACCCCTAGCCTAGTCCGTGGCCCTAGCCAGATATCTTCATCAGACATGTTCATGACTCGGACTGGAAAAATGTGATTGCCCGATGAAACCAAAGTAGGCACAACAACCAAACCTCCAGGAACGGGGACACCCACAGACTCCAGCAACAAAAAAGAACCATCCTCACTCACGGTCCTGAGTCCCCTAGCCATAACTGTAGCAGCAGATGAAGCAGGTATATGGACTACATCCTTACCAGCTACCCTAGCGAAAGAGAGTCTGTCTGTTGCATGTACTGCATGAAGATGATTAAAAGCCTCTCTCCAGTTTGAGTCAAACCTCTCCTGCAGTGTGGTGTCAAACTCAGTGTGTACTAGCTCTCTGCATTTTTTGACAATGTTCATCCCTATTAGACCTGGAACAGAGGAAGAGTGTTCAGAATCTTTAACTATCAGAAAACCTCGCTCTGGGATAGTCAGACCCATGGCTTCTACATCAAGCTCCACATAGCCCATATAGGGTATGTCTAATCCATTAGCTGCAGTGATCTTTAACCACTCAAATGCCGGGTGAATGTCTTCACCTTTCACTGACAGGTGTTCCCTGAAAAAACTCTCAGAAATTGTACTGACCTGGCTACCAGTGTCAAGTAAGCAGGACACTGTAACACCTCGTAGTTTCACCTCAACAGTTTTACATTCTCCGACTGCACGCTCTAAGATCCTGCTTCTGTCTGGAGTCTCTTTTGGTGAGCCAGCTTCCTCCCCTCGAGTTGTGTGGCTCATGACAACTGAGGGTGCGAGTTTTCCTGCACTACATAAGAACTAGGTGTTGCGTCCCCTTGACCCCCTCTGGCCCGTGAGCATTTTCTTGCAATGTGACCTATGCCTCTACACTTGAAACAGATAGGCTGACCATCTGGTGTGAACTTTGGCTGGGGTCTAGGTCGTGGCTTGGGCTCTAGGAATGTCTGTTGAGTGCTGCGCTTACTCAGTTCACCTACAGCAAAGGCTAGATCAGCGAGTGTTTTGCCTAACTCTGCTAGCTGTTTTTCCTGATGGGCTACTGCTCTCCGAACATCATTTAATGCAGTACCTTGGTCATTGTTTGTTTTAATAATAGAGCACTGGGTTTCTGGAACCTCTGATGTAACTTGGTTGCTCTTTATGACCCTGGGACGATGAGACCTGCTGTCCTCCATCTCCCACAGGAGGGCCTCGTTCCTCACATCTAGAAGACTGCTCTCTGGTTTGTCCCTAACCATTTTCCTGAGTTCACGCCTGAGTGCTGCTTCTCTTAAACCCTCAATAAACCGGTCTCTGAGCACAGTTTTCTCATTAGGTATTACATCTGTGGACTGTTTCACTACAGAGCTCAAAATCTGGGATAGTGCATGGGAGTAGTCACGGAGGTCTTCTCCATCAGTTTGGTTACGGTTGTAAAAGGTCTGCAAAAGCTGTGTGGAACTGCGCTTTTCCCCAAATGCATTGCTCAGGTAAGAGTATAAATCACTGGGCCCCACTGACTGACCCCTCATGCATAGTCGCACCTCTTCCAATGCAGGGCCATGCAATAGAGATAGTATATAGTCACATTGTTCTTCTGTTGTTTGCTCTCTGTATCTTAAAACCCTTTCAACCTCTTCAATAAACTCTTCGACAGATCTCCTGTCTGTACCACACTCCCCACTAAATGCTTGGATCTGGCGTTCTCTTGGAACGTAGATGTATGAACGTGTGGGTGCACTGTTATCACTTGCTCTCTGAGCCCTTGCTTCACCATTTAACCTGGTGAGCTCATCTCGCAGTCTGGCAAGCTCTTGCATGGTGGTCTGCATTTCTTTTGTAGCACCTTCACCCATACCCATTATGCCACCTGAGGTGTGGCCATTATCATTACGTGAACTCCCTTCATCACCAGAATCACTAGACATAATGATATATTAATCTTTACTCAGTCCAGTATAAATGAGGATATTTAGTTCAAAACCTGGTTCAAGGATACTACAAGGACAGTCTTTAACTTGGAGCCTTGCTGGATCTTGGTCTTTGTAGCTGAAGTTAGCGCTGGAGTCCTCTGTGCTGGTACGGCTGAGTCGTGTGAAACAGGAAGCACCAGAACCTCTTAGATGCCCTCACGTCGTCTCTCGCTGGTCACCACCTCCACAGCAGGATGGCTTCAGACTCAACACCAACGGACGTCACCAGCAATCTTCACCACTGCCGTATTTTTTTTTTTTAAGTAAAAATAAGCCACTCTGTTGCCAATTTAAAAAAAATGTTTTACCTACACCCCACTCCTGGTACCAAAATTATGTAGCCCGTGGAATTAGATACCACACAGGACACAATTACTTCCGGGGTTCTTGTAGCTTTAATTTTATTGTTTGAACCTTCGAATGCAGATCGTTTTACTGAGTGCATACATTCCTGTGTCTTTCGAGCAAACAGCTCATAAATGTTCACAGATGTGGCAAGTTTAACAGAAAAGATTTTAAAAAAAGGGAAATAATAAATACAATATACGGTGCAAAATACGGCAGTGGACTATGTACGTTAAACAGGGTTTAACAAAGACATGTGGAACTTCCTGAAGATTGCGCAACTTCTCACTCTGTCAGTTACCTTTAAACAGAATTAAAATGCATATAAAACCTTTACATTTCCCTTACTGCCCAAATACAATGGCATGGTGTGGCTTTATGCACGCCAACATTACCTTGTCATGCCTGCAATGGCGAACAGCGGTCGACGGCTCGCGCCCAAAATCACCGAACATCAACTCCAGTAGCGTCTAAATCAAACCATCTTGTCAAATTACCGACATACAATATTGTTTGGAATAATGATACAGGTATATTTCACAAGATATTTACCCCTACTTACTACGGAGTCAGAGCCTCGTCACACCGCAATCTTCAGGCGCCCCACACAAGAAAAAAAGAAAGAATACCCAAGATGCACTTGGATAACTTGCACGGAGTTACAATAAAAGTCCGCCACTGCCACTTACTGGTCAAAACATGCAATGACAACCGAAACTATAAAAATACACTCACAATCTGCTTCACAATTTAAATACATCAAATGACATTTTACATGGCTTGACAGTGTAACAATTACATATATTAACAGTTAAACTATACTAAATTTAAGTGGAAAATCATTTAACATATTTAACAGATTTACCACCCGGCTACACTAACTCGGGATGTTAGCTTCTTAACGTCGTCCTCCACGTCAGAAATCCGTTGCTCGGCCTGTTCCATGCGGCCCGTGCATTCCTGTATTTGTTTCTTTACATCCGCAATTGTCGCTTGCACTCCATCTATTTTCTTGTAAAGTCCACTTTTCAAAGACTGTATGGCTTTCATGATATCTAGGTTGCTATTCTTATCTGTGTCTAACATTTCGTCATCTTCGTCGTCTCCTTCGTTAGCCATATTTTCAACCTGCATGGCGTCGCTAACCTTCTCGGCCTCTTCCTCGTGTCGCGATTTCCTTTTCTCCTTCTCTTTTTCTCTCTTTGCCTTTTCTTTCGGGTTTTTCCCTGACATTTTAGTTCTGGGTACTCTTATACACGTATTGCGTGACTTTAGACAAGATTCGGATTAGTATTGTAGGATTAATTTACACGGTAGCTGCAGAGCTTGAGATGTGCGACCCCCTAGTCCCTCGACATAACCGGAAGTCTAAAGGTCATCTTACCCTCATAATGGAAGCAATGAGAAAGTACATTCCAATTAGACTTATTCAAATGACGTTTCTCATGCAAGTGGCCTTTTAACTTTTTATTACGCATCATTCAACTAATATGTGACTAAAGTAAGGTATGACTTTGGTAGAATATATACATATATACATATATATACACATATATATATACATATATATAAATATATACGTATATATACATATATACGTGTGTGTATGTATGTATGTGTGTATGTATATGTGTGTGTGTGTGTGTGTGTGTGTATATGTATATATATATATATGTATGTATATATATATGTATGTATGTATTTCATCCTTTTTTCTCCCCAATTGCATCCGGCCAATTGCCCCACTCTCCCGAGCCGTCCCCGCTCCACCCCCTCTGCCACCCGGGGAGGGCTGCAGACTACCACATGCCTCCTCCGGAACATGTGGTAGTCTCCAGCCGCTGATAGTGAGGAGTTTCACCAGGGGGAGGTAGCGCGCAGGAGGATCGCGCTATTCCCCCAGTTCCCCCTAACCCCGGAACAGAAGCCTCGACCGGCCAGAGGAGGCGCTAGTGCAGTGACCAGGACACACACCCACATCCGGCTTCCCACCCACACACACGGCCAATTGTGTCTGTAGGGACGCCCGACCAAGCCGGAGGTAACACGGGGAATAGCCGGCCACGCCATCCGGATACCCCTTGGTAGAATATCTTAATGCAGAGCATACACAGCCCTTTAGAAGTTCCGCATGTATTTTCCCCGCCACTATTCGGACTTTTTTCCTAGCTCTCAAAACACACCATCAAACATGTCTTTGTCAAATGAATGTGATCTGGGATGTGTCACTTGAATGTGCTTTCTCTTGTTTGTAGGCGTATATGCATTTTCTCATATAAGTCTTAAGCACAAATATTGTTTTTGGCTGTTTTTTTTTTCTAGATCCTGGCCATTGTCTCTATCCTCTTCATCGTGCTGTCGACCATTGCCTTGTCCCTGAACACCCTTCCAGAGTTGCAGGACACGGACGAGTTTGGACAAGTGACTGACAACCCCCAGCTGGCCCATGTGGAGGCTGTGTGTATTGCCTGGTTCACTATGGAGTACCTGCTCCGCTTCCTCTCCTCGCCGAGCAAGTGGAAGTTCTTTAAGGGGCCCCTGAACATCATCGACCTGCTGGCCATCCTGCCGTACTACGTCACCATCTTCCTTACGGAGTCAAACAAGAGTGTTCTACAGTTCCAGAATGTTCGTCGTGTGGTCCAGATCTTCCGCATCATGCGCATCTTGCGTATTCTGAAGCTGGCACGTCACTCCACAGGTCTCCAGTCCCTAGGCTTCACCTTAAGGCGGAGCTACAATGAGCTAGGCCTCCTCATCCTCTTCCTGGCCATGGGCATCATGATCTTCTCCAGCCTGGTGTTCTTTGCTGAGAAAGACGAGGAGGACACCAAGTTCAAAAGCATTCCTGCTTCTTTCTGGTGGGCTACTATTACTATGACCACAGTAGGCTATGGGGATATCTACCCAAAAACTCTACTGGGAAAGATAGTGGGAGGTCTGTGCTGCATAGCTGGAGTACTGGTCATTGCTCTCCCCATTCCCATTATTGTAAATAACTTCTCTGAGTTCTACAAAGAGCAGAAGAGGCAGGAGAAGGCCATCAAAAGAAGGGAGGCCCTGGAAAGGGCTAAGAGAAATGGTAGCATTGTCTCTATGAACATGAAAGAGGCATTTGCCCGCAGTGTGGAGCTCATGGATGTAATGGTGGAAAAGAATGTAGAAAACCCAGGGAAGAAGGAGAAAGTACATGACAACCATGTGTCTCACGTCAACCAAAAAGGGACACCTAAACACACAACATTTGCGACCAGTCCCAGCAGGACCCTTGAGCACAACTTTGAACAGAAAGCCAGGCCCTCCACCCCTCAATGCCTCAGTGCACAGAATTTGGAGGAGATGTACAACAAGATGGCCAAGGCCCAGTCACAACCCACCCTCAGCAGCAGAGACAAAGAGCCAGGGTCCAAAACAGCCGGACAGAGAACTGAGATTGAGATGGGAAGTATCCCCACTGAAACCGCCTCAAGGACTGGGGAAGGAGTGACAGACATGAGGAGCATGTCCAGTATCGACAGCTTCATCAGTTGCGCCACAGACTTCCCGGAAAGCTCCCGTTATTCCTACAGCTCCACGGGCAACATGCAAGGGAGGCTCAGTGTCAACCCGAACCTTGAGACCACCCTAGAGAATGAGCACGAGGAATCCTACGGCCCCACAACACCCCTGACAGGGCGAGCCTCAAAATGTGGGTCATTTTCTGACAGCCCCAGGAGCCTGCGCTTTGGCAACCCTCTCAAAGGCCGCTCACTTAAGGTCAATTTCAAAGGCAAGGAGGCAGAGGTTCCTTGCTCTCCCACTTCAGGGCAGGGTGGTTCAGCAGTTGGGGCCCTCTCCGATAGCGCCTCACTCCAAAGCCCTGAGGCATCAGTCTACACAACTGCCAGCAGCAGGACACCCAGCAAAAGTCCTGAGAACTTGCTGCCCAGCATATTCACATTCCACGATGCATCCATCAGCAAGTTCATTGATGCTGACACAGATGAGGAGGAGCATCTGCATGATGGTTCAGGCAACAATCCCTCCCAGAGACTCTTGGAAAAGGCCAGTCCCAAGTTTGTTTCTCACTCCAGTTATCATGGAGGAGCCAACCATATGGAAGGCCTGCAGAGAAAGCTGGGAAATAGCATGCTGCCCTTAGAGGGCCTCGCACTCGGCGGCCAGGAGAACCATGTGGCTCAGGAACTGCAGCCAGTGCAGGAGGAAAAGAGTCACTCCAACATCTAGCATGATAGCCAGCTGGGGCAGAGGTGTGCAGAAAAGGTAGAGAAAAGCAGAGGGGGTGCAGAAGGAAACCATCAACTACCCACACCTTCACTTCCTCTCAAAGAGAACAGGCACTGACCAATTCACAGAAACAAAACAGTCAGTATAAAGTAATGGCAATGTTTTCTTTGTCCTTACATGGTGTTACTCTGATTATTTGTAATTATTTGAAAGTCCTTTGTTTAAAAAAGATTGAGCACAAAAAGTATGAGCATTTTTTTTTCCCCTGTCACTATTTCTGCTCAAACTTTGGAACACCTAGGGAGAACAAAGAACAACCAAATACTTGGTTGGGCATACCCACCCTGAATATTTCGAAAGTTTCAGATTTGATTTAGCACAGATTACCTTCTAGTCATGACAGTACCGACGTAGAAAACCTCAACAAGAGCACTCATATCATCGCATTTTATTTTTCCTAACAAATAGATAATAGTTTTAAGGGGGGAAAAACACTATTTTTTCAGTTTGTAGGTGATCTCCGGGACTCTCAGGGATCTTTTCTTTGGGGGGGTCCCTGGATTCCACTTTAAGGACCACTGACTCAGACGATCCAGGTCGGAGAGCATGTTTTTGTTGTGCGTTTGGGGGATATTTAAGTCTTTTGGTCCTTTGGGTTCGAGAGGAGTGTCGTGGCGTGTTTGTCCTCCTAACCCTAACCCTAACCCTTTCTGCAGAGATGCACGCACTTCGAGACACTGTGAGGGTACATCCGTTTCCCTTCCCTCTCGTTCCCGTTGTGCCCAAAGACGGGCGCGAGAGCGCACCTTAACAGCTATTTTTAACACGAACAACAACACAAGGGGGGAAAAATGCTTTATTTTGTCTGTTTATGTATTTCTGTTTGTTTCTACCTTGTTTTATGCGAACCCCAGATCGCTGACCCGAATCCGGAGAAAAATCAAGTGTTTTTATGTTTTCCAAACTTTCTCCGACCTTTCCAAGAGGAGATGCCGTCCGAAACGGACCGTCCTCGTGATGAGCATCGTCGCAGCCGGAAAGGCAGCAAGGGAAATCCGCAGCCATTTTCTACACGGTGAACTTGCAGACTTGCAGTGTGAATATTGTACATGCGTTATAACAGTAGAATAGTACTAAAGTACACGTTTATTATATAAGAAAAAGCAAAGAATCAAAATGTAAATTTATATTTTTAAGATATTTTCTAAAAAAAAGAACAGACTCTTAGATTAATATATTGTGCTGATCTCATAGTCTTGCATTTCAGCATATGTGTTGCATTATTTCGCCGGGGTTGAAATCGTTAGAGGATTATAATGGGTAAATGTGTATCATTCGCTGCCGTTTCCTTGTAAATGTCTGCCCCTCTGTTCTTTGTGCAGTGTGTGGAACCAAAGAGTTTGCTTTTTCTGGTGACCAATATTATTCAATGTTAAGGCTTTGCTGAAATATATCCTTTTAATGTTCTAAATTTAAGTACCGGTATTTCAAATTGCTTCTCTACACAGCAGAATCTGAGGTGTTTCAGGGAATCTGAGGTATTTCAGCAGTGCATGTTTGATCAGCCAACACGAAGTTGAGTTACTCATGTGTTGGAGAATGAACAGCGAGGACAGAAACGAGCGCTGTCAAGTAGAGACACAATAAATAGAATCACAGATGACTAGACTCGCTAGTCGTAGGCTAACGGGTCGGGCCCTTTAGTTGACTGGTTAACGTAGTCGCCCGTGGTGCGGGCGTCCCGGCTGCGGCGGTTCCCGGCTGCCCCCTGAATTCGCCGCGGGATTCGATCTGGGTATACTGCACGACAAGGCGACATTGCTAAACCCTCGACTAAAGGGGGCCGACCCCCTGGCCAGTGAGTCTTTAGCAGTTTACAGTAGTCACCCTCTCATCCCCGAAGAGATTTATGAGGATCTGCACGCTTCCAAATCCCACTGCTGACACCAATGCAACTGAGCATATTTTTCCGCCCGCTGCGGGATTCGATCCAGGATGTACTGCTCCATTAGGCGACGTCGCTAACCGCTCGACTAAACGGGGCCGACCCCCCCCCCCCCGGCTAATCGGCCAGTGAGTGTTTAGCAGCTTACACTGGTGTCAGAAGTGGGATGGTGAACCCGTGAGGCCACCGGAAGCGCGTGCGCCCAGAGGCGTGAGGGGGCTGACTTGCCGAAGGCGCGGGGACGAACGTCCCGAAGGAGGGGAGGGTAGTGTAACGACCACGGATGTGTAGACTCGCTTGTCCTTGGCTGCCCACTGAATTCTCTACAATAGTGTAACGTGCATGAATAAGAAGACACGCTGGCCGCTGGCTCGCGGGTCTGACCCTTTAGTCGAGCGGTTAGCGATGTCTCCTGCGGTGCGGGCGATACAGGTTCGCTTCCCGGCCGTGGCAGTTCCTGTGGTTGCGTTGTCCCGCGAATTCGCTACATTGGTGTCAGAAGTGGGATGGAGCGACCGTAAGGCCATCGGAAGCGTATGCGCCCTGAGGCGTGAAGGAGCTGATATGCTTAAGCGCGGGGACGCGCTTCCCGAAGGAGGGGCGTAGTGTAACGTGCATGGATAAGAAGACACGCTGGCCGCTGGCTTGCGGGTCTGACCCTTTAGTCTAGCGGTTAGCGATGTCTCCTGCGGTGCGAGCGATACAGGTTCGCTTCCCGGCCGTGGCAGTTCCTGTGGTTGCGTTGTCCCCCGAATTCGCTTACAATATGATGTGCGTGAGAACCCGGCACTTTATTTCACAGAATCTCCACAGACTAATTTGCTTTATACACACACACACACTGGATCGTGTCAAGCTGTTCAGTCCCGGGAAATTTACACGTTACGCTGATATGAGTTCATACCGAATCCGCAACAAGCGAAGACGCGGCTCAAAACAACACGCAGCCATGCACACTACAGCGTGGCGGCACCTCGTTTCTGCGGGCCGTGTTGCGTCAGCTACGCCCCTGCACCTCCCGTTCTCTCGGTTCACCGCACAACACCCCGAACACATGAGACCCGCTTCCCTTGGTCATCTGGTACTCTCATGCTTTTTTTTTTGTGTGACGTTAAGGATACGTTTAGATGCAACTGACCCAATTCCACTTTTTGGTTTTTGTTTTTTGCTCTCATGTTAGACAGGTCCGATATGGGGAGAAAGCACATGGGTTCGGATATTTTCACATCTAAATCTGACCACGGTCATATGTGAACATAGGAAGATGGGGTTTTCCTGGTCATCGTGTCTAGCTGGTGCCCCTGAATTTGCCAAATGGATATTTTAACCTAACCTAACCTAACCTCTGCCTGACCCTCATCCTCATTTATTTCAAACTCCGTTTAGTTTGTAAAGCGCCACGGTGCTGAATCAAGTGCACATGCGCTGCGGTGTCGCAAACCTAGGGTAGCCGCCTGGACACGAGCTCGCGCGTCATTCAAAACACTCCTGTCGCGTGTGTCCTGAGTGACGTAATGTGTACGCGCAGTTGTTTACTTCCTCGTTAGAGACCAAAAGCTGTTGCAGGCCTCCACGAGCGGTTTTCGGTTTTGTCACGTGCAGCCCAGCGAGACGTCGTGTAAACGCAGGGGGTCAGTTAAGGGGCACTTCTAAAACTAGACGTCGAACAGGCGATCAAACTCAGATATTGGCACAAAAAAAGGAAGAAAAGAAGAAGGATATAGCCAAGAAGACCTGCGGTACACAGCCTATAGTGCCCCTTTTCCACTACGTGGTACCGGCTCGACTCGGCTCGCCCATTTTTTTGGTTTTCCATTACCGGAAAGCGCCGGCATTTTGGCAACCGTTACCACTTCCCCGGTACCGCCTTTGTCTTGGTCCCAAAATCAATGCGGACCTCCGATTGGTCAGAGAAACGCGTCATGTTGCGTAATTGCGTCATCAACACGCGCATGGGATATCGCCCGGAATTTTTTTTTTAATACCGAAGCGTAGTTATCTTAAAAGTACGTTTTGAAATGGTCGCTATGACGACCAGCTACACTGAGGGGGTACTGTTAGGGTAACGACACAGAAGCGAGTCGAGCCGCGCCGGTACCATGGAGTGGGAAAGGGGCGTGTCCTATACGTGCGCGCTGCTGACCATCCCTCTTCAGAATCGGATCCTTAAACCTTTATAAGTGTAAACTACTAATAAGACACGTTAGTCCCTGGCTAACGGGTCTGACCCTTCAGCCGAGCGGTTAGTGATGTCGCCTTGTGGTGCAGTACACTCCGTATCGAATCCCGCACCGGGCAAGAAAATAACCGGTTACATAAGGTTAAAAAAAAAACTTCACATTACTGCAATTATTTTCCATGAATTCAAGTAGATATACATTGATATTTTTGTGCCTTTGCTTATGAAAAAAACCCCGCCCTGCTCTCTTCGTCTGTCACTGGCCTCTGTCTAAAGGGAGCCCCGAATGACAGTTAAAGCAGCTGTGTAGCAAATAAATACAGATAACTGGGTCACCGTCTGACTGCTATTCTAAACCCCGCCCGCCCCGCCCAACACGTGTCTCTTATTAAACACTTACACATCCATGCATCATGCATCTAGATCAGCGTTGACATGCAGAAACCAACAGGTGCAGGCTCCACACACAGGGAACAACACTGTTTCCATGGCGACAGCCGAGCGGACTGGAGGACTCACACTGACAGCAAACTCAACACGTCTAACGCCACGAGATTCTTCCCGAAACGTGAAGCCAACAGATTCGGCGCGTTCCGCCTACTCGTCCCTCTACGGATCAGCTCATTCGTGTCTTTTCATCCCCTCCTCTCCGGCGGCTTCAACCTGGTGGGGAGGACGTTACAACCCGACAAATAAACGTGGCTGACCGGTGTTAGGCCAGAATCTGTGACCCCCTCAAATTGTGTGACCCTGCTTTTAAAACGCGTTATGTGGTGGAGTTTAGGCCCGAAGTTAAAAACTGTTAAGTTTAGGCAAGAGGACGGAGACGGTTAAGTTTAGGTGTGGGTTTGGTGTGGTTAAAATGAGGACTAACGTCTGGGGGCAGAGGGGGGGCAAATTGTGTGTTAAGTGCAGCATCACATAATCTGACAAGTAACAGATTTTGATGTAACACCGGCAGAGAGCTTGATCAACGTGTGCTAAATTATTTCTCTCTCTCTTTTACTCTCACACGCTCGTTAACACAACACACACACACACACACACACACACACACACACACACACACACACACACACACACATACACACACACACACACATACACACACACACACACACACACTTTGTAACGACCACGGATGACTAGAACTCGCTAGCCCTTGGCTAACGGGTCGGACCCTTTAGTCGACTGGTTAACGTAGTCGCCTGTGGTGCGGGACACCCGGGTTCGCGTCCCGGCTGCCCCCCGGATTTGCTGCAAAACAAGGAATAAATGGACAGAATGAAGTCTTTCCCCGACTAAAGCTAAAGTATCGCTGTTAAGTTAAGAGAGAGGGAGAGAATGAGATAATGAAGAACAGGAATGAGTCGTGTGCTGTCGTGAGTCAGAGAGCAAGATGTCACAGCTGGGAGTCTGGTTACTAATCTTATCGAGTTCATCTTCAGTCCAGATACTGTCCCACCCAAACATAACGGGGGGTCACGCTGGGGAGGGATGACGGGACGACGAGAACTTGTTATAACTGGTTATGTCTCAACAAGCTAGTGAGATCCTCTTCCACTCCTCCTCCACGGGTTTGCCCTGCCGGAGGAGTGAGATGTACTTATTTTGTCAGGCCGTTCCGCAGTTACTGTCACTGTGAGTTTGAATGGGGGGAGAAATTGCAAAGCTTTGCGGGAAAACATGTGACAGGGTTTTTCTTTTTCCACTTAGAGGACTGTCCTTTAGACTGAATGTCCTGTGGCAATGTGAAAATGGTGGCTGGGCCGAGGCAACATTGGAGGTGTATTTGTGCGAGTCTATAAATATCAGTGTGGGCAGCCGAGGAGGAGGAGGAGGAAGCTCAGTTACAGCAAGGCCTTTGTCGGATGCTGTCATGATGTTCTGGGAAGAATAGAGAAGAAAGCTTTGTCACAAGCAGAGTCCCCAGAAGAACTGTTGGGAGGACAAATTCTACTTTCACAACCATGAGTGTGTTACACATGCAGCACCGGTACCGGTGATTAAAGACGTTACAGCAGGGTGTCCGGGTGGCGTAGCGGTCTATTCCGTTGCCTACCACCACGGGGATCGCCGGTTCGAATCCCCGTGGTGCCCCCGGCTTGGTCGGGCGTCCCTACAGACACAATTGGCCGTGCCTGCGGGTGGGAAGCCGGATGTGGGTATGCGTCCTGGTCGCTGCACTAGCGCTTCCTCTGGTCGGTCGGTCGGTCGGGGCGCCTATTCAGGGGGAGGAGGAGGAACTGGGGAGAATAGTGTGATCCTCTCAAGCGCTACGTCCCCCTTGGTGAAACTCTTCACTGTCAGGTGAAAAGAAGCGCCTGGCGACTCCACATGTATCGGAGGAGGCATGTGGTAGTCTGCAGCCCTCCCCGGATCGGCAGAGGGGGTGGAGCAGCGACCGGGACGGCTCGGAAGAGTGGGGTAATTGGCCAAGTAAAAACGCTTCTGTGCATAACTGTAGTCTACTGACTTCCGGTTTCTACTGCAGCGGTCACACCAGCTTCCTGTTTGTTGGCGCGCGCTATTGACAACGGCATATTTTTCGCGATGCCTGCAAGAGTCACCATGGATAAATGTGGACACGCACAGAAATGTCGACAAACGTTCACCTGCACCTCCCAGCAAACGGGGGTGGGGTGGGGGTGGGGGAGTTTCGGGTTGTACATATCACGTCACGTCCACAACTGTGAGGGTGAGTATGCTCGTGCTCATTATGCACGCCGTGTTATCGTTATGCACAGAGTCGCCTGGGGAGAAAAAAATGGGGAGTGTGTTTATGAGAGGGGATTTATTAATCAGCAATCACAGGTGCAGGAAATACCAACCTGTGGACTCGGCCCAGTTTAGTAGTCTATGTGTTTCTGTGCAAGCCATAGGATGCAGAAATGATGATGAGGCTCTTTTGTTATGCCCTCTTTCCACTGCGTGGTACCGGCTCGACTCGACCCACCCTTTTCTCGTTCGCCACTACTTGGAAGTACCGGGATTTTGGTAACTGTTGCCACTTTGCTGGTACCACCAAAAAAAAAAAAAAAACTGGAGTTGGTACCAAAATCAATGCAGACCTCTGATCGGTCAGAGAAACGCGTCACTGCGTCATTGCGTCATCAACGCGCGCGTGGGATATCACCCGGCATTTTTAAATACCGAAGCAGTCGGAGCGGAGTTATTTTAAAAGTACTGTAACGTGCATGGATAAGTAGACACGTTGGTCCTCAACAAACGGATCGGAACTTTTAGTCGACTGGTTAACGTTGTCGCTTGCGGAGTAGGAGATCCGGGTTCGCGTCCCGGCTGTGGCGACGGTTCCCGGACTGCCCCCCCCCCCGAATTCGCTACGGTACTTTTTGAAATTGAAAAAACAAATGGGAGAGCCGAAAATCCAGCTGCACCGAGGGGGAACCGTTACGGTAATGGAAACGACACAGAGGCGTGTCGAGTCGGGTCGAGACCGTGTAGTCGAAAAGGGACACTAGATCTGCATATTACTGTTTTCTTGCTTTCTATATCCATCCCTTTGTCCTTTTCACCTAACCGCACCTTATTGATTTGCCTATTTAAATCCTCTGCTGTCCAGTTACAACAGAACGTACCTACAATGTCAACACACACCGTCACAACGGTGGTTTTCAGAAGCACAAGAGATCCATGATGTAACCCCCCCCCCACACCTCCCTGTCAGGGAATCCGCCACCTGTGTGAGGAGTGTGTGTCTGACACACTTTACGTACCTGTTGACTTTGTACCCTCTGTGGTCTCCTGTTGTTGCTCGACGCATGTAGCGCAACCAAACTGTGACGTCACAAAAAACAAACTTGTAAATATTGTGTAAAAATGTCTATGATCATTTTGAAGCATCCTCCCCCCCCTTTACTGACTGATACTTAATAAAAACACAGTAATTAAATATGGGTCCCATGAGCCTCACTTGTAATGAAAACGATACCGTTATCCCAGACTGCATTTTCTATACAATGGCGCCCTCTGCTGGTGACTTTTAACACGCCACGGTGAAATCATGTTTCCACCCAACGGTCCCAGGAGGCTGTCCTCCACCAAAAAACGACTCCGTATGTCGTTTGTACAAGCAGCTTATTACGACCTACAGTTACGTTTGGAAGTTGAGCGACCTCTAGTGGTCGCGTAAACTATTCGGTGAAGTATTTGTGGCATATCTCTTGCCAGGAAACACTCCTGCGGGTCGTATTAGAGGGTCAGTCAGAACAAACGACCTATGCGGTCGTATGGGTTGGAGGACTTGTTGGTCCCAGAGAAGATGAGGGGGAGATGTCCTCCACTTCCATGCAGTCAGACTACACGAGAGCACAGGTAGGTTTTATATTTTTTCATGAAAAGACTGAAAATATTATCTTTAATATTACTTTCCCCGACTCTCTTTTTTCTATCTGGGGGGGGCTTGCTTGATGACCAAATATTGGGTCATAAGACACTGTAAATGTTTTTACAAATAAACAGGGTTTACTTTATTAATGGTGGCCTAAGTTTTGACATACAGGCTGAAGAGAATTTAGCTATGTATTTCTAGGCCTGCTTCTGAAATGGGTCACCATTATTTCCATTAGTGGTCTTAAACAGTCCCTTCTAATACTAATGAAACTACTACTGTCTGTACTATACTATTCCACCTCTATCTGCCTTAAGGCGACGAGGGACCTGGCAGCCTCCCGACCTGGCGGAGTAGCCTGAAATATCTGGGTGAAAGTCTCAGTAAACAGAAGTAGTGAGTTACAAACCGCTGCACCCCGGCTCCACTCCGCTGAACCCCGGCTCCTCTCCGCTGTGGCTCAGGCCTCCGCGCCGCCCGTGAGATGAGGTGACGTCAGTGATTTTGGCTCTGCTCAGAGGGGGACGAAGGGGCTGGGAATTGAAAATGTAACTCACTGTGTCAAAAGGGCTCTGCGGTCTCCGGAGTCTCCTGAGAATCACTCCTCGTTGGACAAGTGGATGGGAGCGGCCACGGGTGGTGCAGCACCAGGCGGCGGCACAGGAAGAGCAGGATCCGGACGCACTCCGACCCGGGAGCCAACAGCAACAGCTCTATCACGGGAAGCAGGACGCGTGTACATCTTTTGCATCTGGCCGACTAAAAAGTACATCCGGGCACCAAATGCAGACAAGCTGTCTCGTCGGTCTGTCATTCCTCTCATGTCGTAGCACACTTACCTGCTCCTCTTGGTGGTGAATCCGCTGTCCTTGAGCTTGCAGAGAGGTACGAACCGGGTCCGGGTCTGCGGAGTCCGTACTGTGGCCAGTTCGTACTGTCAGGCTCACAATGACGAAGGACCCACAAGGCAGAATGACAAAGTTCCACAAAGGTTTAATCAGGCAACAGGTTCGGTACACGGGATTAAATCAGACCGGGCAGGGGGCTCAAGCACGGCAGGCAAAGGCGGGGTCACGAAAAACAGGCAACGGTCAAAACACCCACCGGGAAGGCTGGAACCCTCACGCAGGCTCAAGACCGGCAACACGGGGGAGCAAACACGTCGCCTAAGCACAACACGTGGGGGAGACAGCGCCACACAGGTGGACCACATTAGGGCGGGACCGGGAATCACACAGGAGGGGAACTTGACAGGGATCTGGAGCGGGTCGTGACACCCTCGGGGTCGCGGGGACGCCGGAGCCTATGTAGGCGTCGAGACACCCTGGACAGGCCGCCAGACCATCACAGGGCCCACACACACACACACACACACACACACACACACACACACACACGCCCCACTGCTAAGGTGAGGTGCTCGGACTTGTAACAGATCAATATAATGCATGAAAAAATACTTCAACCACAAGGAAAATATCATATAAAGGCACAAAAAAGAGCATAAAAAGGTTTTTAACTGTCATCATAATCAAGACTAAAAAGAGTTTACTAAAAAAGGTGAACCTTCATGACTCGATGATCTCATAGAAGTAGTTAATGTTGCTACTCTGAAGACAAGTCGTCCCTCACCACCGCGTCTAGCTGGTGTCGCTGTTGGGTCTCTATGCGCACATGTTTGTGTATTACCAATACGTTTGTGTCTCACCAGTCATCCATCCACCTCTTTTATTCTGGATCTGAGGCGAGAAACCTGCTTTGATCAAACTCATTCTCACATAGCAAGTAGATCTAATTAGTCCAATTATCCAGATTCTAATTACATTGACATGTATCCCCTACATCTCATATCAGTTATAGCATCTGTGACTTGTCCTGATCATGGGACACAAGCAGAAGGAGAGAGGAAAGAATTAGTAGTAGTAGTAGTAGTAGTATTGGTAGTAGTAGCAGCAGTAGCAGTATTGGAAGTAGTAATAGTAGTAGTACCGGAAGTAGTATTAGTAGTGGTAGGAATAGTGTTGGGAGTAGTAGTAGTATTGGTAGTAGTAGCAGCAGTAGCAGTATTGGAAGTAGTAATAGTATTAGTACTGGAAGTAGTATTAGTAGTACTAGTAGTAGTAGCAGTAATAGTATTGGTGGTAGTGGTAGTAGTAGTAGTAGTAGTAATACTGGTAGTAGTAGCAGTAGTAGTAGCATTGGAAGTAGTAGTAGTAAGAGTAGTAGTAGGAGTAGTAGTAAGAGTAGTAGTAGAAGAAGAAGAAATGATGGATGCTGAGAGAGAGATAGAATGTGATAGCACCCTCATCCTCTGCGGCCAAACGTATGAATGTCATCAATAATAATAATAATAATGATAATGTATTACTATTCTGTGGTGGGTTTTTCTGTCATGAAAGTAAAAGGTCAGTAACATGTTTAAATAGTGAACCTCTCAGAGAAAGTTTTGGGGGGTTTAATCATGAAAACAACACATTTTACAGTATAATGTAAAAAAAAACTCGACATCTTGATCATGATGGTAACACCTCCAGCGATCCCAAAATGTAACCATGCTCAGAAATCCACGCCTGTGACGTCATCACAAGGGGGGTTTGGTCAGCTTTGTGCTGCCTGGATATTGTACAAATTCTCTTCTAATGATTCCATAACTGCAGCTGACACGTGGTAGAGAGACCGCTTCCCTGAGTAGGCCCTGAACTGCGGTGGGGAGACACGAGCTTAGTATACCGGCAGTCTCTGCGTTTGCAGAGAGCGCAACGGAAATATGGATTTGTGCTCACGTGCAACACGCGGTTGAACCCGCAGCCTGATCCTCCTTGCAGCCCCATACCTCCTCCTGCAGACCCGCACCTCCTCCTGCACGGGCAGCAGCTGCTGGCCAAATAATTGTATCAGACGCTTCTAATTAGGTGGTAACCTCAATCTCCACTCCAAAGTGTTTGTCTACAGCGCAGTGCGCATCTCCACACTACTGTATGGCTGTGAGGCGTGGACCATCTACAGCCAGCATCTCAGAAGCCTGGAGGCCTTCCATATGAGAGGTCTCCAGAGGATCCTCCGCAGTACTTGGGAGGACAGAGCGCCGCACACAGAGGTGTTGGAGCAGGTGGGTCAGTTGTAGCGTGGAGTCTACCCTAAACCACTATCAACTCATGACTCCCACGTGAAGTCTTCTACGGCCAACTACACCTCGGTCAACGCACTGCTGGAGGGCAGAAGAAGCGGCTCAAAGGCCAAATGAAGACCACACTGAGAAGATACCAGATCAACCCCTTCTTCTTTGGAGGAACTTGCCTCCTGCCGCCCCACCTGGCGCTCTCACGCCTCACAGGGAGTGACGTATATGGACAACCAGCGCACACAACACCGTGTAGCAAAGCTAACCCCCCCCCCCGCTCCCGCCCCCAGCACCACTTTTACATGCCCGGTCTGCAACCGCAACTGTGCATCCAGGATCGGACTATCCAGCCACCGAAGGAGGCTGGACCATTGGAGGAGAAGGTGGTCATCATCGGATACGATGGACAACCGGCTCGCAAGGCCGAGACTGAGGAGGTCAGTCTTACTTTAACATGGCACGTTAAAAAAAAAGAGTTTATCGGCCTTAAAAACAAGAGTCCGCTATAGACCAAATGTTGCACAGAAGTGTGACGTCATACGCGGTGGACGCGTAAGGCTTTGCGCTCCAGCGGCTGTCTGGTTCCGCTGATCTCTCTGGTCAAAGGAAAGATAAAGGTATCGCCTATGGCCTCTAGTCCTCGCCTCAGAGCTACACCGCCCGGCTGGTTATGAACGAATTATGCGCGCACGGGTTCCTCAATCCCGCAGTAATCAGACTAAAAGCCTTGCTATTGGTGGACTCGGGTGGTCACCGTCCGTCGTCTTTTCTAATCCGGCGCGGGCAAATTACATTAAAGAGCCATCCAGACCAGATGACGGAGGAGGTGGGATAGGCTAAACACCTTCCCCGGAGCTGGTCAGGCTCTCTCCCTGGCTCCTATCGACGGGTCACACAACACCATGATAGTCGTGGTCGACCTGCTGCTGATGCTCGTCGAGCTGCTGTGTTCGGTGGCGAGCGCCATCGTCCGGACCATCCTCCGGCCGCGGCTCAAGGCCGTGGACGGGGAGCTGTGTCTGATCACGGACGCCGGAGGGGCGCTCGGCCGGCTGTTCGCCCTGGAGTTTGCCAGGGAGGGCGCCCACCTCGTCCTGTGGGACTGCGACGCCGGCGCCAACGAGCGCACCGCCGAGCTGGCCCGGAAACACGGTGTCGAGGTGTACACCTACACGGTGGACCTGTCCCGGCGCCACAGCGTCTACGAGACGGCGGACCGGGTGAGGCGCGACCATAATGGTGAACAACGCGGGGGTGGTGGCCGGGCGGCGGCTGCTGGACTGCCCCGACGAGCTGCTGGAGAGGACGCTGCTGGTCAACTGCCACGCGCTCTTCTGGGTGAGACTTGGGAGGGTTGGGTACCCCGATGGAAAAAATAACCACAAACAACAAGAACCCTGATCAGGGTTCAGTGTCTTGATGCATGCTCAATAGTCCAGGTGTAGAAACCCCAGAAGGTTGAATCAGCCAATTGACTGACGAAGTCACTTAGACCCCGTTTACACTTGGTTTTAAATGCTTTTTTTGCGATCGGATCACAAGTGGACAGCGCTAAATACAAGTGTAAACGACCACCAAAACGTTTTGTGAACCGTTTACTCAAACCACTTGCCGAGGTGGTCTGGGACGCATCTGACCACATATCTTGTGTAATGTAAACGCTAATGCGTCCTGATGCGTCCCCGTCAAGGACGGAACAGGAAATCTTCTTCTTCTTCGGAGTAACGAAATCTGATCACAAGCGGTCGGCAGGACGCATTTGGAGACGCATGATGGACACAGGTGTAAACGGCGACGTGTCTCGCTGTCCACTTGTGATCCGAGCGCTCAGAACGCATTTTAAAACCAAGTGTGAACAGGGTCTAAAATGAGCGACGAAACGTTTCTCCCAACAAATTTCGTGTCCAGTTGAGCGGATTCAACTTTCTGGGACATCAGGGATTCAATTTGGGTTTTTGGACACTGATCTAATGGTTTTAATGGTTTCCATCGGAGACCACTACCCTGATCCCGATGGTTTCCTAAAGAGCACAAAACGTTCTGACGGTTTCCATGAGACGCGTCAGTACAGGTCATTGCACAACACCAGAAACCACAACTCCCAGTAGAACGATGGGTCGATGGGTCGTTTGTACAAGCAGTTTATTACGACCTATACGACCTATGTGGTCGTATGGGTTGGAGGACTTGTAGAACCATTACAACCATTCTGCAGTGGTTTTGGAGGGTTTTTTTTCAGCAGGGTTGTAACAAGTAATGGCGTTAGAAATGAAGTTAGAAATTAAGTATCTGTATCAGTCCACGTTACCTTCCAAAGCACCAGAGCTCAGATCACAGGTGTGCAGCAGGAAGTCTGAGCAGGACGCGTTTCCTCCAAATCAGGGGCCTCGTGTATAAGTCCTTACTATGGGCAAATTTGTTCTTACACACATGGGATTTTTTTAGCTCTGAAGTTGGTCTCAGAGACCAGTGTAGAACCTGGGTAACCCCTGAATTTAGACACCGATTGGCTAACACTGATGTCTTTGCAGGCCTGGCTGATTGCTCGTTGCAATGGGTAGACAACAGATGTTAGGAGGAAGGAATTACAAATAACGATCATGGTTTGCGACCGGATGTCAGACACTCCAGGGCTAAAAATTTCCATGGGTGTGTACGCACAAATTTGCCCACAGTAATGACTGATACATGAGGCCCCTGCAGGTCTGGTGTTACAGGTGGGGCTGTGTGTTCACGTATCAGTGGAGTCTGAAGAGTGAGCTCATCATGACGGAAGAGGAGGTTGTCTTAGGCTGCAGTCTGCAGCTTGGCAACTGTAAAACACATGGAAAACATAATACAGCTATAACTGTATTAAGTTTTCCATAATAGCTTAATCTGGCTATTAACTGCACCGTAGTGTGTGTGTGTGTGTGTGTGTGTGTGTGTGTGTGTGTGTGTGTGTGCTTGTTTTTCTATCCCAGTGGGGACCAAATGTCCCCATTAGGATAGCAATACCAGAAACCACTTTCCTTGTGGGGACATTTTATGGGTCCCCCATGCGCGTGCGTGCGCGTAGTGCGCACGCGTGTGTGTATGTCCCATTGTGTAACTTTGTGCTTCTTTTTCATAGCCTGACATCATTCATGCAACACAACAATAACAGCAGCAGCAGCAGCAGCAGCAACAGCCAGCATGATGGTAACAGTTGCGAGCTGAGATCAGCTGAAAAGGCTCCTGGGAAGCCCAAATGCCCGCCCGTCTCATATGCCTTGGCGCCAACACTACTGACGAATTGAACGTAATGATGCAATCATCCAAAAAGGTTTTGCATATCCTCAAATCAGCACGCGCACATTTCATTCAGCAGTAATTGGCGGTAATTGGCAGATGGCCAACACGTGAATATAAGGGCATGGCGATACCAGTTAGAGTAATAATACCGCGAGATGAATAATATTCATGATACAACGCACTTGTTTCATGTGTGTCCAGGAAGATGAAGTATTCTAAAAGTAATCAGAATACATTTACTCTTTTTGAGTATTGTAACTGAAAGCGTCCCTGATTACATGTAGGATAGTGCGCACGTGCGCCAAAGTGAGAACGAGCGCGGCGTGTCGAGCGGGTAGTATGGGGGCCGCCTGCAAACCTGAAGAGGAACATTTTCACTGCCCCCCCCGGTAGTACAAATAAATCCTTTCTTTGGAAAGATTTAATTTATAAATCTAACCCCTTGAAAGAAGACATTTAAACATTTGTTTTAGATATTAAACCTGTCTTGCAAAATAAATAATTAGCAAAGATTAAATATGTAAATTATATCTAAATGTTTTATAAAAAGAATAAATATTGAGTTACAAATTAAATATGTGATTATATTTATATATGACACACTGTTAAATAAACATGTAATTACATTTTAGATATTTCTATTAAATCTTAAACCTAAACGATAAAATAGATATCTCATCTTCGCTAGATATTTATTTTGTAAGACCGAGTTCATGTTTAAAACAAATATTTAAGAGTCTTCTTTCGAGGGACAGATTTATAAATTGAATCTTCCCCCAACGGACGTGCAGTGAGAATCAGCGTGGCGGAATTCTGCGGACGGGACTGAAGTCGTCTGTGAATGGCCCCCGGAGTCCTGGCCCCGTTACGTAAGAGCTGTTGCATGCATCACGCCGGCCTCTCGTGTGTTTGCTCGCTGATGCGCGAGGAGTGGGCTCGTGGCAGCCGAGTCTGCACGTCACCCAAACAATCTGTCACGTGATGGCTTTGAAACGTGCCTTATAAGTAAGACGTGAGTTCTGAGCAGGGGCGTAGCACAAAATTCTGGGCCCTATACACAAAGCAGTCTCTGTGGGCCCCTTTGTCTCTCACGCATCACTTTTTTGAGTTCGAGCATACTGTATATTATTTATAACCATAGTACATTAATCTATTTTAACCTAACTTAACTATCTCGCAGTGATTGAAAAAAAATGTGTAGTATCACTTCAAACTTCGATGCATCTTAGGGTGCCGATGCTGACAGCCATGATGTTTATTCCACAATAAAAGCCCGCTGACGAGACGTCTTCTTGCAGTCACTCGCGACAGGACTAGATAAGCTGCACTGAGAGATGCACGTGAGGGGCGGACTAAACCATTTTGCACCTTTTGTAAGGGGTGAGAGGGGCCTCGGAGAGGGGTGAGAGGGGCCTTAGAGAGCCTCCACTATTTTCTTTGCCCCCCCCCCCGCCCGCCCGCCCGCCCAACCGGTGCATTGAGACAATTTTAACTGAAGTTATGACACTAATTAGTTAGAAGTACAAATTTATAAGGCAAAACAAACTTTTAATTCCAGGCTTCCCGAGCCCCCCCTCACTACGACGCCGCCGCCGCCGCTGCTTACGAGTTACAGATTGCAAGCTAATGCAAATATCTCGACAGTGAAATGAGCCCGCTTGAAGTAACCCCGTTACGGAAGCCTGTGCGTCCGTCCACGATCCTCTTACAGCTTGTATGCTCAAAGAACAAGAGGTCGAGCTCCTGACGGCATCCTTTTACATAACTCCTCTTTTTTTGTGTGACCCTTCCAAAATACAAATGCATAATATTTATTTATTTATTTATTTTTTAATCCACGGCTTGGTCGGGCGTCCCCACAGACACAATCGGCTCTGCATAACTATAGTCCGCCGACTTCCGGGTTCTACTGCAGCGGTCATAACAGTTTCCTGTTTGTTGACGCGCGCTATTGACCGTAGCGCATTTTTCGCGATGCCTGCAAGATTTACCAGGGATAAATGTCAGCGACACGCACATAATTGTCGACAAACGTCCACCTGCACCTACCAGCACACGCGTGATAAGTTTCAAGTTGTACATGTCAAGTTACGTCCACAATGCCATCGTCAATAGTGTAAACTACTATAGTCCATGGGCCAGAGCCCAAAATTTCCTATTTCGGTACACTCAAGGTGGCAAAACTTACTTATAATTTTTGAAAGGATCCATGTCTGTAGATGATATTTTGGTATGATAACCATTCCTGAGTGGCAGCTGTATCACAGTTATCAGCTCATGAAGTTAACCACCCCCTAAAGTAAATTGCATTTTAGACGCTGGTGCATATCCTGGTTTAGCCTCATGGTCAGGACATTTTTCAATGTTCTATAATATTGTCTTTGGTATCATTTTAAAGGGGACCTTCTTAGCTTTCATTCAAGCCCTGTTGTGGATATTTCTCACAAATATAGAGGTTACTTGAGCTCTTCAACCCGTCAATAACACACATCTTTCTGCAATGTTCGCCTAAACTATATACTTTCTTTTAGCCCTGTGGCATCTAGGAATATCAGGGACACAAAACACAAAAACTGGAATACTCACAGGACTGTAAAGATTCAGGAAATGTATAATATACCCATACTATTTCATTGTGTGAGGTGATTGTGAACCTTAAATTAGAAGGGCATTATTACTAAGAAACTAACTAGACCAAAGCCAGTTAGTCCATGGGTCAGACCAGATATCGATATCACCCAAGGTGACACAACTTCACTGGTGCCATTTTATTTGGTACACTAACAGAAGTAAAATAATACATGATAAACTTTCCAAATGAGCAGCTATTTCATTTTTCTTTCAGGAAACCTGTTTCTGTGCCTCTCACGATTGTGTATTTGCCCAGATTTTTACAAATATAGCATTTCAACACCCCTGGTACTGATTAGCCTAGCTTAAACTCTGGGACAGTTCTTAGTTGGCCAACAACCAAGGATAACCAGTACTGTGTACTTCCATTCATTGTGCTAAGCTAGGCTAACGTGCAGCCAGATAGCTTTCTACTAAACACATATAGAGGAAACTGGTATCTATCTTCTTGTCTCACTCTGGAGAAGATTGTAAGCTAATTTCCCATAATGTTAGCATGTTCTTTTAATGTATATGTTAATATGATTAGTTAAAGTGGCTACGAGGAACTTTCATCTTGTGTTGATTTTAGCGGCCTCATGTGGACACAATACAGCCGTTGCATAGCAACTAGGTAATGTATCTATTTGTGGCTATGTAAGATAAATAATGGTAATATGACGCTGGTGAAGCAAAGTAAACTTTGTTTTAGTAGTGTTCATACACCTAAGTTACATGTATTTGTTTGTATGTGGCAGGTGAAAACTGACTGAAGATGGCCACTGGTGAACAAGCAAGTTTTTACCCAATACCAAAGCGCCCACGGGTGGAGTGCATTATCCACTGTTCTGATGATACAGATAAGCTGGTTTCACTACAAAGTGTCGACTCATGGAGAACTCTGCTCAGGGCAGCTCAGATACGAAATCATGCACCAGTTTTGAAACTGGCAAAAGACATTCCTGAGGGACAGATTCCAGCAATCTACTACCACAGAAAGTGTCGCAGTATCTTCACTATGAAGCAAATTCTTGATGGCCTCCTTGCAAAAGAAAAGAAAAGTTGTGTCTCTGCTGAAGAGAAACAATCTAAGAGAGTAGCTCGACATGCTCCAAGTACATCTAGGACTTATGATGCAGAGTGCATATTTTGTCAGAAAAACAGCAAATATTCCAAGAGACAGAATACGAGAGAAGTACTGGTGCAGTGTCGAGAACTGCGAGCTGATGCAAAGATCAGGAGTGCAGCCACAAAGAAAAGGGACAGCAGAATCCTTGCCATTGTGAGTAGAGACCTTGTAGCAGCTGAAGGGCACTACCACAGGTCATGCTATAGACTTTACACCAAAGAAGAGGTTTCCAAAGGAGAGGTTGCCAGCAATGAAGATGATGATGCTGCAGCCCAGTATGAAGCTGCTGTGAATAAGGCATACAATGAACTGTTCCTCTTCATCAGGATGGAGCTTTTTGGCAATCCTCAAGTGATGACAATGACTGATCTCTCTTCTAGACTGGTAGCTTCAATGAACTCCCAAGGCATTGCCCAAGTCAAGGAATCAACCAAGAAGCACATAAGGCGAAACCTGGAGAGTGAGTTTGCTGGAGCCTTGCAGATATTCCCTGATGAGAAAGGAAAATTCCTCCTCTATCCCGATAACTTGTCCATGAGGGAACTTGCCAAAGAAAATCAGTCTCTCAAAAGGGAGCTGCAGACCCTGAAAAGTGTCAGTGCACAAGATGTTATAGCCAAAGCAGCCATCAAATTGAGAGCAGACATTAAAAGTCAAGATGTTCCTCAAACCTGGCCGCCTGAAGTCAAACCAGAAGCAGAATGTCCTACCATTCCAGAGTCGCTCATTATCTTCCTGTACTCTCTACTCACAGGCTCAAATGATCCTGATCATGCATCCCAGAGAGTGCAGTGCCTTCTGCAGTCATTTGGCCATGACATAGTATATGCAGTGACATGTGGAAATACCAAGCCTTCCAAGCACATTGTTCTGCCATTCAGTGTCAAATCGTTGACAGGAAATGTAGAGTTGATAAACATCCTCAATCGACTTGGTCACAGTGTGTCCTATTCACAGATGGAAGAGATCAACACTGCCCTGTGTCTCCAGAAACTCTCATCATCAGGGAGTGGCATTGCCCTTCCAGCTAACATCCATCCTGGCATATTCACAACTTTAGCCTGGGACAATATCGACCGTCTTGAAGAAACTGTCAGTGGTGAGGGAACATCTCACAGAGTCAATGGGATTGCTGTGCAAGCAAAGCCAGTCAACCCACTTCCTGTCCAACCCACGCCCACTGTTCCCAAAACAAAGAAGAGAAGCACTGATGGACCCCCACCAATGTTACCAACTTACAATGCTGGACAACGGGTAGGGCCACCACAAAGCAAAAAGTCAGATGCCGATACTGCAGCCAATACTAAGCTTGTCAGAGAGGAAAACCTTCTTTGGGTCCTAGCACGCATGTCACAACAAGAAGAACAGTCAGTCAGCAGCTGGACAGGCTTCAACATCCTGACTCGAGGAGAGATGACGGTCATCCCCGACAATATAGGCTATCTGCCTACCATCAATGCTCCAGCGACACAAATGTCTACTGTCAACGAGGTGCTTAACCAGCCACTGAGCATCATGCAGTGCTTAGGCCTGAGGAAGATTGTCTGTGTCTTTGACCAAGCCCTGTATGCGAAGGCTGTCGAGATCACATGGAAACACCATGACAAGTTCCATGATATCATCGTTAGGCTTGGGGTATTCCACACCATCTGCACACTGCTGGCAATAATAGGAAAGCGTTTCCAAGATGCTGGACTCAAAGACCTCTGCATTGAGTCTGGCATGATTGCAGAAGGCTCAATTGCTGGTGTTATGGATGGCCGCAAGTACAACAGGGCAGTGCGACTACACAAGCTCCTGTATGAGGCTCTCATGCGACTGACCTTGAATGGTTTCCTGTCCTGGTTGGAAGAAACTCACAGGAATGACATGGTTCACCTGAATGAGACACTGAAGACCATTGACAGCCTTGGGAAAGAAGTCTCACAACATGCTTTGAAGGAGGTCCTCGAGAACAGCTCTTGTACACGCATCATGGATCTATTTGAAGTCTACCGTGAGTTCCTTAGAGGTGGAAACGGCAGCCTCTCGAACTTCTGGATGTCCTATTTGGACATGGTTGAAATCTTGTTGGGGCTCATCCGAGCATCCAGAGAGGGAGACTGGATGCTACACTTGGCTAGCATTCGAGCAATGATCCCATGGTGCTTTGCTTATGACAGGATGAATTATGCACGCTACCTCCCCTACTACTACGCCCAGATGTCTGAGCTGCCCATCACACACCCAGATGTGTACACAGAATTCATGGAAGGAGGCTTCTCAGTCCAACTGGGCTCCACCAATCCCTTTGGCCGAATCCCTGTTGACCAAGCTATAGAAGAAACGGTGAACAAAGACACCCAAACAGCTGGAGGGACAAAGGGATTCAGCTTGAAGCCAGGAGCTGTGACCAAATATTATCTCACAGCTGAGTATAGAAGCATGTACCTCAGACAGCTGAGAGACCTGACAGGTCAAGGCAGGTGCAAATGGTCTCATCCAGATCTACAGAGTCCAAGGATCAAGAGAGATGAAGCAGATGTCCAGTCTCTCATGGACCTTATGGAGAATAACTGGCTCAATCCTATGTCCCCTGATGAGATTGATTTGGTTAGCCTCTCCACTGGCAACATGGCTCCACCTGATGTGACCATAGATCTCTTGAGAAAGGAGAAGAGGCCTACCAAGCATTCCAGCAAACAAGGTTAGATGCAGACCCACCACCTGTGAAATTCCACGACAAGATGACCAAGCAAAGTCTGAAAACATTCTCCAATGTCAGCACAAAACAAGCTCATGGAAAGAAAGCACAGGATGTGGTTCTGAAGGCAGATAGAAACCTTTTCTGTTATGCTCGCGCACCAGAACCTGACCCGTGTGGCGAAACCCAAGACAGACAGACACGAGAGGACTTCTAAGTCTACAAAGGGGAGTTTTATTGTGGGAGGGAAATGTATGGTGAAAAAAGGCGTTCTGTTAGTGGGATGTGTGAATAATCTATGTGTGGTGTCCCGTGGTTTGCGTGTATAACTATGTGTGAGTGTTTTTAGCCAATGTGTGGTGCGGTATGTAAATGACCAGGAGGTGTTGAAGAAATGTGCGTGCACCTGGCGAGAAAGTCCAGTCCGTGATCCAAGAGGGGTTGTCCGAGAAAGTCCAGGTCCGAGATCCGGGAAGTCGAGTCCGAAAGGAGGGGTCCAGGTAGAGGGACAAGGGGGGAGATCGCAGGAGAGGTCCGGGGAGAAACGTGAAGGTCGCTGGGGACGAGGGGAGCCGTGGAAATCGCGGAGGGAGAGTCTTGGGAGGAAACAGAGACACGAAGATAAGACACTGGGGAATAAACAGAAAGCAAGGAACGCTGGAGGGCTTATCAGAACTTCACCGCAGGGTTCAGTACGTCGAAGCACAGAGACGTTCTGGGAGGCTTTTTGTAGAAGGCTGCCTGATTGCCACAGGTGTGCCTGATGGATGATGGCAAACACCTGGCGCAGCGCAGCGCTCGTCTCAGAGCGCGAGCCGAGCGCTCGGATGTTTCCGGCACGTCCGAGCTGGGGGAGTGGCTTGAACGTGCCGGGGAGGCAGCTCGGGGCGGTGTAACCACAACAGGACCCCCCCTCCTACGGGAGACACCGGGCGACCGTCCGATGGCGTTGGGGTGGGCCCGATAGAACTCCTCCAGGAGTGCGGGGTCGGCCAGGTAGGACCGGGGAACCCAGCTGCGGTCCTCGGGCCCATAGCCAACCCAGTCCACCAGGTATTGGTACCCACGCCCCCGGCGGCGTACGGCGAGCAGCTGGTCGACATCCCAGACCATGTCACCACCGTCGAGGACCCTGGGGGGTGGAGGAGCTTGGACAGGGGGAGACAGGGGGCTGGTGGCTACCGGTTTGAGGCGCGAGACATGGAAGACTGGATGGATCTTGAGTGAGGTAGGGAGATGGAGACGCACTGCCGAAGGGTTGACGATGCGGTCGATGGTGTAGGGACCGACGTAGCGGGGAGCCAGCTTCCGGTTGAGGGTAGGGAGGGGCAGGTCCCGGGCCAGGAGCCATACCCTCTGGCCAGGTCGATAAGCTGGGGCCGGCACTCTCCGCCGGTTGGCGCTGCGCCGGGCCCGCTCTGTAGCTCGCAACATAGCGGCCCGGGCGGTCTTCCAAACGCGCCGGCATCGGCGGAGATGGGCCCTCGTGGACGGGACCGCTACCTCCAACTCCTGATGGGGGAACAGAGGGGGTTGATAGCCCAGGGAACACTCGAAGGGGGACAAACCGGTAGCCGAACTCTCCATGGAGTTGAGCGAGTACTCCACCCAGGGCAGGTACTTGCTCCAGGAGGCGGGGTTGCTGGTGGTAACGCAACGCAAAGCCGCCTCCAGGGCTTGATTGGCCCGCTCTGCCTGCCCATTGGTCTGGGGGTGATACCCGGAGGAGAGGCTGACCGTGGCCCCAATCCCCTTACAGAAGGCCTGCCATACCTTCGAAGTGAACTGGGGACCACGGTCAGAGACAATGTCCAGGGGAATCCCATGAGGTCGGACGACGTGGGAGACGAGAAGGTCCGCCGTCTCGGCTGCAGAGGGGAGTTTGGTGAGGGCAACAAAATGGACGGCCTTGGAAAACCGGTCGACAATGGTCAGGATGGTGTCATTGCCTTGGGACACGGGGAGGCCAGTTACAAAGTCCAAGGCAATGTGGGACCAAGGTCGGCCGGGGACAGGAAGGGGGCGCAGGAGACCTGCTGGAGGGCGATGGAGAGCCTTGCTGCGGGCGCAGGTGGTGCAGGCTGCCACGAACTCTCTGGTGTCTGCCTCCATGGTGGGCCACCAGAAACCCCTGCGGATGAAGGCCGCCGTTCGGTAGACACCGGGGTGGCAGGCAAGATGGCTGGAGTGGCCCCACTCCAGCACCTGGGGCCGGACAGAGGGAGGCACAAATAGCCGGTTCCGGGGTCCATTGCCTGGGTCGGGATGGGCGCGCTGGGCCCTTCTCACCACTGATTCGATGGCCCAGGTGACGGCACCCACCACCCGGGCCGGGGGAAGGATGGTGTCTGGGGCGTCAGGGGACCCCTCGGGAAACAGACGGGAGAGGGCGTCTGCCCTGACGTTCTTGGTGCCCGGGCGGTAGGTGAGGGTGAAGTCGAACCGGCTGAAGAAGAGAGCCCAGCGCGCCTGCCTGGGGTTGAGCCTCTTAGCCGTCCGTACGTAGGTCAGGTTTTTGTGATCGGACCATACGATGAACGGCTGCCCTGCTCCCTCCAGCCAGTGTCTCCACTCCTCTAGGGCGGCGTGGACGGCCAGCAACTCCCTGTTGCCGATGTCATAATTCTTCTCCGCAGGACTGAAACGCCGGGAGAAGAATGCGCACGGGTGGATCTTCTGGTCCTCCTCCGACCGCTGGGAGAGGACGGCTCCGATGCCCGTGTCCGATGCGTCCACCTCCACGATGAACTGTCTGCACGGGTCCGGGTGGGCGAGCACCGGAGCCGTTGTGAACAGCCTCTTCAGGGCCAAGAAGGCGGCTTCCGCCTCCGAGGTCCAGGAGAAGGGGCGGAGGTTGGAGGTGAGTGCAGTGAGGGGGGCGGCCACACGGCTGAACCCCCTGATGAAGCGCCGGTAGAAGTTTGCAAACCCCAGGAAGCGCTGGAGTTGCGTCCTGTTGGTGGGCCGTGCCCACTCCTCCACCGCTCGGGTCTTCCTGGGGTCAGTGCGGACGAGCCCCTTCTCCACGATGTGGCCAAGGAACTCCATGGAGGCGGAGTGGAACACGCACTTCTCGGCTTTCACGAAGAGCCTGTTCTCCAGCAGCCGTTGGAGGACCAGGCGGACATGCTGGTGGTGTTCCTCCTCAGTCCTGGAGAACACGAGTATGTCATCCAGGTACACCACCGCGAACGTGTTCAGCATGTCCCGGAGCACGTCGTTGACCAATGCCTGGAAGACGGCCGGGGCGTTGGTGAGGCCGAAGGGCATAACGAGGTACTCGAAAAGCCCTAGGTGGGTGTTGAAGGCCGTCTTCCATTCATCCCCTTCCCGGATGCGCACCAGGTGGTACGCGCTGCGCAGGTCCAGCTTCGTGAACACCGTGGCGTGAGTGAGTGGCTCGAACGTGGAACTCATAAGGGGGAGTGGGTATTTATTTTTCACCGTGATATTATTTAACATTCGATAATCTATGCAAGGCCTCAGGCTGCCCTCCTTCTTTGCCACAAAAAAGAAGCCCGCCGCCACCGGGGAAGACGAGGGCGTTATGATTCCTGAGGCCAGGGACTCTGTGATATAATTGCGCATAGCCTCCTTCTCTGGGACGGAGAGGTTATACAACCGACCGGTGGGAAGGGCGGCCCCGGGAAAGAGATCTATGGCACAATCATAGGGACGGTGAGGGGGGAGGGAAAGTGCACTTTCTTTACTAAATACAGGGGCTAAATCGTGATAAATGGAAGGAACACCAGTGAGATCCGTGGGAGGAGGCACGGGTCTGAGGCCGCTGGACGGGGAGTGGGCGGAGCGAAGGCAGTTGGCATGACACGCAACGCTCCAACCCAAAATCCGCCCAGTAGACCAAGAGATGTAGGGATCGTGCCGTTCCAACCACGGTCTTCCTAACACCAGGGGCGCGCAAAACCAAGAAACGGATAGCTTCCACGTGATTACCCGAAAGAGTGAGGGTGAGGGAAGCAGTGCTGTGTGTGATTTTACCTAGTGAACGTCCATCTAGGGCTTGGGCTGTGAGGGGTGTGTCTAGGGGGACGAGTGGAATGCCGGCCTGCCGGGCCAGCGAGGTGTCCATCAAACACTCGTCCGCCCCCGAATCCAGGAGTGCACCAACAGACAGTGAGCGGTTACCCCAGGTGAGAGTGACCGGAAAGAGGTGGTTGTGCTCCTTCTTGGGCTGGGGCTGAGGAAGGGTCGTCAGACTCACTAGGACACCCCTCACTAGTGAGCCGGGTCTTTTTGGGCGAGTCGGGCAGGCCTTGATATAGTGGCCCGACCTCCCGCAGTAGAGGCAGAGGTGGCCATGCATCCTCTGCTCCCTAACTTCCAGCGGGAGCCGTGACCGACCCAACTGCATGGGCTCCTCCTCCGGCCTGGATCCAGAAGCCACCCAGGGTTGCGAGGGGGAGTGTGAGGGTGGAGAGAGCCCACGGGACGCTGACCCAGGGAAGGCACCGGTAGGACGGACGGGGGTTGGTCTATGGGAGGGGCCAGCGCGCGGGGCGCGTTCCTGGCGCCGCTCCCGCAGCCGTTCGTCCATCTGGAGGGCGAGGGTGACGAGCTCGTTGAAGGAGGCAGGGCGGTCCCGAACGATAAGATCTTTGATGGGCTCGCTCAGCCCCCTCCTGTACGCGCTCTTGAGCGCAGTGTCATCCCACCCACTGTCTGCCGCGAGTATCCTTACCTCCAGGGAATACTCTGCCACCGACCTGGCTCCCTGTTGGATGGAATGGAGGCGGCCGGCAGCGTCCTGCCCGTCAGCTGGGTGGTCGAACACCAGATTGAACTCGCGGCGGAAGGCACCATAGTCCGAGGCGAGCTGCTCGGTATGGCCTACCGCCGCTATGGCCCAGCTGAGGGCTTTGCCGGTGAGGAGGGACATGACAAGGGCTACCTTGGTCTCTCCTGTCCTATACCTAGCTGGCTGGTGTTTGAACAGGAGCTCACACTGACCAAGGAAACCCCTGCACAGCTCGAACTCCCCACCGAAGGCCTTGGGGCAGGGGAGGTTAGGCTCGCACCGGGGGTCCAGTGGGGGTTGACTCGGAGGGGGAACGTCGGGACCAGGAACGGGGAAACCGGAGGCCGAGCTGGGGGCAGAGACCGAGGCCAGGGCAGGGTGGTCGCTCATCCTGGAGACCGCTGTGGAGAGTGCAGCGATCTGCGCGGTGAGGGCATCTAACGTGCTCGTCGCGGCCTGGGAGCCGGACTGAAGATCGCTGATCTCTCCGGTGACACGGGTGAAGGCAGTAGTAAGCTCTGAGCAGAGAGAGGCAAGTTGGCAACTGTGACTTCTTACTACTGCCTCTAGGGGGACGGGGCTCAGGGGCGTCACAGGGACCGTCCGCTCCTTGGGTTTGCCTGGGTCCATAATGGCTTCGACGTTCTGTTATGCTCGCGCACCAGAACCTGACCCGTGTGGCGAAACCCAAGACAGACAGACACGAGAGGACTTCTAAGTCTACAAAGGGGAGTTTTATTGTGGGAGGGAAATGTATGGTGAAAAAAGGCGTTCTGTTAGTGGGATGTGTGAATAAACTATGTGTGGTGTCCCGTGGTTTGCGTGTATAACTATGTGTGAGTGTTTTTAGCCAATGTGTGGTGCGGTATGTAAATGACCAGGAGGTGTTGAAGAAATGTGCGTGCACCTGGCGAGAAAGTCCAGTCCGTGATCCAAGAGGGGTTGTCCGAGAAAGTCCAGGTTCGAGATCCGGGAAGTCGAGTCCGAAAGGAGGGGTCCAGGTAGAGGGACAAGGGGGGAGATCGCAGGAGAGGTCCGGGGAGAAACGTGAAGGTCGCTGGGGACGAGGGAGACGCGGGGAGCCGTGGAAATCGCGGAGGGAGAGTCTTGGGAGGAAACAGAGACACGAAGATAAGACACTGGGGAATAAACGGAAAGCAAGGAACGCTGGAGGGCTTATCAGAACTTCACCGCAGGGTTCAGTACGTCGAAGCACTGAGAGACGTTCTGGGAGGCTTTTTGTAGAAGGCTGCCTGATTGCCACAGGTGTGCCTGATGGATGATGGCAAACACCTGGTGCAGCGCAGCGCTCGTCTCACAGCGCGAGCCGAGCGCTCGGATGTTTCCGGCACGTCCGAGCTGGGGGAGTGGCTTGAACGTGCCGGGGAGGCAGCTCGGGGCGGTGTAACCACAACACTTTTCAGTCACATGATCCTGGTGGCTGAAAGCAGGAAGGTGAATCTGAAGGATGTCCTTGCCTACCCATTGGGCCCACTACCATGGTCACTGGCAAATGCTGATGGGTCCTTACGAAAAACAAACAAGGCTGCACTTGCCAGAGAGCTTGAAAAGAATGTATCTCCTGCAGAAGACATCCCAATCCCATCTACTTCCATCATTGATGGGATGAGCCTGGTCCAAAAAATGAATGGCAACAACAAAACCTTTGCACAGGTGGCAGAGTCAGCCTTGACCCAGGTCCTCCATGAGGGAGCACAGAGTGGGAGGATTGATGTTGTTTTTGATGTCTATCACCAGACTTCGATCAAAGATGCTGAACGACTGAACCGGGGTGGAGACATCACTCTCCAGTACAAGAATCTTGCAGGAGGACACCACGTCCAGCAGTGGAGAAAATTTCTGTGCAGTTCCTCCAACAAGACCAGTCTCATCAAGTTTCTGGTGGAAGAGTGGAAACTCCCACGATACAGAGCTATGCTGCATGGCAAGGTGTTGTACATGACCTGTGAGGAAACCTGCTACAAGTTGACAGAAGATGGGTGTGAGGAAGCAGCAGAACTGCACTCCACACATGAAGAAGCTGACACCCGTCTGCTCCTGCATGCATTGCATGCAGCAAATGCGGGCTCAAAGTCAGTTATCATCACAGCTGAGGACACTGATGTCATGGTGCTTTGTCTTGGCTTCCAGAAGGACATCACCTGTCCCATCTACCAGAAGTGTGGGACTCAGAACCGCACACGGTTTGTCGACATCACCAAACTGGCAAGTTCACTTGGAGACAGCATCTGTGACAGCCTAATTGGCTTACATGCCTTCACAGGCTGCGACACTGTCAGTGCATTCGCTGGTCGAGGGAAGCTGAATGCCCTGAAGATAGTGAGAAAGCACACTTCCTGCCAAGAGACTTTTAGTCAACTGGGACAGACATGGAATGTGAGTGATGAGCTGTTCCAGAAAATTGAGCAGTTCACCTGTCGGATGTATGTTGCTAATAGCAGCACTGCTGAGGTGAACAAACTGCGTTACCAGCTCTTCTGCACCAAAAGGGGAGAGGTTGAGTCCAGCCAGCTGCCACCATGTAGAGACTGTCTCTTTATGCATGTTCAACGAGCCAACTATCAGGCAGCAATATGGAAGTGCTGTCTGCAGGCTAACCCTGTGGTGCCAAGCCCTACTGAGTATGGATGGACAGACGATGAAGGCAAGCTGGCCATTTACTGGATGCGCTCCCCACCTGCACCAGATGTGGTCTTGGAAATGCTAACATGCAAGTGTGTGCATTCATGCAAAATGCCAAGCTGCATGTGCCTGTCAAATGGACTTCCATGCACAGACATGTGCAGGTTACAGACCTGCAGTAACCAAAAACAGCAGGATGGTCCAGAACTGGACTTTGAACTTGGGGAGTCAGATGATGAGAGAAACGAGCAGTTTGATGAATGACAGTGTGATGATTCTGATGGTATTACTGTGGTAGTAGTCTATTGATGCACAGGATGTTGATTCTGGACTTGGTTACCCAGAGCTTGATAACAATAATGTAACCATATTCACATATACCCATTACCCTACCCATTACCATTACATATACCCACTAATGATATGGGATTACATGTATCATTGACTAAGTATATGTAAATGTCAATGTTGTTTAAAATATTAAAATAGTTCATTACCTCACTATGGTATTCCTTTTTATCATGTATTTTGATTGTGTATTTAAACAAATGTATAGAGACCAGTTTGTGACCTAACTGGCTTTGGTCTAGTTCTCATTTAAGGCTCACAATCACCTCACACAATGAAATAGTATGGGTATATTATACATTTCCCGAATCTTTACAGTCCTGTGAGTATTCCAGTTTTTGTGTTTTGTGTCCCTGATATTCCTAGATGCCACAGGGCTAAAAGAAAGTATATAGTTTAGGCGAAAATTGCAGAAAGATGTGTGTTATTGACGGGTTGAAGAGCTCAAGTGACCTCTATATTTGTGAGAAATATCCACAACAGGGCTTGAATGAAAGCTAAGAAGGTCCCCTTTAAAATGATACCAAAGACAATATTATAGAACATTGAAAAATGTCCTGACCATGAGGCTAAACCAGGATATGCACCAGCGTCTAAAATGCAATTTAGTTTAGCGGGTGGTTAACTTCATGAGCTGATAACTGTGATACAGCTGCCACTCAGGAATGGTTATCATACCAAAATATCATCTACAGACATGGATCCTTTCAAAAATTATAAGTAAGTTTTGCCACCTTGAGTGTACCGAAATATCGTCTGGCCCATGGACTACTAATAAGACCCACTGGCCAATCGACTAGACGCAGTGTTTCTCAACCGGGAGTCCGCGGACCCCTAGTGGTCCGTGGTGTAATTGCAAGGGGTCCGTGAAAATAAAATATCTTTAAAAAAGATCCTATTGTAGAGCCGAAGGAACGGAGAAGACCGTAGGTTCACACTTTAGCCGTGTAGGCAACTTTCTTTAATCCACGGTAAATCAGAGAGACAACAAAACCACAGCTCGACTGAGCGGAGGTGGCAAGAATAACCAGAAAACTGGCTGGACAACCATAACTTAACCCTGCGTTAACCTGCCAGGGCAACCATGACTTAACCCTTAGTTCCTGGGTTGAATTCTGTCCCCAATACGTGTCCACCACATGAGCCCCCCCAGAATTCGCCCTAGTAATCGAAGTCAGGCAGGCGCGGGGGGACGACAGGCCGTCCGCGGCGGCTCCGGATAACAGGGGCCGGAGTGTCTCTGGGAGGCATTGACGCGGGCCTGTGGAGGTCGGCCTGAGGAGCAGAAAAGGCAGCTCGGGCCTCCACGGGGGGAGGAGGCGGAGCCGGGGGACGACCGCGACGAGGAGGTTGGGCTAACTCCAACGGCTGCGTCAAGTCCAGGTGTGCGGGTTTAACTCGGTCCACTGAAACATGCTCGGCCGTGCCCCCAAAATCCACCACCAGGTGCTTAGTTCCCTGTTCCAGGACGCGGAAGGGGCCGTCATAAGGGGGTTGCAGAGGGGGGCGGTGTGCATCGTGACGGATGAACACGTAGTCCGCTGACTGCAGACCTGGGGGCACCTGGGACACCGGAGCGCCGTGTTGGGCGGTAGGGACGGGTGTGAAAGCTCTGACCCCGTCCAGCAAGGAGGCTCGTTGGTCCACAGCTGACCAGGGACGCGTTGCATTGGGCATGAAATCGCCTGGGACTCGCAGCGGCGTGCCGTACACCAGCTCCGCAGAGGAGGCTTGTAGGTCTTCCTTCGGGGCGGTCCGCAGGCCCAGCATGACCCATGGGAGCTTGTCGACCCAGTTGCAGTCCTTGAGAGTAGCCCGAAGCGCAGCCTTCATGGACCGGTGGAAGCGCTCACATAGGCCGTTCGCCTGAGGGTGGTAGGCGGTAGTGCGATGAAGCTTGACGCCCAGAGCCTCACCCACAGCATTCCATAGCTCTGAGGTAAACTGTGGCCCGCGGTCAGATGAAAGGTCGGAAGGCGTACCGAAACGTGAGACCCACGACCCAATAAAAGCCCGGGCCACATCAGCAGACGTCGTGGATGCCAGGGGAACAGCTTCAGGCCAGCGCGTAGTCCTGTCCACCACAGTGAAGAGGTAGGTGAACCCATGGGAGGGGGGTAGGGGACCAACCAGGTCAACGTGGACATGGTCAAATCGTCTCTCCGGCACTGCGAAGCGTTCCAGGGGCGCCTTAATGTGGCGGTGTATCTTAGCCTGCTGACAGGCAACACACGAGTCGGCCCACGCTTTCACGTCTCTCTTAAGTCCCTCCCACACAAACTTAGCAGAGGTCAGGCGCACGGATGGCTTACCGCCTGGATGAGAGAGGCCGTGCACAGCTTCAAATACGGGGCGTCTCCAGCTGTGCGGGACGATGGGCCTGGGCTGTCCTGTGGAGACGTCACACAGGAGGGTGACACCTGTGTCGCTGAAAGGAACGTCCTGCAGGCGGAGCCCCGTGTCGGAGGCCCGGAGACGGAGGATGCTCGGGTCCGTGGCCTGGTCAGCAGCCATCTGTGCATAGTCAAGGCCTAGGTGGACCGCTCCAATCACCGCCCTAGAGAGGCAGTCAGCTACCTGGTTAGACTTACCAGCGACGTGCTGGATGTCGGTAGTGAATTCCGAAATGTAGGAGAGTTGTCGCTGCTGGCGAGCGGACCATGGCTCGGCCGTCTTGGACATGGCAAACGTGAGGGGCTTGTGGTCCACGTACGCAGTAAACTCGCGGCCCTCTAGCAGGAAACGGAAATGCCGGACGGCGAGCCAGAGACCGAGGAGTTCCCTGTCAAAAGTACTATACTTGCGCTCTCGGGGTGTAAGCTGGCGACTGAAAAAGGCCAAAGGCTGCCAAGCCCCCCCCACCCACTGTTCGTGAACCGCACCAACAGCATAGTCCGATGCATCCGTGGTTATGGAAATAGGCGCTGTAGGTGAAGGATGCGCTAGCAGGGTAGCCTGGGAGAGCGCAGCTTTAGTCTCGGTGAACGCACGGTCCCGCTCTGCTGTCCAGTCGACCGCCTGGTTGGGGGACATGCCTTTCAGCGCCTCGTACAGTGGCCGGATGATAAAGGCGGCTCGGGGAATGAAGCGGTGGTAGAATGTCACCATCCCGATGAATTCCCTGAGCGCACAAGCTGTTTGGGGGCGCGGAAAGGCCGCCACCGCTTCCACCTTTGAGGGCAGGGGGACTGCCCCGTCCCCAGTGATGCGGTGCCCGAGGAAATCAATGGCTGTCAGCCCGAACCGGCACTTCGCCGGGTTGACGATCAGCCCATGCTGGCTGAGGCGTGTGAAGAGGGCATGAAGATGGGACAGGTGTTCTTCCTCGGAGGCGCTGGCGATGAGTATGTCGTCCAAATAGACGAAGATGAAAGGAAGGCCACGGAGCACTGAATCCATCAGCCGCTGAAAGGACTGGGCCGCGTTTTTGAGTCCAAATGGCATTCGTAGGAATTCAAATAGGCCGAATGGGGTAGTCACCGCTGTCTTGGGGATGTCTGAGGGGTGCACGGGAACTTGATGATAACCACGGACCAGGTCGACTTTTGAGAAGACGCATTTGCCAGACAGGTTTGCAGAAAAGTCCTGGATATGCGGGACAGGATAGCGGTCGGGCGTGGTGGCGTCATTTAGTCGGCGGTAGTCCCCGCATGGGCGCCAACCTCCATCAGGCTTAGCGACGATGTGGAGTGGGGACGCCCACGGGCTGTCAGAGCGGCGGATGATCCCCATGCGTTCCAGGTGCTCGAACTCAGACTTGGCAATGGCGAGTTTGGCGGGGTCGAGACGCCTGGCTCTGGCGTAGACCGGGGGCCCCTTCGTAGCAATGTGATGCTCCACCCCATGCTTAGCGGTGGGTGCAGAGAAGGTAGGCTGGGTGAGGTCAGGGAACTCAGCGAGGAGGCGGTTGAACTTGTCTGCCTCTGAGAGAGAGTTGGCTAGACCTGCATAGGCCGCTTCCCTCCGCGTACATGCGAAGGAGGAGAAGGTTAAGGCATCGACCAGACGGCTGTTTTGAATGTCCACTAGCAAACCGTAAGCGCACAAAAAATCAGCTCCGAGGAGGGGAAGCGTTACATTGGCCATGACGAACTCCCACGTGAAACGTTGTCCACCAAAACACAGTTCTACAGACCGCACGCCGTAGGTGTGGATAGGGCGCCCGTGTCACAAAGAAATCGCCGACCGGAGATGGTGTCGAGGATGAAGAGTAGCCTGCTCGTATCCCCAACACTCATGGCCACTACTGAGTGTTGGCCCTCTCGTTTCCCGTCGGCCTGTAGTTGCAGGGGGAACGGCACCGTTTAGCTTTCGCACCAAATCGAGCGTGGTACATACAGAGTCCAGAGGGCTTGTAGCGGTCTGACGCTGTGGCGCCACCGTCGGGCCACGCCCGCGATGTCGGCGGGGGGCCAGTGAAGGTAGGAGCCAGCACCCCGGCATGGGAGGAACGTTGTGTAGCGACGAAGAATCGGTCAGCCTCCTTTGCCAGCTCACGGGGATCAGTGATGGTGGAGTTAGCGAGCGCAGTCTGGACGTGGGGCGGCATGTTGCGCAGAAACAGCTCCATAAACAGGAAACATGGCTTTTCTTGACCCAGTAGGTTTAACATCCTGCTCATTAGCTCCGATGGTTTGCCATCTCCCAAGCCCTGAATTGCGAAGAGGCGACGTGCTCTCTCCGTTGTTGACAGTTCAAAAGTTTCAAGGAGGAGATGTTTAAGTGCGGCGTATTTACCATCGGCCGGTGGGTTGGTTATGAAACCGCTTATCCTGGAAGCCGTAGCGCACCCCAGCGCTGCCACTACGTAGTAGTACCTGGTCTCGTCTGCTGTTATGTCTCTGAGCGCGAACTGTGCCTCAGCCTGCGCGAACCATGTAGCCGCGGAAGACTCCCAAAACTCCGGCAGTTTAATTGCAACGGCGTTCGTAGCCATAATGTGTGTGGTTTCAGAAAACTTATCCGAAAACCGACGTCGGGGTCGCCAGTGTAGAGCCGAAGGAACGGAGAAGACCGTAGGTTCACACTTTAGCCGTGTAGGCAACTTTCTTTAATCCACGGTAAATCAGAGAGACAACAAGACCACAGCTCGACTGAGCGGAGGTGGCAAGAATAACCAGAAAACAGGCTGGACAACCATAACTTAACCCTGCGTTAACCTGCCAGGGCAACCATGACTTAACCCTTAGTTCCTGGGTTGAATTCTGTCCCCAATACGTGTCCACCACACTATGACATTTATAGAAATAGGATTATTTTACTCAAATGTGACTGAGACCTTTATCTACCTAAACTATAAAGGGTAACAGGAATTTTTTCTCTAATTACATCTGTTTCACAAGTGTATTTTTTGTATTTTAATAAGAGATCTCGCTCCCGTTTGCATTGTTAAAAGTTACTGCATAACAATTCTGTTGTTACATAGATCTGAAAGTTACTGAATACATATTCTGTTTTGTTACATATATCTGAAAGTTACTGCATAAGAATTCTGTTTTGTTAACTATATCTAAGTTACAACTGAAAGCTCTTATTTTTGCCCCAAAGAGTGAATAAATGCTATAATGCAATTTAAAATGCAGTTTCTACTGTTTCTATCAAATTGCAACCCCCCTCCCCCAAGATCAGGTGGAGGGGTCCTCAGGGTAGATCAAAAATACGCAGGGGGTCCAGGACCCCAAAAAGGTTGAGAACCACTGGACTAGAGGGTCTGAGCCTTTAGTCGAGCGGTTAGTGTTGTCGCCTTGTGGTGCAGTACACCTCGTGTCGAATCCCGCACCGGGCGAGAAAATAGCTCGGTTACAATAGCAAACGCCAACAAACAGGAAACTGGTATAACCGCTGCAGTAGAAACCGGAAGACAGTGGACTACAGTTAAGCACAAGCCGGATGTGGGTATGTATCCTGGTCGCTGCACTAGCACCTCGGTCGAGGCGCCTGTTTGGGGGGACTGGGGGGAATAGCTTGATCCTCTCATGCGCTTCATCCCCCTGGCGAAACTCCTCACTGTCAGGTGAAAAGAACAACCCTCCCTCCCCGGATCGACAGGTGGGGGTGGAGCAGCAACCGGGACGGGTCGGAAGAGTAGGGTAATTTGCTGGATACAGTTGTGGAGAGAAAGGGGGGGGGGTAACTAAATCCAGATCTAGACTTGACTTCGGAGACGTCCTTCTCTGTCCTTTTCTATATCCTGTTGATAGATATGATACAATCTCTGCCCTCCACATTCACCCAACAGATGACAAAGGCCTTTCTGCCTCGGATGAAAACACAGAACCGTGGCCACATCGTCACCATTGCCAGCGCTCTCGGCCTATTCAGCACTGCATGTGTAGAGGTGAGATCACGGCACTGCTGTGTTTTTGAGTATTATAATGGGTGTGATAGTCACCAAGGTGGTGGGTGGGCAGATCAGATCTGCTTCAGGCCCCATAAAGGCTTGGGCCAGCCCTGGTAGTTCACCATACAAGCCGACACTTTCATATAAAACATCATGGAGCGACCAGCAACTCTTGGTGGCACAACAGCACACTGAACAGAATATGCTGTGGGTGTGGGTACTCGCTCTCCTCTCCAGGATTACTGTGCAAGCCAATTCGGCGCAGTTGGCTTCCACGAGTCGCTGACTCACGATCTGCAAGCTGAGGGCCTGGGCCAGGGCATCAAAACCACTTTAGTCTGCCCTTACATCGTAGACACGGGGATGTTTGCAGGTTGTGAGATAAGGTGAGGCCCCGTCGCCACGCGGCATTTTTAATTTGGATGTTGGAGCCACCTCACTCCACCCCCCCTCATCCTCTGGCTGATGTTTGTTTACCAGGAAAGAGCTTCGGAGCCTAATTCCACCCCTGGATCCGCTCTACACCGTGCAGCAGTCTATGAAGGCCATCTTAGGGGAGCAGCAGATGATCTGTATTCCACGTCTCATGTACATACCGTTCCTGGCCCGGGCGTAAGTACTCTTCGTGATGTAACTAAGTTTTCCGCACAGGTAGTGTGCGGTTTTAGGCACAGTTGTCCTGAGAGTGACTGATGGTAATAGTGCCTTGCTCTTTGCCTCTAGCTTGCTGCCATGGGAGGCAAATGTTGCGACGTATCGCTTCATGGGAGGTGACAAGTGTATGCTGCCCTTCATCAAGAACACTGAGCAGAAGACCTCCAATGGCAGCGTGAAATCCTCCTGAGGCCTTTCTTTGGGCTGCATCTTGTCAATGTTTTATGTAACGGACCAGTCAACACGTGTCTACCAAAGCCTCTCTAGTGCTAATTCTACCGCAGCAGAAATGAATTAAATGGAGGACGCACACTCGTCTTACTTTGTTACCATTATTTCTCCATGCAAATATTTCGTCAGTTGTGTCAGTTGTGACAGGCAGTGGATGACTTTACCGTATCCACTGCGAATTTGCAGCGGCCTCACCCAGTGCTGGTGTGGGAAGATGGAGGCGCATATTCACGTTTGCGGCGGCCTCACCCAGTACCATCCACGTCTGCATCTAAGTTTGTCTTCGTTTGATGGCTGGGAGAGCTGGTGCTGGATCAGCTGGGAGAGCTTGGCCTGCTGCATCCTGTGGGCCCAGAGGCAGGGGCAGTCTGACAGGACGCGGAAGCGGGGCAGGCTAAGTTAAATGCTAGCCCACGCAGACCGGCAATTCCGATAACACTGAGGGCGGTCTGGCGGCGCCTTCGCCTTGACTGTGTTTTTAGTGTCGTCGTGTGGAGTGCGGGGAGGTGTGGTGAAGGTGCCTGGCTGGGAGAGCTGGCACTGGATCGGCTGAGGGAGCCTGGCCCACAGGATGGGCCCAAGGACCACAGCCCCGACTGGGGATGTGCCCGAAGAGGAAACACCGAGGGCGGTCTGACAGGATGCGGAAGCAGGGCAGTGTTTCAGATTCTGACATGACAGCGCCTTGTGTAAAATAAAACAAAATAAATCAGAACTTTTAGCACGTCACCATTTTCAGCTAAAGAGAAAGAGGCCAAAAACGAGACGCCAATCTCTTACGAACGTCATCATTTTTAGACGACCGATAGTTAAGACAGTAAAAAGCAAGGTCTTATACAATTCTTTATTCACATTAACACAGTGCAGAAATGATGACCAGACATGAAACAAAACCTACAGTAAACATGCAGAGAGTATGACCCATGGGTCACATGACAGTAAAATGAAACTCGAACATAGCAAGAAAGCACAAAGAAAAAAAAAAAAAGAAAATAAAAGAATGTCCCCTTTAGCTCAGATGTCCAATGCTCCAGAATACTGTCAAACCTATTTGTTATCATCGTTTTAGTTAAGTGACAGACACGTTGGTTATATCAAAAAGCACAATATCTAAATTGTTGCTGAACCTAGCCTCTCAACTTGCCATTACCACACAGCAAGCAAAGGACAAAAAAAAGTAATCCGATAAAGTCCACTCTATTGTCTTTTCCTTTACACTTCATTTTAAAAACCCTTTAAAATCTTCCAATCACTACGGAACATTCGATATTCAGAATAGCCCTGTCCCTGATGACGCCACATCAACTGTTACAAGTCAAACCAAATCTGTAAGGGCGTAAGTTCAGTCAGTCACAGCAGCTCACTAGTGTGGCACGGGGGGGGGGGGGGGGCAACGGTGCCCGCTCCTTGTGCCGTATATTCTGGTCTCCTCACAGGTCAAAGGAAGATGGTTTAATATACATATATTCTTAGACGAGCTGGACAGTTGCTGCTTGTAGGTAACCCTGGAGGAACTGGAGGGCCTCTGCATTCAGACTGGTACTCAGCATTGAGGGAACCTGTCAAAAGAGACAAGGATTATTGATACGCCATCTTAAACATCACATCATCTGTGGTCCGACATGGTGATGGTCCAGTATGGCAAGAAACCTTAACTGATGTCAAACAACTTCCATCCATCCATTATCCAAACCGCTTATCCTGCTCTCAGGGTTGCTGGAGCCTATCCCAGCAGTCATTGGGCGGCAGGTGGGGAGACACCATGGACAGGCCGCCAGTTCATCACTGGGCCAACACGCATACACACATTCACACCTAGGGACAATTTTGTATGGCCAATTCACCTGACCTACATGTCTTTGGACTGTGGGAGGAAACCGGAGCACCCGGAGGAAACCCACGCAGACACAGGGAGAACATGCAAACTCCACACAGAGGACGACCCCCAAGGTTGGACCACCCCGGGGCTCGAACCCAGGACCTTATTGCTGTGAGGGGATCGTGCTAACCATTGCGCCACCATGCTCAAAAGATTATATAGTAACTCTAATTGTTCTATTAAACTCAGAAATGGTACTTCTCCAAGGTTTGACCTAAGAGAGGTCTTAAACAAGGTTGTCCAATCTCGCCTCATTTGTTTCTTTTAGCTACTCAAGTCCTTGCTGATCACATCACTACGAACATTTTAAAAGGAATCTGTGCAGCAGGGAGAGAGAGATCGAAATTTGCCAGCTAGCAGATGGCACTACTACTTTTCCTGAAAGACAGCAGTCACACAACTTCACAAAAGAAAAACAATTGAGCTACTAAAAGCATTAGCTTTGGCTAAAGAAGCTGAACATCTCCCTCATGTCAGAACGTACCCGTCCTGGACAGGCAGTGGAAAGCTTGTGGAGAGACTGGGCGAGCAATATCTTAGGATTGCCGATGGCCTCTCCAATGGGGTCGTGCTCCTTCTTCCCAGCAAAGGCCAGCTGGGAGAAAGCGGTCTGATAACCAGGTGTATCCTCGATGTCAATGAAGTGCTCATCATCTGGGATGCTGTCATCTTCCGGCAACTCAAAAAGACCAATAAGGGCCTGCAGCAGCGGGGTCCTTGGAAGAAACAATTAACAGGAGTAAGTACTGTTCTTACCAATTACCCCACTCTTCTGATCTGTCCTGGTCGCTACTCCACCCCCTCTGCTGATCCGCGGAGGGCTGCAGACTACCACATGTCTCCTCCAATACATGTGGAGTCGCCAGCCGCTTCTTTTCACCTGACAGTGAGGAGTTTCACCAGGGGGACATAGTGTGTGGGAGGCTCATGCTATTCCCCCCCAGTTCCCCTTCCCCCCTCAAACAGACACCCTGACCGACCAGAGGAGGCGCTAGTGCAGTGACCAGGACACGTACCCACAACCGGCTTCCCACCCGCAGACACGGCCAATTGTGTCTGTAGGGACGCCCGACCAAGCTGGAGGCAACACGGGGATTCGAACCACCGATCCCCATGTTGGTAGGCAACGGAATAGACCGCCACGCCACCCGGACGCCCCCGTGTACAATGTATTCTAAGCTAGGAGAAATAATGCTGATGTTAGAAAATATGCTCCACAGAGGGTTTTTTTTTCTATCATTTCAAGTGAATAGAATAAAAGTCATTTAATGAACTTAGTGAGATTCATTCTGTTTAGATCAATTTAAAAACGGCTTTTGATTCCATTTCTGATCAACTACAATTTTTTTCTTAGCAAAACAATTTTCACAACAGCTACAAAAAGAAAGAAAGAAGGGATGAAACCGTTGCATCTCTGAAAGGCTGACTTCTCACCATAGTTTGGTGTACTCGGTGTCCATCATTGCAGGACATTCAGTGAGGACTTTGATAATACCAATAGCACAGATCTTTTTCTCCACTGGGCCGGACACTTTCTGGACCTCCGGGATCACTATCTTCTCCAGCACCATACCAAACATTCTGTAACACAGTAGCAAGCCCAATTAACACATCGCTCGGACAGTTTCCCCTCATCAACTGAGATGCTGAAAGCCAGTCAGGAAGAAGAAGGGTTAGAAACTGTGAATCTTCACCTTGAAAATGTGCATTGAAACAAATTTGCTGATTGCCAAGAATGATACATCTGTTCAACTATAAAAAAAAAAAAGAAATAATTTGGTGCTTGCGACAGGTTATAACAGCAGGAACAAAAAAACCAAAACAATGGTTAATTAGGATTCTTTTGAAATCACTTCATGTCATAATGATCGATAAATCACAGAAAGTTGAATCAGTTCATCAGGACACAATGTTTATTGAGAGAGAAACGTGTCATCGCTCATCTAAGTGACCTCTTCAGTCTCAGCTGACTGCAGGTATCCCCACCCTTATAAACTATACAGTGCATAACTACCCAAAACAATGATCAGTTTCATATGCAAATTACCATAACTAGAGTTATAATGGCCATGTGTACTATTTCACTGTACCATTGTGTCCGACATTCTTGTGTAAGTGGGGTTACTGTGAAGCGTCTAGTGTGTTGGTGTAGTGTTGCATGTCTGTCACGTCTCACTCTCAACCTTCATCGCTGGTTAGCAGAAATGCGAACAGGAGAGCCGAGCAAGTCTCTCCCTGCCTCTCCAACAGCAAGCCCTGTGTAGCGCCTCCTCGTGGCGACACACGATAACTGCGTACACCTTGGACCCTGGCTGAACTACAAGGGACTCAGAGGAGGTCTGGCCCCTAGACGTGCGGTATGCAGGCCCACCGGTGTGTGGATATTCCCTGATGCCCACGAACCAGCCCCCAGCTATGGGTTAAATAGTGCCACTGCCTAGTGGATACCTCGGGAGAGTAATAGGCTATGGGAGTAAACCCCTACACAACATCAACGTCCACAGTGTTGTTGTTTTTTGTGTTTCTTGCCCTTTTATATGTGTCTAAGTGGGAAAGTACTGCTGGCGTCGTGTGTGGCTGCCGCTTCTCCCTCTCGTAGCCCCCCCTTCCCATCCACCCCTGTATGTTTGTATTGTTTACCTGTTGTCTTGTTTCACCCCGTTTATTGTAAAGCCACTTTGAGTGTTAGAAAAGGGCTTTATAAGTTTGATTTATTATTATTATTCACAGATGATTGGGGAATAGTTGTAATCACAGCATTTCAAGACGGCAGCAGATGTACTCTTACTTTGCCCCTCATCATCCACTGGAGCACAAACTAGGAGTCATCAGGATGCTGAACCACCGAGCTGACAACCTCCCCACTGACACAGCGGCCGGAGAAGGGGAGAGATCCCACATTAAACAGGCCCTGGTTAAGTGTGGTTATCCTAACTGGGCGTTTGTCAAAGCCAGGAGGACTCCCAAACAGTGCACCAGCCGATCGGAGAGGAGAAGGACAACAGCTGCCTAAGCATAAACCAGTGGCGATTCTGTATGTGGCCGGAGTGTCGGAAAAGCTGAGACGCGTATTTTCCAAACACTGCATCTCGGTTGCGTTCAAACCTCAAAACACACTGCGCCACAAATTGGTCCACCCTAAGGACCGGGTCCCCTGGCACAAACTGAGCCATATAGTGTACACGCCAGTTAGTTAAGCGCCAGGATGACTGCTGTGACTTGTACATCGGGGAAACCAAACAGACACTGGCCAAGAGGATGGCACAACACAGGAGAGCCAACACGTCAGGCTGGGACTCCACAGTCTGAACCATCTACAGGCCAGTGGCCACTCTTTCAAGGATGAGGATGTGCACATCCTTGATAGTGAGAAACGCTGGTTTGAACCGGGAGTCAAAGAGGCCATCTATGTGAAGAGGGAACAACCATCTCTGAATGGGGGGGGTGGGGGCTAAGAGTACCCCTGTCGCCATCTTACAATGCTGTGATTGCAAACATTCCAGAATCCTCTGTGAATAGTACACATGGCCACTGAAACTCTAGTTAATGCTCACGGCAATTTGCATATGAAACCGATGGTTGTTTTCAGTCATAATGCCGCTGTGTTGTTTATAAGGGTGGGGATACCTGCAGTCAGTTGGGACTGAAGAGGTCACTTAGATGAGTGATGACGTTTCTCTCTCAACACACGTTGTGTCCACATGAACTGATTCAACTCTGTGATTTTCTTACCTGGATTATAGCGCGCACACAAAGACAATGACCAATAAACACAGTCATGCCCCCATTCGGGTTCAGAACTTGACTCAACTGAAACACATACTTACTACCTAGGGATTTAAGCTGGGTATTACGTGGATTTTGTAGATTCCTCTTCAGTTCACTAGATCCAGTTCTTATTGAATTTGGGACATAATGATGGAGAAGAGCATTGAAAAATGCATTCTTTCATACATAAACCACGCTACAGTGGATGCTTTGCCATTTTGGAGGTCCTTCCTCCCTTTAGTCCATGGGCCAGAGCCCAAAATTTCCTATTTCGGTACACTCAAGGTGGCAAAACTTACTTATAATTTTTGAAAGGATCCATGTCTGTAGATGATATTTTGGTATGATAACCATTCCTGAGTGGCAGCTGTATCACAGTTATCAGCTCATGAAGTTAACCACCCCCTAAAGTAAATTGCATTTTAGACGCTGGTGCATATCCTGGTTTAGCCTCATGGTCAGGACATTTTTCAATGTTCTATAATATTGTCTTTGGTATCATTTTAAAGGGGACCTTCTTAGCTTTCATTCAAGCCCTGTTGTGGATATTTCTCACAAATATAGAGGTCACTTGAGCTCTTCAACCCGTCAATAACACACATCTTTCTGCAATGTTCGCCTAAACTATATACTTTCTTTTAGCCCTGTGGCATCTAGGAATATCAGGGACACAAAACACAAAAACTGGAATACTCACAGGACTGTAAAGATTCAGGAAATGTATAATATACCCATACTATTTCATTGTGTGAGGTGATTGTGAACCTTAAATTAGAAGGGCATTATTACTAAGAAACTAACTAGACCAAAGCCAGTTAGTCCATGGGTCAGACCAGATATCGATATCACCCAAGGTGACACAACTTCACTGGTGCCATTTTATTTGGTACACTAACAGAAGTAAAATAATACATGACAACCTTTCCAAATGAGCAGCTATTTCATTTTTCTTTCAGGAAACCTGTTTCTGTGCCTCTCACGATTGTGTATTTGCCCAGATTTTTACAAATATAGCATTTCAACACCCCTGGTACTGATTAGCCTAGCTTAAACTCTGGGACAGTTCTTAGTTGGCCAACAACCAAGGATAACCAGTACTGTGTACTTCCATTCATTGTGCTAAGCTAGGCTAACGTGCAGCCAGATAGCTTTCTACTAAACACATATAGAGGAAACTGGTATCTATCTTCTTGTCTCACTCTGGAGAAGATTGTAAGCTAATTTCCCATAATGTTAGCATGTTCTTTTAATGTATATGTTAATATGATTAGTTAAAGTGGCTACGAGGAACTTTCATCTTGTGTTGATTTTAGCGGCCTCATGTGGACAAAATACAGCTGTTGCATAGCAACTAGGTAATGTATCTATTTGTGGCTATGTAAGATAAATAATGGTAATATGACGCTGGTGAAGCAAAGTAAACTTTGTTTTAGTAGTGTTCATACACCTAAGTTACATGTATTTGTTTGTATGTGGCAGGTGAAAACTGACTGAATATGGCCACTGGTGAACAAGCAAGTTTTTACCCAATACCAAAGCGCCCACGGGTGGAGTGCATTATCCACTGTTCTGATGATACAGATAAGCTGGTTTCACTACAAAGTGTCGACTCATGGAGAACTCTGCTCAGGGCAGCTCAGATACGAAATCATGTACCAGTTTTGAAACTGGCAAAAGACATTCCTGAGGGACAGATTCCAGCAATCTACTACCACAGAAAGTGTCGCAGTATCTTCACTATGAAGCAAATTCTTGATGGCCTCCTTGCAAAAGAAAAGAAAAGTTGTGTCTCTGCTGAAGAGAAACAATCTAAGAGAGTAGCTCGACATGCTCCAAGTACATCTAGGACTTATGATGCAGAGTGCATATTTTGTCAGAAAAACAGCAAATATTCCAAGAGACAGAATACGAGAGAAGTACTGGTGCAGTGTCGAGAACTGCGAGCTGATGCAAAGATCAGGAGTGCAGCCACAAAGAAAAGGGACAGCAGAATCCTTGCCATTGTGAGTAGAGACCTTGTAGCAGCTGAAGGGCACTACCACAGGTCATGCTATAGACTTTACACCAAAGAAGAGGTTTCCAAAGGAGAGGTTGCCAGCAATGAAGATGATGATGCTGCAGCCCAGTATGAAGCTGCTGTGAATAAGGCATACAATGAACTGTTCCTCTTCATCAGGATGGAGCTTTTTGGCAATCCTCAAGTGATGACAATGACTGATCTCTCTTCTAGACTGGTAGCTTCAATGAACTCCCAAGGCATTGCCCAAGTCAAGGAATCAACCAAGAAGCACATAAGGCGAAACCTGGAGAGTGAGTTTGCTGGAGCCTTGCAGATATTCCCTGATGAGAAAGGAAAATTCCTCCTCTATCCCGATAACTTGTCCATGAGGGAACTTGCCAAAGAAAATCAGTCTCTCAAAAGGGAGCTGCAGACCCTGAAAAGTGTCAGTGCACAAGATGTTATAGCCAAAGCAGCCATCAAATTGAGAGCAGACATTAAAAGTCAAGATGTTCCTCAAACCTGGCCGCCTGAAGTCAAACCAGAAGCAGAATGTCCTACCATTCCAGAGTCGCTCATTATCTTCCTGTACTCTCTACTCACAGGCTCAAATGATCCTGATCATGCATCCCAGAGAGTGCAGTGCCTTCTGCAGTCATTTGGCCATGACATAGTATATGCAGTGACATGTGGAAATACCAAGCCTTCCAAGCACATTGTTCTGCCATTCAGTGTCAAATCGTTGACAGGAAATGTAGAGTTGATAAACATCCTCAATCGACTTGGTCACAGTGTGTCCTATTCACAGATGGAAGAGATCAACACTGCCCTGTGTCTCCAGAAACTCTCATCATCAGGGAGTGGCATTGCCCTTCCAGCTAACATCCATCCTGGCATATTCACAACTTTAGCCTGGGACAATATCGACCGTCTTGAAGAAACTGTCAGTGGTGAGGGAACATCTCACAGAGTCAATGGGATTGCTGTGCAAGCAAAGCCAGTCAACCCACTTCCTGTCCAACCCACGCCCACTGTTCCCAAAACAAAGAAGAGAAGCACTGATGGACCCCCACCAATGTTACCAACTTACAATGCTGGACAACGGGTAGGGCCACCACAAAGCAAAAAGTCAGATGCCGATACTGCAGCCAATACTAAGCTTGTCAGAGAGGAAAACCTTCTTTGGGTCCTAGCACGCATGTCACAACAAGAAGAACAGTCAGTCAGCAGCTGGACAGGCTTCAACATCCTGACTCGAGGAGAGATGACGGTCATCCCCGACAATATAGGCTATCTGCCTACCATCAATGCTCCAGCGACACAAATGTCTACTGTCAACGAGGTGCTTAACCAGCCACTGAGCATCATGCAGTGCTTAGGCCTGAGGAAGATTGTCTGTGTCTTTGACCAAGCCCTGTATGCGAAGGCTGTCGAGATCACATGGAAACACCATGACAAGTTCCATGATATCATCGTTAGGCTTGGGGTATTCCACACCATCTGCACACTGCTGGCAATAATAGGAAAGCGTTTCCAAGATGCTGGACTCAAAGACCTCTGCATTGAGTCTGGCATGATTGCAGAAGGCTCAATTGCTGGTGTTATGGATGGCCGCAAGTACAACAGGGCAGTGCGACTACACAAGCTCCTGTATGAGGCTCTCATGCGACTGACCTTGAATGGTTTCCTGTCCTGGTTGGAAGAAACTCACAGGAATGACATGGTTCACCTGAATGAGACACTGAAGACCATTGACAGCCTTGGGAAAGAAGTCTCACAACATGCTTTGAAGGAGGTCCTCGAGAACAGCTCTTGTACACGCATCATGGATCTATTTGAAGTCTACCGTGAGTTCCTTAGAGGTGGAAACGGCAGCCTCTCGAACTTCTGGATGTCCTATTTGGACATGGTTGAAATCTTGTTGGGGCTCATCCGAGCATCCAGAGAGGGAGACTGGATGCTACACTTGGCTAGCATTCGAGCAATGATCCCATGGTGCTTTGCTTATGACAGGATGAATTATGCACGCTACCTCCCCTACTACTACGCCCAGATGTCTGAGCTGCCCATCACACACCCAGATGTGTACACAGAATTCATGGAAGGAGGCTTCTCAGTCCAACTGGGCTCCACCAATCCCTTTGGCCGAATCCCTGTTGACCAAGCTATAGAAGAAACGGTGAACAAAGACACCCAAACAGCTGGAGGGACAAAGGGATTCAGCTTGAAGCCAGGAGCTGTGACCAAATATTATCTCACAGCTGAGTATAGAAGCATGTACCTCAGACAGCTGAGAGACCTGACAGGTCAAGGCAGGTGCAAATGGTCTCATCCAGATCTACAGAGTCCAAGGATCAAGAGAGATGAAGCAGATGTCCAGTCTCTCATGGACCTTATGGAGAATAACTGGCTCAATCCTATGTCCCCTGATGAGATTGATTTGGTTAGCCTCTCCACTGGCAACATGGCTCCACCTGATGTGACCATAGATCTCTTGAGAGCTCTTGAGAAAGGAGAAGAGGCCTACCAAGCATTCCAGCAAACAAGGTTAGATGCAGACCCACCACCTGTGAAATTCCACGACAAGATGACCAAGCAAAGTCTGAAAACATTCTCCAATGTCAGCACAAAACAAGCTCATGGAAAGAAAGCACAGGATGTGGTTCTGAAGGCAGATAGAAACCTTTTCAGTCACATGATCCTGGTGGCTGAAAGCAGGAAGGTGAATCTGAAGGATGTCCTTGCCTACCCATTGGGCCCACTACCATGGGCACTGGCAAATGCTGATGGGTCCTTACGAAAAACAAACAAGGCTGCACTTGCCAGAGAGCTTGAAAAGAATGTATCTTCTGCAGAAGACATCCCAATCCCATCTACTTCCATCATTGATGGGATGAGCCTGGTCCAAAAAATGAATGGCAACAACAAAACCTTTGCACAGGTGGCAGAGTCAGCCTTGACCCAGGTCCTCCATGAGGGAGCACAGAGTGGGAGGATTGATGTTGTTTTTGATGTCTATCACCAGACTTCGATCAAAGATGCTTAACGACTGAACCGGGGTGGAGACATCACTCTCCAGTACAAGAATCTTGCAGGGGGCCACCACGTCCAGCAGTGGAGAAAATTTCTGTGCAGTTCCTCCAACAAGACCAGTCTCATCAAGTTTCTGGTGGAAGAGTGGAAACTCCCACGATACAGAGCTATGCTGCATGGCAAGGTGTTGTACATGACCTGTGAGGAAACCTGCTACAAGTTGACAGAAGATGGGTGTGAGGAAGCAGCAGAACTGCACTCCACACATGAAGAAGCTGACACCCGTCTGCTCCTGCATGCATTGCATGCAGCAAATGCGGGCTCAAAGTCAGTTATCATCACAGCTGAGGACACTGATGTCATGGGGCTTTGTCTTGGCTTCCAGAAGGACATCACCTGTCCCATCTACCAGAAGTGTGGGACTCAGAACCGCACACGGTTTGTCGACATCACCAAACTGGCAAGTTCACTTGGAGACAGCATCTGTGACAGCCTAATTGGCTTACATGCCTTCACAGGCTGCGACACTGTCAGTGCATTCGCTGGTCGAGGGAAGCTGAATGCCCTGAAGATAGTGAGAAAGCACACTTCCTGCCAAGAGACTTTTAGTCAACTGGGACAGACATGGAATGTGAGTGATGAGCTGTTCCAGAAAATTGAGCAGTTCACCTGTCGGATGTATGTTGCTAATAGCAGCACTGCTGAGGTGAACAAACTGCGTTACCAGCTCTTCTGCACCAAAAGGGGAGAGGTTGAGTCCAGCCAGCTGCCACCATGTAGAGACTGTCTCTTTATGCATGTTCAACGAGCCAACTATCAGGCAGCAATATGGAAGTGCTGTCTGCAGGCTAACCCTGTGGTGCCAAGCCCTACTGAGCATGGATGGACAGACGATGAAGGCAAGCTGGCCATTTACTGGATGCGCTCCCCACCTGCACCAGATGTGGTCTTGGAAATGCTAACATGCAAGTGTGTGCATTCATGCAAAATGCCAAGCTGCATGTGCCTGTCAAATGGACTTCCATGCACAGACATGTGCAGGTTACAGACCTGCAGTAACCAAAAACAGCAGGATGGTCCAGAACTGGACTTTGAACTTGGGGAGTCAGATGATGAGAGAAACGAGCAGTTTGATGAATGACAGTGTGATGATTCTGATGGTATTACTGTGGTAGTAGTCTATTGATGCACAGGATGTTGATTCTGGACTTGGTTACCCAGAGCTTGATAACAATAATGTAACCATATTCACATATACCCATTACCCTACCCATTACCATTACATATACCCACTAATGATATGGGATTACATGTATCATTGACTAAGTATATGTAAATGTCAATGTTGTTTAAAATATTAAAATAGTTCATTACCTCACTATGGTATTCCTTTTTATCATGTATTTTGATTGTGTATTTAAACAAATGTATAGAGACCAGTTTGTGACCTAACTGGCTTTGGTCTAGTTCTCATTTAAGGCTCACAATCACCTCACACAATGAAATAGTATGGGTATATTATACATTTCCCGAATCTTTACAGTCCTGTGAGTATTCCAGTTTTTGTGTTTTGTGTCCCTGATATTCCTAGATGCCACAGGGCTAAAAGAAAGTATATAGTTTAGGCGAAAATTGCAGAAAGATGTGTGTTATTGACGGGTTGAAGAGCTCAAGTGACCTCTATATTTGTGAGAAATATCCACAACAGGGCTTGAATGAAAGCTAAGAAGGTCCCCTTTAAAATGATACCAAAGACAATATTATAGAACATTGAAAAATGTCCTGACCATGAGGCTAAACCAGGATATGCACCAGCGTCTAAAATGCAATTTAGTTTAGCGGGTGGTTAACTTCATGAGCTGATAACTGTGATACAGCTGCCACTCAGGAATGGTTATCATACCAAAATATCATCTACAGACATGGATCCTTTCAAAAATTATAAGTAAGTTTTGCCACCTTGAGTGTACCGAAATATCGTCTGGCCCATGGACTACTTGCATGAAGTTATCTTACTGCAATGATTGCAGGTTACTTCTTCTCAATCTTTTTCGGTGAATCTGGGAATACTCCGGAGCGTTTGCGCTGTCAGCCTTACGTAAAACCATTTTGACACTTAACATATTTCACTGGTTCTGAGAATGGGACTGAAAATATGTTTATTCAAGAAGTTTTAAAATCCTAACCGACTCTGAAATCGGGTTGCATCATGCGCATAAGGAGACTCTTCACAGATGTTCTTCTCGCTAATCTCAAACATGCACAAGATTTGAAAATAATGGCGTATCACACACTACGGGATAATATTAAGATCATTGTCCCGGAGGGAGCAATGCAACACCTCACATGACCTCATGGGGGAGCAGATGTAAACAAAATGGAGACTGACATGGTGCAACGATCTGCTTTGGTAATGCTTGGCAGTGAGAAACAAAAAGCTAAACGAGTCTGGATGAAAAAACAGTTTGGGAGAGGCGGTCAACACGGTTTGTCTGTTCTTCAGCGAGAACTGGAGGTGAGATTTTAACCGTCAGTTTTATTATCTGTCAACAGGAGCATGCTAGCTAACATTTGCCTCAAGAGCTTGAATGTTAGCATCACTGTCAGCCGCTCCAGGACTTGTCTCTCTCATTGGCTATTGTGGTCCTGCTCGGAAAGTAGTGATGGAAATCATCCAGATTTTAAAATCGTAAATACAGAACGTGTTTGAAAGTTATTGGGGCAGTCCTGATGAGTCTACGAGCAGTTCGGGGGTTTAAGATCGGCTCCGTAAACCCCTCACATTACCGGATAATCTGGGCCGAATATCGGTACCGACCCAAGGTCCCAGACCAGATTTCTCCTCCGATTGCCAGGAGGGGTGAATTGGGGGTCAAAACTCCTGTAGTGTGAGCCCAGCTTAAAGCAGCTTCCAACGTTTCTAAAGAAACACCTAGTTTTTGGAAATCTGGAACTGGTTCTCAATACCCACTCCTACCACGGACACACTGAAACAACTAGTTTGGCAAATTCCGATAGAAAATAAAATATTTTGTCCAATGCAGAAATTTACACAGCCCAACATCCTTGAGGACTGAGGACACGTAGTCATCCAATGCATTTAGTTCTTTAACATTTTCAGCTTTCGCACCATCACTGCCAAACTGCTAAACTTTTTTAAAGACTGCAGTCACCAACGGAGCCAGAATGCTTCAAGTCACTCTGCAGGCCAGCCTGGGGGCTGCATTTTCGGGGGGTGGTTTAAAAAAAAGTGCATAAGTTCTTGGGCAATATAGGCTCTCTTGATACTTCAACAAACTTACTGCTTTTACAAACGCCTACTCAACTCATTTGTCCTTACATGAGGACAGACCATCAGACCTTTTTTTTTTTTTTAGGTAATGCCATTCAGCCAGTGCCAAAAGAGATAGTGTGATGCAGGCCGGACAGTACTCTGAATGTTTCGTGCATTCCAATTATTGTCAGTCAACTTCGTTTTTTTTTTTACTTCATATTGAAAATACACCTACTTTGGCTGGATGTCATCAAAGATCTCCTGAAGTGCAATCGCTCCATATTTGACACAGTAGAGATTGATGAACACCAAGAAACCTGTGGGAGGAGATTGAAGAGCATGTGAAAATCTCGATGTCACTCAAGGTAAAACACAGCAGGCGTGTACCGTTTCACATGTTCACATCATAACTACTTCAGTTCACACATCATGGTACGCTTTTAAGGGGCCGTAAATTCGTGGGAGAAACGTGTGCCCGTATGTGTGGGTGAATAAGCTTGAGATCAATGTGCACAATCTTGACTAGGCTGTAGACTGAATAGATATCTATTCCCCCCCTTTTTCTCCCCAATTGTACCTGGCCAATCACCACACTTTCCAAGCTGTCCCATTCATTGCTCCACCCCCTCTGCTGATCCGGGAAGGGCTGCAGACTACCACATGCCTCCTCCGACACATGTGGGGTTGCCACCTGACAGCGAGGAGTTTCGCCAGGGGGACGTAGCGCGTGGGAGGATCACGCTATCCCCCCCCCCCCAAAACAGGCACCCTGACTGACTAGAAGAGGTGCTAGTGCAGCAACCACGACACACACCCACATCCAGCTTCCCACCCGCAGACACGGCCAATTGTGTCTGTAGGGATGCCTGACCAAGCCAGAGGTAACACGGGGATTCCAACAGGCAATCCCCGTGTTGGTAGGCAATGGAATAGACCGCTACGCTATCCGCACGCCACAGATATCTATTTTTGTGTTAGTCTGTCTGAGGGGAATAGGTAGTGGAACAAACATTAGAGAACGTGTGGGCACTAGGGCTGTCAAAGTTGGCCAAAAATGACGTTCGATTATTCCTTCTGAAAAAACACATTGGTTCAAATCCATCTGAATATATTATTGCGCATTATGTCCACAAGAGGGCAAACCAATACAACGAGAGACATAACTACTTGTATAGGTATATTTGAATGTAAACATGCCTTTTAACACTAGAACAACTGGGATTTCACTCCTACCTAAAACAACAGTGGGCGGTCAAAATGACCGCCGGTTTTTATACTCTATATTCTGTCATAGACTGCAACTATTCCCTAACCCTCTGTGAATAGTGCACATGGCCATTGAAAATCCAGTTAATGGGCACATCCATATTTGCATATGAAACCGGTCATTGGTTTCGGGCGTTAGGCACTGTATTGTACTGTATTGTTTATAAGGTGGGGATACCTGCAGTCAGTTCAGGCTGAAGAGGTCACTTAAATGAGTGATGAAACGTATCTGTCAATAAACGTGTCCAGATGACCTGATCAACCTTCTCTGATATTTCCAAACGGGGCTTTTTAGGTTGTTCGGAGTGAGAATCATTCTCTCTACGGCTGAGTTGGGTTGTGTGACCCCTCTGCCATCTTTACCACACGACTGTCATTGATTCATCTGCTTGTTTCAGCTTGATCTAAATTTCATTTTCAGCCAAAGTGACGTGTGGCTCCTGTCCATCATGCAAGCGTATTCAGTGTAGCGGCCAAGGCCCTCGCGAGAATTCACGAGGCAGACAGTCATGATAGTCCATAACAGTGATGTTGCACAGTGAGACCATGATTCTTTGCAAAGCGTACAGTAAATTCTTAAATATGCTACATACAAAACTACTGGGGTTGTGATGTTAAAGAGGACATGGTTAGACACATCACATGACTTGTTCTTGTGACTGAATTAAATTCGACAGATTTAAATGGAACCATTCACAGGACACGTGACGTTAGGCCAACTGGAATGTGCGTTTGTGTCTGTGTGCGCAGTGGCAGACAAAAAACTAATACAAACTGAGCTTCAGCATTGTGATCAGCCGTGTTTGCCAGTGGCAATGCCACGGTCAGTGTCCAGGAGCTGCACAGTAAACAGGTGAAGGACTTGGTCAAACTTTACCACAAAAAAAAATTATGACAATTTTTTTTTTGTGTGTGGACAATATTTAAGGTTAACAGGGATCTTATAAGTCGTCTTTAACATTTTTGCAAGCTAAGCCTGTTATGTAATTTTATAATGAAGGGAAGCCCTTGACTCCTTCCAGTCGTGTCTTTTCTATTCTTTGTGATGAGAGATTAACATTTTCAGGAGAGGGTTTAATAAAGTCAATTAAAAGTATTTTTTGTTTTTAAACCAAGAAAGAAATTGAGCTAGGATCCATTAACCTCAGTACAGACCAAACCGAGTTTAGCGAACTATCATGACCTTGGAGTACAACCTGGAGAAGATTATGAGGAACTCATTACAAGCCGTGATTACGTTCACATTACAGGCAGATAGTGAAGAGGCCACTTTATTCTGTCATCGTACAGGTTACAATGTAATGTGTTCTCTGCATCATCCTATTGTATAGGAGCAGTGGGGGCAGCTGCAGCACCCAGGGACCGACCCCAACTCTTTTTCCTACTGCCTCGGTCAGGGGCACAGGCAGGAGTATTAAGCCTAACACACAGGTCTTTTTGATGGTGAAAGGAAACTGGAGCACCCGGAGAAAACCCGCGCAGACACGGGAGAACATACAAACCATTAAATGAGTAATGTTAAAGGACGTGTGCCTATGTATCAAGCCGTCGATCATGTTAGATATCTGCTTAACATTCGTGGTTCTGGATAAAATGTGAACATAGGTACTGTGATGGGTGAACTCACTCTTGATGAACTTGGTGGTTTTGGAACTTTGTAGCCTCTGGAAGAGCAAAATGAAGATTTGTTTCCTGTATTGAGTGATCGATTCTCTGACAAAAAAAAAAAGAAAAAAAAAAAGGGGGGGGAGACAAATTGAAATTCAAAATCTACCCAGACAATCTTCACTAAGTTCCACATGGCATGTCAGTTATTTTCTGATGAGCGGGCAGCTGTCGGTTACTTACGGAGGCATGTGCTCTACGATGCTGTTGAGGAGGTAAAAACCTTGGTGGTCATTGGCCTTGGAGGCAATAAGCTTCTGGAAGACTCCTAACAAGCCAGGCTGAAAGGAGAGAAATTGATAAGGTAAGATTAAGAAGGTAAGATTCAAGTATCATAATAATATTCTTTGAATAATAATTGAAAAATCACTGAATTTTTTTTTATTTGGTTTGTTTTATTTGTGAAGCACTTTATAAAATTATATTTTTTTAGATAAGTGCAATATAAATAACATTGTTATTACTTACTATTTTATCTGCCGCGGAGCTGGCAATGCTTGCCCCCCCCTTCTCTAGGTAGGCCTGGAGCAGGCGCACCAGAGGGGGGATGTTTCCTGTCCGCTCCCACAGCACAGGTTGCAGCAGGTGGGGGAAAAGCTCCATGTAGGAGGAGGGAATGGAGTTGGAATGAATCTCCAAGAGGAGGGACATCACCTGGAACACGTACGGAACAAATTCTGCAACAGAAGTGGAAAGGAACATGAGTGGAATTCAACATGGTGGGGTTACCTAGAGGTCTATACACAGAGAAGAAAGAAAGCTAATTTCTAGGTGAACTGACACACCCTGAACGTCGCTCCGGAGGATCTCCGTGAAAACAGGGAAGAGAGCCTCCTCAAAGCTGCTGACGGTGGTGGCGTTGGCCTTGCAGGTGATCCGTATGGACAGGCACAGCGACTCAAACAGGTAGTGGTTAAAGTGTGGCTTGCTGGGATTCTGCAAGTTAGTTAGTTAGAAAGAGAATTCACACAGCAACCCCTTAAATAAACATGTATCTCAGTTTGTTAACATTTTGTTCATCAAGATGTTAATGTGTGGCTCACCTTACTGACTAAGAGCAGCTTGTGTGTAAGCTGGCCAATGAGTGTGGGAATGTAGGGAACAATGGAGTCCTGCAGGAGGGAGAAGCTGCGCATGATTGCTTAAAAAGAAAGAAAAAGGAGAAATATTAAATTTAAATAATTTCACAGATCAGGTATGTCAGTGACTGGTGGAAGTTTTTAAGCTATGACAAAGGGGAGTTTGAGCCGACATGATAAGATGAAGCATCTACCTTTCATGATATATTCATTTTCTGAAGAGCCAGGAAGAGCCAGGGCCTTGAACAAGTGGTTGAGCAGCTGCTCTGTGAAGGGCCCAATCTCTGTCGCAGTGATACTGCAAAAACAACAACAAAAACAACAACAACAACAACAACAACAAATGAATCCGATTTATCAAAATGCAATGTTGGGGCGTCCGGGTAGCGTAGCGGTCTATTCCATTGCCTATCAACACAGGGATCTCCGGATCGAATCCCCATGTTACCTCCGGCTTGATCAGGCATCTCTACAGACACAATCAGCTGTGTCTGCGGGAGGGAAGCTGGATGTGGGTATGTGTCGCGGTCACTGTACTAGCGCCTTCTCTGGTCAGTCGAGGCGCCTGTTCAGGGGAGAGGGGGAACTGGGGGGAATAGCGTGATCCTCCCACGTGCTACCTCCCTCTGGTGAAACTCCTCATTGTCAGGTGAAAAAAAGCGGCTGGCGACTCCACATGTATCGGAGGAGGCATGTGGTAGTCTGCAGCCCTCCCTGGATCGGCAGAGGGGGTGGAGCAGCGACCGGGACGGCTCGGGAAGAGTGGAGTAATTGGTTGGATACAATTGGCGTGGAACCCCCCCCCCCCCCCAAAAAAAGCAATGTTGTTGCTAAATGGCTAGTAATTACAGTCAAGCAATACTTATTAGCATTACATTTAAGATTACATACAAAAAAGATGGTTAGACCGACAATGTAAATGTGTTCAAATAATCCAAAATATAGTTTTAAAATGTTACTAAGCAAATTAAAATTCCTAACTAGAGTTCAGCATGTTTTGTTTTCAATTTTAAGACTAATCAGAACTGTTTTACAGAGTGATACTCACAGTGTGGAGTTGTTGGGACCTCTCATGGTGAACAGCCTTTCCAAGGCGTGGGCAGCGTAGGTGTGCTCCACGGTACTCTCTGCCTGCAGGTGAGCTATCAGAAGAGGGATGGCCTGCAGCAGTTGTTCCTTAGGGAGCTAAAAGTAAAGACAGAATTAGATAAATATGACACTGCTATACATTCGTTTGGTCATTTTGGGGGGGAAAAATTATAGAAAGGAGGTAGTCATACCTGGCTTCTGAAGATCATGACGTACTTGATGGCATCTGCCTTCAGTACCGGAAACTCATTAACTGGGAGTGGGAGTAAAACACAGTAATCAGCCCCTTTTCACTCTGTCTATAGGAGTAAATGTATCTGATGACATTACTGCATAGAATGTCAACATATACACAGAATGCTGAAGTGTGGATCCTCTAAATTCTGTTAAAATTTCAGATTTAACTTATAGAATTGAACCACTGTGCTACGATAAAGAAAATTTATGGCCTCTAAAATAATTTTACAACTCATATTTAGCCTTTTTATACCCTAAGAATTTATATCCACAGCTAGGTTAACAGGGCTCCAGGCAAAAAAAAGAATAATCTAGGCGTCCAGGTAACATAGCGGTCTATTCCGTGGCCTATCAACACGGGGATTGCCGGTTCCGAGTCCCCGTGTTGCCTCCGGCTTGGTCAGGCGTCCCTACAGACACAATTGGCTGTGTCTGCGGGAGGGAAGCCGGATGCGGGTATGTGTCCTGGTCGCCGCACTGGCACCTCCTCTGGTCGGTCGGGCTGCGTGATCCTCCCACGTACTACGTCCCCCCGTGTCAGTGTCATGTGGCCAGCCAGTGGTCAGGTCTGCGCCTTCTTTTGCTTGCAGGCAACCTGTGCTTCACACTGGGCTCTGGGTCAAACTGCTCAAGTGAGGGGCCCTCAGTACTGATCCTCACCAAGTCTTCCATTGTTGTAACACTTAGGGAACTGCGCACTTTTGACTTGATTCTATTCTGCACCAAGAATCCTCTTTCCACACTGAGCTGCAGACATGGGAAGCACCAGCATAATTTCAACTAAGTGAAGAGCGTTTTTAAAATCTGTGCAGAAAGGCTTCTTCCTTAGCATCACTTTCCATAACTCCGTGTATGTCTTATCCATGAACTGACCTTTCACTAATGTTTTCAGCGTTCTCCATTCCCTTTGGACAGCTGTAATATCACATCCACTGTTTGTCAAGAGCTCTCTGTACCAATTCACTAAAGTGTCAATCTGCTCCTCGCCATAGGTGACAACATCCTCTGGCCATGCATCATGACAGAACACTGAAAAGGACCTGATGAATGTCTTCTCTCTGTAACACTCATCAGCATGTTTCCAAATCTTCTCTCTAGTTCTTTAACAGTAATATCAATGGTCTTATCAAGAGAGGCAAGACTGAGATGGCTTGGACATGTGTGGAGGAGAGATGCTGGGTATATTGGGAGAAGGATGCTGAATATGGAGCTGCCAAGGAAGAGGAAAAGAAGAAGGCCAAAGAGAAGGTTTATGGACGTGGTGAGGGAGGACATGCAGGTGGCTGGTGTGACAGAGGAAGATGCAGAGGACAGGAAGAGATGGAAACGGAGGATCCGCTGTGGCGACCCCTAACGGGAGCAGCTGAAAGTAGTAGTAGGAGCAGTATCAATGGTCTTATCAATGATTGCATTCAGATCATTTGTGAATGTGGCATGACTTTGGGGGCCCTTGCTTGCAGCCCCCGCCTTTTGCTTACTGGCAGAACTTCCTGCTTCTGTCCCTTCAGAATCTTTCCCTATGTGCTGTAAGAATTCCTGGCGCTTCCCTTCTCTCAGTGACTTTCCCTTCAACTTTTTAACCGTCTCCAGACAACTCTCAACAGCTGCAACTGCTTGTGGGAGGATTAGAGAATTTCTCTGAAGTGTGAGGCTGAGTTTTCGAGACCTCTGAAAAAAAGATCATGCAAAAAGTGACAGAAGGCAACAAAAGACAGGCTTTTCATTTGCAGCACAATGTGCTTGGCCCTTCCCTATATGTCAGCGTTTTTGGATGTGGCTGCAAGGTGCTCCATGTGATGATGCACAGCAGTGTATTGTCCCTGCCCTGTTGCATAACTTGACAGGAAAACCGAGAGTGCCCGATAAATGTGTGGCAGCCAGCGCCGAGTTTAAACAGCCGAAGGGTTTCGTACTGTACAGCCCAATTCTGCACTTTCAGTTCTCGCTTGCTTTTAGGACTGAAGTGATATGTTTTCCACACAAGCTGCAAAAATTCATAGACTTTCTCAATCATTGGCACTGACCTTTGAGTGCTTAGCATTGCCAGTTCCAGACGATAAGGTAGACAGTGGAAGGACAGGACATGTTCACCTACATCACCTCTAAAACATGCACCTATTCCCCCTGTTGCACCCATGTTAACACTTGCACCATCTGCTCCAAATGCGCTCATTTTGTGTACCCACCAGGATTGGGTGGATTGGCAATTTCAAGCAGCGAATAGATAGTATTTAGGGTTCCTTCTGCATTATTGTGATCCGAGTCCAGCCAACCCTACCAGACGGGTCACAGCTGCTCCATCAGATAAGTGCCTACAGCTAACAGTAACATTGTCCTTTCCAGAGACATCTGTCCCACAATCAGTTACAACAGAGACGTAATTTGCCTTTAAAGCCTCCTCCGGCACACCGCTTTTCAATTCATCTGCAATGCAACCTACAAACTCTGCACATGCTGTATCATTATCATGTCTGACACATCCATGCCATTGTTCTTCATTAATACAATCTGACAGCTAAACTTCGTGAATGGTATTTCTTCCACTGCAGTCATGTAGACTGCGTTGAATTTTATTTTCAATTCCCTCATATCCTTTTCTGCGACTTTATCACTAGCACGTTGCACCGCTTTCACTACTGGGGTGACACAAGGGGCAGACTGAGCAATGACACAATCCCTGTTCACTGTTGGGGTGGCACGGGGGGCAGACTGAGCAATGACACAATCCCTGGTGTTCTTATGTTTTTGTTTTTTTTACTGTCACCATGCTTCTTCTTCACGGTTTCTTTTTTAAAATGACCCAAACCAGTAATGAACTCTGTTTTACCAGCAATATCTTGTCCTACTTAAGCACAAAATGAGCAGCACATTCTCCCCTTGTCATAACATAAGCAGGCGAACCCTTGTAGCCAAGCTGATTTAAACTGTCTTGCAGGGACGGGAGCTGCAAGGATGGGAGAGGAAGACTCACTGCGCTTGGTCATCATCATCGCTAAATAATTGCACACTGATTGAATCGGGCTGGGATGACTCAAATGTCACCTGAGAACTTTTACCGGTCGAGTTGGTCTCGATATCATCGGCATCTGATGTAGAGGCGGCTGGGTTTGGACGGGCAGGGAGTGAGGAAAAGTCTGATATTTTTCGTTTTCGCATTTCGTTTTCTTGCCAGCTGGCTGATGTTCACTAACTACGCAGTTAGCTACACCCAGCTTCTAAATTCAAACACTGTTGAACTAAATGAAACACCGTTCATAAAGTTAACACTTCAAATTTTTAACCCGATAAACGTGATGTTAAACTATCTTCAACCACAGTTTCTGTACATCTGTACGGCCGACGCTTCAACCACCGCAGGACAGGAGAGAGGAGAAGTTTGTAATGGAAACCGTACAGGAGTTCCCATGATAGGTCAGGTGGGTGCAGGAGCAAGAGGAGTTCAGTACATAAATAAAACGTATGGCCATTTCTTTTCTTTTTTTTTAAGCTTGTGACTAATGGTGGCCACTGGCGACTGGCAGGGAAAAAATTAAAAAGTTAGTCGCAATGACGACCCTTTTAGTTGCCATCTGGAGGCCCGGTTAATAAAACTCAGTTCAAAAAATGTCAATGTCCTTAAGTTTACCACACGTTGTAAACAGGAGATTATTTATCGCAATTTGAAATGCAGAGTGTATTCTTACCATTGGGGGACTTCAAGTCTGTGAGGATGTGGTTGACGAAGAATTCTGTGAGATTCACCAACTCATTGGCCTGCGTTATTCCATGCTGAAAAACAACAATCAAACCAATGGTCAATTTTCTAAATTAGACATTTATAAAATATGTCCCCTGAATTATTACCAAACTATTATCGTTATATTTAATAACTCACAAGACTCAAAGCAACACTCACCTTTTGCGTCTGGGCTTTAGATGCCAGAGATGTGACCAGATAAATGGCAGCATCCTTGTGCTTCCAGTTCACCCCTGGGTTCTTGGCATACTCTCCCAACATGGAGTTGACATAGCCGGAGAAAATTGCTGTGACAGGGCCCTCAAAGAATTTACACAAGCCCCTCACCAGGTCACATGCAGCCCTACGGCGAGTGTCAATGTCTAGAAGGAATGGCAGAGTGAGCACAGGGGCAAAAGTCAGAATTACATATTTCATCCAAGTTTTGTAGTCAAGCTGCATCAGAAGTGGTGGTTGCTGCACTTGGTCTTTACCAGATCCCTCAAGGTCTCTTCGAATATATTCCTCAGAGTTATCTTCAAAGGCCTCCTCGTCTGCACCTTAGTAGGCGTAACGGGAAACCCGATCAGAGCGATACACAGCGTACAGACAGATGTCAAAGGGGGCAGAGATGATTTAATATTAGATATACGTTTGAGGTAAGTGCATCCAAAAAGGACAAACACGTAAATAAAGCATCCCCTTACTTCTGAACTCCATGTTGGGCACAATGACCTTCTCGCAAATGCTAGTAAGTGTGTTCTGGTCCTCAAAGAGATGCTTGTAGTGTGGTCTTTCACATACAGATGCCAAAAACTGGATGGCATTGCTCACAAGCTGCAACAACAATGAGGTGTATTATTAAAGCTGAAAAAAACAAACTCAGCTCACTCAAATATGCAGTTAACCAGCGAGATACTCACCAGATCATACTTGACCTCTTGGCCAGTGGATACTAAGAGATTCCAGATAGCAGTGACAAACTGAGGCAGATATGGCTGAAACTCTTCATCGTACTTCTGAGCATAGAGAGCAGCATTGTCACAGATTTGGGACTTCAGCAGCTCCAGGAGACCTGCTTCCTCCTCATCCTAGGCAGTAGAAAAGATTGATGCAAATATAAAAAGGCAGAAAGATAAAAAGGCATATAAAGATTTTATGTTATTGGCGTTTTACAACAAAATGATTGCTGAAAACGGTAGTTAAATAAAATGTAAAAAAAAATGTAATATCAAATCAACACACATTTGTTTGTAAAAGTTTGTTATCCAAGGTCAACAGATTATGGAAATTGGTCATCCATGTCTCCATGTTGTCTTCAAAGAATTCAGGAAGGTCCTGTGTAACAGAAAAGAGAGAATAAGATCATTGCAGAGAGCCAGACCTGGAAAAGACCTTTAACTTTTCTACCAATGATCAAAAATATGAAAGTTGTATGTGCGCTGCTTAATACAAAAGCTTATTTTGTTTGAACTGTCAGAGCCTCTAATTCATGTGCTTTGCTTCTGTGATCAAAACTGAACTTATGAAAAAAAGGACAAATATCTAACTTTATGAAGCTCAAGTCCCACATCAATGAAAAAACACCAAAATATCAGGACCCAAAAGGTCTGTGGCAGGATGCACTGGTTTGCTCATGCTAGGCACATGCATTACATGACTCGACAGGATTTCTAGTTGGAGAGCATGTCAAATTTGAAGCCTGCAGTTTCTGACTCTTGCTGCTCTTTTGAGTGTGACATTAGACACCTAGGAGTCGCACAGGGTGACTGATTATGCGATTCCTTCACAATATTTTAAACACTTTATTGCGCCGCAAGAGTACCATGACATCCCCTCATTTGGTTAGCCAATCAATGTGAAGCACATTGGAAAAAGAGGACAGCTGTGCAAAAGTGGAAAAAAAATACAGAGCAAAACTGTCATAAAACTGTTAAATTCTACTTCCATTTGTAGTCTGAAGCAAAGTGGGACCAACCTGAAAGTTAAGGCTGTAGAAGAGTTTGGAGATCAGTGTGAGAGAGGAGAAGAGAACTTTCAATGCGCTGATATCTGTAGCGTGAGTCTGACACAACTCTATGGTGGCCTGGATGATAGAAGAGAAAAAAAAAGAATGAAGTAGCATAACAAACTGTTTCAAACATTTGATTATTTGTTGCTGAATAATTGAACATTCCATTTTAATTTAACTACTAGTCACAACAGACCTTGAACAGTTCTGTCAGAGGTTGAGCAAATGTGTCCAGGACCAGCTTTATCTCCAGCCAAAGCTCATTTGACTTAAACTCATGTCGGTAACTTAATGAAAATGGGGAAAAAAAATGGTAGGAATTGTACAAGAAAAAACTAAAAAAATTCAGAGAGCTTGTCAGAATGCACCAATTCAGAATGAAGACTTACCGCTTGAAGAGGGAATGGGCAGTCTGGAGCACCCCATTGATGATGTGGAAGTCTCCACTTTGAAAACGATTAACCATCTCGGTTAGAAGATCAGGCCACTTTTGGGGGAAATCTTCCCTTCCAATTATGCTAATGGCATCACTTAACTGCAAATGGTATATACCAAATGTAAGAAGGGGCAAAGATGACCTTTCATACTCACAATATGATACGTACAAGTCTGCAGACTACCTGATCCTTAAACGCACAGAGTATGAAATAAGATGATGTACCTGTTTCTGAATCTGCTCCGGGCTGCTTAGCATCAGGTTTACAATGTTGGCTTTGATTGTCGTTCTGTCTATTTCGGATATTTTATTTGGTTCATCTTCAACCTATGGGAAAGATATGAAAACTAAGAACTCATCCACAAAGATATAAACACACATCGAACACCTGAGGGGTTTCTTCTATTGCCACTCACTATGCGCCAGTTCCTCTTGATGTAATTCTTGAATGTTACTGCAGCACAGACCCGGATCACGTTGTCTTGGGATTTCTCCAGCAGAGTGAGGAGTAGCACAGGGTAGTTCTGGTTTGCCTCAACAGATTCAAGAAACTTTTCAGCTAAAGAAAAAAAAACCAAGTTACAGATTACATGGTTATAAATAAATCACTACAAAGTCAATAAAAACAATCTAATCCTGGTCAGATATTCTGATTTCACTTAAGGAACTCACCTGGACGTCTTACTGATGGATCTGGATCCAATGTTTTCCTAAGGAACTCAGTGAGGGTTTGAAGGTTAGCATCATTCAACTCCATGCTGGTAGCTACACCAAAAAAAAAAAAAGAAAAAAAAAGGAGAGTAAAGTTGGTTATGATGATAAAGGAGTACAGAAAAAAAAAATCAAGTCCGCAATCAAACGTCGTTTGATAATTGACCTGGTGGCATCATCATCATCATCATCCTGAATGAGTTGTTGTGCTTCGTCTAATTGCTGGTCACTAGTTAGCCAGGTAGAGTTGCCTAGCTATATAGCTAGCTTGGCTACTGAGTGTTTCCAAAAAAAGATTTTTTTTTAAAATCTCGCTAATTTATATCCACTTGCCTATCTTCGGCGAAGCTGCGAAACCTAGGTCTCGATTTACGGGCTCAAAATTCAGCAGTGACACAGCTTTTGAGTTTACTGGTCAACGCACCAAAGCCCCGGTTCTAAGCGCACTGATGACAGTAAGTCGCTAGCAGCGCAGCTAACTCGCCTCTCTGTTTAACTTAGCCTCAGCTCCCAACGCTAGCTGCCGAAGCTAGCTAGCATACGGTTAACATGTCAGCTAGCTAGCCGACTGACATGTTAACCGTATGCTAACCATCGCTCACCGCTGGCATCCAGCTAGCTTCAGTGTGGAATGACTTGTGTGCTCGTAATTTATCAAAATACTTGAGCGTTCGAGCTGGACAAAGTTACCTTTAACGACTCAATTTTACCGCCGTTTCTATCTAGCAATTACTTGTCTGCTATCCGAACAAATGCAAGAAATCCCCATTGCTATGAGCCGCGCTACATACAGCTAGCCGGTCTTGCCCTGGTCTCCACTGACGTAGCATTAGCTTAATTTGTCTGAAGTATACAGTAATTTGGTGACAGACTAAAAATGTCATGAAACAGACGCTGTGATCAAATTGTGTAAGCTTTAAGAAAACGGCCCCCGGGTGTGTCCCTGGGTTACTCTGTTTACTGAATTGTCCTACCGATCCGGGTTTCTCTCAGCCAGCGTGCGGATAAGCTCAGGCTGCTCGCCTCTCCGCTTTCTTTCAAACGTCTCCACCGAGAGCAACTGCGCGGTCCCTCTACCGCGCATGCGCACACCTCCGCCCCAACTCCCGCAGACACGCCCCACCTCTGAGGCGTTCGGGTCCAGTCTGTTTTCCTGTTGACCGGACGACCACGTTATAATAGACTGGGGGTCCAAAGAAAAGCGTAATGGCTTGCGCGTTTAGCTGAGTTCATCTATTCTTGCACTTACTTTAGGTCTATTTTGTCTGAACTCCATACTGCTGCACCACTGCATTTAAGATCAATTAGCTCGCTTCACTGTGTGAGGTCCCAGATGTGTCCCAGAACATGTGAAGTTGAATAACACAGAAACGGGAACTGCATATCAGTGTTTCTCAACCGGGGGTCCGCAGACCCCTAGTGGTCCGTGGTGTAATTGCAAGGGGTCCGTGAAAATAAAATATCTTTAAAAAAAAGATCCTATGACTTTTATAGAAATAGGATTATTTTACTCAAATGTGACTGAGACCTTTATCTACCTAAACTATAAAGGGTAACAGGACTTTTTTCTCCAATTACATCTGTTTCACAAGTGTAATTTATTGTATTTTAATAAGAGATCTCGCTCCCGTTTGCACTGTTAAAAGTTACTGCATAACAATTCTGTTGTTACATATATCTGAAAGTTACTGAATACATATTCTGTTTTGTTACATATATCTGAAAGTTACTGCATAAGAATTCTGTTTTGTTAACTATATCTAAGTTACAACTGAAAGCTCTTATTTTTGCCCCAAAGAGTGAATAAATGCTATAATGCAATTTAAAATGCAGTTTCTACTGTTTCTATCAAATTGCAACCCCCCTCCCCCAAGATCAGGTGGAGGGGTCCTCAGGGTAGATCAAAAATACGCAGGGGGTCCAGGACCCCAAAAAGGTTGAGAACCACTGTCCTAGAGGCCTAAACTGGAGGTAGACTTGTCTCGGTGGGGGACAATGATGGCCTGTGGAACAAGACCCCCCTTCCCCCAAACCCTATCCCTAACCCTACCCTTGACCCGACCACAACCTACCCCCACGTCAGGCCTCCTATGTGTAACCAGGTTAAAATTAATGTTTTTATTTTATTTTGTTTGAGTATGAAATATCACCAAATCCTGTCTGTGTGCTGTTATTTGTGTTTACTACATTTTATTTTATGTCATTATTTACTTTTATGTATGTTTTATAACGACCGTCATATACTTGTACTGTCGCTTTAAGAGAGAGGTCTTGTGGGTACACGGAAGAGGGAACGCGGGAGAGGCCATTTTTGTTTTGTGGGAGGAGTCTCAAGCAGCGATCGAGCCGAGCCACGGGTGCTTCTTACCGTAGCACAGTTTTGCTGGTTGAGGAGAACGTAACCTTGAGTATCCCTGTAAGAAGATACTGCAAGCTGTGGGATAAAATACTTGTTTATCCTTTCTTACATTGGAGTCCCGTGGACGGTTTCTCCTTCTAACGCACACGAGTGAAGTCCGGGCAGTGGTTGAGCTTCGACCCCCACGTCCGTAAGAAACACCGCTCCAGCTGGAGGACTGGACGTTTGTCGAAGGGTTTGAAACCAAAATAAATGGCAAGGTGGGCCAAATAGAGTCCTGTGTGTCCCCCCTCCTTCCTTGATCATGATGATGATGAGAGACTGACGGCCCCCCACAACACCTGGGGCCCCACCCAAAATAGAACACAACGCAGAGCTAATGATGAGAGTGACGGGCGTGCAGCAGGCTGACCAGCATAGAACAGCATAGGACTGCCCCCGTTACATTGGTGCCGTGACTCTCCTGGATCCTGAGAGCGACATCAGTTGCTCGCCGCGGGAGGCTGCTGTCGTCATCAAGCCCCAGACGTCCTCAGGTATTTCTATAGACTGTACACTCATGTTACAGTGGACTGGAGTTGAGCTGTGTGGACACTGGACAGTCATAGCTGTGGTTACCATGGACTGGGCTTGTGAACAGGACATTTGTATATATTGAAGGAAGAAAAACACACGAAAAAAAAAAGGAAAAAAAGTTAATGTTGATGTGATTGAAGGACTCGTGTGAATAATCTATTGATGTAGACTACAAGATATATGCATATGTGATTAATCTATTGGTGAATTTGTTTGATTGTATGTGATTGTTTCAATCTCTTAGTGCTTTCTAGATTCAATTATTTAAATGAATTGAGCTTTTCACTTTTTTATTTTATTTTTTATTTTATCTGAGTGTTAGAGGTAGGAACATGGCAGAGGGTGGTTCGTACGTAGGTGGGGGTAACATTGCTGATCAGGATCTTTTGGATCGCCAGTGTGCTATGGAGAGGGGGTACCAGTTAGATGTGGGTGGGGATTTACGGCTAGGTGTAGGTAGGAGTTTCGGGCAGCTCTTAGAGGGCGGGGAACCAGACACCAGAGCACCAGGACCTAGAGACCCGACCACATTTGGCACTCCTCAGTTCACCTCCACATGCTACGTAGAACGGGCCAGGCCAGGTATCAGCGAAGGGGCTGTGCTAGGTAACAGCGAGCAGCCAGTGGGTGAGTTAGCCACGCTCATTACTCAGTTAGCAGAGAAGATAGGAGAGTCAATCACTGCTAAGCTACAGGAAAAACAAATGCTTAGAAACACACACACAGACAGTGCTAGGTCTGCTGAACAGCGTTCGGAGACAGTGCCTAGTGTTAGAGTAGTAATGCAGACAGATGCTAGGGAGCCTCCTATTTTCAGGGGCGATAGCTCTGATAAGTTTACAGTTCATGAGTGGGAGAGCCTCATGACTTTGTATTTGAGGAAGCGAGCCATTCCAGTTAGTGAGCAGTCACATGAGATTCTAGCTAAGCTTATGGGGAAAGCAGGGGACGTGGTGAGGATAAAGCTGCGCAACACATCTGTCGACCACATAGCGAACCCCCACATTATTTTTGATGTACTGAAGCAACACTTTAGTGACCTCACATACTCGAGCATGCCCCTGGCGGACTTTTACAGTACGCTGCCCAAGCCAGGTGAGGACGCTATGGAGTATTGGATTAGGCTTAATAAGACAGTGGAGGTGGCTGACGAATGCTTGAAGTGGCAGGGCCATAGTATTGAAGAGCCAAGCCACGAGGTAAGCATGATGTTTATCAAACACTGTCCAGATCAGTCTCTTGCCAATGTTTTTAAGTTCAAGTCCGCAGGGAAATGGTCTGCTAGCGAGATCCAAGAGAGGCTTGATGAGCACATGCTGGAGAGGAAGTCCCGTGTTGCTGCAGGTGGACAACGTGAAGCAGGCGCGGTAGAGCGTAGGTTCCATTCACAGGTTCATGTCCCTGTAGTCGACGTGGCTCCCGACTTGAACACGACTGTGCCGGTGGTGCCATCTCCCGTCCCGGCTCATGCGTCATCTCCTACACCATTTTGTGCAAGGTCTCCTACACCGTCTCCCGCACCTGCCTCTGGCGGTGATGACTATATGAGGAGTTTGGTGAGCTTGCTAGACCGTTTGGTCACAATGCAGACTCAGGTTCCAGTTAGTGCTGCAGTCCGGACACCGACGCAGACTCAACCGCCAGCTAGCGCCGCAGGGCAGGTGCCAGACGCACCGCAGCGGTTGTGCAGGGTTTGTAAGTCTCCGGATCACTCCACATTTTCCCACTGCAGCCGGGAGAACCGATGTATAAACTGTTTGTCTCCTGGTCATTGGAAGAGGGACTGTCCTCACCCTCAGCCACCCAACCAGCTCCGTTCTCAGCCTGGTGGAAGAGCTGGTCGTCAGTCTCGTCCGTTAAACTACTAAACCCACACCTAGAGAGGGATGGTGTGGGTAATGTAGATGTATCCCTCACTGATGTCTCCGACCTGGCTCACTTGTATGAAGACAAGTGTGCCAAAGCACCTCAGGGTTCGCGTATGGTCATTCAGGCGACACAGAGGATTCAGGCTTTCAGTGACTTGTTCTATGCTCCTGTTCTTGTCAACCAGAGTGTGCAGCTTAATGGCATGTTGGATACTGGCTCTATGTCATGCAGTATCAGTGAAAATGCAGTAGAGAAGCTCCGCTCTGGGGGTGTTTTACCTGAGAAGCAGCAGCCTGAAGAGAACATTGTCTTGATTGGCTGCGGTGGTCTGGAGACTAGGCCTGATGGTTTTTATGACCTCAACATGCAGCTTTATGGTGTTTCCTTTGTCATACCCACTCTGGTCGTGCCCGGTCAGCATGATGATCTGATAGTCGGCACAAACATCATTAAACATGTGGCCCATGTACTCAAGAGTGGTACTGAGTACTGGGACATCGCGTCCAGACAGGAACATCCGTCTAGTCCTGACGTTGAACAGTTCTTGTCCATGTTCACGAATGTAGAGCGCTGGAGGGGTGGTGCAGTTCCTGAGAAGATAGGTACTGTTAAGCTCAGCCAGGCCGTGACACTCTTACCGAGGCACGAGCACTTAGTCTGGGGCAGACTTCCTGCTAAGGTGCCTATGTCAGCTGGAAGCACTGTTGTTGTGGAGCCGACAGACTCCAAGGCCATGCCACGCGGTGTCCTCGTAGGTCGACTTGTCACACCGCTCTGGGGTGATAGGTGGGTACCCATGACTGTTGTCAATCCATCTGACAAAGTCATCACGCTGAAAAGGAACTGCAAGTTGGCTGATGTGTTTCCATGCTTGGCGATTGAGGACTTTAATGTTTTCCAGGGACTGCAATCAGTTGCAGGGAGGCATGAGTCCAACGCCACAGGTAGTGCCTGTCCCCCTGTCCAGCCGGCTAGGAGTTTGTCAGAGCTCGGACTCAGTGACATTGACCTCGGCTACTGTCAGGTTAGTGAGGCATGCAAGTCCCAGCTCACTCAGCTGCTCACCGAGTACCATGACATCTTCTCCAGGGACTCTCTGGACTGTCGCGAGGTCACAGGATACACACATCGCATCCATCTGGTGGATGAGCGCCCCTTTCGCTTGGCCTACAGGAGGGTTCCCCCAGCCCACTATCAGAAGTTGAGACAGGTTCTCACTGATATGGAGGAGAAAGGGATTATCCGGAAGTCCTCGAGCGCATACGCTTCACCGCTGGTTATGGTATGGAAGAAGGATGGCGGGCTTCGGATCTGCACTAATTTCAGATGGCTGAATGCTCGGACCTTGAAAGACGCTCATCCCTTGCCACACCAGTCGGACTGTCTTGCCGCGCTGGGTGGTAACTGCCTCTTTAGTACGATGGACCTCACCTCTGGCTTCTTCAACATCCCAATGCATGAAGATGACAAGAAGTACACTGCTTTCACGACTCCCCTTGGGCTGCATGAATACAATCACATGCCACAGGGCCTTTGTAATAGCCCTTCAGCCTTCATGAGAATGATGATTGGGATCTTTGGGGATCTGAACTTCACGAAGCTTTTGTGCTATCTTGATGATCTTCTTGTCTTCGCGCCGTCAGAGGTTGAGGCTCTGTCGAGGCTCCGCACTGTGTTTCAGAGGTTGAGGGAGAACAACTTGAAACTGGCTCCAAAAAAGTGTCATCTGCTGCAGAAGCAGGTGCGGTTTTTGGGCCACGTGGTTGATGGCGGAGGTGTGTCTGTCGATCCCTCCAAAGTAGAGGTAATCTCCAACATGACAGTGCAGGATCTCATGGAAGGTGATGGGTGCACGCCTTCTGTTCGTAGGATCAAATCTTTCCTTGGTATGGTATTTTACTACCAGCATTTCCTCCCGAACTGCTCCTCCGTGGCTAAGCCCCTGTTCGCCCTTACAGCTGGACAAAAGAGGAGGGGGAGGTCAGCTTCCGTAAGCTTACCTCTGCAGACTGGACGGCGGAATGTGGGGAAGCATTTGATCTGTTGAAGACAATGTTACTGGAGTGTGTGGTGCTTGCCCATCCAGACTTTGAGGTGCTTTTCATTTTGTCGGTCGATGCGTCTTTGGACGGACTCGGCGCGGTGCTGTCTCAAGTGCCCCGAGGAGAGTCCAAGGCCAGACCTGTTGGTTTTGTGAGCAAGTCCCTCAGTGCCTCACAGCGGAAGTATCCAGCTCATAGACTGGAGTTCATGGCGCTGAAGTGGAGTGTTTGTGAAAAGTTCAGCCACTGGCTGAAGGGTCAAAGCTTCACCGTTTGGACAGATACTAATCCGCTGACTTATCTCCTAATGAAGCCGAAGCTTGACGCATGTGAGATCCGCTGGGTGTCTAAGTTGGCGTCTTACACCTTCGATCTCAAACACCTGCCAGGGAAGAAAAACGTGGTGGCGGATGCGTTGAGTCGCGACCCTTTTTCCAAGCCCGTCAGTCAGAGGCTACTTAGGGAGCCCTACCTGGCCCTTGTTCAGGAAGCCGACGGGGTTGAGGGGGACTCTGTGCAGGATGTTTTCAGACTCAGTTGCCAGTCTCAAACAGTGAGTAGTGTGCGATCTGGGTTTGCTTGTGATGCAACTGAGGTCAAGGCTTTTTGTCAAGCCAAATGTGACTGGCCTGATGCATCAGTATTCACAGCACTCAGTTTGGTCCAGCACGTTCAGCATCTGTTGGGCGGTCAGGATACACTGCCAATGTTATCCACCGAGGAGCTCAGGTTGAGTCAGGAGCAGGACCCCTGCATCTCCAAGGTGTTGCCCTTTGTCGCTGTTTGGAAGCGGCCATCGAGACGTGAGAGGCATGGTGCTGACCAGAAGGTCCTCAGGCTGTTGAAACAGTGGGAGAAGTTGGAAGTCAATGATGGTGTCTTGTACAGGGTGACAAAGGACCCAGTGTCCAAGCAGAGGAGGTCTCAGTATGTTTTACCTCTGAGTCTGAAAGACAAGGCACTGTCTGGCATCCATGATCACGCTGGTCATCAGGGCCAGGACCGTACTCTCTCTCTTGCAAGGCAGCGTTTTTATTGGCCTGACATGGAGAGGGATATCAGAGCATAGGTCAGATGCTGTCGGAGATGTGTGGTTGGGAAGACCCCAGAGCCAGCTGCTTGCGCGCCCCTGGAGAGCATTAAAACCTCCGCTCCGATGCAGCTTGTGTGTATGGATTTCTGGTCCGCTGAGGACAGTAAGCAGCGGTCGGTCGATGTCCTAGTGGTTACTGACCACTTCACTAAGCTTGCTCACGCGTTCCCCTGCGCCAATCAGACAGCGAAGCAGGTCGCCAAGAAACTCTGGGATCATGTATTCTGTGTTTACGGGTTTCCGGAGAGAATACATTCTGACCAGGGCACAAACTTTGAGAGCAACCTGATTGCAGAGCTTCTCAGGTTGGCGGGTGTAGCGAAGTCCCACACGACGGCCTACCATCCTATGGGTAATGGCGGGACAGAGCGGTTTAATTGCACGATGGGGAATATGCTCCGTTCCCTTCCGCTTCAGCAGAAGCAACAGTGGCCTCAGCAGATCCATTCTGTCACGCTCGCGTACAATGCCACTGTTCACGAGACCACGGGTTACGCGCCTTTCTTCCTGATGTATGGGCGTGTCCCAAGACTGCTGGTGGATGTTATGTTCAGGCAGGTTTTGCATGACCCTCACGTTGTTGACTATGACTCTTATGCTCAGTCTCTGCTTTCCTGTCTAAGGAGTGCAATGGAGATCGCTCAGAAGCACTCCACGGCTGAGCAGCAGCATCAGGCGCGACAGTACAACAGACACGCCAAGGGCACTGTCCTGTCTGTCGGGGATCGTGTTTTGGTTGCGAACCAGAGTGAGCGAGGGAAGAGAAAGTTGGCTGACAAATGGGAGAACGGAGTGTACACGGTTGTCGGTGTCAACCCCAATATCCACGTCTACAAGATTCAGGATGCAGAGGGGCACACCAGGGTGGTGCACAGGAACCGTTTGTTGGAGGTCAACTTCTTGCCTCTTCCTGAGTTAGATCAGGGTGAGGAGTCCAGTACAACCAGTCAGTTGCTTGACTGCGCAGAGTCCGATGAGGAGGACAGTGCAGATGGCCTGACGGTCTCAGGGGATGCAGTGGGGCTAGCAGTCTCATCACTTGGAGACTCGCCTAGATCTGAGTGGGCAGAAGCGGAAGAGTTCATTCCGTCTAGTCTGGTAGTCAGTCCTGTGGGGGCCACTGCTCAGTCTCCACCCAACACACACGCACCACACAACACACATGCACCACACATAGAGGCATCACACTCACTCGATGTAGGTGTTATATCTCACACTGATTCGCACACAGGGGCACCACCCTCACTCGATACAGATGTTGCAGCTCGCACTGTCTCACGCACACAAGTAGAGAGCGATGGTCGGTTTAGGACACGCACAGGGAGGGTGGTGAGGTCAGTGAACAGGTTAATAGAATCTATGGCTCAGATGCCATTTCTATGGAGTGTGAGGGTTTGAACTTTGATGGAGGTTGGAGTCATTCAAACTAGTTTAATGTGAGTTATTAGGTGTCTATCAGACAGGGTTGTTTTGGGCCAAGTGCATGCTGTGGCGTATCAGGCGTCACATTGATCTAAGGGAATTCTGAGACTTGATCAACCTCATTATTTTCTGGACCTCGTAACCGAGGTAGCTCCTAAGTTGACTGGAGGACTAGGTCCTTTTTTTCACTTGTGCCAGTAGTCAGTGATGGGCTTTTCCTTTCCTCTTTCTCTTTTTATCCTGCTGTCAGGATGTTGGTGAATTTCAGGAGGGGTGAATGTAACCAGGTTAAAATTAATGTTTTTATTTTATTTTGTTTGAGTATGAAATATCACCAAATCCTGTCTGTGTGCTGTTATTTGTGTTTACTACATTTTATTTTATGTCATTATTTACTTTTATGTATGTTTTATAACGACCGTCATATACTTGTACTGTCGCTTTAAGAGAGAGGTCTTGTGGGTACACGGAAGAGGGAACGCGGGAGAGGCCATTTTTGTTTTGTGGGAGGAGTCTCAAGCAGCGATCGAGCCGAGCCACGCGTGCTTCTTACCGTAGCAGTTTTGCTGGTTGAGGAGAACGTAACCTTGAGTATCCCTGTAAGAAGATACTGCAAGCTGTGGGATAAAATACTTGTTTATCCTTTCTTACATTGGAGTCCCGTGGACGGTTTCTCCTTCTAACGCACACGAGTGAAGTCCGGGCAGTGGTTGAGCTTCGACCCCCACGTCCGTAAGAAACACCGCTCCAGCTGGAGGACTGGACGTTTGTCGAAGGGTTTGAAACCAAAATAAATGGCAAGGTGGGCCAAATAGAGTCCTGTGTGTCCCCCCTCCTTCCTTGATCATGATGATGATGAGAGACTGAGGGCCCCCCACAACACCTGGGGCCCCACCCAAAATAGAACACAACGCAGAGCTAATGATGAGAGTGACGGGCGTGCAGCAGGCTGACCAGCATAGAACAGCATAGGACTGCCCCCGTTACATATGCAAAGCTGCAGCATCTGCAGATGTATAGAAAGAGAATTTGGAAGATTGAATCCTAAAGCTTAGAAATTGAGGAAAAGTTAGGAAAATGGTGGAAATGTATTGTTGGTCAGTATCAACACACTATACGTTCACATCACATTTTTGCATAGTTTCAGACCTTAAGTAATCTCAAATATTGCAATGTTTCTTATCATGAATAATGATTCTCTCTAGAGTAACACAACATATTTACTGTGGGCTGACTATCAACATATTTGACTATCAACATAAATAATACTCAACACCAACCAAAACTCTCAAATCTAGTGAGGAGATTTAAGATCTGGGAGAGGTATTGAATTTTGAAATACAGAATACACTATATGTACAAAAGCATTGGGACACACCTCTTAATCATTGAATTCAGGGGTTTCATTCAGACCCATTGCCACAGGTGTATGAAATCCAGCAGCTAGCCATGCAGTCTGCATTTACAAACATTTGAGAAAGAATGGGTCGTTCTGAAGAGCTCAGTGAATTCAAGTGTGGTACTGTCATAGGATGGCACCTTTGCAATAAGTCAGTTCGTGAAATTTTCTTCCCTGCTAGATATTCCACGGTCAACTGTAAGTGGTATTATTGAAAAGTGGAAGCATTTAGGAACAACAGCCACTCAGCCACGAAGTGGCCGACTACGTAAAGACAGACAGCGGAGTCAATGAGTGCTGAGGTGCATAGTGCGTAGAAGTCGCCAACGCTCTGTTGACTCAATAACTGCAGAGTTCCAAACTTCCTCTGGCATTAACATCAGGAAAAAAGTAGTGCGCCAGGAGCTTCATGGAATGGGTTTCCATGATCGAGCAGCTGCATGCAAGCCTTACATCACCCAGCACAATGCCAAGCGTCGGATGGAGTGGTGTAAAGCACGCTGCCACTCGACTCTGGAGCAGCGGAAACGTGTTCTGTGACGAATCACGCTTTTCTGTCTGGCAGTCTGATGGACGAGTCTGGGTTTGGCGGATGCCAGGAGCACGTTACCTGCCTGACTGCATTGTGCCAACTGGACAGTTTGGTGGAGGAGGGATAATGGTATGGGGTTGTTTTTCAGGGCCCCTTAAGGGCTAGGCCCCTTAGTTCCAGTGAAGGGAAATCTTAATGCTTCAGCATACCAGGACATTTTGAACAATTCTATGCTTCCAACTTTGTGGGAACAGTTTGGGGAGGGCCTTTTTCTGTTCCAGCATGACTGTGCCCCAGTGCACAAAGCAAGGTCCATTAAGACATGGTTGGGTGAGTTTAGTGTGGAAGTACTTGACTGGCCCGCACAGAGCCCTGACCTCAACCCCATCGAACACCTTTTGGATGAACTAGAATGGAGACTGCAAGCCAGGTCTCCTCGTCCAACATCAGTGCCTGACCTCACAAATGCTCTTCTGGATGAATGGGCAAAAACTCCCACAGACACACTCCAGAATCTTGTGGAAAGCCTTCCTACAAGAGTGGAAGCCGTTATCACTGCAAAGGGGGGGGGACCAACTCCATATTAATGCCTATGGATTTAGAATGGGGTGTTATAAAAGCTCCTGTAGATGTAATGGCCAGGTGTCCCAATACTCTTGTACATATAGTATATATCTGAGCTGCTAAAATAGGGTCCTGTGATGGACTGGCGGTCTGTCCAGGGTGTCTCTCCGCCTGCCGCCCAATGACTGCTGGGATCGGCTCCAGCATCCCCGCGACCCCAATTGGGATAAGCTGCTTGGATAAAGAATGAATGAATGAATGAATAGCCCACTTCATCACCTTTAGTTGGGAATAACAAAGATTTTGCATGTAATAAGCACGCAGTTTATTAAAATTATTAAATTTTGGAAAAAGCCTGATCAATAACAAAGAAACCAAGCAAGCATGCCATTTCCGATTACTTTTTTTTTTATCTCAAAAGGATAACATAATACAAATATAGAAACCTTGTTATTGATAAACACCAGGACATTAGACTGAATAAATCCTTTTCCTTTAATAATCAAGCACTTTGAATGTCAAATGTTCGAGTAATTTTACTAAAGCTGAATGACAAATGAAGGACTTCAACACGCACATTCTTTTGGAGAACCTTTCCTTAAATGAAACAATTTAACACACATTTGTGCAATTTGTTCAACTCAAGGAGAGGTTAAACAATTTAACACACACTTGTGCAATTGTTTAATTTTTCCCACATTCCTTGTCTTCTATAATTAGGTATAAGTCAACGGGCACATTTCAAATATCACCATAAACACATTTTAAATGAACACAAATTCGAGTCTTCACATTTTAAATGTATGAAAGCATTCATCTACCACAGAATGACAATCATAACAATAATGCACTTGGAACAATATTACTGAAATGTAACTTGGAAAAAAACCACTTGAAACATTAGGCACAGTTCATATGAACACAAACACAACTTCATTACAACACAAAACAGACACTTTTAGAGAGCTTAACCCCTTCCTGTCAGACAGGCTCGGCAGCAGAGGCTCAGAGTGTGACTAGGCTACACATTGTATGACTGGCGGATGCTCAGAGAGTCTTGCAGCATCAGGTCACGCAGCCGCCACAGTGCATCCGCCATGGTGCTGTGGGCCCCCTTGCTCTTCAACCAATGGGACGGCAGTCTACTCTCTTGCTCTTTCGTCAGGCGCACATCTTTCTTTCGAACTGCAAGTAGACAATATACATCACGTTCATATTTGGGTTATACCAACCTCGTCAGCCACATTTCATATTCATATCAATCTTTGAATTATATTAACTACACTTCACATTCAATAACTTTTCACTGAAGAACTACTCCATTTCAGACATGAGGCATGAACCTGACCCAAGGCAGCATTCATATGCAAGCCTCAATAGCCCACTGACCTCAACAGGAGGGAAATCTGGGGTAATAAAAGTTTGGCAAGAAAGACTCAAATAAAGAGAACAGAGGCTTGTCCCCCCCCCCCAATCTCACTGTTGCATGTGACATCTCCAAAGTCGAAGCATAAAAATTAAAAATTACACCAAGGCAAAAGCATATTTCAAATGCCAAAGTGAGCAGTAGCTAGTCTGATTCAAGACAAAAGACTTGGGGGAGAGAGGTAGATGGTTGGTTCTATATTCAATGACATATTTACAATAGCTCAGAAGCAATCTACAAGCCATCCAGTCCTTGTATAACCAAAGTGAGAGCTGCGTCCGCATCCTCGGCACAAAGTCAAACATGTTTTCGGAGGGTGTCAGACTCTGCCAAGGTTGTCCCTTGTCTCCGATTCTGTTTGTGATATACATGGACAGGATCTCAAGGCGCAGCCAAGGTGAGGAGTGTGTCCGTTTTGAGAACCTCAGAATTTCATCTCTGCTCTTTGCAGATGATGTGGTTTTGTTGGCTCCATCAGAATGTGACTTCCAGGGCGCACTGGGGCAGTTTGCAGCTGAGTGTGAATTGGCCAGGATGAGAATCAGTACCTCAGTACCCAGTTAATCTTCATTCTAACCCTCACCTATGGTCATGAGCTTTGGGTAGTGACCGAAAGGGTGAGATCGCAGATACAAGCAGCTGAAACAAGTTTCCTCCGTAGGGTGTCTGGGCTCAGCCTTAGAGATAGGGTGAGGAGCTTGGACATCTGGAGGGAGCTCGGAGTAGAGCTGCTGCTCCTTCGTGTCGAAAGAAGCCAGTTGAGATGGTTCGGGCATCTGATTAGGATGCCTCCTGGGCGCCTTCCTTTGGAGGTTTTCCGGGCACGTCCAACTGGGAGTAGACCCCGGGGTAGACCCAGAACTCGCTGGAGGGACTACATGTCCAGTCTGGCCTGGGAACGCCTTGGGATCCCCCAGGAGGAGCTGGAGGGCATTGCTGGGGAGCGGGACGTCCGGAGTGCCCTACTTAGCTTGCTGCCACCGCAACCTGACCCTGGAGAAGCGGCTGAAGATGAATGAATGAATCAATCAATCAAAAGCAATAAAGGGAGAGAATATACCTGAGAGGGTTTGGTCCCACTTGCTAACGGAGGAGGATTCTGCGGTAAGGCCCTCAATATACTTGAGGTATGCTTCAGAATGAAGCAGGCGCTGGGGCTTGGGTGGTGGGGAAACGAATATGGGTGTAGAGGGCTGCTGCAGTGCAGGTAGTCCCACTTGTCCTTGTCCTGGGTATGGTGGTGGGGCCTGGTGGCCAGGACCCATCGCAGCCACCTGGAGACAGAATAACCTTGTTACTACTCAAACTTGAACTTTTCAATGTGAGGAATCAGAGGGGTACTTTAAAAAACACAGATGGGTGATTTTTACCCCATTTGTTAAAATGCACAGGGATGATTTAATGTGAACTCAATGTACTCTTAATATGAATTTTTCATCTAATTGTCTGAGCTCTTAGAACAAACTGATCTGACTAACAGCATCAGCGTTTACTCTTACGCTATACATATTCGAAATTACCTGGGATCCATGGGTGTTTGCCGCTCCAGGTCCTCCTCCTATGCCAGTTCCACCTGTGAGGACATTCAGCATAAATACTGTCTCAAAACAACTAGGGGCAGGTTCCCCAATACCACTTTCTGTTATTAATGGACCATCTATTATTTTTTTTTTACTTTATTTTTCTTAAATTATATAAATATATATATATAATTTCCCCCCCTTTTTCTCCCCAATTGTATTTGACCAAATACCCCACCCTTCCGCTCCACCCCCTCTGTCGATCCGGGGAGGGCTGCAGACTACCACATGCCTCCTCCGATACATGTGGAGTCGCCAGCCGCTTCTTTTCACCTGACAGTGAGGAGTTTCACCAGGGAGACGTAGCATGTGGAAGGATCATGCTATTTCCCCCAGTTCCCCCTCCCCCCCGAACAGGTGCCCCGACCGAGCAGAGGAGGCGCTAGTGCGGCGACCAGGACACATACCCACATCCGGCTTCCCACCCACAGACATGGCCAATTGTGTCTGTAGGGACGCCCGACCAAGCCAGAGGTAACATGGGGATTCGAACCGGCGAACCCGGTGTTGGTAGACAACGGAATAGACCGCTACGCTAAACAGAAGCCCCAGACCACCCCCTCCCCCTTTTCTCCCCAATTGTATCTGGCCAATTACCCCGCTCTTCTTCTTTTTTTTTTGAGCCATCCCGGTCATTGCTCCACCCCCTCTCTGCTGATCCGAGGGGCGCCCCGACCAACCAGAGGAGGCGCCAGTGCGGCGACCAGGACACATACCCACATCCGGCTTCCCATCCACAGACATGGCCAATTGTGTCTGTAGGGACGCCCGACCAAGCCGGAGGTAACACAGCGATCCCCTCATTGGTAGACAACGGAATAGACCACTACACTACCCAGACGCCCCGGACCATCTATTTTTATACAAATTAGAGAAGCTAAGTGACATGCCAGTTGTTGGCAAAGCTTGTTTGGTTGTTGCTGCTTTATAAGGGCTAGTAGAAGTGTTTGCCTGGCACAGTACCAGACAGCCTTAATATATTTAAAGGTACAGTGTCTAATTTCTACTACAACGCTTGCCTCAATTATTTAGCAATGCAAAAAATAAACAGCTTCACACAAACTAACTCAAGCTTAGTTTGCGTGAAAGGCTGTTGACCGGCTAGTCAGCTCATAAAGGACCTCAAGCCTATTGGTACAGGTAGCCCCTCCAGCAAGTTAGAGTGGTAGACAGGAAGCAACTGCGTGACAGGTGAGGTGGCTATGACTGCGCTCTTACCAAGGTATGGCATTCCAGGGAACCCAGGCATAATGGGCAGGAGATGGTGGGGAAAGACAGGCACCCCCATGCGATGTGGTGCTACACCAGTCATACTAACCATGCCGTCAACAGGGCCCAGGAGGGGCGGCATAGCCGGTCTATATGCTCCCACCATACCTTCTCAGGGCATGATGGTAGTAGCACACACACAACAGACACATGCATCAATGAGACATGCAATAGCTACTGCTCTAACAAAATATGCATTAATATGGCTATCTATGAGTGACAGACAAAACATGAGCGGCAGTGATTAGTCAGAAAATTTAATTAGGTGACCAAAAAGGCACATGACGAAAAAAAATAAAGTTTGTGCACATGTTCTATGAGCTGACTTATCAAGACAGCCAATAAAATAAAGGTCTATGGTGTCACTGACTGAGTAAATGTTGGCGAGAGGGTTTAAAATGAGGCAATGGCACTACAACAGGAAGTACATGCTAAAGGCTGAGTGAAGAGGAAAACTTAAAGCTGAAATCGGCTGATTTTTCTTCGATTATAAATAGTCATTTTATTCATTTGGATCATGGAGTCGGGTTCAGTAATACCAACTGGCATCTTCACCGTGGTTGGAGACGCACTGTTTTCTGTGTTCCTACACTAGCAGTAAAAAGGACTGAAACATAGCGACTGTGTGGCGATGCTTCTGGTGCACAGGTAGTCTACTACTACTACAATCATTATTACAACAGAACAATGTTCCCATGTAGTTTGATGTAGTTTGTAATACTACATCAAACTACATGGTTTGATGTAGTATTACATGATTGCCTGTGTTAGCTTGGTCAAAGCATGCCATTTTTTTTCTTTTTTTTGGGGACCCCCCCCCCCCCAATTGTACTTGGCCAATTAACCCGCTCTTCTGAGCTGTCACGGTCACTGCTCCACCCCCTCTGCCGATCCAGGGAGGGCTGCAGACTACCACGTCTCCTCTGATACATGTGGAGTCGCCAGCTGCTTCTTTTCACCTGACAGTGAGGAGTTTCACCAGGGAGATGTAGCACGTGGGAGGATCACGCTATTCCCCCCAGTCCCCCCCCCGAATAGGTGCCCCAACCGACCAGAGGAGGTGCTAGTGCAGCGACCAGGACACATACCCACATCCGACTTCCCACCCGCACACACGGCCAATTGTGTCTGTAGGGACGGCCGACCAAGCCGGGGGTAACACGGGGGATTCGAACCAGAGAGCCCCGTGTTGGTAGACAATGGAATAGACCGCTATGCACCTGGACACCCCAAGCATGCCACTTTTACAAGGGTGGGAACTGTTTTCTGCTCAGCTGTCTACCGTCAGCGCTGCTAATGCTAATAACAATGGCCGCTACATCTGGTTTGCAGTTCTTGCTTACAAGGGGGAGGACAAATTGGGGAAATCGCCGATTTCAGCTTTAAGAAAGGCAAATAGTTCTAGCAGTTCAGCTTCTTATTCCAGCCTCCAGGTGTCCCCAGTGGGGACACATCTGCATCCATGAGGGGTTACCTGACACAGGCGTCATGCCGGGATTTAGCATTCCCATGGGGGTTGGGGGAGGCACCAACCCCATCAGTGCCCCTGCTGGGGTACCTGCTCTCGGGGAGGCCTGTTGCTGGGCTGCCCTCTCGCGCTCCTGCTGCTCGGCCACTTTGGCTGCACGCTCTGCAAAACAACAGATGTATACTATATGTACTGTTAACCCTTTGACTCGAACACAAATCACCGCTGATTTCACTGATGGAAACTAAAACAAAAGTATTCTTCCAAGGCAGATAGTGGACACACAACCAAACAAAAATAGAAGCAAAACTCAGTCTAGTAAATGGAATTGAGGAAGATTTGGTCATCGTTATTTTTTTGCAGAAGTAAATGTGAATTTAGTTACAGTGTTTGTACAATATTTTTCTTTTTCTTTTTGAGGGGGGGGGGCTTTTTTCCCCTCTTTTTCTCCCTAGTTGTACCTGGCCAATTACCCCACTCTTCCAAGCCGCCCCGGTCGCTGCTCCGCCCCCGCTGCTGATCCGGGGAGGGCTGCAGACTACTACATGCCTCCTCCAATACATGTGGAGTCGCCAGCCGCTTCTTTTCACCTGACAGTGAGGAGTTTCACCAGGGGAACGTAGTGCGTGGGAGGCTCACGCTATTCCCCCCAGTTCCCCCTCCCTCCCGAACAGGCGCCCCGACTGACCAGAGGAGGCGCTGGTGCAGCGACCAGGACACATACCCACATCTGGCTTCCCACCCGCAGACACGGCCAATTGTGTCTGTAGGGACGCCTGACCAAGCCGGAGGCAACACTGACTCTATTTTTCATCATCATTCATCCATCCATCCATCAATCCATCCATTATCCAAACCGCTTATCCTGCTCTCAGGGTCACGCGGAGGCTGAAGCCAATTCCAGCAGTCATCATCACCATATAAAAATACAGATTGTGACACACACAATCTGTGTTAACAACAAAATCCATCAGATAACAGTCAAGCTTTCTATAGAAAACAACTCTGAATAGTAACTTTGGCGGACTTTCAACTCACCTTCATACTCTGCTTTTTTGGAGCCCTCCAGGTTCCTCCACTCTGTGCCCACCAGGCGACTCAACTCCCCGAAGGAGAAGTCCGGGTGCTGGGCCTTGATCACTGCCCGCATCTCACTGCTGAACAGGATATAGCCACTCATGTTGATCTTCCTTTTCGAGCCTTCCTTCTTTGTAAGGCCCTTTATGGACTTCGGCGTCGACTGCAACAAAATACAAGGTGAGAGAGAACTGTTGACAGAGACGCCATCTTTTGCACGGCGGGGGTTTACAGTCAGTGGTAAATAACAGTGGCGCCCTGACCTGTGGAGGCGTGTAGGGCATGATGTCCATGTCACTGGACAGGGAGGTCTGTAGCTGAGGAAGGGATTGGTCCCCCAGCTCACCGTCATCCTCCCCAAGATCTTCCAGTTCCTCGTCCGTCATGTCGGCAAATTTGGCCTCAAGTTCCTCAATTTTCCTATCCAGCAGAGGAGAAGGTTCCTTTTGGGGCACTATCAGCTTCCTGTACAAGAATTTTTTTTCAAGAAAAAAAAACATTATTTTGTCTAAGTATGAGTAGGGCTGCATGAGTATTTCTCCTTTACTTAAAAAACAGGGAACAAATCGGATCACTTTACAAAAATAAACAGATCATGGATTACAAATGGCAAGAACCAAGAATAACCTTATGTACTGATTTCTGAGTCACAGGTTCTGCAGAACTGTCACACAGCTTCAAACTCCACACAACGCTCTGACAGCATGCCACTTTAGTAAAATAAAAAATAATAAAATAGTAAAATAGTAACCCAGCCACTGAGGATACACAAGCCAGTGCATTCTTAGTGCCGGTCCCAAGCCAGGATAAATGTGGAGGATTGTGTCAGGAAGGGCATCCGGCGTAAAATCTTTGCCAAATCATATATGGGGACCATAAATCAGATTTCCATACCGGATCGGTCGAGGCCCGGGTTACCAACGACTGCCACCGGTACTGTTGGCCAGTAGAGTGCCAGTGGAAACTATGCTACTGTTGGGTGAAGGAGAGGGGGAAGGCATGTCCAGAGGCAGCGGGAGAGGAGGAAGGGTAGGAGTGTGGAGGTGAGAGTCAGAACTTTGAATGTTGGCACTATGACTGGTAAAGGGAGAGAGCTGGCTGATATGATGGAGAGAAGAAAGGTAGGTATACTGTGTGTGCAAGAGACCAGGTGGAAGGGGAGTAAGGCCAGGAGCATCGGATGAGGGTTCAAACTCTTCTACCATGGTGCGAATGGGAGGAGAAATGGGGTAGGGGTAATTCTGAAGGAAGAGTATGTCAAGAGTGTGCTGGAGGTGAAGAGAGTGTCAGACAGAGTGATGAGTATGAAGCTGGAAATCGAAGGTGTGATGATGAATGTTGTCAGTGCATATGCCCTGCTAGTTGGGTGTGAGATGGAAGAGAAAGAAGAATTCTGGAGTGAGTTGGATGAAGTGGTGAAGAGTGTACCCAAAGAGGAGAGAGTGGTGATTGGAGCGGACTTCAATGGACATGTTGGTGAAGGGAACAGAGGTGATGAAGAGGTGATGGGTAGATATGGTGTCAAGAAGAGAAATGTGGGAGGACAGATGGTGGTGGATTTTGTGAAAAGGATGGAAATGGCTGTGGTGAATACATATTTCAAGAAGAGGGAGGAACACAGGGTGATGTACAAGAATGGAGGAAAGTGCACACAGGTTGACTACATCTTTTCCAGGAGGCACGATCTGAAAGGGATTGGAGACTGCAAGGTGGTGACAGGGGAGAACGTAGCTAGGCAGCATCGGATGGTGGTCTGTAGGATGACTTTGGAAATCAAGAAGAGGAAGAGAGTGAAGGCAGAGCTGTAGATCAAACTGTGTAAGTTGAAGAACTGTTGTGTGGTGTTCAGGGAGGAGTTAAGACAGGCACTGGGTGGTAGTGAAGAGATGCCGGATGGCTGGGCAACCACCGCAGAAATAGTGAGGGAGACAGCTAGGAAGGTACTTGGTGTGTCATCTGGACAGAGGAAGGAAGGCAAGGAGACTTGGTGGTGGAATGAGGAAGTACAGCAAAGTATACAGAGAAAGAGGTTGTCAAAGAAGAAGTGGGATATCGAGAACCTTTATTAGGGGAAACGTTTCATCACTCATCTAACCGACTTCTTCAGTCTCAACTGACGGCAGGTATCTCACCCTTATAAACACAGCAAAGTGGCATAATGACCGAAACTAACGACTGGTTTCATATGCAAATTACCATGACCATTACCTAGAGTTACAATGGCCATGTGTACTATTCAGAGAGGATTGGGGAATGGTTGCAATCACAGTGTTCTATCTGGGGGTCCTAAGAGCACATTTGTCGCCATCTTACAATGCTGTGATTGCAACTTAGATGAGTGATGAAACGTTTCTCCCAATAAACGTTGTGTCCAGATGAACTGATTCAATTTTGTGATTTCCTTACCTTGATTATTGACCATGCATAAAGGTAATCAGAAAGATGAAAAAAGTAGACAGGAGTACAAGGAGATGAGCTCTAAAGTGAAGAGAGAGGTGGCGAAGGCAAAGGAAAAGGCGTATGGTGAGTTGTATGACAGGTTAGACAGTAAGGAAGGAGAAAAGGACTTGTACTGATTGGCTAGACAGAGGGGCCAAGCTGAGAAGGATGTGCAGCAGGTTAGGGTGATGAAGGGTAGAGATGGAAATGTGCTGACAAGCGAGGAGAGTGTGCTGAGAAGGTGGAAGGAGTACTTTGAGGGGCTGATGAATGAAGAAAATGATAGAGAAAGAAGGTTGGATGATGTGGGGATAATGAATCAGGAAGTGCAGTGGATTAGCCAGGAGGAAGTGAGGGCAGCTATGAAGAGGATGAAGAGTGGAAAGGCAGTTGGTCCTGATGACATACCTGTGGAGGCATGGAGATGCTTAGGAGAGATGGCAGTGGGGTTTTTAACTAGATTGTTTAACACAATCTTGCAAAGTGAGAGGATGCCTGAGGAGTGGATAAGAAGCATACTGATACCGATTTCCAAGAACAAGGGCGATGTGCAGAACTGTAGCAACTACAGAGGTATAAAGTTGATCAGCCACAACATGAAGATATGGGAAAGAGTAATAGAAGCTAGGTTAAGAGGAGAGGTGATGATTAGCGAGCAGCAGTATGGTTTCATGCCATGAAAGAGCACCACAGATGTGATGTTTGCTTTGAGAATGTTGATGGAGAAGTATAGAGAAGACCAGAAGGAGTTACATTGTGTCTTTGTAGATTTAGAGAAAGCATGCGACAGGGTGCCGAGAGAGGAGGTGTGGTATTGTATGAGGAAGTCGAGAGTTGCAGAGAAGTATGTAGGAGTGGTGCAGGATATGTATGAGGGAAGTGTGACAATGGTGAGGTGTGCGGTTGGAATGACAGATGGGTTCAAGGTGGAGGTGGGATTACATCAAGGATCGGCTCTGAGCCCTTTCTTGTTTGCAATGGTGATGGACAGGTTGACAGACGAGATCAGGCAGGAGTCTCCGTGGATGATGCTGTTGGTGGATGACATTGTGATCTGTAGTGAGAGTAGGGTGCAGGTTGAGGAGAGCCTGGAGAGGTGGAGGTATGCACTGGAGAGAAGAGGAATGAAAATCAGAAGGAGCAAGATGGAATACCTATCCGTGAATGAGAGGGAGGACAGTGGAATGGTGAGGATGCAAGGAGTGGAGGTGATGAAGGTAGATGAGTTTAAATAAATGGAGTCAACTGTCCAAAGTAACGGGGAGTGCAGAAGAGAGGTGAAGAAGAGAGTGCAGGCAGGGTGGAGTGGGTAGAGAAGAGTGTCAGGAGTGATTTGTGACAGAAGGGTACCAGCAAGAGTTAAAGGGAAGGTTTACAAGATCGTTGTGAGACCAGCTATGTTATATGGTTTGGAGACAGTGGCACTGACGAAAAGACGGGAGGCAGAGCTGGAGGTGGCAGAGTTGAAGATGATAAGATTTTCATTGTGAGTGATGGAGAAGGACAGGATTAGAAATGATTATATTAGAGGGACCACTCAGGTTGGACGGTTTGGAGACAAAGCAAGAGAGTCAAGACTGAGATAGTTTGGACATGTGTGGAGGAGAGATGCTGGGTATATTGGGAGGAGGATGCTGAATATGGAGCTGCCAAGGAAGAAGAGAAGAGGAAGGCCAAAGAGGAGGTTTATGGATGTGGTGAGGGAGGACATGCAGGTGGCTGGTGTGACAGAGGACGATGCAGAGGACAGGAAGAGATGGAAACGGATGATCCACTGTGGTGACCCCTAACGGGAACAGCTGAAAGTAGTAGTAGTAGTAGTAGTAGTAGCTTCTACAGAACTGTCACACAGCTTCAAACTTCAAACAACGCTCTGATAGCATGCAACTTTTTTTTGAAAAATAAGGACTAAAAGATGTATGCTTTACAAGAATGTTATTTCACATCTAACACCTGTGTATTTAAAACAGTCAAATGTATACAGTTAAATTAATTTAAATTAATTGTAATTTATTCAAATTAAAGGGCCAATAAAGTCAAATTTATGGACTGGCGGCCTGTCCAGGGTGTCTCCCCCCCTGCCGCCCAATGACTGCTGGGACAGGCCCCAGCATCCCCGTGACCCTGAGACCAGGATAAGCAGTTTGGATACGGGATGGATGGATGAAATTTATATGGGCTGCCCACCTAAAATAGTAGATCTCATCCTCTACCACTTTTCCAGAGAGAGAAAAGCGCTTAAGGCCTTTGAACTTCTTCATCTGCTTCTCACTCTCAATGTAGCGACTCTCACAAAGAAGAACATCCTCCTCAGGCACTTCAGTTGGCCGACACGACAGGTAGTCCTTGAAAGAGGACACGGCACATTTCCCTGTGAAACAATAAGAGGGAGTGTAAAAAAACACGGCAAGTATTCCCTAAACGCTGCAGACCAACCTTAATGATCAGTGGGTTGGACACTATGGCAGCTTCGGCGTACCCACAATGCAGGTCATGGGGCAAGCCTCCTCAAGGTTACTAAGGAACACTTCTTTCTTGTAGAACATCTTGGTGGGCTCATGCTCCGTTTCCTCTGGATGGATGAAGATGGGACCGAAGAAGTAGGCGGCTCCATCTCGCACCCACATTTTCTCAATCCTGTTGAGTTGAGGGAAAAAAAAAAAGAGTTGTAAGGATTTGGTTCAAAAAATAAAGTCACATGAGCCTGATAACACAAAATGGACATGATGCCCACTACCACTCCCACCCTCTCTGCTTCGTCCATGTGACACTAACTCATTCTCTCCATCAAACTATACAATATAGATGTCATTGTGCCGACTGATGGAAACGCAATGGCAATTAGTTGAAAGGGAGAGTCAGAAAGATTTTTTTGGGGGGGGGATTTTTCCCCCTTTTTCTCCCCAATTGTACCTGTCCAATTACCCCACTCCTCCAAGCTGTCCTGGTTGCTGCTCCATCCGCCTTTGCCGATCCGGGAAGGGCTGCAGACTACCACATGTCTCCTCCGATACATGTGGTGTCTCCAGTCGCTTCTTTTCTCCTGATGATGAGGAGTTTCACCAGGGGGACGTAGCGCATGGGAGGCTCACGCTATTCTCCCCGGTCCCCCCCAACAGGCGCCCCAACCGACCAGAGGAGATGCTAGTGCAGCGACCAGGACACATACCCACATCCGGCTTCCCACCCGCAGACACGGCAATTGTGTCTGTAGGGACGCCCGACCAAGCCGGAGGTAACACGGGGATTCGAACTGGCGATCTCCATGTTGGTAGGCAACGCAATAGACCAGTACGCTACCCGGACGCTGAGAAAGAATTTTTGAAAGGGCAGGAGCAATGTGGAAAAAAATGCTTTTTGCAACTAAAAATATTTGCATAATATTTCATGTTTGCCATTGTTAAGATTTGCTAGAAAACAAATATCAACTAAACTGACTTGCCCTCAGCCATCTCAACATGCGCGTAGTCATCACACATGCACCATGTATTACCAACATAACATGGGAAGAACAGCATTTGTCCAACCTGCCCACTCGGTGCCGCACTAGCCCATGGGAACCAATGTAGACGCAATCTCCCACTTTCAGGCAGAGGTTGTTGAAACAGAGCTGCTCATAGTATTGACACCCTGGCTCGCCATTGGTCATATCCATTGGAACGTCCTCTCTCTCCTGCAAACACACACGAACTGGTTTCTTTGCACTTGTTTGCATTCAGCTGATGATCATTCCGTCCAAACTAAATGGCATTCACCTTATCTACAATGACGTTGGTCACTTTGCTCTCCTCCGGTGTCTCTGAGGGCTTCTCGTCTTGCTTGGGGGCGAACATGGATGCCACTCGAACGACCGGGAGTGGTACCTCTCTGGGAACAAACCTGACGGAGCTCAAGGGCGTGGTCCACATCTTGATCTTCTTGAAGGACTTGGCCTTGGCAGAGTAGCGTGACTCACAGACGTAGACATCCTCTGCCCTGAAGCCTTCTGGGTGAAGCTTGAAGTACTCCTACCTCCCGCCCATCCCAAATATTTGGTCAGCACTCAACACATAATCATATGCTACTGCGGATTAACAGGAAAATAAAAAGCACACAAATTAGTTAACGACAGTGCTTACCTTCACAAACATGACCACACATTTGCCCAGAATCTTGCTGACAGGAGCTTTGTTATAATAATCACTCTTAAAGACTTCCTTCTCCAGGAACTTGCGCGTAGCGAGATGGAACGTTTCATTTGGCCGGTAGAACCAGCAACCATACAGCCATTTTTCACCTGCAATCAGAAATGGAAAATATTGGCAGTTCCACCTCTTCCACTGAAGATTTCCATTTTTCTCCCCAATTGTACCTGGCCTATTACCCCACTCTTCCGAGCCATCCCGGTCGCTGCTCCACCCCTTTTGCCGATCCACGGAGGGCTGCAGACTACCAACATGACACATGACACATGTGGAGTTGCCAGCCACTTCTTTTCACCTGACAGTGAGGAGTTTCGCCAGGGGGACGTAGCACGTGGGAGGATCACATTATTCCCCTGGCTCCCCCTCCCCCCCGAACAGGCGTCCCGACCAACCAGAGGAGGCACTACTGCAGCGACCAGGACATATACCCACATCCGGCTTCCCACTTGCAGACACGGCCAACTGTGTCTGTAGGGTTGCCTGACCAAGCCGGATGTAACACGGGGATTCGAACCACCAGTCCCCATGTTGGTAGGCAACGGAATAGACCGCTACGCCACCCGGACACAGAAAATGGCTTGATAATTAAAAGAAAATGATGAGAATGGTATTTCTAACACTGTTAAATAAAACATCAATACTGGGGGACTCACCACCATCATCTTGCCAAAGGCGTTCAATGCAAATGATGTGAGGCTGGAGGTTGGACTCAGCAGGCTCCACGTAAACATAGTCCCCCACATGGTACATACTGTCCTTGAAGCTGCAGTCTTGGCTATATGTGCGTGGCAGGCCAGACTGCCACGCACATACAGAGTCCCCACTCTTCTCTGCTTCTACGGAGTAACAACACACCCATTAAAGCAAAGCTAGATGTTTTGATTGCTCTGAGAAAACGCTTTGTATTGAAGGACTTCCATCTTTAGTACAGTGAGATTTATCACCTTTTGAACCACCTACCCTTTTTCTCCTCTTCTCTCTTGAGTTTGTCCTCCTCAAACTCCTTAGGAAGCTTCTCTTTCTTCTCTTTCTCCACGTCACTGTGCAGATGTTTGGACGTGTAGTTGAGTGCTGGGGACAGGAGGATCTCTCCGTTCTTGCACAGCTCATCTCTGATCCGGATAAAGAACTGCTGCAACTCTACAGCGTCCTCAAAGATCTCAGAGTCCGTCCTGTAATGAACATGCAGTGTGACACTCACCTGGTCAATTGCATCCTACGGTAAGCTTTGAAAGACAACGCATAAAAGTGAGGTTTATAGAACCTATCTTTTTGACTGATCTAATTTCCTAGGAGACAGTACTTGGTACCTCACCTATGCATCCGTCTTGCCTTCTCCAACACTTCAAACATGTGGTCCTGGAACACATCCAACCTTTTATAGCGGCCTCGGTCTACATTCACCCTGATGATCTCAAAGTTGAGGGCCAGCTTGTCAGGGCTGGCAGGGTCCAGGGCAGGAATCTCAGCCAGTGAGTCACTGTAGCAACGGCCCTCATCGTCCTGGTGACCCATCACGGAAACAAAGAGGCTGCGGATCAGCTCCTGGATGAGGCGGGGCACGTCGGGCACGTGGGCGTCCTCCCCTCCCTCCAGGTCCCGCCTTGTCTCCAACAGTACCCTATGCAGCACCAGGGCATCGCGATAGATCAGAGACTCGGGCTCGTTGTACGTGCAGGCATTGTTGAACATGAGCACCAGGTCCTCCACCAGTGCATCTACGTCCTGGTACTTGTTGGCCAGCATGTGGCTCTTGACCTTCTCCATGTCCACAGGCTTCTTGATGGCGATGTAGTAATCGGGCAGCTCAGCGCGGGACGGCAACCTCAGGAAGATTGTGCTGAGACGGCGGCCTCGCTTGTCCGTGTAGTTCTTGACAGCCTCATAAAGCTCATTCAGCTTCTGCTGTAAGGGGGTGAGGTACTTGGACTTCTTCAGAGTAACGCTGTTCTTCCCTGCAATTAGCGGAATATACGTGAGAGTGTTAATTAACAATCCCTCTCTTAATAGCTCTCTCTCAAGTTTATATACTGGTAATTTTTAGTTTTCCTAAATCTGCTAAGTGAAAAAACTAACTACTGCCTGATAAGTGACATACTTATTTTCAGTTTTGGAGACATCAAGTCATCTTCATCAGTCACTGGCCCGAGATCCCTGCGCCTGTCCTTCATAATCTTTTCAAGGACATCAGCATCATTATAGACCTAGAAAAAGGATCAAGATCTTCCCAGTCAGTGACACCGGGTTCCTGTAAAGGTTTGACTTTCAATGCATCACTTGCTGTCCTAAACCTGATTCTTTGCACTGTAAAAGAAATTGAGCTCTGGTGAATAGTTGAGCTCTCATGAATAGTCTACGTGTAAAATTCCAATATAATTAAAAAGGACCTTTCCATTAAAGCTAGATACTAGGCTAGATGGTTTTAACGGTACAAATGACGCCTAACCTGAGAGCCTTCCTCATTGTAGTGTCGTGCATTGCGGAACATGAGCTTCATATCCTCCACCATTGCATCTTCTGTCATGTACTTGTCTGAGCGGATATTGTGCTCGATCATCCTCAAGTCCATGGGTTCCAAAATGACCTTGTAGTAGTCAGGGTAGTCCTTCTTCGAGGGCTTGACCATGAAGAGGTCGCACAATCTCCGGCCTGTGCCGGCTTCTCGTGCCTCAGCCACAGCAGCAAAGAGAACCTTCATGCGGTTCTTCTTGGTGTTCTTCTTGTGGCTGGAGATTGTGTACAGATCAGCAAAGGAATGACACGCATATGCGTCCTTTTCCAAAATGAAAACAAGTTCCTGAAGACAGTTGCGAGGATAAATTGAGTGACTGTATTTACCTCTTTCTTTTTGAGCTGCCAGTTTCAGACGTGGTAGAAGATAGCATGCTGTCCCCATCATCATCGTCTCTCTGTAAGAGTTCCTTTTTCTTCAACTAAGCAGAATCATAAATGACACAATACACGCTCAGATGTAATGTTTTTCAAATTGTCTCTCAAAATCTGACAAAAAAAAAAGTTAAACTTCTCTCTATTTGGACTTCATTATGGAGCCTGCCAAGGGTTACATAGTGCTCTCAGTTTTGAAATCACAGTCAGCTCTTCTGTAATCTGTAATTTAAGATTAGTAATCTGTTCCCTCAAATTAACAACTGAATAAGTAATTTGTGCCTTTAATTTTGTAGTCCAGTTCTGTGTGCAAGACATGATAGAAGCTGATGTTCTGCACTTATCAAACCTAGGATATACTGAAACCTACTCCTTTACTATGCTGTGGGCCACACGGCACTGCAGTAGTTAGTGCAGTTGCCTCACAGCAAGAAGGTCCTGGGTTCGAGCCCCGGGGTAGTCCAACCTTGGGGGTCATCCCGGCTTGTCCTCTGTGTGGAGTTTGCATGTTCTCCCCGTGTCTGCGTGGGTTTCCTCCGGGTGCTCCGGTTTCCTCCCACAGTCCAAAGACATGTAGGTCAGGTGAATCGGCCGTACTAAAACTGTCCCTAGGTGTGAATGTGTGTGGGCCCTGTGATGGTCTGGCGGCCTGTCCAGGGTGTCCCCCCGCCTGCTGCCCAATGACTGCTGGGATAGGCTCCAGCATTCCCGCAACCCTGAGAGCAGGATAAGTGGTTTGGATAATGCCCCTTTCCCTGCTGTGAATGAACAAACTCCCCAGATAGCAGACACATTTGGGCCTAATCTGGGGAACTTTTGGTACTTACGGCTCAGTTACGGCACTGGCAACTGTTGTGTGGGCCAGACGTGGCCCAAATGTCATAAGCTGGGCCTGACTTGGGTTACGACAAGTGTTGTGTGGGCCAGACATGGCCCAAATGTAATGAACTGGGCTTGACTTGGTTTACAGTACATACTATGTGGGCCAGATGTGGCCCAAATGTGGACCAAGTGTGGCTGAGTTGAGGCAGCCACACTCACCCTGAGTCAACGCCATCATTCAAGGCCAAATGTGGGCCGTAAGATAACTGCAGATGTGGGCCATATTTAGGCTAAAAATTCTTTGCTATCTGGGTCGTCCCGCACAGAGAAACGCACTCCAGAATCAAGGGCGTAGACTACTAATTGGGGGGTACAGTGTGTTAATTTGAGGAAACATATTACTAATTTGAGGGTATGGATTATAAATTCAAATGTTGGCTCGTTAATTGGGGGAAAAAGCCCGCTGATTAAGGAATACAGATTTGAACATCAACAATTTTTTTTTCTAGTGTGTGACCCTTGCCAGGGTCCGTGGGAAACAAAATGAACACCTTCATCAAAATATCTGTCCTCCCACAACTGTGACTCCTCCTCGTGCAAGGTTTGGTATGTAAATTGGAAAAACCTGCTGGATGTGCTGCAGCTTGAGTGCCCGCTTGTAAATGGAGGAGTGAGGAACGTTGTAGCGCTTGGCATTCTCGAACATTAGTGTCAGGTCTACGTCCAGGTGCTCCACACTCTCATACTCATTGCTCTTCATCTTGTTCCTGTGGGGAATTAAGGGCTCTCACATACGGGAAGGAGGGAACAGACATACGGTACTGTATAATGCATGATCCTACGGGGGATAAAATAATGCAAACGTTGAAAACCAAACGAAGCAAACCTGTGACAGTAAAACATGCAGCACAGAAATATGAGATGGAGAGGACAGGTTAGCGTTTCAACCAGCGCACACGGGCACAGAAGCAGGGTGTCGGGTCAAATGACTTGAGTCAGATGTCGTCCGTAGCACACACAGGAGGCGCCAGCTTACGCCCAACAAATATGGAAGCCGATGTATCTAGCGCTGCCTTGCCAAGCCAACAAACTATTTTATCCCAAAGCAAATACACATCGGTCAGAGTGCCAACGCCTGGGAGCAGAAGAGCATCCTGAGAATTGGCAGCTTGTCAGGCTGATGTGCGTCAGCTCAAGGATAGACGCTGCTGGTGTTTGGGTTTTATGTACGGAAATGAATAGCAGCGTTATTCATCACTAGCTTTAGAAATGTGTGTGACGGCCTTTAGATTTCCCAACCAAGTTCAGTTTTGGTGAACTATGCTTCACAGCAATGGGAACAAATTACCCAATTATTCTCGACGAAACATGTGTTAAAACCAAACGTGTGTAGTGTAGCGGTCTACTCCGTTGCCTACCAACACGGGGATCGGCGGTTTGAATCCCCGTGTTACCTCCGGCTTGGTCGGGCGTCTCTACAGACACAATTGATCGTGTCTGCGGGTGGGAGGCCGGATGTGGGTAGGTGTCCTAGTTGCTGCAGTAGTGCCTCCGCTGGTCGGTAGGGGCGCCTGTTCGGGGGGGGGTAGCATGATCCTCCCACTGGCGAAACTCCTCACTGTCAGGTGAAAAGAAGTGGCTGGCGACTCCACATGTATCGGAGGAGGCATGTGGTAGTCTGCAGCCCTCCCCGGATCGGCTGTGGGGCTGGAGCAGTGACCGGGACGGCTTGGAAGAGTGGGGTAATCGGGAGGGTACAATTGGGGGGAAAAAGGGGGAGAAATAAAAAAAAAACAATACTGAACATGTAATTGATTTATCATAAGGTTTATCACACAGTTAACATCTGTGATATCGATTCATCTTATCCCGGAAAGTTGAATCAGTTCATCTGGACTCAAGGCTCAGAGGGGGAAACGTTTCATCATCATCTAAGTGACTCCGTCAGTCTAAGCTGACAGCAGGTATCCCCACCCTTATAAACAGCACAGTTGCAGAACAACCGAAACCGGCGATCAGTTTCAAATGCAATTGCCACGCCAGTTTCATTCATTATGCAACTGTGCTGTTTATAAGGGTGGGGACACCTGCAGTCAGCTGAGACTGACGGAGTCACTTAAGGCCGTGACACACCAGCCGTCGGCCAATGTCGGGCCATCGGCGAGCGTCTGTGGCCCTAGTTTTTGCAGTGTGTCCCGCACCGTCGGCACTGGTCGGAACCCAGTCGGCAGCTTTTCGGCTGATTCGGCACGTTGAATGGGCGGCGGAGCCCGTCGGTGAGAGAGATCACTCTGATTGGCTGTTCAGCTTAGCGAATCAAAGCACGAGAAGAGAAACGGAGGTTACGAAAGCAAACGACGAAGCCAAGAGGCCACACACAGAAGGCTCTTCTCATTTTTCGTCTTCATTGCACCTGAACATTTCAAGAACTGTTCCTCTCACGCAGGCGCAGAACGTACATGCTAGCTGGCCGTCGGCTGCAGTCTTTGCGGTGTGTTCAGGTGCTACTTTTTGGCCCGGACAGGTGGCGCGAGGCGACGAAACGGTCGGCCTTCGTCACCGCTAGTTCTCATGTCGGTTTGGTGTGTCCGAGCCCTTAGATGAGTGGTGACACGTTTCTCCCCCTAAACTATGTGTCCGGATGAACTGATTCAACTTTCTGGGATTTCCTTACCTGGATGACTGAGCATCAAGATGAGTCATCACATGATTAATTACTGATCTGACGGTTAAACCGACGATAAATTAAGAGGAAGGATTCTTCCCATTGTGTGGTAGAGATTTTATCTGATATACTACCTTAATTATACTTGGGCAAGCATCTTTACTTGCGTCAGCCGAGCCAATGGAAACTAGCTAATCCCTTTTTATTTACCTTTTTTATTATTATATGACAACAGTTGGTCGCCTAAAACTCTCTTGACAGTGGGGTGGAGACAACTGTTGAATCCGCAGGCACAATGTGGCGTACGAAATGTGTTTTTCAACAGGCGTTAACAAAGGCCAATACTGTTAGGATTCAGATCCACCATACCTGATCTGGTAGAGGCAGATGGGCTGGCTGATCTGCTGGTAGTAGTCAGGGTAGTCCTTCCTGGAGGGCAGCTGAAGGAACGGCTCGGAGATCAGGTGGCCCTGGCTATTCCTGGCGCCCCGCACAGCTTCGTACAGCTGGAAGATGGGGTTGCTCATGTCCATGTTGGAGTGCATACTCTCGGCCTCCGACTCCCCCTCGTCGTAGTGGACAGACCCTGGGTAACATGCAAGAGCAGTGAACAATATGCAAATAATTTTTACGAAACTGCACATACAGTCTTTATCTGTAAGATTTATGGAGAGGCGTCTGGGTGGCATAGTGGTCTATTCTGTTGTCTACCAACATGAGGATCGGTGGTTCGAATCCCTGTGTTACCTCCGGCTTGGCCGGGCGTCCCTACAGACATAATTGGCAGTGTCTGCGGGTGGGAGGCCGGAAGTGGGTATGTGTCCTGGTCGCTGCACTAGCGCCTCCTCTCGTCAGTCGGAGCGCCTGTTCGGGGGGGGGGGCGGGGGAACGGGGGGGAATAGCGTGAGCCTCCCATGCGCTATGTCCCCCTGGTGAAACTCCTCACTGTCAGGTGAAAAGAAGCGGCTGGTGACTCCACATGTATCGGAGGAGGCATGTGGTAGTCTGCAGCCCTAACTGGATTGGCAGAGAGGGTGGAGCAGTGTGGGGTAATTGGCCGGGTACAATTGGGGAGAAAAAGCTGGGGGGGGAAAAAGCCTCTTAATACGTCAATCTGACAGCTTTCATTCAAACTATCCTAATTTGGTAATGGTTCCATAACTCTCAGTCATGGGTCGACAAATTGCAAAACAAACCTCCAGCTGACATTCACACATGACCCTGACACGTAAAACTGAGCCCAGATAGCAAAATTGGTGTGGCCCGGACCCGTCCCACACCTGACACTTTCATCCGGCCCACATACCATGTGGAATGACGGCACTTGGGCGGTCCGCTCCCGTTCGCCAGATCTGGGCCAGAACCAAGCCATAGCAATGCCGCATGTGCCACATATTTGCCAAAGGTGGCCCATATTTGGGCCATATTTGCTATTATACATGTAGGCCACTTCAGGCTCACATCCATTTTATCAGGGCCAGAAGAAGGCCATCAGTGCTGCATCACTGCCTGAAGCGGCCCACATCCGGATGCTGTCTGGGAGGGGAGGTTTAGGGGTTAGACAGCACTTGTGAATGAACTGTATGTACTGTTATCCCAACAGGAAGGAGGTGAAGGAGTACCGGAGAGAATGCCCTCCTCGTCACTTTCATACTGAAGGGCCATGGTGATGGCGGAGAGACGATCTCCCTGAGCCGACCTTCTGTTCCTGACACAGAGACACACAGAGACAAGGACAGGGAGGCAGGACAGGTGATCCCTCTGTGCTTCTTAACAGGGTTACTAACAGTGTTATTTCCCGTGTCCCGGTGTACCTGATGCGAATGCTGGACTTGATGGGCTCCGTGTGCTCCATCTCCGCCCTTTTTTGTGCAAAGACTTTTTTGATGGTGTTGGCATCCTTGAACAAAGGAGTCGATCATCACTTCAGGAATGATGCTTTTCATGCACCGCCAGTGTCACACCGTGGGCTCTCTGTCGTTCCGGTACTTACCTTAAAAACCTGCGAGCCAGGCTCGTTGTATGTCTTAGCATTCTTTGCCAGTAACTCGACGTCTTTCGCCATGGCACTTACACTTCTGTAGTGGCCCATCTAAAAGAAAAAAATTTACATTTACCCGGAAACTTATCTAAAAAAAAAAAAAATATTGTCAATAATTAAGAGCCAAAATTCACTGAAGAAATGGAGATGCACACCTGAATCTTTAGAGCAATGATTTTCAGATCTATTGGTTCCTTAATGATGGCGTAATAGTCTGGGTATTGCTGGAACAAAGAAAAACGGATATCAAAACCTGGTCCGTCTGTTTGCAAACTTCTACTTTCACACGTCTTTCATCCATTATCCAAACCGCTTATCCTGCTCTCAGGGTCGCGGGGATGCTGGAGCCTATCCCATCAGTCATTGGGCGGCAGGTGGGGAGACACCCTGGACAGGCCGTCAGTCCACCGCAGGACCAACACATTCATACCTCGGGACAATTTAGTACGGCCGAGTCACCTGACCTACATGTCTTTGGACTGTAGGAGGAAACCGGAGCACCCGGAGGAAACCCACACAGACACGGGGAGAACATGCAAACTCCACATGGAGGACGACCCCGGACGCCCCCCAAGGATGGACTATCCTGGGGCTCGAACCCAGGACCTTCTTGCTGTGAGGTGACCGCGCTGACCACTGCGCCGCCGTGCTGCCTTTACACCGGTGGTGCCCAACCCTGCTCCTGGAGAGCTACCCTCCTGCCGGTGTTCACTCCAACCCTGATTTAACACATCTGATTAAATTAATCAAGGTGTTGGTCAGTGGGTAATTAGTAGAATCAGGTGTGTTAAATCAGGGTTGGAGTGAAAAACGGCAGGATGGTAGCTCTCCAGGAGCAGGGTTGGGCACCACTGCAGTTTACACACTTCACACTTTAGTAGAACTGTGAAAAATGTTCATACTTCTACTAAATAAATAGATAAATAGATAAATAAATAAATACATACATACATACATACATACATACATACATACATACATAAAGGCAGCACAGTGACGCAGTGGTTAGTGCAGTCGTCTCACAGCCAGAAGGTCCTGGGTTCGAGCCCCGGGGTAGTCCAACCCTGGGAGTCGTCCTGGGTCGTCCTCTGTGTGGAGTTTGGATGTTCTCCCCGAGTCTGTGTGGGTTTCCCTGCGGGTGCCCCGGTTTCCTCCCACAGTCCAAAGACATGTAGGTCAGGTCACTCGGTCATACTAAATTGTCCCTAGATATGCATGTGTGTGTGTGTGGGGGCCCTGTGATGGCCTGGCGGCCTGTCCAGGGTGTCTCCCCGCCTGCCCCCCAATGACTGCTGGGATAGGCTCCAGCATCCCCACGACCCTGAGAGCAGGATAAGTGGTTCGGATAATGGATGGATGGATAAAAAAAACCCAGATTCGTACCACTTTGGAAGGAAGCTTCTGGAACAGCTCACTGACGAGCCGCCCAGTGGGCTCTGTGTAAGACACCACCGCATCAAGGAGCTGCTCGAGGACCTCTTTCAAGCAAGTTGGTGCATTCTGTCAAATTTAAATCAGTCATAAAGTTGAAAATCAGCAAATCACTGTTGGCTTTTGATATCTGGAGTGCCGCTAAAGACAGGGCATTCAGTTCTTCTTTTTGGGGGGGGGGGATTCACCCCCCCTACCCCCCCCAATTGTACTTGGCCAAATATCCCACTCTTCCTAGCCATCCCGGTCTCTGCTCCACACCCTCTGCCGACCCGGGGAGGGCTGCAGACTACCACATGCCTCCTCTGATACATGTGGAGTCCCCAACCGCTTCTTTTCACCTGATAGTGAGGAGTTTCACCAGCGGGATGTAGTGCGTGGGAGGATCACGCTATTCCCCCCAGTCCCCGAGCAGGCGCCCCAACCGACCAGAGGAGGCGCTAGTACAGCGACCAGGACACATACCCACATCCAGCTTCCCACCCGCAGACACGGCCAATTGTGTCCGTAGGGATGCCTGACCAAGCTGGAGGTAACACGGGGATTCGAACCGCCGATCCCCATGTTGGTAGGCAATGGAATAGACCGCCGCGCCACCCGGACGCCCGAGGGACGAACTTCTAATCTTTGCGTTTCTGTTTCGTTAGGCGGCCGTAACAGATTCACATCACCAACACGTCAAATGTCACCTCATCCTCGGCTGACCCTCCGGGGTTGTCGTACCCATCCTCATCATCTTCGTCATAATCTCCCCGCTGAACAAACTCATTCTTGGTCCGCAGGTAGAGGTCCCACAGTTTACAGGCCGCTCTGTATTCAGGGCTGTCTGACTACACACACATACAGAGTATTTTTACTTCAGCACGTCTACTTCAGACATCACAGGTGGTGCCGTTTTGGATCACAGGTATGAAACCCTGCACATAAATACAAATTCAGTATAAGTATGCATCACATGTATTCTAGGTTGTTACCTTGTAATATGTTTTAGCGTTGCTGAACAGCAGCTGAAAGTCACTAGTGAGCTGCTCTACATCATCGTACTCCTCCATCTTGAGTTTCTGCTGGATCTTCATCATGTCGATAGGCTGCGAGACCACGTGGTAGTAGTCCGGTTGGTTCCTTTAAGAGAAAAAACCCACTCGTAAATCTGTTCAAACGTTGACTCTGTGCAACTTTAGGTTTGTGTGTATCCAGAAGTGAACAGTCACATGGTTCTAAAACGGCCGTTCCCCCTCACCTCCTTTTCGGGGCTCTGATGAACAGCTCGCACAGCATCCTGCCCTGGTCGTCCTTGTAATCTCTGATCGTGTTGTACAGCTCATGACACACAGCGATCTGCAAGGTAAAGGTCACACACTGGAACGGAGGCACATCCGAATGAAATGTGGCGAATTCGGGGGGGGGGCAGCCGGGAACCACCGCAGCCGGGACGCGTACCCGGATCTCCTGCACCATGGACGACAAGGTTAACCAGTCGACTAAAGGGTCCGACCTGTTAGCCAAGGGCTAGCGATTCTAGTTATCCGTGCTCGTTACACTGCCCCCCTCCTTCAGGAAGCGTGTCTCCGCGCTTCAGCATATCAGCCCCCTCACGCCTCCGGGAGCACGTGCTTCCGATGGCCTCACGGTCTCACCATCCCACTTCTGACACCAATGTAGCAAATTCGGGGGGGGGGGGTGCAGCATCCATTTCATTATATTCAGGCTATAAAAGTTCTGATTGTATTGTTCTGAAGTACACAAATCCATCCATCCACCCATTATCCAGACCGCTTATCCTGCTCATAGGGTCGCGGGGATGCTGGAGCCTATCCCAGCAGTCATTGGGCGGCAGGGGGGGAAGACACCCTGGGCAGGACACCAGGCTATCACACAGGGCCAACACACACACACACACACACACACACACACACACACATATACACACATTCACACCTAGGGACAATTTAGTACGGCCGAGTCACCTGACCTACATGTCTGGACTGTGGGAGGAAACCGGAGCACCCGGAGGAAACCCACGCAGACACGGGGAGAACATGCAAACTCCACACAGAGGACGACCCGGGATGATCCCCAAGGTTGGACTACCCCGGGGCTCGAACCCAGGACCTTCTTGCTGTGAGGCGACCGCACTACCGACATGTAGGTCAGGTGAATCGGCCGTACTGAATTGTCCCTAGGTGTGAATGTGTGTGTGTCTGTGTCGGCCCTGTGTGATGGTCTGGCAGTCTGTCCAGGGTGTCTCCCTGCCTGCCGCCCAGTGACTGCTGGGATAGGCTCCAGCATCCCCGTGACCCTGACAGCCGGCTAAGCGGTTTGGATAACGGATGGATGGATGGGTGGAAAATGTAACGCGGTACTTACGGGGTCCACCGTTGGAATGTTTGAGGTCCTTCTTCTCTTTCGACCTACTGAAGACAATAATGGGGGCTGGCTATCCTCAAAATCTCCCCCACTCACGCTACTGGAGGGGGACGTCGCCCTTTTCCTTTTCAAGGCCATGACGGAACCTCTGAGGGGAGAAAAAACAAAATAACATGACGTGCAGAATGCCAGGCAGAGGACTTTAACTAACATGTTGACTCTAGAAGATTCACTCGAACGACTTTAATTCGTTCAAACGTTACTTGGAAAAACACCTTGTATGAAACGCAATGTACGTATCTATGAGGCATCCACTGAATAAATGTTATGAACCAACACAACGTCTACAACCCTAGAGGCGCTTTTGAGGAGTGCAGAAGTGTGTAATGTTTCCATTACAGACTTGTGAGTGACAAGTTTATGACAGGTGCAACACATGTAAATTGTACACATGGCATTTCCTCCAAATACTACAGCAAAAAAATGGATCTCGATGCACAACCCTGTTATCACGGTGCGGTATAGACCTGACATTGCAAAGTCCCGGGGAGGGGGTCCTACTGTGGCGAACTGAACAAGAGGAAACGGCAGAGAAACTGTAGTTTACAAAGGCTGGCAGGTCAAGACCTGTCGCTGCAGACAGCAACTGGCTCCGTGTTTGTTCTGTAAGAGAACACAGTACAGGCTGAGCTTCGCCAAGAGTCGAAGGTAAGTCGTTGTACATAAGAGGTTGGCGTCTTATCAACTGGCACACCCCTTGGCATTTCTTAAGTTTTATTTCCGGCTCAGTTTGCTCCTGATCCCCCAAACCCATCCATCCATCCATCCATTGATTATCTTAAGCACTTATCCTGCTCTCAGGGTCGCGGGGATGCTGGAGCCTACTCCAGCAGTCACTGGGCGGCAGGTGGGGAGACACCCTGGACAGGAAGCCAGGCCATCACAGGGCCAACACACACACACACACACATTCACACGTACACATTCATCTTAGGGACAATTTAGTATGGTCGATTCACCTGACCTACATGTCTTTGGACTGTGGGAGGAAACCGGAGCACCCGGAGGAAACCCACGCAGACACGGGGAGAACATGCAAACTCCACACAGAGAACGACCCGGGATGACCCCCAAGGTTGGACTACCCCGGCTCGAACCCAGGACCTTCTCGTTGTGAGGCGACCGCGCTAACCACTGCACCACTGTGCCACCTCCCCCGAAACCCATGATGACAGAAATGTTATGGTGAACAAATAATTTTCCAGCTTCGGAGAGAACATCGACTTGCCTCTTAACTATTTATGACGGAGCCGATCCACATACAACACTGAAAAAATATATATCTGAAACTCCCAAGTTTTGCTTTTCAGTTCAACTAGTACTCCACCAGAAGCCCCCAAAATCATCACAGATGGCTGGAAAACATGTTTTTTTATTAGTAACACTTGCCTTTAAACACTGTAAAAAAAAGAAGCACTGATTGTGGACTTCAGGAGGTCCAGAAGCTGCAGCCACTCCCCCATACACATCAATGGGGTGGAAGTGGAGCGTGTCTCCAGCTTTAAATTCCTCGGCGTCCACATCACCGAGGAACTTCCCTAGACCCCAAACACCCCGGCCCTTGTGGAAAAAGGCCCAACAACGCCTGCATTTCCAGAGGAGGCTGAGGAGCGCCCGTTTATCTCCCCCAAAATTCTCACCAACTTCTACCACTGCACCATAGAGAGCATCCTGACCATCTGCACCTCAGTGTGGTACGGCAGCTGCACCTCAGTAGACCAGAAAGCTCTGCAGCGGGTCGTCAAGGCGGCCCAGCATATCACCGGTACCCAGCTCCCAGCCATAAAAGACATTTATCACAAACGCTGCCTTCGAAGGGGTCTCAGCATCAGCAGAGATCCCACCCACCCCAACCATGGACTGCCCCCCCCCCCCGCGGTCTGGGAGGCACCACATGAGCCTCAGAGCCCGCACTACCAGGCTCAAAGACAGCTTCTTTCCCCAAGCCGTTGCCCACCTGAGCCTGGCCACCCACTGAATGAATGTCTGTGAATATTTTTAAATATTTTGTACGTGTGCCCTTTTTTTAAACTTATTTTCTAGCTTTTGGTCCTCATCTGTGTGTATCTTACGCTGTGTTTGTCTGTCTGTCTGCCGCAGCCCTCATTTCATTCTTAGCACGTCTGCCTGCACATCGTTCTCAATTGATCATAAGTGATTAGAAGCCGCGTGTGTCTCAGACGCGACAGTCGCCCGTTTGAATAAAGACCAAGTTCCGAGTCTGCCAGAGAGACGGAGGCAGCAGGGGGTTGGACCAGTGCGGTGCAACCTGCCGCCTTCTTTATCTATCACCTGCCCCACCACCACCACCACCACCACACCTGGAGCCCAGGAGGGCAGCAGGGGGGCTGAGAGACGCGGTATCCCAATCTAACCGAGGGGGGTCGGGTCCGTTCATCCGCTGCTTCCAAGCTGCGCCCGCCCGCGGGGCCACCTGCGTAACACGGCTGGCTGAAAGTGGACTGCCGCAAAGTCGGAAGAATAGCTAAGGTTAGCTAGCGTTAGCTGCCCGCATCCTCTCGGCTGCGACAAAGGCATCACCGGGGCGCTGAACGCCAGCCGGGTCCGCCGGCAGCGGCCGAGGATACAATACGTCCAACCGGGGGAGTCCGGGTGCTTACCTTCGGCGAGGGCGTTAAAGGACTCACACGGTTTTTCACCATGCGCGCAAAAAAAAAGAAAGATAATAATCTATCGATTTGGGGGGTGGGGGGTGTGTGTGTGTGTGTGGGGGGGGTGGGTGGGTGAGGGGAATGTGACGTTTGCGGCAATATGACAATAACTTCCGTTTCGGCTTCGCTCAATTTCAAAATAAATGTTCGAGCCGCCCCTCGACGAGATTTCGTTGACGTACGCGATAAACACGCGGGGTTTTTTTTGTTTTTTTCGCCCCCTTTTCTCCCCCAGTTGTCAGACCAAGCCGGGAGGCAACACGGGCGTCCGAGTCGCCGACCCCCGTTGCTAGGCAAACGGAGCAGACCGCTGCGCTACCCGGGCGCCCCAACACGCCGGGTTTTTGTTTCTGGCGCGGCGTTAGACGTGACGCTTGCAGCGAGATGACAGCAACTTCCGGTTCGGCTTCGCTTCGTTTCAAAATAAAACGTGTGATCCCTTTCGACGGGATTCCTTTGACGCACATGATAAATCCACCGCGTCTGGTTTTTACTTCTGACGTGGTGTTAGGTGGCAAACTCTATTTATTCGTTTATTTGTCAACCTTTTTCGAGACCGGACTTGCATAAATGAAATACTTATTTATAGCTGTAGAGCAGTGGTTCTCAACCTTTTTGGGGTCCTGGACCCCCTGCGTATTTTTGATCTACCCTGAGGACCCCTCCACCTGATCTTGGGGGAGGGGGGTTGCAATTTGATAGAAACAGTACAAACTGTATTTTAAATTGCATTATAGCATTTATTCACTCTTTGGGGCAAAAATAAGAGCTTTCAGTTGTAACTTAGATATAGTTAACAAAACAGAATTCTTATGCAGTGACTTTCAGATATATGTAACAAAACAGAATATGTATTCAGTAACTTTCAGATAGATGTAACAACAGAATTGTTATGCAGTAACTTTTAACAGTGCAAACGGGAGCGAGATCTCTTATTAAAATACAATAAATTACACTTGTGAAACAGATGTAATTAGAGAAAAAAGTCCTGTTACCCTTTATAGTTAAGGTAGATAAAGGTCTCAGTCACATTTGAGTAAAATAATCCTATTTCTATAAATGTCATAGGATCTTTTTTTTAAAGATATTTTATTTTCACCGACCCCTTGCAATTACACCACGGACCACTAGGGGTCCTCGGACCCCCGGTTGAGAAACACTGCTGTAGAGAATATTAGCCTGTGGTGCATGGCCTGTGTATATGTGGCGACAGGTTTATAAGATCAGTATTTTAATATTCAACCTGTGCTATTCATAGGACCCCCATACAGCTTTTCATTCGTAGTTTTCTTGTCCATGTATTATTTTTAAGTTGCTTATATGTACAGCCGTGAAAGACGAGTTCTGGTGGTGTAAATTCATTTTCACTTCTCGCCACTAGACGGCGACAACGACCCGTAGGACAGAACGCGAGCGAGTTTTCCTCAGTTGTGAGCAAGTTTCTGTTCATGTCGGCTGCCATTACTCCGATACGAATAACGTTGCATCTAAATGTCTTTCTTTTGTTATTTACAGTTACAGACTGAAGTTTTTTTTTTAAATTAAAATATGCGGCATCAGGGCGGCACGGTGGTTACCTCACAGCAAGAAGGTACTGGGTTCGAGCCCCGGGCCAGTCCAACCTTGGGGGTCGTCCTGTGTGTGGAGTTTGCATGTTCTGCGTGGGTTTGCTCCGGTTTCCTCCCGGCATGGTCTTGTCAATCTAAGATTGGCAAAATTTTACGTTGGGTGCCCTTCCTGACACAACCACTAACCACACTAGTGTAACCGGTTATTTACTTGTGTGGAGTTTGCATGTTCTGCGTGGGTTTGCTCCGGTTTCCTCCCGGCATGGTCTTGTCAATCTAAGATTGGCAAAATTTTACGTTGGGTGCCCTTCCTGACACAACCACTAACGACACTAGTGTAACCGGTTATTTACTTGTCCGGTGCGGGATTTGATACGGGGTGTACTGCACCACAAGGCGACATCACTAACCGCTCGGCTAAAGGGTCAGACCTGTTAGCTAGGGAATAACGTGTCTTATTAGTAGTTTACAGTCGTCACCCTCCCCGGAAGCGCGCCCTCTGTTATTCCCGCCCTCCGAAGAGACTTCTGAGGATCTGCACACTTCCGGATCCCACCGCTGCCACCAACGTAACCGGTTATTTTCTTGCCCGGTGCGGGATTCGATACGGGGTGTACTGCACCACAAGGCGACATCACTAACCGCTCGGCTAAAGGGTCAGCCCCGTTAGCTAGGGGCTAACGTGTCTTATTAGTAGTTTACACCAGTGTTTCTCAACCGGGGGTCCGCGGACCCCTAGTGGTCCGTGGTGTAATTGCAAGGGGTCCGTGAAAATAAAATATCTTTAAAAAAAGATCCTATGACATTTATAGAAATAGGATTATTTTACTCAAATGTGACTGAGACCTTTATCTACCTAAACTATAAAGGGTAACAGGACTTTTTTCTCTAATTACATCTGTTTCACAAGTGTAATTCATTGTATTTTAATAAGAGATCTCGCTCCCGTTTGCATTGTTAAAAGTTACTGCATAAAAATTCTGTTGTTACATATATCTGAAAGTTACTGCATGAGAATTCTGTTTTGTTAACTATATCTAAGTTACAACTGAAAGCTCTTATGTTTGCCCCAAAGAGTGAATAAATGCTATAATGCAATTTAAAATGCAGTTTCTACTGTTTCTATCAAATTGCAACCCCTCCCCCAAGATCAGGTGGAGGGGTCCTCAGGGTAGATCAAAAATACGCAGGGGGTCCAGGACCCCAAAAAGGTTGAGAACCACTGGTACACTAACAAGACCATACCAGATCAGTTGAGTCTTGACACGAGATGGGTCGAGGCCTGGGTTAGGGTTACGGCCGCCATCGGTGCTGTGCCCTCACAGGGTACCGTTGTAAAGTATTGTAATGTGCATGGATAAGTAGACACGCTGGCCGCTGGCTGGCGGGTCTGACCCTTTAGTCGAGCGGTTAGCGATGTCTCCTGCGATGCGGGTTCGCTTCCCGGCCGCGGCAGTTCCTGCGGTTGCGTTGTCCCCCGAATTCGCTACAGTATAAAATCCGCTGTGGCGACCCCTGAGAAACAGGGAATAAGCCGAAAGAATAAGAAGATTCGGTGGAGATCTCCTTACATACCACCACCCTGTGAGGCTAAAAAGAAGGTCCAACGCCATCCTATTTTCAGTTGCTCCGCGTCCAACCCCATCTAAGCGTCCGGCCGTGGCTGTAACGGCGTCTGTAGAGATGTTCATGTGACGTTCTACCACAGTAGAGAGGGACATGACCTCGTCCTGGGCTGCACATATGCACCGTACGAGGGTGTCAATATGTCAAATGTGTGCTGAGCAGTTAATAAGGCACGGTTATGATGGCGTGATGATAATTCTGATGCGGACGTCTGTGTGATTAAGGGTACCAAAAATGCAAAGTAACACCGATTGTGGGTTGCTTTGGGGAAACAGCTATAAATAAGCCTGCTCCACCACAAATCAAATACACCTTTTCAGGCAGTGGGGGGTTGCTTACTGCGTTATCTTTACTGTCCTATTACAGAGAGTAGTGTCTGCTGTGATTTCATAACTGGGATCCTGTACAGACAAAGAAACATCAGGCAGGGCTGCACACAGAGTAGGCCAAGGAAATGAACAGGTGCGAGTCAAAGATTAGTACAGAAATACAGACCTGGAGCAATTTTATGCAATAAAACCTAAAAATGTCAGCTGTATTTGCAATTTCCATGGGGTTGAATACACCCCAGCTACATTACGATATATATATAATTTATTTATTTATTTATTATTCCCCCCCCCTTTTCTCCCAGTTATACTTGGCCAATTACCCCACTCTTCCAAGCCATCCCGGTCGCTGCTCCACCCCCTCTGCCGATCCAGCGAAGGCTGCAGACTTCCACATGCTTCCTCTGATACAGGTGGAGTCACCAGCCGCTTCTTTTCACCTGACAGAGGAGTTTCGCCAGGGGGATGTAGCACGTGGGAGGATCACGCTATTACCCCCCCCCCCAGAACAGGCACCCCGACCAACCGGATGAGGCGCTACTGCAGCGACCAGGACACCTACTCACGTCTGGCTTCCCACCTGCAGACACGGCCAATAGGGCTCCACTGCGATTCTAAAAATAGAAAAGGCTTGAGCGCGCATTTAATCATGGGATTGGTTTGCGGACAAACTGCTCTTCGTTTCGTAGTGTGCTAAAGTGGTCTTGCAGAGGACTTGTGTTTACGATGGCTGGTAACCTTGTCATAGAGGGAGCCAAACAATCTAAAAAAGGTGCCACAAAGCATCTGTTGGGGAACTTGTAGATCGGATTCACGATATAAAGAAAGGCTGCCTGAAGGAACAGAATTTTTTAGATTCCCAAAGCCCGGAACCGTGAAAGATGGCCTAACAGAGCGGGAAAGGAAACGCGAACAGGAGAAGACAGAAAAAGCAAAGGGGTGGCTTCATGCACGTGGAAGGAAGGATTTCTGTCGTCTTTCGGACATTAAGAAGGACACTTGCATATGCATTTTACATTTCTTCGGGGGGAAGGGTCCTACAGAGGACCATCCTGACCCTATTCTTGACACTCTTACCGAGAAAGAAACGGAGGGTCGTGTTCTTCGTGCTCAATCAGGTTCCAGTCCTTTGGTGGCTTGGTAAACCTAGCACCGGGAACATCCTCTTCTTCCAATGTTGTTGTTCCTTCGACAACACCGGTTGCATTCATCATCACGATTGGAAAATATTAGGCCTTACCTTCCGCACCTTTCATTTGCAGCAGTGCCAGCAGTGGCGCCCCCAGAAATTTTTCATAGGGGTGGCCAAACGAAACCACTGAAAATTTTGGGGTGGCACACCAAAACCAAAAGCCATGACTGATTTCAGGAATTCCATTATGCTGTTGTAGTATAATGGATAGGCTAGTTGAAAACTGTCAACATGAGAGTTAAGGAATCGCATACTGAAATGATTTGGTTTCTTTTCTTCTTTTTTTTATAGTTAATGTTACTAAGTATCTGATGTGCATAGACTAATACCGTTACAGTTAACATTTAGAGTTCCACAACAATTCTGTTTTAATGTGTTATGTATCTGTATATATTGTAACGTGTTAGACGATTCGTGTATGTATACACGATATTGTCACAGCCCCTCGCCCTTGACACCTGCTCACCTCTCCTTCACCCTGGCACACCTGCTGGCCATCAACCAATCACCCCCTCTTCCTTGAAACCTGCTCACCCCTCCGTCACCCCGGCACACCTGCTGGCCATCAAGCAATCGCCCCCTCTCCCTTGACACCTGCTCACCCCTCCTTCACCCCGGCACACCTGCTGGCCATCAAGCAATCGCCCCCTCTCCCTTGACACCTGCTCACCCCTCCTTCACCCCGGCACACCTGCTGGCCATCAAGCAATCGCCCCCTCTCCCTTAAGAAGCCTCCACTGTGGACCAGTCTTCGCTGGAACGTTGCCATTCATGGACTTCAGCCTGCCAGTCTACCTGCCACTGAGCCAACTCCGGCTCTACCCCTGGGATCGGCCACTTCAATAAAGACTTGATTTCTTCCCTTACCTGGTTGTCCCGTCTGCTTTTGGGGTTTTCCAGATACGTGAAAATTATTGAACATAGATCATTTTAGTATTTGAACTACGAGTGGACGGGATAGTTGACTGGATAAGCTTTATTGCCTCACGAAACATTACGGGGTATATGCGAGCCATGGCGCATATAGCGGACCCAAAAAGCACTTTCTATATGATGTGTGTTATGGAGTCGAGGAGTCGATTCCATCGATCCTCATATTTTAAATCAGAGTCGGAGTCGATTCCAAAAATTTGAGAGTCGGAATAGACCACCACGCCACCCGGACAACTCTGCGAGAGGGGATTCACTCACAGGCTTACGTTCCATATTATTACTACAACCAGAAGAACCCCGCTACAATGTAGCGGTTTGGTTATCCACCCGTCTAAATCTCCCTCCTCTTCATCCTGCCGGCTAACCGCCTTCCCCCTGCCCCGAAACCCCCCCACTCCACCTCCCTCCCCCCAAATGCTCAGAATCATCTGAAATGCCGAGAAGTGGTTTTTAGCCATTTTTAGAAAATGCATATTTTGCATAATTATGCATAATTATTATAATTATTTTCATTTTCTGCTAGTTTTCTGGTCCTCTCTGGAACAATACCTACCACCTCCAAAAAAAAATAGGATCATAAGTGCATTTTTGCATATATGCATATATTTTGCATAATGCCAAAACATTTCTAAGTCCCAGAAACTTTTTTATATAGGTGAAAAAAATCAAAGATGCTCAGAATCATCTGAAATGCCGAGAAAAGTGGTTTTTTAGCCATTTTTAGAAAAATGCATTTTGCATATTTATGCATAATTTATGCATAATTTTAATTTTCTGGGATTTTTCCCTTACTCTCTGAGACAATACCTACCACCTCCAAAAAGAATTAGGACCATAAATGCTTTAGTTTTCGGTCCCGCTATCTACACTAACACCACACACACACACACACATTGTGAAAATACTATAAGAGTAGATTAGCAGGCCAGAAAGTCCACATGAGACTGAAGCACTGCATTTATCGTTGCTTCAAATGCAGATACCTTCCACAACACTGCGTGGTTCAACTCACGCGGCTAGTAAACGTCATTGAATTCAGAGAAGGCAGATATGAGCATATCTACCTCACTGTCGGGTAGATCATAATCAATAAGCCTGAGACATAACAGACTGAGGCGGTGTCAAACAGGTTGACACTGGATATCTTAAAGTCCGCTGTAGACAACGGCACTGGAACTACCATAAGCGATTGAGACGATGCAGGTAATTGTTGACAAATCCAACAATTAGTAAAGTTGCGAGAGGTGGCCCATTCTTGCATAGCCAGATTTCCCCTGTAGGTTTTCAAAGCATCTTACACGAGGGGTTTCAGAAGTCTGAGTGGCTGCCGTGGGGTTAGCAGTACCTTTACATACCTGTGATTGGTTCCCTGGTGGCCAACCTGCATCTACACGGCATGTGGATTTTCCATCTTTTTGGCACCGGACTGCGGACTGTTTCAAGCCCTCAGCTGTAAATTGGTCTGTGACCAGCACTCTCCACATGTGGTCGCACGATGGTGATTTACCCAGGACCAGTAAATCTTGATGCATGCTCAGTAATCCAGCTAAGAAGATCAACTAAAGTGGCACCAGCTCATCTGGACACAACATTTACTGAGAGAAACGTTTCATGACTCATCCAAGTGACCTCTTCAGTCTAAACTGACCGCAGGTATCCCCACCCTTCTACAGGGGCATAACGACCGAAACCAAAGACCAGTTTCATATGCAAATAGGCGTGACCATTAACTAGTCCTCCAAAGGCCAACTGGTCGTTGGTTTCGGGCGTTATGCAGCAATATTGTTTATAAGGGCGGGGATACCTGCAGTCAGTTTAGACTGAATAGGTCACTTGGATGAGGGATGAAACGTTTCTCTCAAACCTTGTGTCCAGATGACCTGATTCAACTTTATTTGATCATGACCAATAAACTTTGTCCGGATGACCAGGGTAAGCTGGAGGGCTAATGGTTAGTAAACAGCTGTCTTTATCACATGTAACCCACCTACATAAAAAGACATGAATCTCCTGCCATCTGCACATCTGGCAATTTGGCTGTGGTGGGGGCGAAAGGTGTGGATGAGAATCAGTGGTAGTCATTGAACAGTTGTTATCTTGTAGAGAATCGAAAACCCATAACACAGGACCGACATTCACAATAGTTACTATTGCAAAACTATACATTCTTCTCCTGAGACCTAACCCGGTTCTCCTACAAGGACGCCAAGGCCTGCTTTCAGGCCCTGGCGTCATCACTACAAAGTACCTCAATGGTGCCTTATTGTTATCAGGCTCCATTAGATAAAATAATGCTTTCCCCTATAGCGTAGCAACCGTTGGCTCTCGGCCTCACTGAGAGCTGGCCACGTCCACTTCTCTTCCTCGTTTGTGAGCAGAGCGGGTCTCTCACCCTGGACCTCCATCTCCACTGGTGGCACCTTCTTGCAGTGGCTGGTGTGCGTTCAGCTGACTCCCCCGGTGGCAGCCCTCCCTCTTACCCTCATGGACATCAGTACTAACGGTATTGTCTTTATCCATGCGAGACCTGTCTCAACACAGCATTTGAGCAGTTTATTTTTAATCGTCCCATCTTCTCTCTCAACTACTCCAATGGATTGATGGGCACAATGTTGCCTAGGATTGATACCCAGAAATGTTGCAAGATGTTCAATAGCACTATTTACAAAGCGTGCCCAGTTATTTTATTTTCCGTGGTGTTCCCCATCCGGGAATAATGTCTCTTACCGGCACCTCCGCAACCGTGGAGGCCTCTGCCTTTCCTGCAGCGAAAACTTCAACCCACTTAGAAAACATGACAATATTTCGAGACGTGTGTGGTTGACCTTCTTGCGGCATTACTTTTCAAACAAATTAAACATATTGAACAAAAAATTTTGGGAACAACTTGTGAAGCCTCGCGTAAAACAGTGTTTGTTTACTGCGTCCACCATCTCCCCCTTTTGACACATGGTCCTTCCCATGTGCCAATTTTATGTAAAAAGGAAACAAGCACTTAGGCAGGCAAGGACGTCCGCCTCAGACTGCCATACGTTATTTACAAATGGGCACTAAGCCTTTTTCTTATTTTTTCTCTCCGTCTGTCATCATAAAACCTCATTCTCCGCCCACAGTCTGCGTGAATGGTCTGTCTGGATCAGGCAGTCCTAAAATAGCCGTGATAGTCAAAGTCTGTTTTAAATGAGTGAGAGCTGCATCAGCAGCCTCTGTCTACGTCACATTGTCAGTTGGTGTAGTCCATGGTCATGCGTAATAGACAATAGAGTCATGCATAATAGACAGTAGTGGAGCCTCCAGGGATGCATAGTCACAGATCCACTGTCAACGGTGACACGCCATCCCTAAAAATGATATTGCCTCTTAGTGAAAGGTTTTTGATTTTTCAGGATGGCTTCCACTCATTTTCAGCTGTGGTTTACCTTTTTTTTTTTTTTTAGGGACCCCATACCTTAGGAAAGGGTGTCTCCCTCCCTGCCTACCGCCCAATGACTGCTGGGATAGGCTCCAGCATCCTGCGACCCTGAGAGCAGGATAAGCGGTTTGGATAATGGATGGATGGTTGCCCTAGAAAGGTGTATTTTTTTCCCCCCCAAGACAAATTGCTATTAACTCAGACTGGCCTTGTGGCCCTGCTCTGCCAGATGTTTTAGCAAGGCAATGGTACCAGTCTCACAAGCTTTTTTTTAATTGATGAGCAGATCATCAAATCGTCGACACACGGTATCAGCGCAATTCTCCAGACTTGCGTGCAAAACCTGCAAGTAGACTGCTGGGGACTCAACATAACCTTGTGGCATCCTGGCCCACATATATGTTACCCTGAAAGCAAACCAATACTGAGAGTCCGGGTGCTGCCAGCAAACTGTTATACACTGCTGTTACGCCTATTACTACTTCTGGTTTGAGCGGCTATTGTGCCTGACATGGACGGTATGTGCTCTTGGGTGTCACATGGAGAAGTTCAGCCCCTTTAACGAACCCCACATCGTAACGATCTGTAGCCCATAACGATTTCTGGCACTCTTTGCAACTCTGGCGTGTCAATGTTAACTGATGGGACATTTCCCCACTCCCTCAAGTTGAATTTATTGCTCTCTGCTAAACGCACGGTCCGTTTTCACATAAAAGTGCTCTGAAATGGGCATCTATATGGTAACATTTGGGGCGAAGTATTACACGGCTTCGCCCCTAGTCTCCCACATGCGATCTTGTGAACACCAAGTGACCCACAGCCCTAATTCCTTCTACTGGATGTCACATGTTTTGGCTAGACACGTGGTGTTGAGTTACGCTCCCAGTGGAGTTGGGCTACGGCCAGCGTTGGCACAGCTGTCACTGTGCACATATCATCATGCCAATACATCCAGTCACTAGTCATAAGATCCCTGTCTTTACCTGAACCGAACTTTCTCAAACTCATCAACTCCTTCACTTACATTGGCTGTGACATGCAAATCAGATTCTTGCATGAAAATGTACTGTGGTGACATGTGAGCGTGTGCCATTTTTAAGCAAATTAGAGGTTACTGGTCTTGGCCCTGACGGCGGCAGATCCCATCGATATATGTACAGTGGCTTGCCATGACCTAATTGTCCATACTGACCTGGGCTGTCTGATACTCTGGTGACTTTAATTCCTTCCTCTGTACAATGGAATATCAAGCACAACGCACACATCACATCTCCAGCTAACACATTAACAGGACAACGTTTGGAAAAGAGGAAGGAGTGCCCCCCCCCGCCACCATCTTATGTAACAACTGGCAATGGTGTGGTATATAATTCTATTACTGCAACGCCTGACACTCCTACAGTGTTAATATATCTACCACTCAAGGAGGCTGGGGGGGATTACCAAAATATGGAGGGACAATAATTTCCATTTACTTTGTATTTTTGTTTTTTTTGTGTGCACCCAGTGTTCCTTCCAATAAATTATTGAAAAAAATGGCAGATACATGTTTTTCACCTGACAGTCACTATATATAAATATATTTGATATATATCTAATATATCAAATATATACTGTTGCACACTCGTTTTGTACCATCCTGACAAAATGGTCATAAAGGGCACCATGTCTTGTCTAGCTATGATCACCAAAAATCATCACGTGAGATCGCTATCATAACTCATAGTATATGAATATTTAGACAAGTAGTTGTATTTTGTTACTCACAATTGTATATTAATATTTGAATATGTTCAAAATAACACTTGAAAAAAATGTAGTTATTCATTTGCAAGTGTGTAAAAAAATTGTACTTGGACACAACTAATTTAACATGTAAATCACTGTACACAAATATTATTTTAGAAGTAACACTCAACGCATCGTATTTGAGATCTGCCAAGGAACCAGCCTTGACAGTACTATTTACAGATCTTAGTAATGGCTCCGTCTTTCAGCGCTGATAGGTGTGCTCAAACAGAACTATTGTTAATGTTATGAGCTGCAGCTGTGTTTATCCTGCTATGCTAACATCACAGAGTACCAGGACCAGCCTGGCATGTTATTAACCTTTATTTTCAATAAACATACGCTCAATTTAAATTTATTTTCAATAAACATATGTTCAATTGTCATAAACGTGACAAGTTATTTTGTACTCAAACACTGACAAAATGAATTTATTGTTGAGATCTAGGCTTTAAGTCAATATGACACCAATCGCACCCACCACACCTACCATTTAATGTAGTCCTTTCAATACACTCTAAATTGTAATTTGAAAACCATAAAGAACTATATTTGTGTTTATCATGTGAAGACATGACGCCGAAGATGCCTTTTGGTGTGGGGTATATGTATCACAAAACTGATTAAGTCCAAGGCTGTCCTATGAGGAGTTTAAGGTATTGGCTTGTCCAAAAAACAATTAGAATAGGACAGAATACAAAACTTTGTTTGTTCATACATTAAAAATGGCCCTGTGATGGACTGGCGGCCTGTCCAGGGTGTCTCCCCGCCTGCCGCCCAATGACTGCTGGGATAGGCTCCAGCATCTCGCGACCCCGAGTAGGATAAGCGGCTTGGATAATGGATGGATGGAATGGATGTTTTTGCTGTTTACAAGGGAAATAAAACAGTTGTGTAAGCACTGTCGCAGTAAAACTGCAAGTAGTATTGTATGATAGAAAACTTAACCACTGTGTTCAATGCAAAACATTTTAACATTTTATCACCTGGTCATTTTCAGGCAACTTCCAAATGCCATGTCAAATAGCTAATATTTATATACTATATATATATATAAAAATAAAGCAAGAGTGTATGTTCGTATATTCGCTTAAAACTCAAGAAATATTCATTGTAGAACAAAAAGCAAGGTATCGTTAGAATCAGCACTTTCCAAAGATTGCACAGTTCAAAAAATATTTTAAAAAACCAAGTAAAAAATGCGATTTATTTACGAAATTGAGTTTATTTTCTGGTTATTTGCAGCGATTAATACACACATTGGCTTGATGAATGGATTGAAAATTATGACATTTGATCATTTTCATTTATAAGATTTGTTTATTCGACATTCGTTTATCACATGTATCATATCATCAATTATCCTATATTTCATCATCGATTATATCGTAAAGATCAGATCGTGTTGGTTGTTTTGGTGAGAACATTTTCCCTGGGCAACGCCGGGTAACTCTGCTAGTATATATATAAAAATCCAGTGAGTCAAGTAAATTCTTTATGAGACAGTACAAGCCTGTTTCATGGCATAGGCAATCATGAGATGTCAATGTCATATATATCATGTAGGGTGGTGATGGGCATTAACTATGTGCATATTAAGTCAGGTCAGCCTTTGCTGCAACCATTATGACAGCAGATGGTACTATCTGCACCTGTTTCTACTGCCTAGTAGATTTGCCTCTTTAGGCAAAGGCTAGGGGAAGGTAACTCCGAATTCAAATCCAAGAAGGCGCTGGCAGCAGGGCACTCGATGGTGTTTGTGGCAGAAGAGCCCAGTAGGATCACGAGCCCTATCGGACCAATGGCACAAATATCAGATGGCATGCAGAGGAATCACTCTGTTGGTCAATGGATGGCATCACTTGACAAGTAAGCTGTCACTTTATCTACTGAGCCCATTACACTACAGTGTACCACTTAGGAATGGGTTCTGAGGTCCAGAGAGACTGTTTGGCGGGGGCACGACTGTCTTAACTACTGTGCAAGGTGTGATGTGATGACAGCTCGATGGGAAAAGCACTTGCGAGGACAGCTTGTTTAAAAAGTCCTATGGTGACAAATGAATGTGACGGTAGCAGGCTTATGGAGGAAGCTACTAGCTGGACCTCTGCACATAGGCGACTCACATGTGATGGGGTAGGTGGGGTAAAAAAAAAAAGCTTGCCCAGAAACCTGGTTTGCCGTGGCCAGTGAGTCTTCACTTCAGCAGTCAAAAATGCAAGAAAGTGGAACTGATTGTTGCTACATGGAATGTTCGGACCATGTTGGACAACCACACCAGACCTGAGAGAAGAACTGCACTTATTGCTAAGGAGCTAGAGAGATACCACATTGACATTGCTGGTCTCCAAGAAACAAGGATTGAAGGCCAGGGACAAATACAAGAGCGAAACTACACCTTCTTCTGGATTGGAAAGGCCGATGGAAGGAGAGATGCTGGAGTGGCCTTTGCCATTACCAATAGAATTGCGTCCAGATTGCCCACTCTACCATTAGGGATCTCTGAGAGGATTATGAGTCTCCAAGTCCCTGTGGGGGGAGAACACTTCTTATCACCCATCAATGTGTATGCTCCAACCATGGTGTATCCAGATGATGACAAAGAATCTTTCTACCAGAAATTGGATGAAGTAGCGGACAGTGTACCAAGTGAAGACAAGCTTCTCATTTTAGGAGACTTCAATGCAAGGATAGGCAAGGACCACTGAACCTATGAGGGTGTCATCGAAAAGTTTGGCAAGGGCAATAAGAATACCAGTGGCAACCTTATGTTAAATTACTGTGCTGAGCATGACCTGTGTATCACAAACACCTTCTTTTCTCAGCCTGAAAAGAACTACTTCACCTGGATGCATCCAAGATCAAAGCATTTCCATTTGTTAGACTATGTTGTGACTCGCAGGGCAATCTTGACAGAAGTACTCTCAACAAAGGTGATGTGTGGAGCAGAATGCTCAACTGGAGGGGACTGCTGGTATGACGCGTGTTGAGTAGATGCGTGTACAGCTTGCTCCCGTGATCGTATTTTTATTTACCTTTTAAACCTCATCGTTTTCAATACAAACTGTGTGCAACAGCTTTATGAGTTGGCACTAACGATAAGGACTACACAACCATGTCCAAAATAAGGGGGAAACAGTCGGAAAAAGACAAGGAATCCTCGTCTGTTAGCATAGTTGCTAACAGGCTGCTAGCACAACTATGGCTGGGATTAGCTTGCAACTGGAAGAACATAGAGCAGCTATCGTGGCTGATTTCAAATGATCTATGGAGTCTCTGGCATCCAAACGGAACGGCTTGAATTCCATTGTTGAAGACCATGGGCAGGGTATCGGCTCTTTGGAAGACAATGCTAATGAGGTCCACCAATGTCTCCAACAACTTGGGATTTTATGCTCCGCTTTGTAGGGAGAGAACGAATCACTCAAAGGTAAATTAGCAGACCTGGAGAGATGCAGTAGACGCCAAAACATCCGGATCGTAGGTCTACCTGAATTGATAGAAGGTTCTCGCCCATCAGATCTTTTTTCCCCAATGTCTCGTTGACGTCTTCGGTATGGAAATCCTCGCTACACCTCGAGTTAGACCGGGCGCACCCAAACCTTGCACCCAAACCTGCTCCAGGAGGGAAGCCACGACCTGTCATTCTATCCTTCCACCGCTTCCAAGTTAAAGACCTGGTGATCCGTGAGGCTCGCAGACGAGGTGATCTGACCTACAACGGCCTTAAGATCCGCTTTTATGACGACTACAGCCCAGATGTGTTAAAGCAGCACGCTGAGTAATAAAGCTGCATGACTGAGCTGTATAAACGCTGATAGAAGCCGGCTCTTCTCTACCCAGCCAAGCTGCGCATTAATCCTCACCTCACGGGAAGAAGACATGGCCCCTGTCCGCCTCAGAGGCTGCAAAGCTCGTCGAATGTTTGGACACAACTCCGTAAGCAAGTGAACTGACATACGCTGCTGTTGTTATTATTGTGCCATTTATGGTTGACTTTCTTTTCTTCTTAGTTTCTTCTAACAATTACCAAACTGCATTCAGGACAAGTTGTGCGTTTCTGTTTATTCCTTTTAATGATGTAGTCATGAATTTGTCTTTATTCATCAGACTATTATTGAACTCGTTTTTGAAATAGGCTACGAGAGCAATGGACTCTGTTATTTCGACGGGAGTTGAAAGACAACTGTTACTGCTTCACACAGACCTAACAGTCACCTCCCTTCCAATTTTGCCTTCACTTTGGTAATTGTATAATCTTTTTAAAAAACAAACAAACACATTATTTGCCTGACCAACTGGAAGTAGGGGGAAAGAACACGACTAAGGCTCAGCGTTTTCGGTTTTTACCGATTTTCACCGAAACATACCCAGACTTTTTTATAAGGAGCAGATCGGTTTTAAACTGATTTATGTTTCCACGGATCCAACAGTTGTTCCCGTTCGTGTGAGGTTATGTAACAGTGTCCTCTTGTGGCGAAATTCGGCATGCTGGATGGCTTTGAAAAATAAAAACCGAAAACGCTGAGCCTTGAACATGACATACACATTTCCGTACAGCTCCGAAGCAATACCGTCTTTAAGATATGTTCAACATGTTATTATAATAGCAAGGTTTCAGCAACTTAAAGATCCTGCATGCGCCTGTTGCAAATACTTTGTCTCGTTAGAGGTATTTGAAAAAGCTCAACTCTTGTTTTTTTTTTTTAAGTTTGTCAACATAAGGTGGGAGTAAAGCGAAAGCGATAGAATTGAGGAAGTATTAAGGTATGCTGATCAATGTATCAGAGTGTTGTTTGTTGCTGTTCTTCTCTGCAGCAGCTGGGTTGGGGTTAATGGGAGGGGTTGGGTGGAGGGAGGATTGTATGTTCAATGTTTTGTTAGTTAGGTTTTCTGTTATGTTTTTTTTTTAATTCATGGTTTCTTTGCTCTTACTTGTGTGCTACTTCTTTAACTCAGCACGCTCAACCCGGTCAGGTGCTATACCCTTAGTCTCAATCCTGCTAAACAGGTGGTGGTGCGAGTCATGCGAATGGACGCATGAAGGAAAGACACTTGGCCAAACTTCCAACGTATCACTTAATGTTAAGCTCTAACACCTTGTCACCGCCAAGTGGCGCTTTAAGATTTATTAGCTGGAATGTCAAAGGGCTGAATTCTCCTGTGAAACGTATCAAAATCATCAACCATTTAAATACTTTAAATGCCAAAATTGCCTTTCTACAGGAAACCCATCTCAAGCCTTCAGATCACCGTAAACTTCAGAGGGTGGGTAGGCCAACTTTACCATTAATCTTTTTTAAACAAGGCCCATGGGGTCACAATTCTTATTCATAAGTCAGTCCCAGTGTCTAAGGTTATATCAGACCCCAATGGGCGCTTTATTATAATTACAGGGAAAATCTGTGGTAACAGTCTGACTTTGGTGAATGTGTATGGTCCAAACTGGGGCAATAAGGACTTTTTCAAAAACTTCTTTTCTCTTCCTGACTTAAATTCCTGTCAGCTCATCCTTGGGGGAGATTTTAACTGCTGCCTCGATCCTTCACTTGACCGCTCATCTAACAAGCCCTCTGCCTTATCTAAATCATCTAAAGTCATCCAGCTGTTTATGGAGCAATATGCAATCTCAGATGTTTGGCGCCTTCTTAATCCTAGGGCCAAGCAGTTCTCTTTCTTCTCTCCTGTCCACAGTACTTTCTCCAGAATAGTTTTTTTTCCCTCACTGACAACAAATTACTCTCCTCTGTTGGTTCATGCTCTCACAGCCTGACAGTAATATCAGACCATGCAACAGTCATAGCTGACATCTCCCTTCCTGGCAGATCCTTGTCACGATCCCCTTGGCGCTTTAATTCATTTCTACTCACACATCCCGATTTTATCAATATTATTAGGAATAGCATTGACACATTCATCTCGACTAATGTTAGTCCATCCGTATCTGCTACAACAGTTTGGGAGACATGCAAAGCCTACCTGCGAGGAGAAATCATATTGTACGATTTCTCCTCGTATTGTACCCAATCATATCGTACCAAAGAAAGATTACCTCTGAAAAGAGCGTTAGTCTGTCCAAGGCTATATTAGAACTGCAGACTAGGTGTGTAGACTCACCTGACTCTGATCTTATTAAAGAATTACTAATGAAAAAGGCTGAATTTGACATTCTGTCCTCTAATAAGGCAACATAATCACTACTAAAACACGCCATAATTATTATGAATTTGGAGATAAACCAAGTAGACTACTTGTTCATCAAATTCGGCAATCATCTTCATCAGTGTATATTACCCAAATTAATACTGCAGATGGAATAACTATTAATCCTCAAACCATCAACAACCAATTTAGGGACTTTTATGCTTCATTATATACATCTGAGAGCACATCTGATAAGACCCAAGACGAAAACTTTTTTAAGGTCTTTAGACATCCCTTCCATAGATCCTGAAATGTCTGCTGGGTTGGATGAACCCTTCACAGTTGGTGAACTCAAAAGTGCTCTAATGCTGATGCAGAATGGGAAATGCACAGGCCCCGATGGTGTCACAGCCTCTCGCCCTTGACATCAAAGCGATCGCCCTTGACACCTGCTACACCAGCTGACACCTGCTGACCCCCCCCCCTTCACCCCGGCACGCCAGCTGGCCATCAAGCAATCGCCCTCACCCTTAAAGGGCCTCATGGACTTCTGCCTGCCTGCCTGCCTACCTGCCACTGAGCCAACTCCTGCTCTACCCCCGAGATCGGTCACTTCAATAAAGACTTGATTCTTCCCTTACCTGGTTGTCCCGTCTGCTTTTGGGTTCTTTCCTGATACGTGACAGTACGTTCCAGCCACTATGGACCCAGCAGACCATTCCACCACAGACCTGGCCACGGTCTGCCAGGCTGTAGCCAACCAGGAATCGGTCCTCGGCCAGCACAGCCAGGTGCTACAGGAGATGGCTGACGCCCTCCGTGAGCTCGGCTCAAGATCTCCGGAATCCAGACCCAACTTAGAGCCTCCGCTAGCCCGAGACCCGCCCCTCCAGCTCCGCCACCCTTAGCGCCATCAACTTCGGGCTAAGGAACCATGGGTTGCCCCGCCCGATAAGTATGATGGAGATTTTGGACTTTGTCGCCCTTTTTTGATGCAGTGTGAGATTGTGTTTAACCAGCAGCCCCAGTCATATTCCAAGGATGGAGCCAAAGTCGCTTACATCATGGGTCTTCTCCGGGGAAGCGCTCTGGATTGGGCTACAGCGGTGTGGGAGATGCGGGCCTCCACTTCCTCATCCTACGCTGAGTTCACCACTGCTTTTCGCCAGGTTTTTGATCATCCCGTGGGGGGAAAGGACGCTGCAAAAAGACTGATCTCTCTCCGTCAGGGTTCCCGCAGCGTCGCTGACTACTCAGTTGAGTTCCGTACGCTATCAGCGGAGAGCGGATGGAACAACGAGTCCCTCCAGGCCGGGTTTTCCAACGGTCTAAGCGAATCCATAAAGGACGAATTGGTTTCCTACCCCGAGCCTGGAGGGTTGGAGGAATTGGTTACCCTGGCCAGCCTCTCGCCCTTGACATCAAAACGATCGCCCTTGACACCTGCTACACCAGCTGACACCTGCTGACCCCCCCCCCTTCACCCCGGCACACCAGCTGGCCATCAAGCAATTGCCCTCACCCTTAAAGGGCCTCCACTATGGACCAGTCTTCGCTGGAAAGTCGCCATTCATGGACTTCTGCCTGCCTGCCTACCTGCCACTGAGCCAACTCCTGATCTATCCCCGAGATCGGTCACTTCAATAAAGACTTGATTCTTCCCTTGCCTGGTTGTCCCGTCTGCTTTTGGGTTCTTTCCTGATACGTGACAGATGGCTTCCCCGCCGAATTTTTTAAGACATTTTCTGATAAATCATCCCCATTGTTGCTAAATATGTTTGACTCATTAGAATCTGGCATACTCCCCCCACATTATGTCAAGCTGTTATCGCTCTTATACTAAAAAAGGATAAAGATCCTCTTCTTTGCAGTAATTACCGCCCCATCTCTTTGCTATGTGCAGATGTCAAGGTTTTAGCCAAGACGCTGGCAACACGTCTAGAGTCTGCCTGACGACTATGATTTCCACAGACAAAACGGGGTTTGTTAAGGACTGACACACTTTCATAATGTCAGAGGGCTACTTGATATATTATACTCACCTTCATCCTCAGATTCCCTGGAATTGATCATTTCAATGGATGCCGAGAAGGCATTTGACTGTGTGGACTGGCCATATCTGTTTTACGCACTTGTTAATACATTTATTTCATGGATGCCGAAGAAGAAGAATATAATGCTATAGTTATACTTTGTCACCTCTGCTGGCATCTTTTTATTTATTAGCAATGGCCTTTATCTTGGGGTAGAATGGAGCAGAGTAGATCAGAGTTGTGATATATGGTCATTGTAATAAGTTCTGTCAATCTTCCTTACCTGTAGAGGCCACTCTCTTGGCTCCGGGGATGTAACATGGAAGATAAGTAAAAAACAGAGTTCAGTAAAAACATTATAGTCACGTTAACCTTCTGTCTTCATTAGTTATTAAATTATCATTGCAAGAATGACATAAATTAACATTTTAATTATTTAGGCCTAAAGGTTTTTCACGTCAGAGTCACCAGGCCTCTGAGACACCAAAACAGAAAAAAAAACACAGCGAAAAGTTGATGCATCTTTGACAGATTTTGGTTTGATTACTCAACAAAAAAATAGAACAAATAAAATATTATATCCAACTAAGATCCTTCTTAGTAGTCAGGCTATACAAAAACCTCCTACCTACATTTACAGCATATAGGCTCTATTACTGCAAGAAAAGTATAAGTTAAGTTTACAGTGAGGGCCGATTCAACAATCCATCCATCCATCCATTATCCAAGCCGCTTATCCAAATTTGGGTCGCGGGATACTGGAGCCTATCCCAGCAATCACTGGGCAGCAGGCGGGGAGACACCCTGGACAGGCCATCAATCCATCACAGGGCCGACACATTCACACCTAGGGACAATTTAGTATGACCGATTCACCTGACCTACATAGACACAGGGGGTTGATTTAAAAAAAAAAAAGCCCTTCAATATACAAGTATTGATCTTTTTGTTGCACAGTCGTTTTGTACCATATTGACAACTGATCATAAAGGGCACCATGTCTTGTATGTAAAGTTACACCCTTATAATGATTCAATTTAACCCCCTGACATATATGTTGCCGATATAAATGATTATAAATAATGAAGATGACTAGTCGGTTAACTTCTTTTTGCAGTGATCTTTGAGGCCTCTCACTTGTGTGGATCATGACATGTTGTTTGAGATCTCATTTTGAGCTGAACCATTTCCACAATCGTAGCACCTGAATAGCTTCTCCCCAGTATGAGACCTTACATGCGTTTGCAAACTTGACTTCTGGGTAAACATTTTCCCGCACATGGTACATCTGAATGGCTTCTCCCCTGTATGAGTCCTTAAGTGCCTATGAAAACTTGATTTCTGGGTAAACATTTTCCCACACATGGTGCATCCGAATGGCTTCTCCCCTGTATGAGTCCTTATGTGTATCTGCAAATCTGACTTCTGGGTAAACATTTTCCCACACGTAGTACATCTGAATGGCTTCTCCCCTGTATGAGTCCTTACGTGCCTTTGAAAATGTGACTTCTGGGTAAACATTTTCCCGCATGTGGTACATCCAAATGGCTTCTCCCCTGTATGGGTCCTTACATGCGTTTGCAAACTTGACTTCTGGGTATACATTTTCCCACACGTGGTACATCTGAATGGCTTCTCCCTTGCATGGGTCCATGTGTGAGTTTGCAAATTTGACTTCCGGACAAACATTTTCCCGCACATGGCGCATCTGAACGGCTTCTCCCCTGTATGGGTCCTTATGTGAATTTGCAAACTTGACTTCTGGGTAAACATTTTCCCGCAGGTGGTGCATCTGAATGGCTTCTCCCCTGTGTGAGTCCTTACATGCCTTTGAAAACTTGACTTCAGGGTAAAACATTTCCCGCACGTGGTGCATCTGAATGGCTTCTTCGCTGTGAGAGTCCTTGCATGCCTCTCCATGTTATACTTCCCAGTAAAATCTCTTCCATAAGTGGTGCATTTGAAATGCTTTTCCCCTGTGTGAAATTTCATGTGAATTTTGAAAATTTCCAAATTATGAAGCACTTTCCCACAAATCTTGCACTTGTAGGTCTTTTTGTGAGGTTTCAGACTTGCTTTCCTTGTTGAACACACTTCCTCACAGTGTTGGCGACTGCAAGTATGGTCAGCTTCACTCTTAGTTACATGAAAGCAGTTAGAGAGGGTATGGTGGTCACTTGTTGGTTCGGATATTAAAAAGTTGTCTTCTTTGGCATCCAGTTGTATCAGTTCAAATGAGGTGACAGCTGGGGACTCTATGTCTCCCTCTGTCTGGGTTTGGTAGAGTTGCGAGGGCAAAGGCTGATCTTTATCAAGATCATTTCCATCACAAAGATGGGTAAATATGGACTCAGAGGTATCAGCTACCTCCTGCAATGGAAGTTGGTCTTCCTGCGAACTGATCCAGAGTTCCTCTTGTTCCTCCTTGGCCAGAGTGGGGCTCCTCTCCTGCTCATGATGCTGCTGATCAGATAACTGTACAAAGTCTGGGAAGAGAGAAAAACAAAATAAACACTGTTATTTTGCACAAACAGCAATATAGTGTAAGGCGTACACTATATTGCTTAACAGCATACACTGTACGCTGTTAAGTGCCAGGAGGACTGCCTTGACTTGTACATTGGGGAAACTAAACAGATGCTGGCCAAGAGAATGATACAACACAGAAGAGCTAACACGTCAGGCCAGGACTCCGCAGTCTACACCCATGTACAGGCCAGTGGTCACTCTTTCAAGGATAAGGATGTGCACATCTTTGATAAGGAGGAATGCTGGTTTGAACGGGGAGTCAAAGAGGCCATCTATGTGAAGAGGGAACAACCATCCCTGAACCGAGGGGTGGAGGGCTAAGAATACATCTCTCGCCATCTTACAATGCCATGATTGCCAACGTTCCCAAATCCTCTGTGAATAGTACACATGGAAACGCTAGCTAATGGTCACGCCCATATTTGCATATGAAACTGATCGTTGGTTTCGGTCGTTATGCAACTGTATTGCTTATAAGGGTGGGGATACCTGCAGTCAGTTTAGACTGAAGAGGTCACTTAGATGAGTGATGAAGCATATCTGTCAATAAACGTATCCAGATGAACTGATTCACCTCTTTGATAGGGGCAAGTACTTCTGCAGAGTGGATGAGATTTCAACTACCAATATTATCAGGGCCAGGACTTGTTCTGGTTTTACAATGCTTAAAAGTATACACGACAGTGTGGACATTAAAAGGAGTGGCCAGGTGACTGGGTTTCAATAGAGTATTTTTTTTTAAAATAGCAGTTTCATTGCTAACATCATGCATGTGAAATCTGGAGGAAAACCTGTTAAGTTGTTGTGCCAGAACTTGAGCTCAAGTGAACCCATTCTAGTGTCACTCTCCTTATATTCAGTTAGCCCAACCATAGTCCTGATTCAGTGAGGACCAAGTATGGGGGTGGGGGGTGGGGGGGTTGGAACACATACAATAGCTTCTTTTTTTTTTGTAAGTTAAACAGCGGTTTAATGAATAATCTATGATTTGGCTGTGTCTGTCAATACTGCGACAACCGGCTGCAACCTACTATTAATTCATTATCCAAACTGCTGATCCTTACTCAGGGTCGCGGGAACGGAGCCTATCCCAACAGTCATTGGGCGCAGGTGGGGAGACACCCTGGACAGGTCACCAGACCATCACAGGGCCGACACACACATTCATACCTAGGGACAATTTAGTACCTGACCTACATGTCTTTGGACTGCGGGAGGAAACCGGAGCACTTGGAGGAAACCCACGCAGACACGGGGAGAACATGCAAACTCCACACAGAGGATGACCCCCCAAGGTTGGAAGACCCCGGGGCTGGAACCCAGGACCTTCTTGCTGTGAGGTGACCATGCTAACCAATGCGCCACTGTGCCGCCTCCCCAGGTTGCTACAGTAATAATTGTGCAATCTAGCTCAAAGGCATTATTCTTTTTAGCCTTTTGATGGATATAAACCAGGGGCATTTCCAGGATTTTAGGACAGTTGGAGCTTAGCTTGGACTTTTGTAGGGAAGTCCAGGGGATCATCCTCCAGATTTTTTTTTTACTTTTTATAAACAAGCTCCATTTGGATGGTTTTATTATGCCCTCTGGCGCCATATTTACATTCAAAATACAAGTTTTAATCACTGAAAAATTCAAATGTGTACCTCAAAAGCTGTCGTTTACTCCCCAGATTAATTATGAATCGTGATGCCAAAACACTAGTAGTTGTGAGTAATTATATTCATTCAATTTATTTTATGCATTTAGTCGTATTTTTGATTGTGTAGAGAGAGCACTTTGTAACCGTGTGTTTTCAAAAGTGCTATATAAATAAAACTTCACTTACTACTGAGTAGGAGCAGAATACTTCACCACTGCTATCATTAGACATTTATTGACACGCTACAGTACCATGCGAGAGACAAATATTAACATTAGTTTATTGGAATATTAAATGTTCCTTCACTCACACGCTCTCTCTCTCGCGCGGACACGCACGCACGCGCGCGCGCGCGCGCGCACACACACACACACACACACACACAGAGTTAGTATGGAACCCAGCATTTATTTCGACAGGCTGTTATGTGAGGAAGAGTAATGGGACATTCACACGCGTTAAGTTTTTTGTCGGGCTTCACAAAGGTTCACATTTAGCCCCGGCAAAATGACCCGGCGACGCCATGACATGAAACTACCGGCAAACAGATCTGTGTCGAGTCCCGCAGCGCATCAGCAATGAAGCCAAACGGAAAGGGACGCAGGGAGGTTTTGGCCATGGACGGCACACACGCACACTTGACTGTACGAACCTGTCCTGCGTAACGTGACGCTGGGCTGCAAGACTGTGTCCAGCAGTCTCCTCTGTCGGTGTATTTCTTCCTCTTGCTCCGCAAGCGTCTTCTCGAAAGCTCCTAAAATCTCCTCGGCTGCCGCGGTCAGTCGCTCGACAACGAACGATCTTAAAATATTGATGGTGGACATCGCAGACACAACGGCAACCAGTTGAACTCCGGCGGCAGCTTTCTTCTTCTTCTTCTTCGTGGTGTTTATTGGCGGTTGGCAAACAACGAATTGGTGCATTACCGCCCCCCGCTGGTATGTTGTGTGAATCAGAACGTCTATTATTTAAACCAGTGTTTCTCAACCGGGGGTCCGCGGACCCCTAGTGGTCAGTGGTGTAATTGCAAGGGGTCAGTGAAAATAAAATATCTTTAAGAAAAAGATCCTATGACATTTATAGAAATAGGATTATTTTACTCAAATGTGACTGAGACCTTTATCTACATAAACTATAAAGGGTAACAGGACTTTTTTCTCTAATTACATCTGTTTCACAAGTGTAATTTATTGTATTTTAATAAGAGATCTCGCTCCCGTTTGCATTGTTAAAAGTTACTGCATAAAAATTCTGTTGTTACATATATCTGAAAGTTACTGAATACATATTCTGTTTTGTTACATATATCTGAAAGTTACTGAATACATATTCTGTTTTGTTACATATATCTGAAAGTTACTGCATAAGAATTCTGTTTTGTTAACTATATCTAAGTTACAACTGAAAGCTCTTATGTTTGCCCCAAAGAGTGAATAAATGCTATAATGCAATTTAAAATGCAGTTTCTACTGTTTCTACAAATTGCAACCCCCCTCCCCCAAGATCAGGTGGAGGGGTCCTCAGGGTAGATCAAAAATACGCAGGGGGTCCAGGACCCCAAAAAGGTTGAGAACCACTGATTTAAACTACCCCCCTCCAAAAAAAGAATAGAATATCTGCTAAATCAAATTGTATTATTATTTTCCTGAGATTTTGAGTCAGACATCTTCTTTCTGCCTCATATTTCTGACAATATGTCATAACACGCGTCATCTGCCTTTATTGTGTTTGCCTGTTTTCGAAAAGTGTACTGTTTAGTCCGGTGTGTCCAAATCTGAGTCTTGAAATTATTGTCTCATCTGTCCTGTTCCGTCCTGTACCCCTCATTTCTCCCACTTTCCTTTGAGCTCTGTAAAACCATCATCCTTTCCTCTCTTCCTCCATTGCTTTTGCCACCTTTCCTTCATTCTGTGCTTAATAATGCTCTTTATTTTTGTCTTGTTTAAAGTAACTACCAAATCAATGTGATTATGCTTTGTAGCCTTCTTTGCAACCTTATCTGCTACTTCACTTCCCTCAATGCCAATGTGTGCCGGTACTCATAAAAATGATACTGTAAGACCCATCATTTGAATTCTATATAATGTTTGTTGTGCCTCCATTAGGATATCTGGTCTGCTGTCTGAATGACTGTATTGTAAACTGGTTAGCGATGAACTGGAGTCTGAACAAAGAATTGCTCTCAATGGTCTTCTTTCCTCTATCCACTGCACTGCTGACAATATTGCAAGCATTTCTGCTGTGTATACTGATATTTCCTCGTTGATCCTTTTCCCTACTTTAATGTGAAATTCTTGAACAATAAATGCTACTCCTACTTTACTTACTGAACGCTTTGATGCATCCATATAAATCTGGATGTAACTGTGGCAATTATCAATATAAGCCTCTATGGTATGTGAGTCCAAATTAAATTCTATTTTTATTCTTCTTTTTTAACAGTGTGAAATCTATGGTGGCATCTGGAAGTATCCAAGGTGGTATTGGACTAATGTTTAACTGATCTACTTCAAATTCTATTGCTTTCTGTGTTATTGTCCATCCAAAGCTTTTTGTTTCCCTCCTCTCCTTTTCCCAACAAGGGACTCAAGTGTCTAGTGTTGGATGATCCTGACTATGGCCCTGTAAATTAACCCAGTAGTTCAAGGACAGCTGTATCCTTCTCATTTCTAGTGGCACGTCTCCCATTTCCACCTGTAATGCTGCTGTTGGGGTTGTTTTAAATGCACCCGTGCATAGTTTCAAAGCCTCATATTGTATCTTCTCTCATGTTTTTTAGAGAAGTGTTTGCTGCTGACCCATACACCACACAACCATAATCTAACACTGACCTAATTAAACCACTGTATATGGCCTTCAAAGCAGTTCTATCTGCCCCCCATTCACTTCCAACTAGTAAACACCTCATTACATTTAGTACCTTCTTACATTTTTCCACTGCTTCCTGAATATGTATAAGCCATGTAATTCTTTTATCGAACCATGTCTTTAATTACTTAATGTTTCACTCTTTCGAATTCTTGATTATACAATTTTAGTTTTATTTCATTAGCAGTTCTTTTCCTTGTAAAGAACATCGTCTGTCTTGTCAACTGAAAATTTAAAACCCCATTTATAGGACCATTCTTCTACTTTCATAATAGCCCCCTGCAGTTTCTTTATAATGAATTCCACGTTTCCTCCCCTCTTCCAAACTGCCCCATCATCTGCAAAAAGCGAAAGGCCCATATCATTCTCCTTTCCCATAAATACGTCATTTACCATTATGGAAGACAATAAAGGGCTTACTATGCTTCGTTAAGGTGTTCCAATCTCAAGATCAAAATTTATTGAATATTTCTTCCCTATTTTAACTCATTCCTCTTCTCTCCAGTACATACCTCCACCTCTCCAGGCTCTCCTCAACCTGCACCCTACTCTCGCTACAGATCACAATGTCATCTGCAAACATCATAGTCCATGGAGACTCCTGCCTGATCTCGTCCGTCAACCTGTCCATCACCATTGCAAACAAAAAAGGGCTCAGAGCCGATCCTTGATGTAATCCCACCTCCACCTTGAACCCATCTGTCATTCCAACCGCACACCTCACCACTGTCACACTTCCCTCATACATATCCTGCACCACTCCTACATACTTCTCTGCAACTCCTGACTTCCTCATACAATACCACGCCTCCTCTCTCAGCACCCTGTCATATGCTTTCTCTAAATCTACCAAGGCACAATGTAACTCGTTCTGGCCTTCTCTATTCCTCCGGTCTTCTTCAGCACTGGCATACTGAGGACCATTATCTGAGACAACAACATCAGGAATGCCATGCCTTGCAAACATTGATTTCAGTGCAACTATGACACTGCTGCTAGTAGTAACTCTCAACTTGGTGATTTCTGGGAACTTTGAGAAATAGTCCACGCATAGCAGAAACTCAGATCCTCTCAAGGGAAAGAGATCAGTCTCTACTTTGTCCCACTGTCTACCACGGTCTGGTATTGAGTGTGAGAGTAACGGCTCTCTCGGATTGCTGTTCCTGTTCTCGTTATAAATCGCACACTGCGATACCATCTCCTCAATGTGTGAAGACACGTGTGGTCAATGCAGAATGTCTCTGGCTCTTTCTTTGCACTTAACAGTTCCGAAGTGGGACTCGTGGATTCTGTTAAGCATTTCTTGTCTTAGCTGATGTGGAACAATAAGCTTTGCTGCTTTGAACATCAGCCCATATGTGCTAGTGATTTCATCCCTAAATGTCCAAAAGGACTGAATTTCTTCTGGCACTGCACTTCTTTCTTTAGGCCATCCTCTTAATGTAACGTCTTTCGGTAGCTGCATTTCAGGGTCTTCTGCTGTTGCTATTCTGAATTTGTGTTTTTCCTCTGAAATGGGCAGCTGGGGTGTGATCGTGTTCACCTCTAATTCTTTCTCCAGCATATCTGGTTTATGCTCTTTGAGGAACGCTCGACTTAGCGCGTCTGCAATATGAAGTTCCTTGCCTGGCTGATAAGTGGCTTTAAGGCTGTATCTTTGCAGCTGAAGCAGCATCCTCTTCAGCCTCATAGGCGCTTGGTGTAAAGGCTTTTTAAAGATGCTTTCTTGTGGCTTGTGGTCACTCTCAACCTGAATGTCTTTTCCATAAATATACTTGTGAAATTTCTCACATCCGTAGAAAACAGCAAGTAGCTCCTTTTCTATTTGCGCATACCTATGCTGACAGTCAGTGAGTGCCCTTTATCCATAAGTTAAAAGTTGTCCATCCTGCAGGATGACTGCTCCGATGCCTCTGAGCTGGCATCTACTGACAGTGAGATTTGTTTGCTGACATCATAAATTTCAGAGTTGGAGCGTTGGTGACCAGCTGTTTGAGGTGTTCAAAGCTCATATTTTGTGTTTCCTCCCACCGCCATTCAGTGTCACCTTCTAGCAGCTTCCTTAAAAGAGCACTGATGTCTGACACTTAGGTATAAACTTGGCCAGATATTGGATCATCCCCATGAATCTCATCAGCTCCTGCTTATTCTGTGGTGGTGGCAGCTGTGTCACTGCTCTCACTTTTTCCTCATCCGGTCTCAGTCTGCTGGCGCTGAGTGTGTATGTCCAATGTATTTGATTTCTTTTGTCCTAAAAAAATATTTGTTTTTGTTAAGTTTCAGGGTGTGCTCCTTCGCTCTCCCCAACAAAATCCTCAGCCTGTGGTCATGCTCTTCCGTGGAGTCTCCCCAAACAAGTAAGTCATCAATGATGTTCACAACACCATCCAGACCCTCAATCACCTGCGCGATAGCCTGCTGGAACACCTCTGGTGCCGATGAAATCCCAAACAGCAACTGTATCTGCACCTTCCTATGGGAGTGTTAAAGGTGCACAGCTTTGAGCTTTCATCATCAAGTTTTATCTGCCACTCCTTGAAATGGAAATAAGGAACAGGGGCAGGGGTGGGGGTTGGATGAACGGGGCGGTGAGGGCATAACAAATGTAATATACCTTACACTATACACGCACACGCACGCACGCGCACACGTACACGCACACACACACACACATATATTATTTATATATATAGTTTATATATAATAAGGAACGATTCCTTATTTCAAGGAACGGTTGGCAACCCTATATCACGCTCCACTCTGATTGTGCCGATGAACGTTCCATTTTCACCCTCACGTAGCTCAATTGTATGCATTTTCTTTCCATGTTGGTGCTGCTGACCCTGTGCTCTGCACATCTTGGCAAACTGATTTTCTTGTGGCGGGAATTACACGTTTGGCCAATAGCAGGATATTTTTTTGGTTCCGTGTTTAAAGCCACGTCAGCTGCAACTTGACTCCTTTTGTTCAAGATTCCCTGTGTAGGCTTTAGCTTTGTTGTCTTTTGGTCTGACTGTTCTTATTCTGTTCATTTCAACGTCCTCTGTCAGTGCTTTAACTTGACTGAATTCACAGTCTGAGTTCCCAGTTGACTGAATTGAAAATTGAAAGTTTAACTTGACCGAATTCACAGCCCCTTTCGGTCCGTTTCTGGGCTCGTGTGAAGAACATATGCCGTATATATGGTAAGTTTTTTCTGGGCTCACAGTAGTCTTGAAACTTCCTCTTTGGCACGTCTATTTTTTCTCTCTCGTCGTCCCCAAAGACGTATTATTTACTGTGATCCCCCCTTCTCCCGAGACGTGAAGAAGCGTTGCACACTACACCTTCTCTGATTTCTCCGTGACGCCGCTGGCAGGACAGAAGAGCTCAAAGTGCTGAATCCAGTTTCTCCAGTTTTCGGCATGACTGCCTTGCAGACCCAAGTGTGGTGGAGGTTGAAACTGCGCCATTATCTTCTCCCGCCTTTACTTCTGACACCATGTTATGTGGACGACGCTTGACAACGGCGCATCACTGTAAACATAACGTGTATGGTTTTCCCCCGTGCAACCTACAGCTTATGTAGACGGGTTTCCTGTTTACAAACGTTACTGGGTGCGTGCGCAGCCAGGGGGCAAAACCGCTTTGGTAGCTCTCAAAAGATTATGAGAAGCATAATGTTTTGAGAGCTACCAAAGCGGCTCAACCAGGAAAATGTTCAGCATTTTCCACCCATCCTTTGGGCGGTTTGTGCAGTTTATTGCACAACAACTGCGTGTCATCTCTGCTGTATCTGAGCTCTATCTTGGTTAAAATATCTGCGCTGTAGCGGCTTTCGGCCCCCTAGTTGCGCGCGCATCTCTGTGATGACGCTGCACGGAAACCCTCCTATACATCCAGACAATCAACTCACGTCATTCACACATGCATATCCCGTACATCCATAACTACGGGAACCTAAAATGCACAGAGGCATATTACAGTCTTGTGGTGGACACGTATTGGGGACAGAATTCAACCCAGGAACTAAGGGTTAAGTCATGGTTGCCCTGGCAGGTTAACGCAGGGTTAAGTTATGGTTGTCCAGCCAGTTTTCTGGTTTTTCTTGCCACCTCCGCTCAGTCGAGCTGTGGTTTGGTTGTCTCTCTGATTTACCGAGGATTAAAGAAAGTTGCCTACACGGCTAAAGTGTGAACCTACGGTCTTCTCCGTTCCTTCGGCTCTACACTGGTGACCCCGACGTCGGTTTTCGGATAAGTTTTCTGAAACCACACACATTATGGCTACGAACGCCGTTGCAATTAAACTGCCGGAGTTTTGGGAGTCTTCCGCGGCTACATGGTTCGCGCAGGCTGAGGCACAGTTCGCGCTCAGAGACATAACAGCAGACGAGACCAGGTACTACTACGTAGTGGCAGCGCTGGGGGGCGCTACGGCTTCCAGGATAAGCGGTTTCATAACCAACCCACCGGCCGATGGTAAATACGCCGCACTTAAACATCTCCTCCTTGAAACTTTTGAACTGTCAACAACGGAGAGAGCACGTCGCCTCTTCGCAATTCAGGGCTTGGGAGATGGCAAACCATCGGAGCTAATGAGCAGGATGTTAAACCTACTGGGTCAAGAAAAGCCATGTTTCCTGTTTATGGAGCTGTTTCTGCGCAACATGCCGCCCCACGTCCAGACTGCGCTCGCTAACTCCACCATCACTGATCCCCGTGAGCTGGCAAAGGAGGCTGACCGATTCTTCGTCGCTACACAACGTTCCTCCCATGCCGGGGTGCTGGCTCCTACCTTCACTGGCCCCCCGCCGACATCGCGGGCGTGGCCCGACGGTGGCGCCACAGCATCAGACCGCTACAAGCCCTCTGGACTCTGTATGTACCACGCTCGATTTGGTGCGAAAGCTAAACGGTGCCGTTCCCCCTGCAACTACAGGCCGACGGGAAACGAGAGGGCCAACACTCAGTAGTGGCCATGAGTGTTGGCGATACGAGCAGGCTACTCTTCATCCTCGACACCATCTCCGGTCGGCGATTTCTTTGTGACACGGGCGCACAGAGAAGCGTGCTCCCTGCTACTGACGTCGACATCATGGGCGGGGAGCGGGGCCCCCAGTTGGCGACGGCTGACGGCAGCCCTATCCACACCTACGGCGTGAGGTCTGTAGAACTGTGTTTTGGTGGACAACGTTTCACGTGGGAGTTCGTCATGGCCAATGTAACGCTTCCCCTCCTCGGAGCTGATTTTTTGTGCGCTTACGGTTTGCTAGTGGACATTCAGAACAGCCGTCTGGTCGATGCCTTAACCTTCTCCTCCTTCGCATGTACGCGGAGGGAAGCGGCCTATGCAGGTCTAGCCAACTCTCTCTCAGAGGCAGACAAGTTCAACCGCCTCCTCGCTGAGTTCCCTGACCTCACCCAGCCTACCTTCTCTGCACCCACCGCTAAGCATGGGGTGGAGCATCACATTGCTACGAAGGGACCACCGGTCTACGCCAGAGCCAGGCGTCTCGACCCCGCCAAACTCGCCATTGCCAAGTCTGAGTTCGAGCACCTGGAACGCATGGGGATCATCCGCCGCTCTGACAGCCCGTGGGCGTCCCCACTCCACATCGTCGCTAAGCCTGATGGAGGTTGGCGCCCATGCGGGGACTACCGCCGACTAAATGACGCCACCACGCCCGACCGCTATCCTGTCCCGCATATCCAGGACTTTTCTGCAAACCTGTCTGGCAAATGCGTCTTCTCAAAAGTCGACCTGGTCCGTGGTTATCATCAAGTTCCCGTGCACCCCTCAGACATCCCCAAGACAGCGGTGACTACCCCATTCGGCCTATTTGAATTCCTACGAATGCCATTTGGACTCAAAAACGCGGCCCAGTCCTTTCAGCGGCTGATGGATTCAGTGCTCCGTGGCCTTCCTTTCATCTTCGTCTATTTGGACGACATACTCATCGCCAGCGCCTCCGAGGAAGAACACCTGTCCCATCTTCATGCCCTCTTCACACGCCTCAGCCAGCATGGGCTGATCGTCAACCCGGCGAAGTGCCGGTTCGGGCTGACAGCCATTGATTTCCTCGGGCACCGCATCACTGGGGACAGGGCAGTCCCCCTGCCCTCAAAGGTGGAAGCGGTGGCGGCCTTTCCGCGCCCCCAAACAGCTCGTGCGCTCAAGGAGTTCATCGGGATGGTGACATTCTACCACCGCTTCATTCCCCGAGCCGCCTTTATCATCCGGCCACTGTACGAGGCGCTGAAAGGCATGTCCCCCAACCAGGCGGTCGACTGGACAGCAGAGCGGGACCGTGCGTTCACCGAGACTAAAGCTGCGCTCTCCCAGGCTACCCTGCTAGCGCATCCTTCACCTACAGCGCCTATTTCCATAACCACGGATGCATCGGACTATGCTGTTGGTGCGGTTCACGAACAGTGGGTGGGGGGGGCTTGGCAGCCTTTGGCCTTTTTCAGTCGCCAGCTTACACCCCGAGAGCGCAAGTATAGTACTTTTGACAGGGAACTCCTCGGTCTCTGGCTCGCCGTCCGGCATTTCCGTTTCCTGCTAGAGGGCCGCGAGTTTACTGCGTACGTGGACCACAAGCCCCTCACGTTTGCCATGTCCAAGACGGCCGAGCCATGGTCCGCTCGCCAGCAGCGACATCTCTCCTACATTTCGGAATTCACTACCGACATCCAGCACGTCGCTGGTAAGTCTAACCAGGTAGCTGACTGCCTCTCTAGGGCAGTGATTGGAGCGGTCCACCTAGGCCTTGACTATGCACAGATGGCCGCTGACCAGGCCACGGACCCGAGCATCCTCCGTCTCCGGGCCTCCGATACGGGGCTCCGCCTGCAGGACGTTCCTTTCAGCGACACAGGTGTCACCCTCCTGTGTGACGTCTCCACAGGACAGCCCAGGCCCATCGTCCCGCACAGCTGGAGATGCCCCCTATTTGAAGCTGTGCACGGCCTCTCTCATCCAGGCGGTAAGCCATCCGTGCGCCTGACCTCTGCTAAGTTTGTGTGGGAGGGACTTAAGAGAGACGTGAAAGCGTGGGCCGACTCGTGTGTTGCCTGTCAGCAGGCTAAGATACACCGCCACATTAAGGCGCCCCTGGAACGCTTCGCAGTGCCGGAGAGACGATTTGACCATGTCCACGTCGACCTGGTTGGTCCCCTACCCCCCTCCCATGGGTTCACCTACCTCTTCACTGTGGTGGACAGGACTACGCGCTGGCCTGAAGCTGTTCCCCTGGCATCCACGACGTCTGCTGATGTGGCCCGGGCTTTTATTGGGTCGTGGGTCTCACGTTTCGGTACGCCTTCCGACCTTTCATCTGACCGTGGGCCACAGTTTACCTCAGAGCTATGGAATGCTGTGGGTGAGGCTCTGGGCGTCAAGCTTCATCGCACTACCGCCTACCACCCTCAGGCGAACGGCCTATGTGAGCGCTTCCACCGGTCCATGAAGGCTGCGCTTCGGGCTACTCTCAAGGACTGCAACTGGGTCGACAAGCTCCCATGGGTCATGCTGGGCCTGCGGACCGCCCCGAAGGAAGACCTACAAGCCTCCTCTGCGGAGCTGGTGTACGGCTAGCCGCTGCGAGTCCCAGGCGATTTCATGCCCAATGCAACGCGTCCCTGGTCAGCTGTGGACCAACGAGCCTCCTTGCTGGACGGGGTCAGAGCTTTCACACCCATCCCTACCGCCCAACACGGCTCTCCAGTGTCCCAGGTGCCCCCAGGTCTGCAGTCAGCGGACTACGTGTTCATCCGTCATGACGCACACCGCCCCCCTCTGCAACCCCCTTATGACGGCCCCTTCCGCGTCCTGGAACGGGGAACTAAGCACCTGGTGGTGGATTTTGGGGGCACGGCCGAGCATGTTTCAGTGGACCGAGTTAAACCCGCACACCTGGACTTGACGCAGCCGTTGGAGTTAGCCCAACTTCCTCGTCGCGGTCGTCCCCCGGCTCCGCCTCCTCCCCCAGTGGAGGCCCGAGCTGCCTCTTCTGCTCCTCAGGCCGACCTCCACATGCCCGCGTCAATGCCTCCCAGAGACACTCCGGCCCCTGTTATCCGGAGCCGCCGCGGACGGCCTGTCGGCCCCCGCGCCTGCCTGACTTCGATTACTAGGGCGAATTCTGGGGGGGCTCATGTGGTGGACACGTATTGGGGACAGAATTCAACCCAGGAACTAAGGGTTAAGTCATGGTTGCCCTGGCAGGTTAACGCAGGGTTAAGTTATGGTTGTCCAGCCAGTTTTCTGGTTTTTCTTGCCACCTCCGCTCAGTCGAGCTGTGGTTTGGTTGTCTCTCTGATTTACCGAGGATTAAAGAAAGTTGCCTACACGGCTAAAGTGTGAACCTACGGTCTTCTCCGTTCCTTCGGCTCTACACTGGTGACCCCGACGTCGGTTTTCGGATAAGTTTTCTGAAACCACACACATTATGGCTACGAACGCCGTTGCAATTAAACTGCCGGAGTTTTGGGAGTCTTCCGCGGCTACATGGTTCGCGCAGGCTGAGGCACAGTTCGCGCTCAGAGACATAACAGCAGACGAGACCAGGTACTACTACGTAGTGGCAGCGCTGGGGGGCGCTACGGCTTCCAGGATAAGCGGTTTCATAACCAACCCACCGGCCGATGGTAAATACGCCGCACTTAAACATCTCCTCCTTGAAACTTTTGAACTGTCAACAACGGAGAGAGCACGTCGCCTCTTCGCAATTCAGGGCTTGGGAGATGGCAAACCATCGGAGCTAATGAGCAGGATGTTAAACCTACTGGGTCAAGAAAAGCCATGTTTCCTGTTTATGGAGCTGTTTCTGCGCAACATGCCGCCCCACGTCCAGACTGCGCTCGCTAACTCCACCATCACTGATCCCCGTGAGCTGGCAAAGGAGGCTGACCGATTCTTCGTCGCTACACAACGTTCCTCCCATGCCGGGGTGCTGGCTCCTACCTTCACTGGCCCCCCGCCGACATCGCGGGCGTGGCCCGACGGTGGCGCCACAGCATCAGACCGCTACAAGCCCTCTGGACTCTGTATGTACCACGCTCGATTTGGTGCGAAAGCTAAACGGTGCCGTTCCCCCTGCAACTACAGGCCGACGGGAAACGAGAGGGCCAACACTCAGTAGTGGCCATGAGTGTTGGCGATACGAGCAGGCTACTCTTCATCCTCGACACCATCTCCGGTCGGCGATTTCTTTGTGACACGGGCGCACAGAGAAGCGTGCTCCCTGCTACTGACGTCGACATCATGGGCGGGGAGCGGGGCCCCCAGTTGGCGACGGCTGACGGCAGCCCTATCCACACCTACGGCGTGAGGTCTGTAGAACTGTGTTTTGGTGGACAACGTTTCACGTGGGAGTTCGTCATGGCCAATGTAACGCTTCCCCTCCTCGGAGCTGATTTTTTGTGCGCTTACGGTTTGCTAGTGGACATTCAGAACAGCCGTCTGGTCGATGCCTTAACCTTCTCCTCCTTCGCATGTACGCGGAGGGAAGCGGCCTATGCAGGTCTAGCCAACTCTCTCTCAGAGGCAGACAAGTTCAACCGCCTCCTCGCTGAGTTCCCTGACCTCACCCAGCCTACCTTCTCTGCACCCACCGCTAAGCATGGGGTGGAGCATCACATTGCTACGAAGGGACCACCGGTCTACGCCAGAGCCAGGCGTCTCGACCCCGCCAAACTCGCCATTGCCAAGTCTGAGTTCGAGCACCTGGAACGCATGGGGATCATCCGCCGCTCTGACAGCCCGTGGGCGTCCCCACTCCACATCGTCGCTAAGCCTGATGGAGGTTGGCGCCCATGCGGGGACTACCGCCGACTAAATGACGCCACCACGCCCGACCGCTATCCTGTCCCGCATATCCAGGACTTTTCTGCAAACCTGTCTGGCAAATGCGTCTTCTCAAAAGTCGACCTGGTCCGTGGTTATCATCAAGTTCCCGTGCACCCCTCAGACATCCCCAAGACAGCGGTGACTACCCCATTCGGCCTATTTGAATTCCTACGAATGCCATTTGGACTCAAAAACGCGGCCCAGTCCTTTCAGCGGCTGATGGATTCAGTGCTCCGTGGCCTTCCTTTCATCTTCGTCTATTTGGACGACATACTCATCGCCAGCGCCTCCGAGGAAGAACACCTGTCCCATCTTCATGCCCTCTTCACACGCCTCAGCCAGCATGGGCTGATCGTCAACCCGGCGAAGTGCCGGTTCGGGCTGACAGCCATTGATTTCCTCGGGCACCGCATCACTGGGGACAGGGCAGTCCCCCTGCCCTCAAAGGTGGAAGCGGTGGCGGCCTTTCCGCGCCCCCAAACAGCTCGTGCGCTCAAGGAGTTCATCGGGATGGTGACATTCTACCACCGCTTCATTCCCCGAGCCGCCTTTATCATCCGGCCACTGTACGAGGCGCTGAAAGGCATGTCCCCCAACCAGGCGGTCGACTGGACAGCAGAGCGGGACCGTGCGTTCACCGAGACTAAAGCTGCGCTCTCCCAGGCTACCCTGCTAGCGCATCCTTCACCTACAGCGCCTATTTCCATAACCACGGATGCATCGGACTATGCTGTTGGTGCGGTTCACGAACAGTGGGTGGGGGGGGCTTGGCAGCCTTTGGCCTTTTTCAGTCGCCAGCTTACACCCCGAGAGCGCAAGTATAGTACTTTTGACAGGGAACTCCTCGGTCTCTGGCTCGCCGTCCGGCATTTCCGTTTCCTGCTAGAGGGCCGCGAGTTTACTGCGTACGTGGACCACAAGCCCCTCACGTTTGCCATGTCCAAGACGGCCGAGCCATGGTCCGCTCGCCAGCAGCGACATCTCTCCTACATTTCGGAATTCACTACCGACATCCAGCACGTCGCTGGTAAGTCTAACCAGGTAGCTGACTGCCTCTCTAGGGCAGTGATTGGAGCGGTCCACCTAGGCCTTGACTATGCACAGATGGCCGCTGACCAGGCCACGGACCCGAGCATCCTCCGTCTCCGGGCCTCCGATACGGGGCTCCGCCTGCAGGACGTTCCTTTCAGCGACACAGGTGTCACCCTCCTGTGTGACGTCTCCACAGGACAGCCCAGGCCCATCGTCCCGCACAGCTGGAGATGCCCCCTATTTGAAGCTGTGCACGGCCTCTCTCATCCAGGCGGTAAGCCATCCGTGCGCCTGACCTCTGCTAAGTTTGTGTGGGAGGGACTTAAGAGAGACGTGAAAGCGTGGGCCGACTCGTGTGTTGCCTGTCAGCAGGCTAAGATACACCGCCACATTAAGGCGCCCCTGGAACGCTTCGCAGTGCCGGAGAGACGATTTGACCATGTCCACGTCGACCTGGTTGGTCCCCTACCCCCCTCCCATGGGTTCACCTACCTCTTCACTGTGGTGGACAGGACTACGCGCTGGCCTGAAGCTGTTCCCCTGGCATCCACGACGTCTGCTGATGTGGCCCGGGCTTTTATTGGGTCGTGGGTCTCACGTTTCGGTACGCCTTCCGACCTTTCATCTGACCGTGGGCCACAGTTTACCTCAGAGCTATGGAATGCTGTGGGTGAGGCTCTGGGCGTCAAGCTTCATCGCACTACCGCCTACCACCCTCAGGCGAACGGCCTATGTGAGCGCTTCCACCGGTCCATGAAGGCTGCGCTTCGGGCTACTCTCAAGGACTGCAACTGGGTCGACAAGCTCCCATGGGTCATGCTGGGCCTGCGGACCGCCCCGAAGGAAGACCTACAAGCCTCCTCTGCGGAGCTGGTGTACGGCTAGCCGCTGCGAGTCCCAGGCGATTTCATGCCCAATGCAACGCGTCCCTGGTCAGCTGTGGACCAACGAGCCTCCTTGCTGGACGGGGTCAGAGCTTTCACACCCATCCCTACCGCCCAACACGGCTCTCCAGTGTCCCAGGTGCCCCCAGGTCTGCAGTCAGCGGACTACGTGTTCATCCGTCATGACGCACACCGCCCCCCTCTGCAACCCCCTTATGACGGCCCCTTCCGCGTCCTGGAACGGGGAACTAAGCACCTGGTGGTGGATTTTGGGGGCACGGCCGAGCATGTTTCAGTGGACCGAGTTAAACCCGCACACCTGGACTTGACGCAGCCGTTGGAGTTAGCCCAACTTCCTCGTCGCGGTCGTCCCCCGGCTCCGCCTCCTCCCCCAGTGGAGGCCCGAGCTGCCTCTTCTGCTCCTCAGGCCGACCTCCACATGCCCGCGTCAATGCCTCCCAGAGACACTCCGGCCCCTGTTATCCGGAGCCGCCGCGGACGGCCTGTCGGCCCCCGCGCCTGCCTGACTTCGATTACTAGGGCGAATTCTGGGGGGGCTCATGTGGTGGACACGTATTGGGGACAGAATTCAACCCAGGAACTAAGGGTTAAGTCATGGTTGCCCTGGCAGGTTAACGCAGGGTTAAGTTATGGTTGTCCAGCCAGTTTTCTGGTTTTTCTTGCCACCTCCGCTCAGTCGAGCTGTGGTTTGGTTGTCTCTCTGATTTACCGAGGATTAAAGAAAGTTGCCTACACGGCTAAAGTGTGAACCTACGGTCTTCTCCGTTCCTTCGGCTCTACACTGGTGACCCCGACGTCGGTTTTCGGATAAGTTTTCTGAAACCACACACATTATGGCTACGAACGCCGTTGCAATTAAACTGCCGGAGTTTTGGGAGTCTTCCGCGGCTACATGGTTCGCGCAGGCTGAGGCACAGTTCGCGCTCAGAGACATAACAGCAGACGAGACCAGGTACTACTACGTAGTGGCAGCGCTGGGGGGCGCTACGGCTTCCAGGATAAGCGGTTTCATAACCAACCCACCGGCCGATGGTAAATACGCCGCACTTAAACATCTCCTCCTTGAAACTTTTGAACTGTCAACAACGGAGAGAGCACGTCGCCTCTTCGCAATTCAGGGCTTGGGAGATGGCAAACCATCGGAGCTAATGAGCAGGATGTTAAACCTACTGGGTCAAGAAAAGCCATGTTTCCTGTTTATGGAGCTGTTTCTGCGCAACATGCCGCCCCACGTCCAGACTGCGCTCGCTAACTCCACCATCACTGATCCCCGTGAGCTGGCAAAGGAGGCTGACCGATTCTTCGTCGCTACACAACGTTCCTCCCATGCCGGGGTGCTGGCTCCTACCTTCACTGGCCCCCCGCCGACATCGCGGGCGTGGCCCGACGGTGGCGCCACAGCATCAGACCGCTACAAGCCCTCTGGACTCTGTATGTACCACGCTCGATTTGGTGCGAAAGCTAAACGGTGCCGTTCCCCCTGCAACTACAGGCCGACGGGAAACGAGAGGGCCAACACTCAGTAGTGGCCATGAGTGTTGGCGATACGAGCAGGCTACTCTTCATCCTCGACACCATCTCCGGTCGGCGATTTCTTTGTGACACGGGCGCACAGAGAAGCGTGCTCCCTGCTACTGACGTCGACATCATGGGCGGGGAGCGGGGCCCCCAGTTGGCGACGGCTGACGGCAGCCCTATCCACACCTACGGCGTGAGGTCTGTAGAACTGTGTTTTGGTGGACAACGTTTCACGTGGGAGTTCGTCATGGCCAATGTAACGCTTCCCCTCCTCGGAGCTGATTTTTTGTGCGCTTACGGTTTGCTAGTGGACATTCAGAACAGCCGTCTGGTCGATGCCTTAACCTTCTCCTCCTTCGCATGTACGCGGAGGGAAGCGGCCTATGCAGGTCTAGCCAACTCTCTCTCAGAGGCAGACAAGTTCAACCGCCTCCTCGCTGAGTTCCCTGACCTCACCCAGCCTACCTTCTCTGCACCCACCGCTAAGCATGGGGTGGAGCATCACATTGCTACGAAGGGACCACCGGTCTACGCCAGAGCCAGGCGTCTCGACCCCGCCAAACTCGCCATTGCCAAGTCTGAGTTCGAGCACCTGGAACGCATGGGGATCATCCGCCGCTCTGACAGCCCGTGGGCGTCCCCACTCCACATCGTCGCTAAGCCTGATGGAGGTTGGCGCCCATGCGGGGACTACCGCCGACTAAATGACGCCACCACGCCCGACCGCTATCCTGTCCCGCATATCCAGGACTTTTCTGCAAACCTGTCTGGCAAATGCGTCTTCTCAAAAGTCGACCTGGTCCGTGGTTATCATCAAGTTCCCGTGCACCCCTCAGACATCCCCAAGACAGCGGTGACTACCCCATTCGGCCTATTTGAATTCCTACGAATGCCATTTGGACTCAAAAACGCGGCCCAGTCCTTTCAGCGGCTGATGGATTCAGTGCTCCGTGGCCTTCCTTTCATCTTCGTCTATTTGGACGACATACTCATCGCCAGCGCCTCCGAGGAAGAACACCTGTCCCATCTTCATGCCCTCTTCACACGCCTCAGCCAGCATGGGCTGATCGTCAACCCGGCGAAGTGCCGGTTCGGGCTGACAGCCATTGATTTCCTCGGGCACCGCATCACTGGGGACAGGGCAGTCCCCCTGCCCTCAAAGGTGGAAGCGGTGGCGGCCTTTCCGCGCCCCCAAACAGCTCGTGCGCTCAAGGAGTTCATCGGGATGGTGACATTCTACCACCGCTTCATTCCCCGAGCCGCCTTTATCATCCGGCCACTGTACGAGGCGCTGAAAGGCATGTCCCCCAACCAGGCGGTCGACTGGACAGCAGAGCGGGACCGTGCGTTCACCGAGACTAAAGCTGCGCTCTCCCAGGCTACCCTGCTAGCGCATCCTTCACCTACAGCGCCTATTTCCATAACCACGGATGCATCGGACTATGCTGTTGGTGCGGTTCACGAACAGTGGGTGGGGGGGGCTTGGCAGCCTTTGGCCTTTTTCAGTCGCCAGCTTACACCCCGAGAGCGCAAGTATAGTACTTTTGACAGGGAACTCCTCGGTCTCTGGCTCGCCGTCCGGCATTTCCGTTTCCTGCTAGAGGGCCGCGAGTTTACTGCGTACGTGGACCACAAGCCCCTCACGTTTGCCATGTCCAAGACGGCCGAGCCATGGTCCGCTCGCCAGCAGCGACATCTCTCCTACATTTCGGAATTCACTACCGACATCCAGCACGTCGCTGGTAAGTCTAACCAGGTAGCTGACTGCCTCTCTAGGGCAGTGATTGGAGCGGTCCACCTAGGCCTTGACTATGCACAGATGGCCGCTGACCAGGCCACGGACCCGAGCATCCTCCGTCTCCGGGCCTCCGATACGGGGCTCCGCCTGCAGGACGTTCCTTTCAGCGACACAGGTGTCACCCTCCTGTGTGACGTCTCCACAGGACAGCCCAGGCCCATCGTCCCGCACAGCTGGAGATGCCCCCTATTTGAAGCTGTGCACGGCCTCTCTCATCCAGGCGGTAAGCCATCCGTGCGCCTGACCTCTGCTAAGTTTGTGTGGGAGGGACTTAAGAGAGACGTGAAAGCGTGGGCCGACTCGTGTGTTGCCTGTCAGCAGGCTAAGATACACCGCCACATTAAGGCGCCCCTGGAACGCTTCGCAGTGCCGGAGAGACGATTTGACCATGTCCACGTCGACCTGGTTGGTCCCCTACCCCCCTCCCATGGGTTCACCTACCTCTTCACTGTGGTGGACAGGACTACGCGCTGGCCTGAAGCTGTTCCCCTGGCATCCACGACGTCTGCTGATGTGGCCCGGGCTTTTATTGGGTCGTGGGTCTCACGTTTCGGTACGCCTTCCGACCTTTCATCTGACCGTGGGCCACAGTTTACCTCAGAGCTATGGAATGCTGTGGGTGAGGCTCTGGGCGTCAAGCTTCATCGCACTACCGCCTACCACCCTCAGGCGAACGGCCTATGTGAGCGCTTCCACCGGTCCATGAAGGCTGCGCTTCGGGCTACTCTCAAGGACTGCAACTGGGTCGACAAGCTCCCATGGGTCATGCTGGGCCTGCGGACCGCCCCGAAGGAAGACCTACAAGCCTCCTCTGCGGAGCTGGTGTACGGCTAGCCGCTGCGAGTCCCAGGCGATTTCATGCCCAATGCAACGCGTCCCTGGTCAGCTGTGGACCAACGAGCCTCCTTGCTGGACGGGGTCAGAGCTTTCACACCCATCCCTACCGCCCAACACGGCTCTCCAGTGTCCCAGGTGCCCCCAGGTCTGCAGTCAGCGGACTACGTGTTCATCCGTCATGACGCACACCGCCCCCCTCTGCAACCCCCTTATGACGGCCCCTTCCGCGTCCTGGAACGGGGAACTAAGCACCTGGTGGTGGATTTTGGGGGCACGGCCGAGCATGTTTCAGTGGACCGAGTTAAACCCGCACACCTGGACTTGACGCAGCCGTTGGAGTTAGCCCAACTTCCTCGTCGCGGTCGTCCCCCGGCTCCGCCTCCTCCCCCAGTGGAGGCCCGAGCTGCCTCTTCTGCTCCTCAGGCCGACCTCCACATGCCCGCGTCAATGCCTCCCAGAGACACTCCGGCCCCTGTTATCCGGAGCCGCCGCGGACGGCCTGTCGGCCCCCGCGCCTGCCTGACTTCGATTACTAGGGCGAATTCTGGGGGGGCTCATGTGGTGGACACGTATTGGGGACAGAATTCAACCCAGGAACTAAGGGTTAAGTCATGGTTGCCCTGGCAGGTTAACGCAGGGTTAAGTTATGGTTGTCCAGCCAGTTTTCTGGTTTTTCTTGCCACCTCCGCTCAGTCGAGCTGTGGTTTGGTTGTCTCTCTGATTTACCGAGGATTAAAGAAAGTTGCCTACACGGCTAAAGTGTGAACCTACGGTCTTCTCCGTTCCTTCGGCTCTACAGTCTCAAGGTTCAGTGTTGGGACCATCGTTGTTTATTTTGTACATTAATAATGTATGTGAGGTTTCCAAAACACTAAAAGTAATTCTATTTGCAGATGACACAACCTTACTTTGCAGTGGGGACAACTTGGAACAACTTTTGGAAACAGTAGGAAATGAACTGAAGAAACTAAAGAGTTGGTTTGATTAAAACCAACCAAACTTAGCAAATTAAGCAAAACAAAATTTATAATATTTGGGAATCGGTCAACAAACTCGAACAAGAAGCTCGTGATAAATGATGTAGAAATCGAAAGTGTCAGAAATCAAATTTCTTGGAGTAATAATAGACAATTAATTATGTTGGAAGCCACATATAAAGTATATTAAAGCAAAAATATCAAAGTCAGTTCCAATACTTTATAAAGTCAACGATCTCCTGCACGAACCAGCACTATACACCTTGTACTGCTCCTTCATACTTCCATACATCACCTCCTGTGTGGAGGTGTGGGGCAACACATACAAAACAAACATACCTTCAATCTTTATCCTTCAAAAAAAGCGCCATAGGAAGTGTAAACAAGACCACTTACAGAGAGCCTGCAAACCCACTCTTTATCAAACTGAAAGCACTAAAATTTAAGGATTTGGTTGACTTCAAAACAATTCACATCATGTACAGAGCAAAAAATCAGCAGTTACGAAATAGTGTCCAAAAGTTGTTCCAGATGAGGGAAAGTAAACAAGATCTCAGAGGAATATGTGCATTCAAAAAGCAACTAGTGAGGACAAATGCAAAACTTTATTGTATAACCATCAGAGGAGTTAATGTATGGAACAACTGTAGAAAAGAAATGCAGATGCATTGGCTTTTCTTTTCCTTTTTCCACTTTTGTTTTGCTTTGAAAGTTTTATTTGGTTGGATTTGATTGATAACGTATAAGAAAGGGGTCAGACCAGAAAAGTTCTTTACTTCATCCTACGCCCTTTTCCAACATGGTCCAGTTATCACTTGTGTTGTTACAGAGAACTTGCAAAATATGTTCACTGTTATTTCCATTTGTTCTTGTATTCTTGTCTATATATTTTATTTTGTTATTTTAACATGTTCTAAATAAAATAAACCAATATCAACAAGAAGAGAGAGCCACCCGAGATGTATGTGCATCACTCAGAATTCCAATGTGAGTACTGTATTTTTTTTATTTATTGGGATTGTTTTCTGACGCCACTGCTCCTTCACTGTTTAAGATAGACACAACATACCGCTTTAATATAGCGACTCTACAACTGTCCCGTTTACTGCAATTCCTAAACACTCACTAATTGCCCCATTACACGTTCCCCACTTATAACTACTTAAAGTTGTCAACTACCCCAGTGCAGTTACTCCACTCACTGAAACTACTCCACACTCATCAAACCACTGCAGCTGCCCCACTAACATCCTAAATCCCTAACTGGACATTCTATTGCATTCTGAAGATACTACCCAACATTGGATTCAACTATGACTACCCCAGACTGAACTGAAATGTCTTGTGTTTCAGGCTCAAGCCAACAGAAGTGGCCTTCTTAACAGAATACTCAGCAACCATGAGTCCAATGGCCAAGGCCATCAATATTTTACAGGCTGAAACCAACGTGGGATGGCTTCTTCCCACTCTGATTCAGTTGAAGACAAAACTGGACCGGATCAAACCCCCCTTAAGGTTTTCCAAGCCACTTGCTGATACCATTCAACTGGGGTTTGATGAACCGCTTCGGCAAAATCTTGGAAGACCCAGAACTGATTGCAGCCGCCATTTTGCTGCCAAAATTCAAAACGTTGTGGACCAAAGATGAATCCATACTCAAAAAGGATAAGGGAAAGCCTGTTTCTTTTGAACAGATATTTTGTATTTATTTTCAGAGACCTGTATAATGATGTGTACTGAGCAGTGAAAGCAGTTCATGCATTAAACCTCACATTAAATGGGAGGTTCACCGATATAATGATTTATTTGTACCATATGATCAGTTCATTGCTTGACCAATTCAATACCAATGTCCTTGTAATGGCCAGAGTTGGCTGGTCTCGTAGCCCCACTCCATTCCTCTTATTGAAGGTTAGGGAGGACAGGGAGGATAAGAGAATGATTGAAAAAAAAATTAACACAACCTATGCAGTAGATTGACACACACAATAATGCAAATAAGAATGGAACAATATACCACAATAGGCTGCATGCATTCTATGAAAATACAGCTTGCGTTGCAAGCATCCCTGAGGCGGAAGCTTTATGTCTCAATTATCTGTGTAGAATGATATCATGGCTATTTGCCAAATGATAACTACATATGAGATTAGAACTAGGAAAATATGTACTTTAGTCATCACTGACTAATGTTTTGAATGCCATTCTCTTCAATTTCTGCATGTGTATGAAACATGCATTGTTTTTCAGGGCTGGACTACATCAGTCTGGACATGGAGACCTTGCATCCCATCAGTAACTTGCATACCACCCCTTCTGATGATGACGACTTTTTCTCATCCATCAAGTTGAACGCACAAGAAAGCTCCAAAGAACTTGAGGGATATTTGGCATGCTCTGCTGACCACACTAGTCTGCTGAAGACCTTCCCCTCCATCTGCACGGTGTACATCAAGTTAAACGCACCCCTTCCTGCCTCAGCAGCGTGTGAGTGGCTGTTTAGTATCACAGGACTTCTATTTAGCCCCAGGAGAGCCAGGATGGACTCCAGCAATTTTAAAATAAGCTTTTGCTGAAGCTGAACAGAAGCTTTTACAGCTTTAAATAGTAAGGTCTTACAAATGAGCTGGCCAGTCAAATCCCATGTAGCCAAATAGTATCTTTTGAAGATATTTCAAGTTAAAGGGATGGTTCACCCTCATTGAACAATTCTTAAATAGTTGTCTTACCTTGCATCTTTCATGCAGCTAATGTTATAGAACATGGCTACTGCGAGCTCAACCCCTATACTGCATTAAGGTGCTTCATTCATTTATCTATCCACCAAGCCTACCGCCACTCTTCCACCCACTTCCCTTTCTGACTGCTTACTAGAAATTAATTCCTGGTTTTCATACCACTTCCTCAAACCTAATAGTGATAAAACCGAGGTCCTCCTAGGTACTAAATCTACTTTGGCGAAACCTGATAGTTTTCCCCTAACTATTGACAATTCTATAGTTCCTCCATCACCTCAGGTTAAGAGTCTGGGTGTCATCTTGGACAGCACATTATCTTTTGAAGCTCACATCAACAATGTTACTAGGTCTGCATACTTCCACCTATGCAATATTAATCGTCTTCTCCCGTCACTTACACCTAGCAGCACCGCCATACTTATTCACACCTTGGTTACATCCCGTATTAACTACTGCAATTCTATCCGCTTTGGTCTTCCCCTCAAGTGTCTTCATAAACTTCAATTGGTCCAGAATTCAGTTGCCCGTATCATTACCAGAACTCCTTCAATAGATCATATCACTCCTGTTCTTCAGCAACTCCATTGGCTCCCTGTTAAATACCATATTGACTTCCAGATCCTGCTTCTCACCTTTAAGGCCCTTAATAACATAGCTCCTTCATATCTTTCTGAACTCCTTCATAGCCACACTACCTTCTGCTCTCTCAGATCCTCTTCTGCTCTCCAACATGCAGCAGAGATCTCTCCTACGCCTCATATCCTTACAATTAATGTCTCTGCACATAACTGCATCTCTAAGCAGATGTATATTACCCAAGGTTTCATCTGTACGGGCATGATAGGCTAAGATGTCCTCCTTTGTAAGAGCTGACCAGTTCAACCTTTCTGCATTATCACTATCTCCACTACTAGACAGCACAGGCAGATGTTCAACATTTACAGCCATAGCAAGAGGTATGTGATCAGTCTTTGGCATACTGCGCAACGAGGCATGTGCATCAGCAGTGCAAATACAGTGGTCCAGCCATGACGTAGTGTGCCAGGCCTCACTTATGTATGTAAAAGTATTTGTAGGCAACAAGACTTTGCTTGACAATATAAGATTATTATCTTGACAGAACTTAACCATATGATTAGCAAATAACGAATTCCTGTCTGAGATATCAGCATTCAGATCCCCAATGACATACACACTGGAAGAAGTATTAGCTTGAATAAAGGAATTGATGAATGCAAGCCTATTTAAATATTCATCCTCATTCTGCTGGCATTCATAAGGTATATACACATTTAGGATAAAGAATTCCCTGTCATTGTGAGTAAACTGTATTGCAATGCACCAGTCAACACCAAGCCTAACCACATTTATCAGTGAGTCAAGCTTCTTATTCCACAGAATAGCCACACCCCCTGGTATCCTGCCTCTGACTATTCCCACGCCAAGGTCAGTTGTAGACTCCCCAGCCCCATGAAAGTTCCCATTGAAGGAGTTTAGTTTTTCCAGCTCTTGCTTTGCTAAAAATGTCTCTTGCATACATAGTATGTCACAGTTCTCCAAAAGGTTTTCAACAGCTATGCGGCGAGCTTTATCCCCTGCGCTCTGGCCCAAACGCAGGCCACGAGAGTTGTATGACAAAACCCGAATGTTCATTTAGCAACACTAGTAAGTGATCATATCACCAGCAGGCATACTCATTCCCCCCGCAACAGAAGCAGTGTTTGACCCTATAACTCCGCCCCTGCGTGGCTCATAATAGCGCCAGACAAGTGCCCCTTCAGGCCAGAGCTCCGGATTGTACATTTCTCCAACCTCATTGAAATCTTATGTATAAATTTATTTGCCGGCTTAATGACTGATAATGTAATCATCAACAGTTTGACTAATATAAGATTCAGTGCCACATGCTACCAATCCCGGCTGTGGGACCACTGGTATAGCTGCCTTCTTTTAACACACTGACTTGTTCCATTTATGTTATTTTATTGTGTTTACTCTGTGTATTGTCTAGGGATTGTCTTTTACCTATTTGTCTTTGTCTGTTATGGACCCTGAGTCTGCAATAAAGTTTTGAATTGAATTGAATTATTGAGTACCAAAAGTTGTTGTTCATGAGGGGGACAAAATTCAAGAAACTGACCGAAAACGCCGGAAAAATGGCTTGTGAACCATCGTCTGTGGTCGGGAGGAGCGGAGTCAGATAACGCGCGTGTCTGCAGTGACCACTTAATCAAAAATCACTCTTCATAACATAAGATCATGTCCAACATGTCTTACTTTCTGTTTATACCTTTCTATCCTAATATCATGTAAACTAGCACAGTTCGGGCTAAACTAGCTCCATCTCGTCCATTCTGCTTTTCACTTTCTGCCCTCCATCTGAATCTTGTGCGTCATCATAATCACGTGACTGCAAAATACTAAAGGATGAAAAGCAAGAGGAAAAAAACCCTAATAATAGCACTCGATCCTCCTCATTATGCCAATTTCTTACAAACAATGGTTTATATTTCTGCACCCCAATACTGAATAAATTCTTAAGATTAAATACTCCCACCCCAAATATCTTGAGTTCCTTCTTCAGCTTTTCTCTATGTTTTGAGTATTTCTGGCAGTGACAAATAACATGCTCAACAGTTTCTTCTGATCCACATTCACAAAGTCCTCATGAATGCCCCCCTAATAGGTGCATTGTTCCATTTAATCCTGTGTCCTAACCTCAATCTTGAAATGACTGCTTGTTCCCTAGAATTTTTCCCTACTGATATCCTCCCTCCCACTTTTGGTTTTATTTTATACAAGTGACGGCCCTTGTGTCCCTCGTCCCATAACCCTTGCCAAGCTGTCATGATTTTGCTCCTTATTATTATTTTAATTTCAGCTCTGCTGATGGGCACCTTCATGACTCTATCCTGCTTCAGGACTGGTTAAGCCGGTGAGTCCGCCATGTCATTCCCCTCTATACCGCTATGAGCTGGAATCCACATAAACTGAACTGCTGTCTCTGCTTGATGTAGTCTGAGTAGTGTCTCATAGATTTCGTAGATGATCTCTGGTCTGTATTGAGATGACATGGACTGTAATGATACCAGAGCTGACAATTAATCTGAACACACTATGACCTTTTTAAGCTTGTTTTGCTCTACCCACTGTAATGCCAATGCAATAGCCAATATCTTGGTTGTATATCCTGTTAAGTGATCTGGCGTTCTTTCCTTGATATGTATATCTAACGCTGGGATAACATAAGCTAGTCCTTTGTTTCCTTTTCTTTCTTTTTTTTTGGTTCCTTTGATCCATCTGTATATATTGGAGTGAATGACTGATGTATTGTGTTTAATCTGCTGTCCACTATCTCTGCCCCATTACCTCTTCCTTTCACTCTCTTAATTTCTTCTTGAATATAGCAATCTAATATCACAGGGGATAATAACCATGGTGGAGTCACCGGGTATGACACTGGAACAATAACCTCTCCCATGTAATCCAATTTCTTCACCCATTTTATTTGCTGCTCAAGCAAAACATTCTCCCTTTGCTTTCCCACTTTCCCAACATGGTTTGAGGGCCTTCACAGTAGGATCTTCCTTATGCTCTTGTAGATTTGTCCAATAGTTCACCATGTTCTGCTTATACCTTAACGTCAATGGCATCTCTCCCATTTCCACTTGAATGGCTATATTAGAAGACGTCTTAATAGCCCCACAGCATAATCTCAGTGCCAGAGTTTGTATCACTTCGAGCTTTTTTAATTGTGATTTTGCTGCTGACCTGTACACTACACTTGCATAATCAAACACTGATGTTATTAACACAACATAAATGGTCATCAAAGTGCTCCTATTTGCTTCCCATTCTGACCCCGTCAAACATCTCATTACATTGAGAACCATCTTGCATTTTTTTATGTATATTATTAATATGATCCCTCCAGGTCATCTTTGTGTCAAATAAAACCCCAGAAACCGAAAAGTCTTTACTTGCTCTTAAGTGTTCCCCATACATCTTTATACCTGCTTCCCTTATTTTCTTCCTACTAAACACCACAACCTTTGTCTTTTCTACAGAAAACTTAAATCCCCATGAGTGTGACCATTTCTCTACCACCAAAATTGCTTCTTGAATCTTCCCTCTAAGTAGTGCTAAATTCTTCCCCCTCTTCCATAAAGCCTCATCATCAGCAAACGGTGACTTCCCAATGTCTGAATTAATATCAGCAAATACGTCATTAATCATAATAGAAAAAAGGATTGGGCTGATAACACTGCCATGAGGAGTTACGTTATCTACCATGTATTTATTAGATAATGCTGTTCCAATTTTAACTTGAATAAATCTATCAAATACATTTTTTTGATCCAATTAAAAGTTTTTCCAGTTATTCTAGTTTTTCCTAACTTCATCAACAATCCCTCTTTCCATACCATATCATAAGCTTTCTCTATATCAATGAACACTGCCATCACTGATTCATTATTAGCTTGGGCTTTTCTAATTTCAGTTTCCAGACAAACTATTGGATCCATTGTTGCTCGACCTTTCCTTAAATCCACTTTGGTAAGGGGATAATAACCCTCTAGTTTCTATATGGAATGTCATTCTCTCTGTAATCATCCTTTCCATTATTTTCCCTACGTGTGAAGTGAGTGCAATTGGTCTGTAGCTTGTTGGACTTGTTGGGTCCTTTCCTGGTTTTATTGTAGGTATAATGACAGCCTCTTTCCAACTGGTACGTAATCTTCCCTCTTCCCAAACTTTATTATATATTTCTAGAAGCCTCATTTCTGTCCGAGTTCCTAAATGTTTTAACCAAAGGAATTGAATCAAGTGCAACTGGACTTGGTATATATCCGTGAAGACGTTTCGCCTCTCATCCAAGAGGCTTCATCAGTTCGTGCCTTTCTGACTAGACCAGGCTAGGCTAGCTTGGTCTAGTCAGAAAGGCAGGGTGTCTGGGGCGCACAGAACTGTGCCCAATGGAAAATCTGAAGAAACAAATTAGACAGCAGCCTCAGGTCATCTGCTCACCAAAAGTTTGAGGGCTTACATAAGGTATCGTTTGGCCGGTGCCCCTCACCCAGGAAGTATATGTATTCAGACAGAAATCAACCAAATACCCATTTGGAACCTATATTTAATGGCTGCTGACAGGCGCTTATAGACTGAAAAACACTTATTTCATAATTATTTGCATTATACAACTTATTAGTAGGTTGCACAATTATTGACTGGGGGAGGCGACATGGTGGCGCAGTGGTTAGCACAGTCGCCTCACAGCAAGAAGGTCCTTGATTCGAGCCCCGGGGTAGCCCTTGTGTGGAGTTTGCTTGTTCTGCCTGTGTCTGCGTGGGTTTTCTCTGGGTGCTCTGGTTTCCTCCCACAGTCCAAAGACATGTAGGTCAGGTGACTCGGCCGTACTAAACTGTCCCTAGGTGTGTGTGTGTGTGGGGGGGGGGGCCTGTGATGGTCTGGTGGCCTGTCCAGGGTGTCTCTCCGCCAGCCACCCAATGACTGTTGGGATAGGCTCCATCCCCGCGACCCTAAGTAAGGATAAGCAGTTTGGATAATGAATGGATTAGTAGGTTGCAGCTGGTTGTAGCAGTATTGACAGATAGCCAAACCCTAGCTTCTTCATTAAACCAACGTTTAATTAAAAAAAAAGAAGGGAAAAAAGGCCATTTTATGTTTGTGGCCCCCTAGTCATAGTCCTAAGTATCAGGACTATGGTTGGGCTAACTGACAATAAGAAGAGTGACACTAGAAGGGTTCACTTCAGAGCAAGTTCTAGCACAAGAACTTAACAGGTTTTCCTCCAGATTTGACGTGCATGATTTTGGCAGAGAAACAGCTATGAATTTAAAACAAATACTCTATTGAAACCCAGTCATCTGGCTACTCCTTTTAATGTTCACACTGTCGTGAATACTTTTAAGCATTGTAAAAGCAGAACAAGTGCTGGCCTTGATAATATTGGTAGTCGAATACTCATCCATTCTTCAGAAGTACTAGCCCCTATCAAAGAAAGTTGAATCAGTTTATCTGGCTACAACGTTTATTGACAGATACGTTTCATCACTCATCTAAGTGACCTCCTTAGTCTAAACTGACTGCAGGTATCCCCACCCTTATAAACAATACAGTTGCATAACGACCAAAACCAATGATCAATCTCAAATATGGGTGTGAACATTAACTAGAGTTTCAGTGGCCATGTGTACTATTCACAGAGGATTTGGGAATGTTTGCAATTATAGCATTGTAAGGGCCTAGACAGACAAAACCGACTTGCGGCGATGAAAGCCAACTGTTGCGTCGCCTCATGTCTCCTGCCTTCTGGGCCAAAAAGTAGCACTTGAACGCACCACAAAGACTACAGCCAACGGCCCTGATTCGCTAGCTTAGCACTGATTCACTAAACTGAGCAGCCAATCAGAGTGATCTCTCTCACCGACAGGCTCCACCGATTCAACATGCTGAATCAGCCGAAAAGCTGCCAAAAGGGGTCTGACTAGTGTCAATGGTGCGGGACACACCGCAATATCTAGGGTCACAGAGGCTCACCGACGGCCCAACATTGCCCGATTGCCAACCATCAGCCTAGTGTGTCTGGGCCCTAAGATGGTGACAGACGTACGGTTAGCCCCCCACCCCCCCTGGGTTCAGGGATGATCATTCCCTCTTCACATAGATGGCCTCTTTGACTTCCCGTTCAAACCAGTGTTCCTCTCTTGCAAAGATGTGCACATCCTCATCATTGAAAGAGTGGCCACTGGCCTGTAGATGTATGTAGACTGCGGAGTCCTGGCCTGAAGTGTTAATGTTCCTGTTTTGTGTCATCCTCTTGGCCAGCGTCTGTTTAGTTTCCCCAATGCACAAGTCAAGGCAATCCTGCTGGCATTTAACAGCCGTAAACTATATTGCTCAGTTTGTGCCAGGGGACCCAATCCTTGGGGTGGACCAGTTTCTGACTCGGCTTGTTTTGGGGTTTGAAAGCAACTTGAGACACAGTGTTTGGAAAATACGTGTCTCAGCTTTTCCGACACTCCCACCACATATGAACTCACCACTGGTTTACATTTAAGCAGCCGTATCCTTCTCTCTTCAATTGGCTGGTAACCTGTTTTGGCGTCTTCCTGGCTTTGACAAACGCCCAGTTAGGATAACAACACTTAACCAGTGCATGATTAATGTGGGATCTTTCCCATTCCCCAGCACTGTGTTGGTGGGGACATTGTCAGCTCGGTGGTACAGCGTCCTGATGACTTCCTAGTTTGTGCTTCAGTGGATGATGAGAGTCAAATCTTAAGTACTGATCAGTATGTGTTGGTTTACGGGAAACATCAACGATCAAATGTCCCCAATGACCAATTGCAATTTCACAGTGTAAAGGCTAACCTGTCATTTTTCGCATCCTCCCTGGTGAACTTGATGTGGTTGTCCACAGAGTTAATGTGGTCGGTGAAATGTGGTAAATACTGAGATTTAATTTTAATGCAGGTGTGATCCATAAATCTGAACCAATGGCTAGGTGGTGTCCCTGGATAGGACATCAGAGCCCTCTTTTCCATTTCCTCCATATACAAGTTGGCCACTACAGGTGAGACTGGGGAACCCACAGCATATGATTCTGCAGAATGTGGTTATGCCATGGTGGGTCCATTGCCTGTATCCGTGGTCATGTACTGCTGGTGTAAAGTTTGGGTTGTAGGCTGGCTAACTTAGTACTTTTATTTCTCTATGAAGCTGGAATCTTTTAACCACCTGTAACCACATCTTAATGGAAAGACCGACACCTTGATTTTGTAACTGAAATATTTCTTTCACCCTATCAAGACAACCCAGAACCGATTGCATTGGTGTGTCCACCAAAGAAAATTCTGTCTTTCCATTTAGCTTCATATGTTGAATTACACCAAAGCACTAGTGAGCTTAATTGAGCAGATAAAAAATAATCCCTCAAGTTTGGTAGTGCCATGCCTCCCCTCTCCCTAGGCAGCTACAGGGTTGAGTATTTTATTTGAGGTCTTTTTTTGTTCCATATGAACCTAGACATTTGTTTGTCCCAATCTCTAAACTGTTTAACAGGGACCTCTACTGGCAGAGCTGTGAATAGATATATTAGTTGGGGAGGAGATTCATCTTGATTGATCTTATTCTACTGCCTATATCAAGGGGAAGCAGAGCCCATCTATCCATGTCCTTATACATTCTCTTACTTATTTGATTATAGTTTATGGCATACAGGGAGGACATATCTCTTGGTAAATAAACCCTAAGGAACTGAGGATGTGGTGAATACCAGTTAAAATTATATTTATTTGCCAATTCTTGGGCGGTGTTGAAATTTAACATCAATACCTGTGTTTTATGAATATTAAGTGTATATCCAGAATAATACCCACACATTTTTTGGATATTCATGAGCAAAGGAACCCCCAAACCTGGATTTTGTAAAGTCACCAATACATCATCAGCATAAAGGCAGACTTTGTGCTCTACTCCTCCTATAGTTATATTCGGCAGATGTCTTTCCCGTCTAATGGTTTGAGTCAGAGGTTCAATGAAAAGATTAAAGGGAATTGGGCTAATGGGGCAACCCTGTCTGCAACCACGATGTAGAACTATAGAATTAGAGAGACTACCATTGATTTTAATTCTAGCAGTTGGGGATGAATATAGTGTCTTAATGCATTGTATAAATCCTTTACTGAACCCAAATCAGTCCATTACTTGGTACAGGAATTCCCAGCCGACAGAGTCAAAAGCCTTCTCAGCATCTAAGCTGAGAAGGATTGCACTGTTATTTCTTTTATTAAGATAATCAATAATATTGAGGGCTTGCCGTATATTATCATGGGTTTGCCTGTTTCCTATAAACCCAGTTTGATCCTCGTCTATCAAGAGTGGCATCACCTTTTCTAAGCTCTTAGTCAGAATTGATGCATACAATTTATAATCTATATTCAAGACACTTATTGGCCTAAATGATTTACAGTCCAGCCTGTCTTTGCCCTCTTTTGGTATTACAGAAATGAAAGCCTCCGTCCACGGAGGTGGGAGGGTCCCTCCTGTCATGATGTTATTGAAACAGGTTTTATGTAGTGGGAGCAATGATTCTTTCATCAGCTTGTACCATTCTGGTAGATATCCGTCAGTACCTGGTGGTTTACCTGTTTTAAGGGCTGAAATTGCTTTGTCTAGTTCCTCATTTGAGATTTCAGAGGTAAGTTTGTCATTGTGCTCTTTGCCAAGATAGGGATGGTCTAATGAATTTAAGAACTGTTCAATTTTGTTTACTAGCTTTCGCTGGTTGAGTGTATAGTGATTTATAGTATGTTTCAAATGATTTTTGGATTCCTTCTAGTTTGGTTGTTATTTTATTTGTTATAGGGTCTCTATAAATTGTGCTTTCCGTTTGTTGCTTGCGGAGCCTCCAGGCTAATAGTTTTGCTGCTTTTGGACCAGCCTCATAAAACCTTTGTTTCATGAATCTTAGTTTCTGCTCAACCTCTTCATTGTGTATTTTATATCTTGTTTAATAGATCTCATTTGCAAAAGGATAGATGGATCTTTAATAGAGCGATGAAATTCCAAATCTCTTAAGTTTAGTTTCCAAATCAGTCAGTTTTTTAGCTTTTGTCTTTTTTAAATAAGCTGTTTGGGCTATAATTTTTCGTCTAATGAAAGCTTTTGCTGTCCCACAATATTGCCGGACTGACTCCTCCATTATCGTTATGCTCTAGAAAGGTCTTCAGTTCCTCTGCCATTGTAATCCTAAATGTTGCACTGTTTAACATGCCTCCATATACTTTCCTTTGGGGCACTGTCAGGGTGCGGTTTTAAATATAAACCAGAGTGGTCAGAGAGGTCCGTTTGACCTATTCTACATTCCCTAATTCTGTGCCGATCATTGTTGAATATAAGGAAGTAGTTAATTCTTGTATGGCTGTTATGGTGAACAGAGTAAAAAGTGAAACCTAGATTGGCTCAATTAATGTCACGCCATATATCAATTAGGCCCAAGTCTTGCATCATATTATTCACCTGAATCTCTGAGGGACTCTTTTTCCTTATTTTGCTAGTTGTGTCCAGCCTAGGATTCAATGGTATGTTTAGATCCCCTGCACATATAAGGGTGTCATATGTTTCAGATGCTATTATATCAATTATCTTCTTAAAAAATATTTATTACTTCCTGCGGGGGGGGGCATGTATATTTAATAAAGTGACTTCTTTATTTTCAAGGTTGCCCTTCACTCGAACATATCTGCCATCTGCCTTTTGTTTCAGAAATTAAATCAAAATTAATTGAATTTGGTATTAAAATTGCAGCGACTCTTTTCTTTCCTGATTTATGGGAGGAAAAGAAAGTGTTACAGAAACCCTGTTTCTTAAGTTTCTCATATTCAGTACAGGATAGATGGGTTTCTTGCCAGAATGCTATATTAATTTTCTCCCTTTTCAATTTTGCTATCATTTTGCTCCTTTTAATGGGATTGTTAAGCCCATTTACATTTGGGGATAAAATATTATAATACTGAAAAGACATTTCTTTTCCCCATAAAACCTTCCTGTACCTGCATTATCCACATCTCAGACCTCAAATAACAACTAAAATAAAAAAGAACAAGTAAACACCAGTGACTGTTATACAGATTTACGGACATGGCTTCCAAACTAGAGGAATTATTGTCTCTCTAACAACAGTCAGGGGAGTTAGCCACAAGGTGGGCCCCCTCAATAACAAACAAACAAAAAACAGGGGGGTACTAACAGACCCCTCAAAATGTGGCACACTTGGCACATAAGTTGGCTTGCATTGCGTGTATTGGCCTTAAAACAAGAGCTCAAAGAGGCCCTAACATTATGATGTCCATTATCACAACCCCTCCATCCTAATTGGGGAAGGGTTAATAAAATATACCTAGTCTCAACTTCAGAGAGAACGGTAAAATTTACAGTCAGACTTCTTTCCAGGCGCCGAAGGAATTAAATAGAAATCAGACCTCTTCTGTTGCATTGTCTCGGTTCATCCTCTGAAATCCTGGGAGTTTCTTCCTTATACTTTATTGAAAATCCGGTTTACTCTGCGCTCCGACTTGTTCCCACCGTACTCCAAGGAAGAAGCCTGGTGAGGGTCTGCTTCATGATGTCCCCGGTCTTGCCTGCATGGATGGGTCCCACTGCAACGCCTCGCTTGGTCAAATCCTCCGCTGCTTCAGAGGCGCTGTTGTACGTGACAGCGCCAGAGTCGAGGTGAACTCTCATCTTAGTAAGCAGGGTTTGGAAGCGGATCTTGTTTTCTTTAAGCACTTTCTTGATCGAAGTATACTCCTTTCTCTTCCGTTGCACCTCCTCCGCATAGTCATGATTGGAAAAACACCCTCTTGTCTTGCACATAAACTTTCTTCTTCCAGGCAGCGTGCAGGACTTTCTCCTTAGTTATAAACTGTAGGAAACGAACCACATTGGTTTGTCAGCTGGTGCTATGGGGGCCAGCGCTCGATGAGCCCTTTCAATTATTAGATCTTTTTCCTGATATATTCCTGGAGTGTCTCCCAATTCTTTCTTAATTAAGTCCTCAATGAACAGATGCATGGATGTGCCCTCAGCCTTCTCTGGTACACCATAAATACGAATATTATTACACCGGGAGCGACCCTCTAGGTCCGCCAGTTTGTCTTGCAATGCTCATTGGTTATTAAGCAGTTGAGTCAAGGTGTCTTTAACTCCGATATCCCACTTTTCTGATTCTGTCACGTTTCTCTCCATTCCCCTATGCGCCGGGTGGTTTCTTTGATTTGGCCGGTGGCATCTTGTATTTCTTGGTTTAATTCAGCAGTCATGTCGTCTAGCTAAGCTTTCATATCCTGTTAAAAGTTAGCTCGAAAGTCAGATAGTTATTTTTTCATGTCTTGACTTCAAGTCACTCAATGCTTTGGCCATGACCTCACTCATCACTTTGCGAATAGAAGTGAGTGTAGCTGATGTGAAACCTTCTTCTTCGGAGTCGCCATTTCCCCCTGAGCCGCCTTCGGCAACGATAGCAGTAGCTTCTTTTTCAGTTTCCCTCTCCACAATGCCCCTTTACCCTTGCCTCTTTTTATTTTTATCCACGTCCATTTTCTTCTCCGTTTGAACTCGACTTCAAGAACTAAAGTACTTGAATTACAGGGATTTTATTTGGCCGATACCGGAGCTGTGTCTTATAATGCCATGCAACAATAAGATCAATACTTGTATATTGAAGGGCTTTTTTTTTTTTACCAACCCCCCGTGTCTGCGTGGGTTTCATCCAGGTGTTCTGGTTTCCTTCAACAGTCCAAAGACATGTAGGTCAGGTGAACATTTCAACATTTTGGGGTATAAGTCTTAGGCAACACTGTGCCTATCATCCAGAGTGGTGGAATAGTTGAGAGAGAAAATGGGACAATTAAAAAATAAACTGCTCAAATGTTGTGATGAGACACGTCTCACATGGATAAAGGCACTACCATTAGTGTCGATCGCCATTAGAGCAAGACGGAGGGCTGCAACAGGTCTGTCACCTTTTGAAATCCTCACAGTCAGACCCGTGAACACTGGAATAGCCCCTCCCCCGCAAAAGCAGATCCACGGCCCGGACCTCATGGAGGATGTAATGCTTAGTTATTGTGAGCAGTTAAACAAAATGCTGAGTTCTATTTACATGCAGGTGAGATGGGCACTTCCACAGCCAACAGAGGGTCAGCTGCACGACCTGAATCCAGGAGATTGGGTGCTGATGAAGGACCTAAAGAGAAAACACTGGAGAAGCCCCGTGAGCAGGCTCCCACCAAGTGCTTTTGACCACACCTAGTACATACAGCAGTGAAGGTGGAGGGAAGTGTCAGCTGAACACACACCAGCCACTGCAAGAAGGTGCCACCACTGGATACAGAGGTCCAGGCTGAGAGACCCGCTCTGCTCACAAACGAGGAAGAGAAGTAGACGTGGCCAGCTCTCAGTGAGGGTTAAAATCCTACTGAGAGCCAACGGTTGCTACGCTATAGGGAAAAGCATTATTTTATCTAATGGAGCCTGATAACAATAAGGCACCATTGAGGTACTTTGTAGTGATGATGCCAGGGCCTGCTTTCAGGCCCTGGCGTCCTTGTAGGAGAATCAGGTTTGGTCTCAGGAGAAGAATGTATAGTTTTGCAATAGTAACTTTTGTGAATGTCGGTCCTGTTTTATGGGATTTTGATTCTCTACAAGATAACAATGCTTTAAGAACAACTGCCAGATTCTCATCCAGCCCCCCATCCCCACCCCCACCCCCACCACCACAGCCAAATTGCCAGATGTGCAGATGGCAGGAGATTCATGTCTTTTTATGCAGGTGGGTTACATGTGATAAAGACAGCTGTTTACTAACCATTAGCCCTCCAGCTTACCCTGGTCATCCGGACAAAGTTTATTGGTCATGATCAAATAAAGTTGAATCAGGTCATCTGGACACAAGGTTTGAGAGAAACGTTTCATCACTCATCCAAGTGACCTATTCAGTCTAAACTGACTGCAGGTATCCCCGCCCTTATAAACAATATAGCTGCATAACGACCAAAACCAGCAATCAGTTGGCCTTTGAAAGTCTAATTAATGGTCACGCCTTTTTTCATATGAAACTGATCGTTGGTTTCGGTCGTTAAGCCACTGTATTGTTTATAAGGGTGGGTATACCTGCGGTCAGTTTAGACCGAAGAGGTCACTTAGATGAGTCATGAAACGTTTCTCTCAGTAAACGTTGTGTCCAGATGAACTGATTCAACTTTATTTGATCTTCTTACCTGGATTATTGAGCATAAAGATTTATTGGTCCTGGATAAACGGCATCACTATCGTGTTACTACATGTGGAACAGGATACTGTAAAGTGCTAGTCACAGACCAATTTACAGCTGAGCAGTCCGGTGCCAAAAAGATGGAAAATCCACATGCCGTATAGATGCAGATTGGCGACCAGGGAACCAATCACAGATATGTAAAGATATTGCTAACCCCACAGTAGCCACTCAGACTTCTGAAACCCCTCTATGCGTGTAAGATGCTTTGATACCAATAGGGGAAGGAAGCCGAATGTGGGTAGGTGTCCTGGTCGCTGCACTAGCGCCTCCTCTGGTTGGTCATGGTGCCTCTTCAGGGGGGAACGGGAACTGGGGGGAATGGGGTGATTCTCCCACGCGCTACATCCCCCTGGCAAAACTCCTCACTGTCGGGTGAAAAGAAGCGGCTGGCGACTCCACATGAATCGGAGGAAGCATGAGGTAGTCTGCAGCCCTCCCCGGATTGGCAGAGGCGGTGGAGCAGTGATCGGGAAGCCTCGGAAGAGTGGGGTAATTGGCCAAGTAGAAATTGGATGAAAAGAGGGGGGGGATCCAAAATAAAGTATATAGCTATCGTATTGTAGCCGGAATGTATTCAGCCCCATGGAAATTGCAAATACAGCAGGCATTTTTAGGGTTTATTGCATAAAATTGCGCCAGGCCTGTATTTCTGTACTAATCTTTGACTCGCAACTGTTGATTTACTTGGCCTACTCTGTGTGTGCATGCCCTGCCTGATATTTCTTTGTCTGTACAGGATCCCAGTTATGAAATCACCCCAGACACTACTCTCTGTAATAGGGCAGTAAAGATGTCACTCAGTAAGCAACCCCCCCACTACCTGAAAAGGTCTATTTGATTTGTGGTGGAGCAGGCTTATAGCTGTTTCCCAAGAGCAATCAGACATGCATCTTCATCAGAATTAACATCACTCCATCACACAGTTAAACACTACTCAGCACACATTTGGCATATTGATACCCTCGTATGGTGTATATATGCAGCCCAGGACGAGATCAAGTCACTCTCTACTGTGGTAGAACGTCACATGAACATCTCTACAGCCGCCGTTACAGCCACGACGTGACGCTTAGATGGTGTTGGACACGTAGCAACTGAAAATAGGATGGCGTTAGACCTTCTGTTAGCCTCATAGGGTGGTGTATGTAAGGTGATCTCCACTGAATGCTGTGCATATTTAACTAGCAACAATGCTGAAATATCTGAATTGGAACATGGTACTGAACAAGGGGTAAAAGATTTATGTACTGTTGATGGGTGGGATCCCTTTTCCGAAAGGTTTGGCCCCTTGGCGTCTGTGGGTGCTTCATTCATTCGTACCCTGATTGTGGGCATTATCCTGCTTCTCGTTATTGTTTTCATTATTACTTACGTGATTGGGTTGATGCGTGAATATTGTATTAAGGCTGTACAAGTCAAATATTCTCCTGATCCCTGGGTTCCACCACACTATTGTGATTGGTGAAGATGATAAGTGTTGTGACTTCTCTTATGCACACTATTGTAGTGTTACTATTCGTGGATTACTAAGTTAATCACTATTATATATAAGTACACGGAGACGAGGATGCGGCACAAGTCTGATCTTTACTGACGGAGACATCACACACTACTAGGCTCAACCAGTGTATTACAGAACTCAGTAGTGGTGACAGTCCAACACAATCGAGCACCGAGTGCTCGATCCAATACACCACATCCCTCTTTTCCAACTGACATGTGGCCTACTCATCAGTTGCTTCAACAGTAGACCCTTTACCGAACCATTAACACTATGGCATTAACACTGAACAAGTCTTTTCTACTTGCATACTTCAATGATTAATACAGCATTTTTTTTAAATGACAGATGACTCTCATTAAACAACATAAACCATTTCCTTTTCACATTCTGGTGGTTGGCATGTAAACATTTTGAACAGTCAGCAATCTTGCAACATTTCAGGTTAAACACACCTTGTACTCTTTGTTTCACCTTCTTTTTTTATTTTTATTTTTCTTAATAAACACTTGAATGTTCACACAAAAGAACCCTGAGGTTAGTCATTGTATCTGGCAGGGCGCCTAACTGCTCTGCCGCACTTTGTGTAGCATGTGGGTGTACTGCCTGTAGTCACCGGAGGAGGGTCATGTGGTGGTGAGTCGACTGGCACAGGCGCTTGTGGGGGTGAGGGTTGTACCTCTGGGTCAAAATGTTCCTCACTGTCCGTGTCTCTGAATAGGCTCGGATGTATCTTCCTCAGATGTCGCCTGTTCCTTCTTTGCATCCTCCCAGCCGGTGTCTGCACAGTGTAGGACCGTGGTTCATCTCGCTGTCGGATGACAACGGCAGGCTCCCAGCCGCACCGTGTTTGCATGTGTACGGTGTCTCCTGGGGTCAACACTGGCAGGGGCTTTGCACACTGGTTGTAACGTTGTTTTTGGCGGAACTGCAGGTTCCGGATCTTGCTGTGAATTTGCTGTGGGACTGATTGTGTCAGCACAGCACTGGAGCACGGAAGTGTGCTTCGTAGAACTCTCCCCATCAACATTTGTGCAGGTGATACGTCCAGTCCTGTCACCGGTGTGTTCCTCAGTGACAGCAGCACCAGATGTGGGTCAGTGCCGGTCTGCATTGCCTTCTTCAGCGCATGTTTCACTGTCTTTATGGCTCTCTCAGCCATGCCATTTGAAGAGGGAAAACCTGGGCTGGAGTATGTGAGCTTGAACTCCCATGAAGCTGCAAATGACTTCATCTCATAGCTGGCAAATGGGATATGGTCACTCACTATCTCCCTAGGAATCCCGTTTCTGGCAAACACAGACTTCATCTTCTGGATTACTGTGTATGCTGTTTTGTCAGATATGTTGAGCACTTCAGGATATTTGGTTAGGTAATCAACTAACAACAGGTATGACTGACCGTGTAGCTCGAAGATGTCAGCTCCGACTTTCATCCATGGCAGTTCTGGGACCTGATGCGGCATAAGTGGCTCAGCCTGCTGTTTGGGCTGTAGCTGCTGGCGTTGCACGCACTTTTCCACCATTGCCTCTATATCTTGTGCCATGCCAGGCCAGTAGAGAGACTTTCTTGCTGTGGCTTTTGTGCGCTGCACTCCTTGGTGTGCAAGATGCAGCTTCTCCAAAATCGTGCTCCTGAAGCTCTGGGGTATGATGATTTTGTCTCCGACCAAGACAATGTCATCTTCCATGCTTATAATGTCCTTTACTGCCCAGTAGGCGTGTAGTTTTCTGTCCAAACTTTTCTTTTTCATGGGCCAGCCTTTCTTGTGTTTCTCACACACAGCTTGCAGCATGCTATCTGCTGCCGTTGCTTTCTTTGATTGGCTGAGTGTTTCCTCGCTCAAGGCATCTGTGGCATCCAAGGCATACACAACTCTCTCATCACAAGGGTTTTCATCAATATGGTCACCTTCTCTGCTAGCTGTAGCGCGTGAGAGTGTGTCGGCAATGTACATGTGCTTGCCTGGTGTGTATGTTACACTCAGATCATACCTCTGCAGTTGTAAAGCATACCTTGCAGCCGCGCAGGTGCTTTGCTCAGCGGCTTGCGCATGATGACCTCCAGAGGCTTATGATCGGACTGGACAGTTACTGGTCTGCCGTAGACATACTGGTGGAATCTCTTAGCAGCAAACACTATAGCGAGCAACTCTTTCTCTATCTGTGCGTACCTCTTTTCTGTGTCGGTGAGCGCTCGTGAGGCATAGCACACTGGGCGGTCGTCCTGCATCAGACAGGCTCCCAGTCCATCCTTTGAGGAGTCTGCTTGTAGAGTGAGAGGCTGCTTGTGATCGTAGTATCTCAGCACAGGGGCTTGTGTGAGGATGGTCTTTAGTGCCTTTAGCGCTGAGCTGTGGTGCGGGCACCATTGCCATGCTACATCCTTCTTGAGCAGCTGTCTGAGGGGTGCCGTGAGTGAGGCTTCGTTTGGTATGTATTGCGCTAGGAATTTTGTCATTCCCAGCAGACGTTGGAGACTTTGTTTGTCTTCCGGGGTTGGCATGTCGACAATCGCTTTGATCTTTGTGTCGTCAGCTCTCTGTCCTGCTGCCGTGATGACGTGTCCCATGTACTTTACAGTATCAACTTTAAACTGGATCTTGTCCCTGTTAAATTTCACATGTGCGGTCTTGGCTCTCTCCATTACTTTCTGCAGGATTTCATCGTGTTCCCGCTCTGATGACGCTGCGATGATCATGTCGTCTGCTATAATGTACACACCTGGGATATCGCCGAAGGTCTCACAGTTCTTTTGTTGAAACACTTCGCTGGCCGATTTGATCCCGAATGGGAGTCTGAGGAAGCGGAACCGGCCCCACGGCGTGTTGAAGGTGCATAGCTTAGACGACGGCTCATCTAGCTTGATCTGCCAGTATCCATCCTTTTCATCTAGGATGGAGAAGATGGATTTTCCTGTTAGCCTGCTGCGCACGTCTTCCGGTGTAGGAATGGAGTAGTGTTGACGCTTGACTGCCTCATTCAGGTTGCAAGGATCCAAACATACCCTTAGCGCACCATTTTTTTTCTTTGTGGCAACAAGACTGTTCACTCATTCTGTAGGTTCATTGACAGGAGTTATGACTTCCCTGTTCTGCAAGTCTGCGAGTGTCTCTCTTAGTGAGTCCATGATGGAGAGTGGTACGTTCCTGCACGCATGAATCACAGGCGTGACGCTGGGGTCAATGTGTATGTGATGAACTCCAGGAAATTTGCCTAATCCTGTGAAGACCTCCGCATACCTCTGCAGCAGCTCCTCTTTGGTGGCTGGAGGTTTTGCTGGTTGTGGGGACTCCACTGCAAGCGCCTCGACTCTTCTCACCAGCTGCAGCTCTTCACACGCATCTCCACCCAGGATTGGCTTGTCAGCTCGGCTACACACATGGAAGTCCAATATAGCCGTATGCTTAGATGTGCGGCAATCTAGAGATGCAACACCATCTGAGGGTAGTCGTGCACCACCAAAAGCAATCAGCACAGTCTTTGTGGGCCGTAACTGAACGGGACCTGGTAGCTGCCGGAATACGCGCATAGGAAGCACATTTGCCTGTGTCCAACTTGAAGTTAATTGCTACGCCTCTGACCGTGGCTGTTTCACGCCATACAGTGCCTTTAGCTTGGTGGGCTGCTTTGTTTTTGTATTTTCCAATCATGCCTATATATAAGGAATCAATTTCACTTTCTAGATTATGCACTGTCTTTGTCTTGTAATTGCCGCTTTTTTCAGTGCTTGATTTACACACCTTGGAAAAATTATTGTTCTTACCACATTTGTGGCACACTGCACCATAAGCTGGGCATTGACGGGGCTCATGTTTATTTCCACACTTGTGGCAGAGAATTGTTGCTACATGCCTCTTGCTGCTCGTTTTGTTCTTGTTCCAGCTGCCCGTGCGCGTTTGCCCTGTTGCTTTCTTCAATGCCTCCACTGAGGCGTCTTGGACAACATGTGACGTCTGCATCGCTTGTATTTGTGACTTAGCGAGCTCGGCTGATCTACATATCTCTACGGCCCTGCGCAAAGTCTTTCTTTCAAACGGGCATCATTTATGCTGAACACTAATTTATCCCTTATCATGTCATCTTCATGTCTGCCAAACTCACAGTCTTTGCTCTTCTGGCGCAGCTCTGTGATGAATCTGTCCACCGATATTCCTGCTGACATCGTGTGCGACCAGAATTGATGGCGTTCGAACACGACGTTCTTCCGAGGGCTGCAGTAGTCCTTGAAGGCTTTCAGAACGTCCTCCATCGATTCGTCGTCTCCTTCTGGGATGACGGTGAGTGTGTTATACACTTCTAGCGCCTCCTCGCCGATGGTGTGAAGCAGAATGGCTATTTTAACCGTCTCTTCCTTATCCAACGCACCTGAAGCGGTCATGTAGAGCTGGAAACGCTGTTCCCATCTTCTCCAGTTTTCTGCGACATTCCCGGTAAGTATCAGCGGTGGTGGCGGCTTGAGCTGTTCCATATTTGTGCTCAGGCTAGCACGTGTTAGCTAGCTGCCTCAGCTACCAGCGAATTCGTTGAAGTACCGCCCTCGAATTATACCGTAACTCCGTCTTCTGACACCATGTTGTGACTTCTCTTATGTGCACTGTTGTAGTGTTACTATTCGTGGGTTACTAACTTAATCACTATTATATATAAGTACACGGAGACGAGGATGCGGCACAAGTCTGATCTTTACTGACGGAGACATCACACACTACTAGGCTCGACCAGTGTATTACAGAACTCAGTAGTGGTGACAGTCCAACACAATCGAGCACCGAGTGCTCGATCCAATACACCACAATAAGGATTTTAGCAAGCGTCTGCAGTGACCTCACTAGATAAGATTTCTATTTATTTATAGTTCTGGGTTCCTTTCCTTATGTTAATGCTTACTTAGTTCACCTGTTGCCAATCTCCATATGTGTGTTATAAATATATCTCCCATTATTATTTTATCATTAATCATTGATTGGGATTACTGGAGACTATGTTGTGTTTTTGGATGGATTTTGAGCATTCACGTAGGTTTTAAATGCTAACACTGGCTTTTTCACAACTTGTCTGCTCAGATTAGAGTAGATAACTTCTCGAGTCTTACTTGCTTCTAGTCAAGAGTGGGGTGAGATGTTTGGCTCGAGAGGACATGGGATGACTGTGATTTCCGTCTTACTGGTGAGTTTATATGAAGTGTGTTGATGTAAACCTGTTGCATGTCAGTTGGCTTACAACTGACAGACAGGCCTCACAGTTATTCTGTGTGAGGTAAGATGTTCCCCAGGATGTGTAACCATTGTCATATTTTCATTTGATGTTTTATGTAGGCAATTAGTTGTTGATTAAAAGTAATCAAAACGGGGGGTTGTAGGGGCATCCAGGTAGCGTAGCGGTCTATTCCGTTGCCTACCAAACACAGAGATCACCAAATCAAATCCCCGTGTTACCTCCGGCTTGGCGTCTCCACACACAATTGGCCATGTCTGCGGGTGGGAAGCCGGATGTGGGTATGTGTCCTGGTCGCTGCACTAGTGCCTCCTGGTCAGTCGGGGCACCTGTTCAGCGGGGAGGGGGAACTGGGGGGAATAGCGTGGTCCTCCCACGCGGTACGTCCCCCTGGTGAAACTCCTCACTGTCAGGTGAAAAGAAGCGGCTGGTGAATCCACATGTATCAGTGGAGGCATGTGGTAGTCTGCAGCCCTTCCCTGATCGGCAGAGGGGGTGGAGCAGCGACTGGGAAAGTCGGAAGAGTGGGGTAATTGGCCGGATAAAATTGGGGAGAAAAAGTGCGGGCGGGGGGGGGGATTGTGAGGGCAATGCATATTCATGATGTTTGCTTACTTTTAATCTTTGACCATGTGTGGCCTGTACTATGTTTAACTTTATTTGGCATTGCTTAGATAGATGCTTAAAGTTCATGTGTAACAGAACAAAGGTGGTGTTATGAAGTGTCTTCTCCATGTGAACAAGTAGGCCTATTGTTAACTGTTAGCTGACAGCAGATGAATGTAAGAGAAACTTGCTGAGTGTGGCAAGTCTGTATACAGTAATTGGAGAAGTGGCCTTGGTGGCATGTGAGCTGGAAGACATGAGATCAGGAGGAGAAGAAGTGACGACTGCCCTGTAACAGGCTGTGCTGTACTGATCGGTGCGCATTCAAGTATATGGGCTTGTGCATCTGTTCATGAACATATTAAAGTGTGACAATACTGTAAGAGATTTTTGTCTGTCTCCTCATTTAATGTCAGAGTGGAATTAAATGATTGCCACAACACACACAAGAGTACACTATACCCAATGTAGATTCCTCAACACTTGGAAAAAAAGGCAGAAGAAATAATCTGGTTCTATGTACTATTAAAAAGTACAAATACTACATCCATCCATTATCCAAACCACTTATCCGGCCCTCAGGGTCACGGCCGGGGATGCTGGAGCCTATCCCAGCAGTCATTGGGCAGCAGGCAGGGGGACACCCTGGACAGGCCGCCAGTCCATCACAGGGCCGACACACATGCACATTCACACCTTGGGACAATTTAGTCCCTAGGCTTTTAAGTACAAATACATGTCCATTTGAATGAATGAAAAGGATTCAAATACAGAGAGGACAAAAAACGTGTATCATATTTTGTGAGAAGACTTGAACATACATAAATATACATTGCCTGCATGTTTAAACCTACCTGAAATCAGATAATCTCCCAGAAGGTCCCATCTGCCAAGTTTCCAGGCTGCTTCCACCCTGTAAGTGTTCAGTTCTGACTTCCACTGGGGCCTACATATGTCTCCATAAATAACATTTACAGTCATTTCAATGATCAACTACTGCAAATACATCTTAAGTTGAAGATTGTGTTTAATACACACGGCACAGATACGTATACAGTAATACACTTAGCAGTTACACTTTGCATTGTCAATGTAAGATGTCCAACAGTTTGTCCAACAATGAGAAGATGACACACCCAAATTGTTGGGTGAAGTGGAGGAGTACTGCCCCACAACCAATTCGAGGGGTTGGAAGAGGAAAATTTGCTTTCTTTCTGTGAGAAACAGGACCGCTTGTTCCCACAGCTGCAGCACCTCTCATTCAGGGGAGCAGGGCACATTAGAGGTGAGGCGGAAGTGCCTGAATCCTGGCAGATGGCAGTCTTCAGTTTGCAGTCTCAACTGACTGCAGACTGAAGACCAATTAGTCTCTAGTCTGCAGTCAGCTGAGACTGAAGAGGTCACTTAGATGAGTGATGGAACGTTTCTCTTACCTGGATAATGGAGCATGCATAAAGACAACTGTAATATTTTACAAATAAAAATAAACTAAATATCTGAACCATCCTTAACATCAATTGAGGCAGGTATTTTTAATAGTTATCAGATTATGTAAGACTATACAATGAACAAAAACCATATAAAACAGCAAACAACCCCCCCACCCAAAAAAACCCATCCCCATCAATTAAGTAGGAACACACACACAAAAAAAAATATATCCAAAAAAGAGATCAAAACGTTTTAAATAAGAAGTACACAGATAAACAATCAAAGCAAAGGGTCCCAGATCAATCCACAAGATCTCGATGGCACCCCAGAGCCCGCCCCCACCGAAGCAGGCCAGCAGCACCACGCCCCAAGAAGCAAATAAAAGGTCTCCATACATCACCAAAACACCCTGTCCACATCCAGCCACACCCGTCATCTTCTCCATTGACATGCCCGAAAGCCGCTTCTCCAATCCACATTCTGACTAATTCAGGAAGTTTTAACACTGAAATCAAACAAGTCTCCAAGAATCTTTTGCATTTCCATGCAGTAACTGTACACATTAAGTCCGAACTTGCATAGGAAACATGAAGGTCAGCAAAAAACAATTCTTTACATTTGAATTTAAACACAGGAACTCTGCACCTGTGCAAGCCTCTTGTCTTAGGAGTTCACTTTTGCTCCTCAGCTGCTCTTCCAATGAGGGGACTCTATGCTTGTCCAACTGCATACTGTGGATGCACTCCCTGGCCTTCTTCAGGATGACCACCTGAGTTGCATTCTCATCATTGACCACATCCGGCATCCTGTCCCACAAAGTGAGCAAGCTTGACATGAGCTCATTCTGCCTCCGACCCTCACGCACTTCACGAGTCCTTCTGTTGTCGTAGTCCTCCGTTTCTGATGTCTGGGGATTGGAACACTTGCGAGCGATTGCTGCTGATATGTTTGAGGACCTCGCTGTGTCTGCTGCTGGATTTTGAAACAATTAAAATCAATGTAAAACTGGTTTGGGATTGTTTTGGTTTTCAATTGTTGGAGTTCCACCCATCCATCCATTATCCAAACCACTTAGCCCGCTCTTGGGTTCACGGGATGCTGGAGCCTATCCCAGCAGTCATTGGGCGGCAGGCAGGCAGGGAGACACCCTGGACAGGCTGCTAGTCCATCACACACACCTAGGGACAATTTAGTATGGCCGATTCACCTGACCTACATGTCTTTGGACTGTGGGAGGAAACCGGAGCACCCGGAGGAAACCCACACAGACATGAGGAGAACATGCAAACTCCACACAGAGGACGACCCGGGACGACCCCCAAGGTTGGACTACTCTGGGGCTCAAACCCAGGACCTTCTTGCTCTGAGGCGACTGCGCTAACCACTGCGCCACTGTGCCGCCCTATTTTATTTTAATAAACCCAACTCTCTATTTAAATCAAGGTTTTGTGTACTTTAAGCTTGTTAAATGTATAATTGTGTACCCTTTGCTGTCAGCAATGATTTTGTACCTTTAAAATTAAACAAAGCGTCCACAGTTACCACCTTAAGGACCATTTCCATACCTTACAGGGTATTTTTTTCTGACAAATGTACCTTTGGGTACAGAAATTATACCCCTGTTTGTCTGTGTTTAAGTATGTCGTCTGCACTTTCGCTCTTTTGGTCCACCAGCACACCCACTGATATTGGATCAGTGTTTTAATACTTTGATGTTGACCATTTGAATGTCTCTTACCTCCCTAACTTAATGACCTTAAGTTTTCAAACTTGAAAAGCTTGAGATTGTTGGAGTTAATAGTACTTGCTTTTTGGACTCAATGCTACAGTTAATGTTTGTGTGTCTTCATGCTCACCAATCACAATATATATATATATATATATATATATATATCTCACAAACAGTTTATCTGTTTGTGATATTCATGGACAGGATCTCAAGGTAGCAGCCAAGGTGAGGAGTGCGTCCGCTTTGGGAACCTCAGAATTGCATCTCTGCTCTTTGCAGATGATGTGGTTTTGTTGGCTTCATCAGAATGCGACCTCCCACGTGCACTGTGGCGGTTTGCAGCTGAGTGTGAAATGGCCGGGATGAGAGTCAGCACCTCCCAAGTTCGAGACCATGATTCTCTACCAGAAAATGGTGGATTGCTCCCTCCGGGTTGGGGATGAGTTGCTGCCTCAAGTGAAGGGGTTCAAGTATCTCGGGGTCTTGATCACGAGTGAGGGTAGGATGGAGCAGGAGATTGACAGGCGGATTGGTGCCGCATTAGCAGTGATGTTGTACCGGACTGTTGTGGTGAAGAGGGAGCTAAGCCGGAAGGCAAAGCTCTCAATTTACCAGTCAGTCTTTGTTCCAAACCTGGCTAGTTATGATTACAAACACGAACATGTTAGTCAAGTGTATGATGGCACAGCTGTGGTGACATCTTCACTGAACAGGCTTCAGGTGAAAGTGAAACAAGTTGCACCATACACTGAGTTTGTTCATTGCTATGCACATCAGCTCAATCTCGTGCTGAGTCAAGGAGCAAAATGCATACTGGAGGCAAAGACTTTTTTTTTTTTGCAACTTTGTCAGGGTTTGCAACATTTTTCAGCAGGTCAACAAAGAGAATGACTTTTTCGGAGGAAAGTGATTGCTCCAGGTTACCAAAAACGCTCCCACACGCTGGAACTTCTCGTCACGCATTGTCAGCACAGGAGTAAACAATCATGAGAAGCTACTTACAACTTCTGAGAGCATGCTTGAATCGGACAGTGTGACAGATGAGGAAACAATCAGTGCTGCAAATGGGTTCATCAGGACCTTGGAGGACTTTGATTTTGTTTTCATGCTGTCTTTTGCCAATCAAGGATTGAGTCCCTTCTGTCCTTTGCAAAGGAGAAGACGTCTGAGGCATCATTCCAAGCTATTTATGCGAAAGCTGCTTGCATGGCAGAGGAGCCAGAACATCATCCCAGGAAAAGACGGCGCAGCCGGATCACTCAAGATACCAAGCAGCATTACAGGGTTGTGTATATGACTGTCTTGAACAACTTGATTGACCAGGTCACCCAGCATTATGTTAACATGGATAACACATGCTCCCTTGAGCTGCTCGATCCAGTGAAGTTTGCTGACATGGCGAGAGATTTCCCCTTTGAGGCATTTGAGTGTCTAAAGAATGGCTATGGGCATTTCTTTCTTTCAGACAGGTTGAAGGCAGAGTTGCAAGTTCTGCACTCAGATAGGGGGCTTCATACCAACAAAGGCGAGCTGTGTGACCTCATAGCTTTTTATTAAAAAACTACTGAGCCGGACAGGGCAATGCCACAGGCTTATCAGCTCATGTGCTTAACTGCAACGACTGGAGTAACTAAGTAAATCTGCTAAGATTTTCACTGGGAGGGACGAAGGACAGGATTAGGAACGAGTAAATTAGAGGGACAGCTCAGGTTGGACGGTTTGGAGACAAAGCAAGAGAGACAAGATTGAGATGGTTTGGACATGTGTGGAGGAGAGATGCTGGGTATATTGGGAGAAGGATGCCGAATATGGAGCTGCCAGGGAAGAGGAGAAGAGGAAGGCCAAAGAGGAGGTTTATGGATGTGGTGAGGGAGGACATGCAGGTGGCTGGTGTGACAGAGGTAAATGCAGAGGGCAGGAAGAGATGGAAATGGATGATCCGCTGCGGTGACCCTTAATGGGAGCAGCCGAAAGTAGTAGTAGTAGTAGTAGTCAAGGCAGGGTAAGTGTAGTATAATGTTATGTCACTAATGGCCGACAGAACACCTATGGAAAATACTGGCATCGAGAAGTACAGTATATGGTAACCTATAGTACATGTTAATACCATTAAAGAGCACAAATTGAAATTCCATGGGGTATAAATTCGGGGTGAATCTAGTTACAATTAACGAAACAATGGAACATAAATTTGGGGAGATTCTATTTTCAAATTCAACTTCAGTTTACTGAACGTTAACATCAGCCAAGGAGACACTGTACACTTTACAAGGCAGTAAAAAACGACAACAGAAAAAAACAGTAAAATCAACAAGGCAGTAAAAAACAACAGCAGGTTCCCCTCAGCTGGGAGCCTGTTGTTCCAAGTGTTCTTCAGCAGTTGTGAGCCGTGTCGGTGGGGGCAGTGTTGCACACTGTAGTTAATAGCTCACGCGCGACCAGCCAGCAACACACAGCAAAGAAGAAGAAGAAATGGCGGAACTTTTTGAGGAAAGGCTGTGCGAGTTAGTACGTAGTTACAAACATGCGTATGACGTTACCTCGCCTGGGCACAGAGACAAACAACTGCTAAAGAACAGTTGGGAGGAGACTGGACGTGAATTGGGAGTGAGTTGGACGGCAGCGAAGGAGAAGAGGAGGTCTGGGCGGGACCGGTTTGTTCGAGCCCACAACGAGTCCATGAGCGAACGGAGTGGTGATGCTGCTGATGGGGCGAAGGATCCGCCAATTCTTCGGCGTCTCGGGTGGCTCCAGGCCACCTTACCTCTGAACTCGGAAGTGAACTCTGCATTTAACTCCGAACTACTGCCCTCTAGTGGTTGTATTGCTTAACAACCATGCCAACGTAAAACGCGGATGGGAAGTATATGGGCGGTGACGTTTAGAACATTTGAAACGGACGCATCTATTTACGTACACAGGGAGAATAAATGAGCCTTAACGCACAGCGCCCAGTAAGTTATGAATTTGTAATCGTTTAACTATTAATATCTTGTTCTTATGTTCCTATGGCTGTTGTATTTGACCATGTATTTAGACAGTTTTTTTTTTTACCGAGTCGGGTGTCGTTAATAGCAAGTTGGCTATCTGATTTTACAATGTTAGAAGCTAACCTAGATAGTTGGCTAATGAGGCTCATTACGGTGGCTATCTGACCAGTTATGATGTCTAACTATAGCAATGTGAATTTGTGTTCTCTTAATCTATGGCTCATTGTCTGACCACTAATATGTGTCTCTTGTAGGTAACGTTAGCTAACTAACGTAATAACGTTGGGCCTAATTTGAACAGGAAGAAGAAGTGGATAACTGTTAGCTAACGTTACAAAAATGTCGTCTGAACGGCCACATCAACACGGCACACTACAGCCACGTGCGAGTAATTAATCATTGATTACATAACTAGGCTACTTTAAATGAACCTTTATGAAATCAGTTTCTGGTGTGTAGTACAAAATTAAGCTAGCTAGCTCGCTAGCTGTCAAGGTATGGCCAGAGCTGGGCATGGCTCTGTTATACAGGGTAGCTAGTTAGATTTAACACTAGGTGGCATTAGGCAAATTGCATGTCGTCTGTGACATGATTTTGTAAATTTAAGATATGATTTACTTGAACAGAATGTGCTACATGTCATTTTAAAGCATAGGCTACTTAGGATGTAATGGGATGATAATTGTGTGTATGAGATGGCAAATAGTAACTACTAGCAGGCAATTTAAATATTGGCTTATTTAGTTACTAACATCCACATCATATATACTGTTATCCAGTAATGATATTTAATTAAATATCTCCACTACCCAGAATATTGCCGGCAGAGTCTGTAGACTAGACACATTAATCATTAGTGTGCTTTTTTGTTTGGGAACTTAATTTGACCTTATCTTTCCAGCAGGATACTGAGACAGCAGTTTATGGAGAGACTTATGACAAAACTGCAGTCTGCCATAAACCAGCAACCACTGAACCTGGATTACTTGGAGTTCCTGGACCGCCATGAGTTTATTTTATTTTAATCTTTTTCTGAACAGATAGACATTCCTCCAGAGATTATAGAAGGACTACGAAACCTAAATCCTCTGGTCAGTTCTGAAATTGAGGCCATTGTAGAACTGGAAAGAGAAGTTGGTCCAGGTGCTGGTTACCCCAAAATTGTGATTGAGAGAGAAAAAATTAAGAATTTACTAGACACACATCGGCCTGTCTCTTGCATTGCCAACTGCCTTGGTGTTTCGAGAAGAACAGTTTACAGAAGGATGCACGAATTTGTTTTGTCTGTGAGAGGGTCATACAGCACAATGACTGACCAAGAGCTTGACGATGTGATTTTGACTGTAAAGACTGATATGCCAAACGCTGGGTATTGCATGGTTCAGGGACAGTTGGCTTCAATGGGCCTCCGTGTTCAGTGGTTTAGAATTATGACGTCCATGCATTGGGTTGATGCATCAGGGATCTTTTCACGTATCATACAGTTAGGATGTGTTGTGCCCAGGAGCTGTTCTGGCCAAGGCCCCCTTTCCTTGGTCCACGTTGATACAAACCACAAACTGATAAGGTAAAATTCTTAACATTTTGTGTCTTACAGTGACACAAAAATGATCAAACTTAAACACCTGTGGTTACAAAATGATAGCCAATACTAAAATTCTGTTTTAAAAAAGCATTAGGTTGTCCTATACAATTTAAAGTTTGCATGGTGTGTCTAGCTTAAATGGTCTAGGAGGAGCGGTTTCCAGAAAAAAAGTGTAAAGAGGCTGGTTTACAGTGAAAGTCTATGGGAACTTTACAACTATTTAACATTTATTACAAAAAAGTATAACAAGTATGAACATTTCTTGGAGAAGCAACCTAAGTTGAGCAAGTGTACACATTTTAAAGTTTGAATGGTGTGTCTAGCTTAAACAGTGTAGGAGCAGTTGCATGGTCAAAACAGTGGAAACTATGTTTGTTTTGTTCCTGAACAGGTACAATGTTGTTGTCTTTGGTGGAGTGGATGGCTGCTCAAGAAAGGTAATTGTTTTGTACTTGTTAACGTGGTTGGTAAATTAGAGCAGCGGAATGTAGGTTGGCAAAACATGAATTCTTGATTAGAGATTAATATTTCATTGTGTGGAAACCTCAAAGTCTGCATAGGGTCAAACACCTTGATTACAGCAGCTGAAAGGAGATGTAAAATGCCATGTGGTGTAATTCTAGATCATGTACTTGGATGCTGCAACAAACAACAGAGCGTCAACAGCATTTGCTTTTTTCCTGAAGTCTACACAGCTCTATGGTTCACCATCAAGGTACCCAATAAATAAAACACAAACATGAGTATTAGGGAGATCTGGCAATTGTAATTTTTTTAAACAAGACTTATCATTAACTTAGTATGATTTAAAACACTGGAAATAATAATAATCTTTATTTCAAACACACAATCGGTCCATAGCATGCAAGCAACAATACAATAAAAGAAACCAATACAAAAAAAAAACAAAAAACATCGAGGCCAACATGACACTCCTACACTCCACAAGCACGCACACACACACAACATGTGAGGTGTCCACACACTGTACTACACAGTCAGTTCATAACAGATACAGGCTGTCTCGCAAGTGCTTTTGAAGTCTGGATGTGAACCGATAGCAGCTTTTCGTGGGGCTGGTTAGAGCCTCTATGATGCTGTTCTCGAACACATCCAGGCGACACATAAAATTATACATTAGCCGTCTTAAAAGTACATCACATGTAGGCACATCTGAGGACACAAACAACTGACTGGCACTATGCCATCTGGGGACATGAAGCAACAAGCTCATAGCATCACTGTAAGCTCCTCTGAGCCTCTGCATACTTCTCTTCCTGTAAGAAGACCAAAGATGAGCTGTATACAGAGGTGTTACATAAGCTCTAAACAATGAACACTTGACATCAACAGAGCACATAGAGAACTTCCAAAGCAGCATATTAGCCTGGGCATCGATTTTACAGCGTTGTCGGTATATATCTCTGTCATCCGTCAGGTCATCAGAGAGGACATGTCCAAGACATTTTATTTCCTTGCATGTATCAAGAGGACTGTCTGATAACTGAAACACAGGAAAATTTGATTTCCTGTCCTCTCTAGTTCTGACAATCATGACATTACCTTTTTTGGCGTATTTAATGTCATGTTGTTCACCATACTGCGAACACACCTTCAGTAGCTGCTGAAGTCCAGCACTATATGGGCTAACTAAAACTAAATCATCAGCATACATGAGGTGATTGATGACAGAGGCACCCACAAGACAGCCCGTGTTACACCCATTCAGCTGTCTTGACTGGTCATCCATATACACACTGAACAAAAAAGGAGACAAAATTCCACCTTGGCAAACCCCATTGCCTACATGGAATGGGACAGACACATCATAGTCCCATTTAACCTGAAGTGTCTGATGAGCATACCAGAAGACAAGAATTCTGACTATATAGTTTGTAACAACTGTAGCCAGCAATTTCATAAATAATTTCTTATGGTTAACCCTGTCAAATGCCTTGGAAGCATCAATAAAACATAGAAATACAGTAGAATTTTGGCTTCTATATTTGGCCACTATCTCCTTTAGAGCATAAATGCATAAATCAGTGCCGTGTTTTCTTTTAAATCCAAACTGATTGTCAGTCGTGAGAATATACATTTCCAACCTAGTTAGGAGAATTCTTTCCACCACTTTAGAAAGAACACTGGCAAGGGCAATAGGTCTATAATTGTCCATGCTATTTAGTTTGCCAACCTTGTCTTTAAGGACAGGGACTAACAGTACAGACATCATAGAATCAGGAAGAACCCCGTGAACCACAAGACCAGTGAAACACATGGCAAGCATTTGGCAGAGCCTAAGACTGGCATACTTTAGGTGTTCTGCAGTAATGCAGTCCATACCACAAGTCTTGTTATTATGTAGCATCATAATGGCATCGTGAGACATCAGTTGACCTGACTACCGTGTTAACAGAGAGATCAGCATTACCCACTACAACTGCATTACTTTTAACACAGTTCAATAAATTGCAATAATGCTCTCGCTATACCTCAGCTATTTTGTCTGAGCCACAAACACCCTCAATATGAGACGGTAGAGGGGTTTTGTGGTTATTCATGACTTTGACCTCCTTATGATTGTTACTTTGCAACTTCCTGGCAAGTGAGTTAGCTCTCATTGTGTTCTCATTTTGCTTAATAAAACGAAGAGCATATTTAAATCTTGTATTTGTAAGTTTTTTTATGCTGAAGAAATGCCCCCTGTCTAGGCCTTCCTGACTCAGACCAGAGTGCAAAGGCTTCTCTAGCTGCAGCATGTTGTTCAGCCACAAACTCATTCCACCCAGGTTTGATATTATGCACCTTATTCCTGTGTTTATGGAAGGGCTCACTGGAGGCATTAAGAGCCGCCACAATATTATTGTATATAACGCAGAGGTCAGCAGCATGATGTAGGTCTTCACAATTCATATTTAGGCAATAATGGCTTTATTCCATCTACTGGATTTGAAAGTAATGTGTATTATTCATTTTCATTTTAAATGCAGGGTTAGGGGGGACCAGGGAGTGGAAAATGTTGACATTGCACATTTCATGTTTGCTACACGTGGAACAGGGAGAACAAGCTCCGTATCAGGAAAGGGTGTGCACAATCAAAGGTATGATTTTATTTTTTTATTTTATTTTTTTTAGTGTGCTTGCTTCTCAGTTCTCTGGCATACTTATTATTATAGTTATTATTATAGGTGCTGTTGTTTTTGGCCACGCAACTGCTCCTACACTGTTTAAGCTAGACACCATTCAAACTTCAAAATGCTGCTGCACACTACAGCTAACTACCCCACACTGTGCTCTTTCACTACTGCGTCAAGCAATCACACCAAAGTTTATTCATAAACTTTACATTCTAGTTTTCTCGTGCCCTGTGTCATTCAGACTTGGTCATTAGACTGATTATTAGGAATCGGAGTGTTTTTTCCAAACATAAAAATAACTGCTTATGCACAGTCAACTAATTACAACTTCGTTTTTGGATAGCGCGCCTTTGGCGAGATGTCTGGGTTGCTGACACCAGCAAGTACCCTGACATTCTACACACTCTTGAAGAGGACATCTCCAACACCCTGCATCTCTTTGGTGTGCACTACGTCTTTCTTCCTTGCCTCCGGGCAGACCTTGATGCCTTGATTGGAGGATGGAATTATCACCCTCTACAGACTGAGGGAAATCTCACCCCGGAACAGCTGTGGCATATGGGACATGTGCAAGATCTAGACGAGGGGGAGAGACTTGAGGTACTCTTCGTTAAAATTTGGTCTTCATCACTATGGGTTTCAGTCATCAATCAGTTACAGTTTTTATAACAGATAACAAAGGCAAGAGTGACCAAAGTATGGCTTTTAACTTGGGTGGGTTGTTTGTAAACAACCACTCATACTAGAAAATGTGCCAACAATATTTTAACTACTTAGTCTTGTAATGTTTGAAAAGTGTGAAAAGGCGTCTGTGTGTCACAATGTTACTGTTGATGTGTATCTCTTCATGATTGTGTAGGATCTTCCAAGACCCAGGCACAGACTGGGAGAATGCCATACTACGAGAGGACTACAGTGGTGCAGTTGAGGTTCCTGAAATTGAGTGCCCACTAGACGAGCAGCCCTGTCAGAGCTACAGAGAGCCATCAGTCCTTTTGAACATTCTCCCTCACATGGTCGTGACTTATACATACGTTTCTTGCACAGTGTGTGAGGTATCAAACCAGCATGCTGCTGCCGGATATGCAGTAGATAAGAATAGATTACTTTAGCAGTTGTGATCCACCCATATCTGCTGCTGCATCCTTATCCCGCTGAGAGCAGGATAAGCGGTTAAGATGATGCATGGATGGATGGTTACCCGACTTGGTAAAAAAAAAAAAAAAAAAAAAATGGCTAAATACATGGTCAAAAACAACAGTCATAGGAAGATATGAACACTATAATATTAATAGTTAAACGATTATAAAATAACTTACTGGGCGCCGTGTATTAGTCGGACATATTTGGTTGGTCATTCAAATTCCCAGTTTTTGATCAGGAACATCTCGTCTCTTCTCCTCCAATCGCCATTGGTACGGAAATGTGATTGAAGATCAGGCCAGCCAATCAAAAATGTTGGTGCATTTCTAACGTTGTGTTATTTTTGTGCCAAAATTCTGTGCACCTGCAATGAAGGATTTGTGCACCTGCAATGAAGGATTTGTGTACCTGCAATGAAGGATTTGTGTACCTGCAATGAAGAATTTGTGTACCTGCAATGAAGGATTTGAGAAGGTGTAACTTGTGTTGTGTTTGTGGGAGAGAAAAAAATTCTACAATTTTGCAACTTTTTCTCTTGACTTCAAATTTACTGATACTCACGTGTAACTATTTTCTACAACTATAAATTCCACTGTCACAGGTGCTCAGTTGTTTTGCACCAATAATACCTTCATGCAAAATCCCCTGGGACTCGCAGTGGCTGGCCGTAAACCAGTTCAGCAGATGAGGACTGGATGAACTTCTTAGGGGCAGTCCTGAGGCCAAGCATGACTCACGGGAGCCTGTCGACCCAGCTGCTGTCCTTTAGGCTGGCCCGAAGAGCATCCTTCATAGAGCGATGAAACTGCTCACACAACCCGTTGGCCTGTGGGTTGTACGTGGTGGTGCGGTGGAGCTTCACCCCTAGGCTCTCTGCGACTGCGTTCCAGAGCTCAGATGTAAACTGTGAGCCCCGGTCAGAGAAAAGGTCAGATGGGGTGCCAAACGTGCAATACCGGGTGACCCAGCTCCTGATGAATGCCCGGGCTACATCGGTGGACGTCATCAACGACAGTGGGATGGCTTCCGGCCATCGAGTGGTCCTGTCCACTATTGTGAGGAGCTAAGTAAAACTGGGAGGGGGGCAGGGGACCGACCAGGTCCACGTGTACATGGTCGAACCTCCTTTCAGGCACCAGGAAGGAACTGCCCCAGGGGGGCTTTAGTGTGGTGGTGCACCTTAGAGCGCTGGCACTCCACGCAGGTGTCAGCCCAGTCTTTCATGTATTTTTTGAGCCCGTGCCAGATGAACTTGGCTGCCACCAGTCTATGAGATGACTTTTTGCCCGAGTGGGAGAGGCCATGGACAGTGTGGCGTGGTGCCACTCTACTGTATGATATATGTAAAGTACCCCATTTGATATTGTCTTGTTATATTTTAAATGTATGCTTTTTCAACAGTGCCCCAGCCCTTAAATCCTTGCTTTTTCAAAACCAACCTCAACCCTTACCCCATTGGTTGTATTGTTTTCTATCTCCCCATTGGTTGCTGTGCATTGTAACTACCTACCCCATTGGCTGTAATTTTTCAGATGTTTTCTATCCTCTCATTGGTTACTGTCCACTGTAACTAGGGGCGTGACGTGGGAAAAGTAGTATTTATTTACTGTGTGTTTTTCTTTGTTGTTTAATCACTTTGGAAGCTGATGAGTGCGTGATGCATGAAACAAGCTTGGACTGAAATGTATTCGTTTTGTTTTGTTTTGTTTTCCTACATCTATCTGAGGAGGCACAAGCCAGTGCATTCTTAGTGCCGGTTCCAAGCCCGGATAAATGTGGAGGGTTGCATCAGAAAGGTCATCCATCTTTGCCAAATCACATATGCGGATCATAAATAAGATTTCCATACCGGATCAGTCGAGCCCCCAGTTACCAACGCCCGCCACCGGTACTGTGGGCCAGCAGGGTGCTGGTGGAAACTATGCTACTGTTGGGCGAAGGAGGAGGAGAGGGGGAAGGCATACATGCATACATACATAGTATATATATATATATATATATAGATATATATAAGTTTGTTAAAAGAAACACTCAACGGTAGGGAAAGTGCTCAACAAATAAGGAGCAAAATAATTCGGTGAGTCAAGTAAATTATGAGAGTACAAGCCTGTTTCATGCCATAAGCAACCATCAGCTGTCAATCAAGCTCCGGTGTTGGTCTCTGTGACGTCTCAGCGTTCCAGAATTGGTGTGATACTCGCGACGCGGTGCCATTCTTTCATTTAGCACGAGACAGAGAAGAGAGTAGGAGCTATTTACAAGAGATGCTGCAGACTAATCATTTGACAGCTAAATACAAAGGGAGAAAATATGTTTGGTTGTTCTCGCATATTCAGAAAGGTGCGTTTCACACAATCTGCTGTTTACATCCATGGCTGAATCACAAATGTGGTAGATTATAGAATGTGAGCGCGAGCTCGTAAATGAGGAGAGAGGCGTCCCAACGAAGTGCATGTCTCAATATGTTGTCAGTGTTATCAGATATGTGTCCGGGGGGCGTGGCGGTCTATTCCGTTGCCTGCCAGCATGGGGATCGCTGGATCGAATCCCCGTGTTACCTTCGGCTTGGTCGGGCGTCCCTACAGACACACCTGGCCGTGTCTGCGGGTGGGAAGCCGAATGTGGGTATGTGTCCTGGTCGCTGCACTAGCGCCTCCTCTGGTCGGTCGGGGAGCCTGGTCGGGGGGGGGGGGATAGCGTGATCCTCCAACGTGCTACGTCCCCCTGGGGAAACTCCTCACTGTCAGGTGAAAAGAAGCGGCTGGTGGCTCCACATGTATCGGAGGAGGCGTGTGGTAGTCTGCAGCCCTCCCCGGACCGGCAGAGGGGGTGGAGCAGAGACCGGGTGCAATCAAGTACAACTGGGTAGAAAGGGGCTGATATGAAGGCTGTCGCTGTTTACGTGTGACAAAGAAAAGCAAGGTGGTGTTTTTGGTCCCGACAGAAAAAGAGAAGCTTGGCTGAGCCAGCTGGGCCAGATGAAGCGAGACAGCACTCCAGTCAACACAAGAGGTGAGTTCATTCTTTCTTAATGAATTATTCTCATTTGGTGAAATCTTACTTGCATCCAAAGTAGCTCACAGGCCCATGAGTAGCAACAGTTTCATTATGGGGGGGGGGCAGTGGAGGGGATACGCAGGTATACGGAGTACACCCACCTCTTCTTCTGTCAATTTACACCAGAAACATCTAGCAGTCAGAAAGCCATTGAAATGTGAAGGACAGTAGTGATCTACCATCTAGCTGGCAGTATGCCTACCTCCTCCACCACCACTACACCACTGTGTGGAGGCCAGGAGCAAATCATATAAAAGTGTAACCTTATCAGTGTTAGTGTCGTGCTCTTAAACACCAAGCTGCACACAAACACGTGTAGGATTTGTGTCTTGCCAGTGTCAGTGTGGCTTCTTAACTTGTCATGCTGCTGTAACGATGTGAATTTCCCTCTGGGGTTAATAAAGAACAACATATTAATGGCTAGGTTCACATTTGTCCAACCCAGATTTCATTACAGCAGTTATGGACCTAATATATAAACGCCAATGACTCTCTCTCTCTCTCTGTGTGTGTGTGTATGTATATATATAAACTTTGTTAAAAGAAACAATGGTAGGGGTATTGCTCAACAAATAAGGAGCAAAATAATCCATGTAGTGAAGTATACTGTCTTATAGAGAATTTACTTGACTAACTGGATATGTATATGTATGTATGTATGTATATATATATAAATTAATAGTTAATTTATATTATGTTATATATATTCTAATGACTGCTGGGATAGGCCCCAGCATCTCCACGACCCTGAGTAGGATAATGGATGAATGAATGATCAATAAAGTGCTTCTTATCTTATCATATCTTATGTTTAACACATATTTGTCCCTTTAATTCCAACAACACATTTCCCACTCATGTACACACAAATTACACAACTACTTTCAATAGTGTAACATTGCTTAATTGAGACATAGGCTCTATTATATGGTCAGATTATATCGGCGTTGTCTTACATCACTTTTTACTGGACTTGTTTTTTGAGGGAAATTACAATTTTATGTGTATTAATTTAACTTTATATATAAATGACTAGCAAGTAGATGTAGACTAAACATCTGTTTCTCTTTACCCCAGTGTCAACACTTCCAATGAAAACGAAGGGGTAAAAGACCCTCCGGCCACCTCGCTCCCAGTCCTGACTGAGAGGGGCAAGAAAAAGAGGACCACAAATCCCTTCCGGTGGCTCCGCAGGCTGTTCCGGTGCCACAAGGTTAGAAAGATGAGGCCAAAATGCTCACCGGTGATACGATTTCCATGTGTTCCTACGTTATGAACAAGAGCTCATGAAGTGTGAATGTAGCACCTTGTTAAGAAGGCTTCTTTAAACTGTACTTTAACATGTGTGACCAGACATGTGAGTTTGGGGACAATGGGCAGAAAGTGAGACAGCATCATTTATGTCCAGTACATGAGCTCACAGAAGAAGTACTGCACATTGTTTCTGGACATGTAGTATTTCCTCATGTTTTCTTGTTTGAGCTACTTTACCAGTTGATTGTTGATGTGTTTCTCTCTTTTCCTCTGTGTGTGTATGTGTGTGTGCGTGTGTGTGTATTTGTGTGTGTGTTTGTGTGTGATCAGAGCTCATTGTGTACTCTGAATAGTTTCTTTACCGTCCTTTCACCTGGAAACCATTACACACTGCCTCACATTATGGTTTTAGTCGTTACATTACTTTGCCTTTGTTTGGCTCAAGTGAAGAAATGTTGAATGTACATCAAGCTTCTTGTTTCAGGATGAAGGTGGGGCTGGAGACCACAGCCACCAGGACTCAAACCTTGCCTCTGCCAACCCTCCTTTGGCCACAGGTACTGTTGTGAAATGAGATTATGACACAAGTAGGCAACATGGCTACTTTTTTAAAATAATGTAAATATGTTACAATAGGACTCAACAGAAACAGACTCATGCTCCTTTTACTGATTTGTTTTGTTTTTACATTCAAGTCTCTGTAAGGAGAGAGGAGGCAGAGGCAGAGAAAGATGGCAGCAACTTGATGGTGAGGATGGAGATAGAGAGACAAGATAGAAAAAGCAGTAATGAGCAGTGATCTTGGGACCAAGCGTGCATCTGAATTCTCTATAGACCAAGGAAGTTTCCTTGAGAAGGAACGTAACCCAAAGTATTTGTCTGGTAGCCATGACAAGGAGTATTGGAATTGTCTATTTCGTGAAGGAAAAAAGCTTCATATCCTCTTTGTTGCTTCCTTCCTGTGAGGAAACACAGGACCCGCCTTTGGTAGTTTTTGCCTGATGCTCTGTGCTGGTTACGATACAGCGGCACCACATCGGTGTAATGCCACAGCTGCAGTTACAAAAGACAGAAATCCACCGAGCGTTAGAAAATGGGGTTTTCCATGTTTTCCATCTCCAACAGAAGGAGACTTTACCTTAAATGGAACATGGGTCTGTCAGAGCCATCAAGGTTTATTGTGTCATTAATCGTTGACGAGATGAACGATGCCACAGACATGCAATGCATTAAGCAGATATACTGACTTTATGAATAATTCATCAATTTCAGATTGCATTGTTGTTTGGCATCAAGACTTGCCCTGTTGTGTTTGTATCAGCCGTGTTTGAGGTAAACGTAGTACATGCCGGTGTATGCGCCAGTTCACACAACTTTAAATGGTGTGCAAACTCCACCTACTCGGTGCACCACAGGCCAGTGTGGTAATGGTGCGGACCCACTGATAAATCAAATGGGGCCATCATTAATGTTTTTAGCTGCAGCTGTGTTTATCCTGCTATGCTTACACCACTTGGTCCTAAGATCAACCCAACACTTACAGATGTTTTTCACCTTAGGTGACAGCAAACTTACAAAAGTGGTATAGGGTTTAGTTGCTCTTTAACGACAACACTACAATAAAAATGGCAAAGAAGATATATTTATTAATGTGTTCAACAAGTGCATTCTAGATATAAATCCTCATGTATATCATCATAGATATGGCATCAAAAATATGAGGAGGAAGTGGAGAAAATGGAGAAAATAGCAAGTCAACCAGATAGCTTTTTGTGAAGTGACAGTGGATGTTTTCGTCAGCCAGTATGTGTAGCTAACTTTTTGTATTTGTTCCTTCATAGGGCATGACAAAGTACACCTTGGTCAGTGTACCTGACCATATAGTCTCCAATACTGAGTCAGGTAAGTTGTGGATGGTGTTGAACAAGGGTCAGATATGTAAGCTAGGGATGCTGCTGTTGTCAGATAAGAACTGTGCTGTATGGTGTCTAAAACAGTTGCAATAGAGTCTAACAAGTTTCACTGATTAATTTCACACATAGAGGTGGGAAAAGGAGAGCTCAAGGGAAGGGTGTGTGGTGGTGGTTGTGGTCATGGCCATACACACCATTCAGGTCCCCAAGTTCAGGATCTCAGTATTTTTTCCGATGTGTATATTCACATCAGTCGTGAAAAAACTGCTTAACTTTGGTGCAGCAAAGATTTTATTCTGTGCCAAAAATCACTCAACTTCCTTACCTGAGCGATGCTTTTGTGTGTGTGCGTGCATGGGGTAAGTGGATAAAATTGTCAATACTACAATATTTTTGCTCAACATGGCGGCTCTTTGATTCTACCTTATCACAGGCAGTTGCTAAATGGAAGCATACTTTTGTTTTGGGTAACCAAACTACTGCTTTATTTATTTATTTTTTACTTAAAGCTGGGTTAGGCAGCTTTTTTTATGGGATCATTGGACAAAAAATCAATAACATTTCAGCATATTGTAATTCAAGTGTTGTGAGAGAAAACTGGACTTCTGCACCTCTCAACTATGATACAAGTTTTACCAGTCTAGCTTTGACATTTTCTGGTTGTACATGAGTGTAAGGAGCTGAAGAGCGATGCGGAGGTCATTTGTTCGGGGGGGGACTTTGCGGATTGATACGAAGCAGAAGAGAGGTGGAAAGATTTGTATTGGAATGTTTAATGTGACCTACTGCAGCTTTAATTCTGGTAGTGGACTGTTCAGTGTCATTCATCCCCAGACAGCATTTGATAAATAGCTTCTGTGTGGTCGAGCTACAGACAGTGGCCATCCATCACGTTTTATGCCAGCGAGTTTCACCCGAGTGATTTGGCTAGCTAACGTGGCCAGTCATCTGATGGCAGACGGATAAACTTTAAGTGAAATGCTTTTCTTTCAGTTAGGCAACTAACCCTAACCCTTCAGCAGCTAACCCTTACCCTAACCCTAAACCTAACCGTAACCCTGACCCTTGACCCTGTGTTTACTTTCTTACCAGAGACAGAGACGCAACAATTAACACCGACAAAGCTTACCTTTAGGGTGGCAGATGTGGGACGAGGCGAATGAGAGAGCTGTGTCCATATAAGACTTTATTAAAGTCATGGTCCCTGAGGCCCCATCAGTTGGAAGCTAACCAGAGAACCTCATCCTAGCCGACACCTCGACCCTCACAACAGGAGAGCTCAAGTGCCTTGGGTAAGCACTGAGGAGATGATTCATCTGCTAACATGCATGAATATTCATATGCATACATATTGAGAATCCAACAACAGAAAAAAATATTGTTTTGCTCTAGTTTGTGGTTTGTGAAGGAAGAAGACCTGTCATTGTTCTGTGCTATGGCTTGTTTTCTATCTAAGACTTCCTAATTTGGGTCAGACGTGTTATATGAACTCCGTCCTGCAAAGTCTCCTGACACTGAGAAGCTTCAGGCAGGAGATCAATCAGCAGCATGGTCTCTGGAGTTCTGTCCCACTGATCAGGTACACACATATGGACATATAGTATACACATATGTGCATGCACACATGCAGACATGCACATATGTACACACACACACACACACACACACACAACCATGCACACAATTAGTTGGACACACAACCATTCCGTTGTAATAGTCCATAGTGTACAGTCCACTGAAGATATTTTTATATATTCAGCTCGTCCATAGACCTCGTAGACAGAACAAACATGAGATTCTAAAATTAACAACAATAACATTTCTTTCCTTCCTTACTTTTCCTTTCTTATTTCCCATTCTTTTCTCCAGGGACTTTGTGGACATTGGCGTATCGCAGCACTTCCACACCTCTAGCCACAAAAGAACAATACTGAAGTCCTTCAAGAGGACTGTGTCCAACCAGAACTCTGAGTTTGGGGACAAAAGACAAAAAGTGAGACAGCGTCATTTATGTCCAGTGCATGACCTCACAGAACTATTCCCAAATTGTTTCTGAAAATGTAATATTTCCTAATATTTTCTTGTTTTATCCTACTTTATCAGTTGATTGTTGATATATATATATATAACTTTGTTAAACGAAGCACTCAACAGTAGAGAAAGTGCTCAACAAATAAGGAGCAAAATAATCCAGTGAGTCAAGAAAATTCTTTATATCTCATAAAGAATTTTCTTGACTTACTGGATTATGTGTGTGTGTGTGTGTGTGTGTGTGTGTGTGTGTGTGTGTGTGTGTGTGTGTGTGTGTGTGTGTGTGTGTGTGTGTGTGTGTGTGTGTGTGTGTGTGTGTGTGTGTGTGTGTGTGTGAAGAGACATGAAGCCAGTACCACACCTACACCCCCAGTCAGTGATTTCACCTGTTCTGTCTGTGGCAGACATTGTGAATCACAGATTGGGCTTTACAGCCATAAGAAGACTCACAAGTGACAGAGGCAGGATTGTCATCATCGGACACGACGTACAACCTAAAGCAAGCAAGTGTGTGTGTGTGTGTGTGTGTATATGTATGTTTGTATATACGCGTATATATATATATATGTGTGTGTGTTTGTGTGTGTGTATTTAAAATGTGTGTGTCTGTATCCATGCAGGACGCTCATGAGTTCCTTACCTGTATGTTGGAGCAGCTGAGGTCTCTGGCCCCGGTGCTGGAGGGAAAGGCAGTGGGGATGGGCAGGACCTACATTTGCCCTGTTCAGTGTCACCTGGCTTTTCAGATGATGAGCACCAGGACATGCAAGGGGTAAAATAAAACTGCAAATTACATCACCAAACACATTTATAATAATAATAATAATAACTATAACTAAAAAAAAAATGGCAAAGAAAAGACACTTATTAATATCTTCAAGTACATTGTAGATATAAATTCCTTAAATATATCATCATAGAAATGGCAATCAAAAATATTATGAGGAAATTGATGGAAGAAAACAGCCAGTCAAACAAATAACTTTTTGTGAAGGGATAATGGATGTACTGTTTGTTATCGTCAGCCAGTATGTGTAGCTAACATTTTGTATTTTTTCCTTCATAGGGGATGACAAAGTACACATTGGTCAGTGTACTTAGCCATATAGGCTTCAAAGTTAACTCAGGTAAGTTATGATCAAGTTGAACAAGGGTGAAATATGTAAGCTAGGGTTGCTGTTGTCAGATAAAAACTGTGCTGTATGGTATGTATATCTAAAAGAGTTGCAATAGATTCCAACAAGTTTCACAGGTTAATTTCACACCTAGAGGCAGGGAAAGGAGAGATCAAGGGAGGGGTTTGTGGTGGTGGTGTTGGTGTTGGGGGGTGTGTGCGGGGGTGTTATTAGTAGTAGACTGAGTCAGATGTGCCTTGCTGGGGGTCCATGGCCACATCTTTTCAGAGTTCATGGTTGTACCTCTGCTCTTTCTGGGAGTCCATGTGATATGAAGACAGGGAATGAGTAGGCTACTAAACATCTGCAGCTTTTTTACATCTCCCATGTTAATGACTCCTCTCTCCGTAGGCCATTATATCAGCGATGGCGCTTATCCTGAGGGGGGGCCAGGTGAACAGAGTGGCCGCTGGCTCTCTTACAATGACCGTTTTGTAACTAAGACCAGCGGTGCGTCTGTCTGTCGCCAACGGCAGCACACTGCCTACCTCCTGTTCTACGAACGTCAGGTAAAAACTCACATCTTTATACACAAGAGCTCTGAATCTTTGGCATCTTATTTAACAGTGACACTGCACTAACACTGATGACCTTTTAGCTAGTGTGGTGACCCCTTTGCTTGTCAAAAAAAGGCCACAACAGTTGCTGATTGATTTGTTTAGACAGGTGCATGATGACGAACTGTACAGTTTCCAATAACAGAAGTGATTTATTACTGACAGTCCGTATAGGTTTTCCAAAACAAAACAAAGCAGTACATCCACTTCCTCTGTAATAACTTTACCAACTTTACTGCACGGTCACAAACTGTTTGCTTCTGGGGGTCCGGGTAGCGTAGCGGTCTATTCCATTGCCTACCAACACGGGGATCGCTGGTTGGAATCCCCGTGTTACCTCCGGCTTGGTCGGGTGTCTCTGCAGAAACAATTGGCCGTGTCTGTGATTGGGAAGCCGGATGTGGGTATGTGTCCCGGTCGCTGCACTAGCGCCTCCTCTGGCCGGTCGGGGCACCTGTTCAGTGGGGAGGAGGAACTGGGGGGAATAGCGTGATCCTCCCACGCGCTACGTCCCCCTGGTGAAACTTCTCACTGTCAGGTGAAAAGCGGCTGGCGACTCCACATGTATCGGAGGAGACATGTGGTAGTCTGCAGCCCTCCCCGTATCGGCAGAGGAGGTGGAGCAGAGACAGGGACGGCTCGTAAGAGTGGGGTAATTGGCCGGATACAATTGGGGAGAAAAAGCAGGGGGGTGGGACTGTTTGCTTCTACCTATTTAGTCGTGTCTATTTTTGTCAGTTTGTGTTTGTGTGTTTATGGACTGTTAATTGTTGTTTCTTGGCTGCTTTTCAGTGAATGAATGGTGATCTGTTGCATCTCACTGCTGCCATCTGTACATCATGCACGTCGCACATTGCACCCTGCTGTTTCTGACACTTTTGCGGCTGGACAAGGTTTCTTCCTCGCACCAGGAGTTTTTTTCTTGCCGCAGTCATCCCGGCGTGACATCTGTGTGTTCAGAGCCACTGGGGTGCCCTCTGCTGGCTCTCTGGAGACGTTTGTGGAAGATTTTTTTTTTTAAGACCCTGTTCAACAAAGTCAATCAATATTTTTTTTTGTTCGACATAAAAATCAATCATTCAATCAATCGAAGTCCAGCAGTCAATCGTCCATCCATCATCCATCATCCAGCCATCATCCACACCGCTTTTCCTGCTCTCAGGGTCGCGGGGATGCTGGAGCCTATCCCAGCAATCATTGGGCAGCAGGCGGGGAGACACCCTGGACAGGCCGCCAGGCCATCACACACACACACACAAACACACACACACACACACAAACACACATTCATACCTAGGGACAATTTAGTACGGCCGAGTCACATGACCTACATGTCTTTGGACTGTGAGAGGAAACTGGAGCTCCTGGAGGAAACCCACGTAGACACGGGGAGAACATGCAAACTCCACACAGAGGACGACCCGGGACGACCCCCAAGGTTGGACTACCCTGGGGCTCGAACCCAGAACCTTCTTGCTGTGAGGCGACCACACTAACCACTGCGCCTCCGTGCCGCCCAATAGTCAATCAATCAGTGTCCAATACTTAGTAGTGTGATGTGAAGAGCTTTATTGTTAGTAGTACTCAATGTGTACAACAATATACTGAGCTGGTCCATGGAGCAACTGAACTGACCTGCTGATGTACACACCTTTATGTCATGACTTAGTCCCACCTGTTGTGGGGCTTAACCTTTGAAGGAGAAGATACCCAGTAGGCAGAAAGACCCTTCAACCCAGCCCAAATCCAGGAGACAGCGGGAAATTGACAGGTTGGTGAAGGAGAGAAGACAACTGAGGAAGCAGTGGAGGAAGGCCACAGAGGGAGAGAGGGTTGGGCTTGACGCACTGCAGGCTGAAATAAAGCAGCGTTTGACAAACCTGCGAAGAGCAGAACACCTCGGACGACAGCATAAGAGGAAAGAACGGGCTAGGACTCGTTTCTACAGCAACCCTTACAGCTTTGTCAAGAGCCTTTTTGACAGCAAGAAAAATGGGAGCCTTAGAGTCCCCATACGAGATCTGGAAGAGCACCTAAAGAAGACCTACTCTGATGTCCGGAGACATGAGCCAGTCACCATCCCGGATGACATGCCACCAATTCACCCACCTGACCACCATATGGACACAAGACCCCCCACATGGAGCGAGGTGGAGAGGACGGTAAAGCAGGCAAGATCGATGTCAGCTCCTGGGCCCAATGGTATTCAGTATAGACTCTATAAGAACACTCCTGGAGTCCTGAAATACCTCTGGAAGCTGATGAAAGTGGCATGGCAGAAAAGAGTCATACCCAGGGCATGGCGAAGAGCAGGAGGCATTCTGATCCCCAAGGAAGAGAACTCTTCCTGCATCAGCCAGTTTCGCCAGATCAGCCTTCTTAATGTAGAGGGAAAGATATTTTTTAGTGGGATTGCCCAAAGGCTCTCCACATTCCTCCAAAGAAACAACTTTGTTGATACATCAGTGCAGAAAGCCGGGATCCATGGCTTCTCAGGATGTCTGGAGCATGCTAATATCATCTGGCACCAGATACAAGCTGCCAAGAAAGAACGGAGAGACCTGCACGTGGTTTTCTTAGACCTTGCCAATGCTTTTGGATCAGTTCCTCACAAGATCCTGTGGACGGCGTTTGATTTTTTCCATGTCCCCAAAAAACATCACAGAGTTGGTCAAGACCTATTTTCAGGATCTCCAGTTCTGTGTCACAACACAGAACACCACCACCACTTGGCAACATCTGGAAATGGGCGTTATGGCGGGCTGCACTATTTCCCCTCTGGCATTCACCATGGCAATGGAGCTCGTCATCCGTGCATCTCGATGGGTGGTGGGAGGCGAAAGGTCCAGGAATGGCCTGCGTCTTCCACCAGTCCGGGCGTACATGGATGACTTGACCACCATAGCAACAACAAAACCATGCACCAGGCGCCTGCTGCAGAAACTCCAGGAGAACATCAAGTGGGCACGAATGGAGTTTAAACCAAGTAAATCTCGCAGCATCTCCATTGTCAAAGGCCAACTAGCAGATGAACGGTTCTGCATTGGTGATCAACCAATCCCCACAGTCCGGGAGAAGCCCATCAAGAGCCTCGGACGGTGGTACAATGCAGACCTCAAAGACACCCAGCAACTGGAGCAACTTCGCCAGGATACAATCAGTGGCCTCAGGCAAATCAACAACACTGCACTGCCCGGTAAGTTGAAGCTTTGGTGCTTTCAGTTTGGGCTGCTACCCCGACTCATGTGGCCAATAACCATATACGAAGTCTCACTATCTCATGCCAATCGCTTGGAGAGGCTAGTGAACTCGCAGGTGAGGAAGTGGCTTGGACTGCCAAGGTGCCTCAGCAGTGTTGGACTCTACGGCAATGGAGCCCTCGCACTGCCAATTTCCAGCCTGGTTGAGGAATTCAAATGTGCCAAAGTGAGACTGGACATGTCCCTCACAGAATCCCGAGACCCAGTAGTGAGAGGAGTTGCTCCAACCCTAGCAACAGGGAAGAAATGGACTCCGGCTGCAGCTGTACTGGAGGCGAAATCTGCCCTCCGCCACCGAGACGTAGTAGGCCATGTTCAACAAGGCAGAGGCGGCCTTGGCCTGGGAATAAAAACACCTACCTGGCAAAAGGCGACTACTACCGAACGGCGAACTATGGTGATTGAGGAGGTCCGCCGACAGGAAGAAGCAGCCAGATGTGCTAAAGCCGTAGCACAAGCCAAACAGGGTCGCTGGATGAGGTGGGAGGGTGTTGAAAAGAGGAAACTCACATGGAGTGAGCTCTGGAGCATGGAATCAAACAGGCTGAGTTTCATCGTCAAGGCCACATATGATGTCCTGCCCTCTCCCATAAATCTAAATCTCTGGTTTGGAGAGAATCCATCTTGCTCCCTGTGTACAGCCCCAGCAACCCTCAAGCATATCTTGGTTGGCTGCAAGACCAGCCTTACCCAAGGCAGATACACCTGGCGACACAATCAGGTGCTCAGGTGCTTGGCAGCTGAACTCGATTGCAAGAGGGTTTCCATCAATGCCCAACCCTTCAACAACCAGGAAGGGCCCCGGCGGTTTCCAGCTTTCATTCGAGAGGGGGATAAACTGAAGGCCAACCCTTCACTTCCCAACTTAGGCTCACTAAACTCAGCCAGGGATTGGGAAATGCGAGTGGACTTAGGCCAGAAGCTCATCTTCCCGACAGAGATCGCAACAACCACCTTGCGACCAGACCTCGTCCTCTGGTCCAATTCTAACCAGCTCGCTTACATCATTGAGCTCACAGTCCCCTGGGAGGATGCAGTCGATGAAGCGTACGAGCGTAAGAAGCTGCGGTACGCCAACCTAGCAGCTGAAGCAGAGGACAGAGGCTGGAAGGTGAAGGTGCACCCTGTGGAGGTGGGTTGTAGGGGCTTTGTTGCCAGCTCCACAGCAAAACTCCTGAGGGAACTAGGAGTCAGGGGGCAGGCCCACAGGAGAGTGATCAAAGAGCTAGCCAACATTGCTGAGAGGACTAGCCACTGGATCTGGATCAAAAGGAGAGACACCGTCTGGGCTGCCAGGGTGAACAGCTAACCACAGGTCACGCACCCAGGACCGATCAACCTGTGGTGGGCCTGCCTCAGCGGAGGGTGTCTTGTGATAAAAAGCCGAAACACCCCGTGATGCTGAGGTACACAACTGATGATGTGTCCTGGTGGTGGCAATGTCACCTTGGCAGACATCTCCAGTTTGATCTCCACTGAATCTGTTGCAATGCAAACACCAGGGATTTTAACAACCAGTCCTTTTTTGAATCTTGACCTTTGACTATTAGAAAATGTGTGTGTGTACTTTTACATGTGATATTGTGAGTTTTGTGTTGTTGTTTTTTACTACCTTGTAAAGTGTACAGTGTCTCCTTGGCTGATGTTAACTTTAAGTAAACTGAAGTTGAACTTGAACTTGAAAATAGAATCTCCCCAAATTTATGTTCCATTGTTTCTTTAATTATAAGTAGATTCACCCCGAATTTGTACCCCATTGAATTTATACCCCATTATATTTTAATTTGTGCTCTTTAATGGTATTAACATGTACTGTAGGTTACCGTATACTGTACTTCTTTTGTTTGGTTGTTTTTTCGGGAAGCACTGTTACACCTGTTGTCATGGAAACCTCCTCTGGTGCAACGCCTCGGTGGTAGTCATGGTGTGTCTGAAATGGCGGCTGTACCCAGATATGTTGGAAATAATACCTGAAAAACAAAACGGACAACACATATTGTAATCTAACAAACGTGACCAGGCCTATAAAAGGTGAAATGTAAAAAAAGAACTGAACGTTGTGAAGGAAATGACACCAACAACACACGTGACATGACACACCATGATGCACAAATAATGCGCGGTCATATTGACTGCTCATGGTCGTTTTAGGTAGATCTTATTATAACTTTTTTGGGCATTTGATCTAAAACTAATTTTAATACTCTTCCTTCAGAATTACCCCTTCCCCATTTCTCCTTCCATTCGCAGGATGGTAGAAGAGTTTGAATCCACCTTCGATGCTCCTGGCCTTACTCCCCTTCCACCTGGTCTCCTGCACACAAAGTATAAATGCCTTCTTTCTCTCCATCATATCAGCCAGCTCTCTCCATTTACCAGTCATAGTGCCAACATTCAATGTTCTGACTCACCTCCACACTCCTACCCTTCCTCCTCTCCCACTGCCTCTGGACATGCCTTCCCCCTCTCCTTCTCTTTCACCTATCAGTAGCATAGTTTCCAGCACCCTGCTGGCCAACAGTACCAGTGGCGGTCATTGGTAACCCGCGCCTCGACCGATCTGTGCATCCTTAGTGGCTGGATTAATGTTAATTTAATGACAAACCATGCTATTTACAAGAGCTCGCTCACATCAGGACAGATCAGAGATGGAGTTAGTAGCAGCAGCCAACACGTTTACTACAACCCCATGGCAAAGCAGGTTAGCGAGGCCCACAGCAACCCCCCACTCTCCAGTCAACTACGCTGTCCAGACTCCACTGCATTACTGACCACTGCTGTCACACAAGCCCTCACCTCCGCTATAACTGGTGCCTCACCGGCTACTGCAGTTACAGCCCATCAGCAGAGAGAACAAGTGAAGGCGGGTTGCTACGAGTTCTCTACTGATTGGGAGACATACTGGACACAATTTCAGCTAGTAGCCAGAGCCAACCAGTGGGATGAGACTGAGTGTCCAGTCCAGTTGGCTGCAGCTCTAGAGGGGGAGGCTTGAATGGTTCTGTCAGATCTTTCAAAGATGGACATGACTGACCCCCAAGCCAATTTGGGGATCCAACCAGTAAGTCAGGAGTAAGTAAATGAGCCAGTTGGGGTGTTTCAGGCATCTGATTAGGACGCCTCCTGGGCGCCTTCCTTCGGAGGTTTTCCAAGCACGTCCAACTGGGAGGAGACCCCAGGGTAGACCCAGAACTCGTTGGAGGGACTGCATGTCCAATCTGGCCTGGGAACGCCTTGGGATCCCTCAGGAGGAGCTGGAGGGTGTTGCTGGGGAGACGGACATCTGGAGGGCCCTACTTAGCTTGCTGCCACTGCGATCCGACCCCAGAGAAGCAGCTGATGATGAGATGAACCAGTAAGTCGACTGCCAGGCGACTACTTACCGAGAGGACATGTGGAGAAGGAGAGATGCTGGGAGTCTATGCAGAGCAGCTATGCCAGCTAGTCTGTAAAGCATTTCCATAGTTCAGTGAAGAGCAGAGATTTATCCTTACAAAGGGAGCTTTCATCGGTGAGCTGACACCTGACAAACTGCTGAACCAGGTCCGACTTAGCTCCTTTATCTTGGGAAGGGGCAATGGAGTGTGCACAGGAGGTGGAGCAGATTTTTACAGAGGGTCGGAATGCAAGACTTTCAAGCCCCTCCACTTCCCTCCAGTACGGGACACCCTTAGATCCGCTGGACCACAAAACTACAGCGGCCCGCTGGACCTGCAGTCTCAGACCTTTTGGAGATGTGGCCAGAGGGGCCACATTAAGTACCATTGCCCTGAACTCACCAATCTTATGCCACCTGCCCAACGCAAGCTGTTAGGAAATGGTGTGGGGAGCGGAAGTGAGGAAGGTTACTCCATTCCTGGCTATGCACTCACCCGCTATGAATAACTGTCCCCCTCTCCCCCCCAATCAGGATCTAAAGTGTAATGGGTGCTGTCCCTGATTAATGGCAAACCAGTATGTATACTTGTTGAGTCTAGTTTCACAGTGACATTGGCCCAGACATATTCCCGGATGACCTCCAATGGTGCCCTAAAGTGCAGCCCCTCATCACAGTGACCAGGTACAGACCAGCCATGCTGGCCATTGTACAGTCAACATCCAGTTAGGTGAGCAGACTTTTCCTTATTCTGTGTGGGTAGCTGAAATTCATGAAGCGTGCCTTCTGGGTTTTGACTTCATGATGGATACCAATGCTGTGTTGAATGTGGGACAGAGGACAGTGACATTCATGGGCGGTCCCTGACTACCCCTGATATGTGATGATGACCTATCTGAATCAGTTCAGGCACCCAGCAAATCAGACAGACCCCTGCCATACGCCGACACCACAGCTTGTTACAATATTACCATTTCATTCAGCAGACGCTTTTATCCGAAGCGACGCACATCTGAGAGTTAATACAACACAAGCAAGGAGCTGGTCAGGAGGCAGCAATGCAAGGAAGAGTCAAAAAACTAGGTTCGAGTCTGATAGGACACAGGTGTAAACAGGCAGTACACAAACGCAATGCATAGGGTGCAAATAAGTGATTTGTTTTTAACACCATCGGGTGTGGAGGTGTTGGAGAAAGAGCTGGGTCTTTAGCGTCTTCTTAGAGATGGAGAGGGACTCACCGGATCAAATGGTGTTTGGTACCTTGTTCCACCACCGGGGAACTACAGAAGAGTAGAGTCTATCTAGTGACTTAGGGCCCCGTTGTGGCGGAAGTGTCAGGCACCTCTCATTGGCAGAGCGTAGTGGGCGGGTCTGAGTGTAGACCTGAATGAGGGAGTTTAGGTATGCGGGAGCCATTTTAGTTGTTTTGTAAGCGAGCATCAAGGTTCTGAATTTGATGCAGGCTGCTACTGTGAGCCAGTGGAGGGATATGAACAGCGGAGTGACATGTGCCCCAGCCCCAGCCCCCGCCCACCGCCTTTCTGTTTTGGGGGGGGGTTAGGGGTAGGTCACGTGATCACAGCCTGGCCCACGATGACGTGGGATACATACGAATTTTCGTGCACTACTTTTCGTACGTTTTACTACGACCAGGGGATGAGAACAGCCTCGTGCAGGTGGTGACCACCATCGCCATGGAGACCTGGGAGGAGGACAGACTGCACGTGCACACAAGGGAGACTCACGTCACACCATTCACACACAGAAGAGAGAGGAGAAGAAATCATTCAGAGAGAGAGAGAAAAGACACGTGAGAGAAGAGAACAGTTTGCAATAGTCAATAATCTATACGCTGTCATCTGGTCGGCAGAACAGTGCTTGGTAAATTCATGAGACAGAAACCGACCCGCCATCTAGTACAGGCTGTGAAGCACTCAGTTTAAAGGCAACTAATTGTAGGCTGAGACAAAAAGATGAGGTGTCCACAAAGCAGCAGCAGCAGCAGTGATGGAATTTGCTGTATGAGTTCCGGTCAGTTTTTGCCGCTTCACTTTCCGACCTGAGCAGGACCCATTTAATCCAGTATGAGATGGTTACAGGTTCAGGTCCAGCACACGCCATCACACACACACACACACACACACACACACACACACACACACACACACACACACACACACACACACACACAGGGACAATTTAGTCCCTAGGTTTTTAAGTACAAACACATGTCCACTTGAATTAATGAAAAGGATTCAGACACACAGAGGACAAAAAAGTGCATCATATTTTGTGATGAGACTTGAACATAAATACGTTGCCTGCGTGTTTAAACCTACCGGAAGTCAGATAATCTTCCAGAAGGTCCCACTTGCCAAGTTTCCAGGCTGCTTCCTGTTACGGTTTCACCTCCACAACCCCCGCAACCTACCTCTTCCCTTACCTCCGGGTCTCCACGGCGCTCGGCTTCGCCTGAGTTTCCACTCCTCACCACCAGAGCTGGGGCGCGGTCAGGTTCCCCATCACCGGACTCGGACCCTGAGGTCCCCAGCATCTCCAAACGGGCGCGGCGCGCCCCATGGCGCCTCTGACGCCATCTGCTGGCAGACTGGCAGCACGGCTCTGCATTTCCCCGGTCACTCGTTCCCTCAGCTGTGCCCCATCTACAATCATCTCAGCTGTTCCCCATCTACAATCATCTCAGCTGTTCCCCATCTGCAATCATCTCAGCTGTTCCCCATCTGCAATCATCTCAGCTGTTCCCCATCTACAATCATCTCAGCTGTTCCCCATCTACAATCATCTCAGCTGTTCCCCATCTGCAGTCTACTGCAACCCCCACAAGAACCTGGTCTTCACGCAACTCATTGCTACATCTCCCTATAGCATTCACGTGACCTGTTGCGCAGAGCCGGCTCCCCTGCCAACCAACCTGCTCGGACTAATACTTGGGCTTTTGAACTCGCACTACTCCTCGATTCCGCTTTGCCTACGGACTTGGAACTTTGCTGGTGCTCACACACTTACACAACACTCAACACTCCATTCACATATTACACACACGTAGGACAATTTACACTAGCACATAGCTAGACACATAACCGTGTGTCACCACACATAGCATATTCACATCCCCCCACACACAAAACGACCCGAGCACCATACACATCCCGCATTTCCCTCTCCCTTATTATTTTCTCTCTTTACTTTGTTACTTTTCAATAAACGTTACTGTAGCCGGGTGGGGATTGATTTCTAAAGTAAAAAAAAACCACCAGAGGGCGCTGTGCCTTGTGGAGTCCCCCCAGCGCGAGCTAGAACAGCGGAGATTAAACCGGAAGTTCCGGTTTTTTTCGTTCCCTTCCTCAAATACGCTGGATTGATCGGCTGTGTTTCTGAGCTTGTAAAAGAGGGAACGTTCTATGTTAAAATGGTGTCTAATGCAAAACGTATCGAAAGATTCATGTTAATAATGCTGTGTTAGATGTAATATGTGAGATCTGTTGCCGATTGTAATGTTATACTGTGTGAAGTTCGCAGATTTATTGTTAGAGCGTTTCCATGTGTAACGGCTAGCTAAGCGGAGTTAGGCATCCATCACACCATGTGGGGGAGGACCATGTGAGTGTTAGCTAGGCTAATCACATTTTGTCCTATACTAGACTTTATCACATTAGTATAGCTGTAAAATAATAACGAGGCAAGAGACGAGCACCGTACGTTTTCAACTCTTCTTTTCATCTCACTTCTTCATCACCCTCAGCACCGTACTACTCAGCAACAATCATTAGACTACTGCGCCCTCTGGTGGCGTGGTGGTATTGCAATGCATGAACAATGAATGAACCGACTACACAACATATTCCCCCTCTCTTAAGAAGCTTACCCGTACATGAAAATACTATGTCCCATGTCACAGACATCAGTAGTACAATAACTCAAGTGCTATCAGCATCAACACAACTTCCCACAATAGAAATGTTATAATAACCATGAACCACAGTTCCACTGTAACATTACTGTAAATAAAATATAGCAGGAAATCTTGAACCTGTAATCCCAAAAATGTTAATCAGTGTAACATAGGCACTTTCAATCACAAGGCACTAAAATCCCAGTAACCTTGTATCAATCAAAATCAGTGCAAAACAAACATTTCTTTTTTTTCTTAGTCACAGCCTTTTTTTTTCCACATTTTAGTATCAACAGTATTATTCAACTTATTCTCTCCTCATTTCTCACCGTCCATTGGACTAACTAGTGCTCATAGTCCTTCAGCCAAGCAGGCTCCTTTCTTACTCTCACAGGTCTGTCCATGACCCCAGTGACTCCGGCACTGGAGCAGGGTTGGCAACTGGCTCTGGATCGGATTCCCTGTTTGTTCCGCTTTCAGGGACCAGAGAGAGAGGTGGGCAGCGTTCCATGTACGCCCATCCTCTAGCACATAAGCACTCGAACCAGCTTTGCGTATCACTCGGGTAGGTCTCTGAAACTTACAGTCCCTTTTTCACCTGGAAAGGTTTCCTCAGTCTGACTAAGCTTCCCTCTTTGATCTTAGGCACACGTGCTCCCCTTTTTTTGTCAGTGTAGGTTTTCGATGCCTCCTGTTTGGCAGCAACCCGACTGCGTAGTTGTTCCTCTGACAGTGGGTCAGGTTTTCGTGCAGGGCCAATGTTCACTTTGTTGCGCATCAGTCGATTGTACATGAGTTCATACGGTGACTCCCCGGTGGTGCCATGTGGGGTAGCACGGTAGGTGGACAAGAAATCCTGTACGTATGGCTTCCATGGCCTTCTCTCCTGCTCAGCAGAGAGTAGTGTTTCTTTGAGAACGCGGTTCCAGCGCTCCATGGCTCCATTCGCTTGTGGATAGTAAAGAGACACTCTAATGTGTTTAATGTCTCTCGCTGCAAGGTAGTCTGCAAACTCGGTAGAGGTGAATTGTGTTACACTGTCACTCACCAGTTCGATAGGATTTCCAAACCGGGAGAACACAGCAGACAGGAAGGTAGTGATTGCAGCGGTAGTGATAGTTGAAGTGAAAGCGACCTTGGCCACTTTGTGTAGTAGTCAGTCAGCGTCACAGCAAAGCGACAGTCCCAAGTAGCTGACTCGAACGGTCCCACTATGTCTATCCCCACTTTCTGCCATGGGGCATCCGGGAGTGGGATGGGCTGGAGATCGTGTGCCCAAGGAACCGCAGGCTGGACCGGTTAAACTGGCATTTTTCCTCATTTAGTTGGAGGCCGGCGCCCCTGATAGCGGCGAGCACCTCCTGCAGGTTGCAGTCGTGGTCCTCCTTGACCTTGCCATACACTATGACATCGTCCAAGTAGTACTGGACCCCCTTGAGGCCTTTAAGTACAAGCGACATCATCTTGGAGAACGCACTTGGGGCGGAGCACAGCCCGGGTGGGACCCGTTTGAACCTGAAAAGTCCGTCTTGCGTTATGAATGCGGTTAAGTCCCGGCTTTCTGGCGCTAAAAGGACTTGATATGCGTTTGCGAGATCTATGGAAGAATATACAGTAGCACCGCTCATCTCGGAGAACAAGTCATCCATGTGTGGAAGTGGGTAACTGTCTATCACTATAGCCTTGTTAGGCTCACGTAAGTCCACGCACAGTCTCACCGCACCGTTCTTCCGTCGCGTGACCACGATGGGTGAAACCCATGGAGATGTATCAATCCTCTCTATCACGTCCATTTCTAACAGTCTCTCAAGTTCTGTGGAGACAGCTTGTCTCACGGAGAGGGGAAGTCTCCTCAGCTTCTGTTGGACGGGCTGTACTGCTTCATTGCCCTCCTTCACTCTAACACGGTGGACAAAACCCTTGGCTAAGCCCAGTTTCACTGGTCCAGTTTTAACCTCTGTCACTGGAGCCGCAGTTGAGAGCACAGTATTATTTACTATAGAAAGTCTCAGTGCCCTGAATAAGTCCATCCCCAAGACAGCGGTACCTGTCTTTTTCACAATATATAGTGTAGCCGGAACTGTACTATCTTCGTGCTGCACTGTAGCTGATAGACAGCCTATTACTGGGATGTCTGACTTTGTATATGACACTAACTTAACCTCTGGTTCTGTCAGGGGCACATCGCTGAAATGCTCTCTGTAGACGTGTTCAGGAATGATGGACACAGCGGCGCCCGTATCCACCACTAGCTCTACTGGACAAGAAGTTGACTTGGCATTAATAGTCACTTCACATGATATTTTCTGAGCTGGTTGGGATGCATTAATTCCCAGCACTTGCACAACAACTTCACCTACTTTTTTGGTAGACTTTTCACCTGACCTTTCAGAAGATTTACAAACTTTGGCAAAATGACCTACTTTATTGCATTTCCGACAAGTCATCTTCAGGGCAGGGCAGTCTGGAGGATTTGCAAGATGAGTAGACGACCCACACCTAAAACAGCATCTGTCCTGTCTTGGAGTGGCGTTTGCAGGCTCTGCAGAGCGGTTGTATTTCCCTTTATTTTTGAATGTACGTTTAGGCTTCGCCGTTACAGCTTGCACGGGAACCTGGGACTCTGAACCTAGCGTGCGCGCATACCCGATGGCAGCTTCCGCCTGGCATGCAATCTGGAGTGTTTTTTCAAGTGTCAAATTTGCATCTGCTTGTCCTAGCAGTCTCTCGCGTATCTTTGCACAATGGATATGCTCGATGATCTGGTCACGTATCATTTCGTCTCTATTGTTGTCAAACCCACATGTTGTGGCAAGCTCGCGCAGCGCGGCAACGTACTCTGCAATGGACTCCTGCGGTCTCTGTATTCTCTGTCTGAACTTATGACGTTCCACCACAACATTTATGGCTGGGTTGAAATGTGCACGCAGTGCCATCATTGTTTCTTTGTAAGTCCTACCTGCATTTGCAAGTGTATAAAACACACGCTGGCCCTCTGTACCCAGACCATGTAAAAGAAGTGCACGTAACCTCGTGTCTGGCCAGTCATCACCATCCGCATCAATGGCTAGCAGATAGTTCTCGAACATCCTAGCCCACATGTCGAACGGAATTGTAGGTTGTCCGGCACACGGCAGAAATAAAGCAGGTAAGGGCACAGCTGCAGTCGCCATTTCTCGTCGCCAATTTGTCCTATACTAGACTTTATCACATTAGTATAGCTGTAAAATAATAACGAGGCAAGAGACGAGCACCGTACGTTTTCAACTCCTTTCTTTTCATCTCACTTGTTCATCACCCTCAGCACCGTACTACTCAGCAACAATCATTAGACTACTGCGCCCTCTGGTGGCGTGGTGGTATTGCAATGCATGAACAATGAATGAACCGACTACACAACATATTTATTAGCTACAGATGTTGTGTTTGGTGGCAACTTTGTGCTTTTCATTTGTTTTATTTATTTTCGTGTAACAAGGAGGACCCTGCAGTTGTTTATTGTGCAGTTATTTTATTTGGTTATTTTCTTTCATTTGATTAGGCATTTTATAGGCTAAGACCCCGAGATTTATATTGAGCAATGTCATTGTTGAAACTCTAAATTTATTAATGTCATTTTTCTAAATCATAAAATTGATCGGAATAAAGAACCCTCTTTTTTTATGTTGTCTTGGGATATTTAATTTTACCAGGCTGCATTACTAAAGAGTCCTCCGCCTCCCGAGTGGTCGTCTGGGTCCTTCTGCACACCCTATAACAGCTTCCACCCTGTAAGTGTTCAGTTCTGACTTCCATTGGGGCCTACATATACTATGTCCATAAATACAATATACAGTCATTTCAATGACCAACTACAGCAAATACATTTTAAGTTGAGGGTCGTGTTTACTACGCAGGGCACAGATACATATACAGTAATAAACTTAGCAATTACACTTTGCATTGTCAGTGTAAGATGTCCAACAATGAGAAGAGACACCCAAATTGATGAAGTGGAGGAGTACTGCTCCACAACCAATTCGAGGCGTCAGTTTATCTTAATTTCCTAAACTGAACGACATGGCTGGAGCTAGCAAAGACCACGGCTACTCGCTGGCCGCTCTTCAGCTGGAGTGTAACGATGTGGATATCGCTCTGATGGAATGAGACACAACCTGACAACATACCCCGCTGAAAAGCCCGAAACCAAAGAAAAAGAAGCAGTCTTTTTTTCAGGAGGAAGAACTCTCCAGCAGTGTCCTTTTCAACGCCTTTCAGAGCCTCACTCGTAAATGTGACGACCAAAGTAAACATTTCCAAACCTTTGAGCAGCAGTTGAAGGTGAAGCGGTCATCAAACTCAAAGAATTTGTTGACGCGAATACGAAAGCTTTGAAAGGTGTATATTGTATTTAGAAATCACGTCAGGACACAGCGCTGTCGCTCGACACAACCTCTACGTTGCATTCTTTATTTAGACTGACACAGCATCACAGGCAGACCCGATCAAACAACCCAGAGCCCGCAGGCCTCACTAATCGATCCCAGCACAATAGAACAGCACCAAATCAAATGCAGCACTGTCGATGTGTGCAGACATAACATCCCTCCCCCCAGCCGGCAGGATTTCAAACATGAAAGGTTGACACAAAGTCCTCTAGGTGGCCAGGGCGTAAACATGTGCGAACAGGTCGCGAGGCGGCCTGAGGCTGGGCAGGCCGAGGTGGGTGGGGGGGAGAAGGCAGGGGAAGCTGAGGCCCAGGAATGTCTGGGGCCCGTGTAGGAGCTGCATGAAGCCCCGGGGCGTCTCGCCATGCTGAGGGAATGGCTATGGTTGTGTCACCAGCTGTGTGTGGCGGAGCTGACACCTTCCGTAGACAACTGGAGTGCCACCGAGTGCCATCGCTGAGGAGGTAGGTGGCTGGGCCCAGCTGACGGGTGACTTGGAGAGGAGAGGACCAGTATGAAGCCATTTTATTGTCCCTGTGGGGCCTGCGGACCCTGACCCAGTCTGACACATTGATGTCTGGCACCCTGGTTCGTTTTGACTGGTCAAACCGTTGCTTCATCCGCATCTGCTGACAAGTGACTGAGGCTCTGACCCCAGAGGGAGGTGCCTGGGGTGTGGAGGAGCGGAGCCTGTCAAGGGGCATGCACATTTCCCGGCCTAGCATGAGAGAGGCTGGGGAGACGCCTGTGGTCGAGTGCTGTGTGGCCCGATAGTGCAGCAGAGTGTGACGGATGGCCTGCGTGAAAGAGCACCCTTGGGCCATGTGTGCTCTGAGGCCATTCTTCAGTGACTGGTGAAAACGTTCAATGCCGCCATTGGCCTGGGGGTGGTAGTACGCAGTGCATATATGACGGATGCCCTTGCTGTCGAGATAAGCAGTGAACTCAGCAGAGACCAGCTGAGGGCCGTTGTCAGTGGTGATGGTCTTTGGGAGGCCCCAGTTGAGAGAAGAGAGAGTCCAGGAAGTCGATGATGATCTGTGAGGTCACAGTGCCGGAAGTGGTGAGTTCAGGCCATTTTGAGTGTAGATCGTAGGCGACCACCATGAAGCGTTGGTGGTGGGGAACTCCATGGATCTCACCACAAATGTCCAACTGCAGGTGTTCCCAGGGCTGAGAGGGCCAGGCGAGAGGTTGCAGGGGTAGGGGAGCCTGGTGGCCAGTCTTGCCACTCACAAGGCAGGCAGAACAGTCCTTCACCAGAGCCTCAATATCTCTGTCTATCCCCGGCCACCACACCAGGTCTCGGCAGCGCTGTTTCAGTTTCACAATGCCCAGGTGGCCTTCATGCGCCATATTCAAAACACGCGCACGGAGAGCAGCTTGGACCACTGTGCAAAACCCACGTGCCACGCAGGCGTTGTTCCAGCAGGAGAGCTCCTGTCTGACTCGGGCGAACGCAGCCAGCTCCTCTGGGACCTTGTGAGGCCAGCCGTTCTGGATGTAGGTGCGGAGCTGGGAGAGGACAGGGTCCTGTTCGGAGGCTGCCCTCAGCTTCTGCAGAGAGACAGTGGCCTGAAGGGGTATGTGTAGCATTTGGACAATGTCCTTTTCCACACAGTCAGTGTCCGTCTGTGGAGCTGGAGTGGAGACAGAGCGAGAGAGCAGGTCGGCGACAACATTGTCTCTGCCTGGGGTGAACTGCAGGCTGAAGTTGTACTGGCGGAGGCGGTCAGACCAGCGGTGCAGCCTCAGGGGTTTGTGGCCTGTCCCAGATGTGGACAGCAGCGCTGTCAGGGCCTGGTGATCTGTCCTGAGGGTGAAGGAGCGGCCATAGAGGTAGAGGTGCCACCTTTCACAAGCCCAGATACAGGCTAATGCCTTACGCTCACCCACGGAGTACCACTGTTCGGTCAGGTTGAGGGCACGGGAGGCGAAGGCGATGGGCTTCTCCACACCATTTTGGGTTGGAGACAGCACAGCCCCTATCGCTGTGGCTGACGCGTCACAGGTCACAAAGGTGGAGCTGGAGATGTTGAAGTGAGCCAACACTGGTGGTGAAGTCAGTTGAGTCTTGAGATCACGCACAGCGTCACTGCATGCCTTTGACCACACCCATGGCTCGTCCTTACGCAGCAGCTGGCGCAGGGGGGCTGTGGTCGCAGAGTACTGGGGAAGAAACCTCAGGTAGTAACTTGTCATACCCAGGAAGGAGGCGACCTGGGCGGCCGAGCTGGGCTCAGGGATGGCCTGAATGGCGTCCACGTTGGATTGTGGTGGAGTTACACCGCTCGCTGACAGCCAGAACCCCACGAACTCGATGGCTGGCACAGAGAGGACACATTTCTCAGCATTGAGAGTTAGCTTGTGCTTGGACAGGGCTGCGAAGACCATGTTGAGGTGCTTGTCATGGATTTCACTGGTGGGCCCTTGTACCACTATATCGTCCAGATAAATGGCCACGCCCAGTATACCAGCCAGCACGGAGACCATGATTTTCTGGAAGCAGCTAGGGGCGGAGCTGAGACCAAAAGGCATCCTGGTGTAGCGAAACACTCCTGCATGTGTCACAAAGGCTGTGAGGTTTCGGCTGCTGGGGTGGAGGGGCACCTGTAAGTACCCCTGTCTGAGGTCGAGCTTGGAGAACACCTCAGAGCCATAGAACTGAGCAGTGAGTTCTTCTGAGGTGGGCAGTGGATACTTATCAGGGACCACTGTCTTATTTACTGCACGTAGATCGACGCAGACACGCAGGCCCCCCGACTTCTTCTTAGCCACCACGAGGTTTGAGACCCAAGGTGACACGTCCACCGGTTCAGTAATGCCAGCTTCCAGCAGTTGTTGCAGCTCGGTGGAGACCCCATCACGGAGAGCCAACGGGATGCGGCGCAGTGGTTGGATGACAGATTTCACAGCAGGGTTGAGGAGAGGTTGATGGGCGAAGGCGGAGAGGCAGCCCAGCCCCATAAACAGCGATGGCCACTTCTGCTGCCAAGGCGTGGCAACAGTCAGGATTGCTGCCCCCCTTGTGTCTAAGAGGGAGAACGCCAGAGCGGAGAACAGGTCCAGGCCCATCAGGTTGGCCCCACGGCGTGCCACATGAAAAACTGCATTGGGCACCAGCTTGGTTCCATAGCGGACAGTCACTTGGAGAGAGCCAACCAAATCGATTTTGGAGTCACCATACCCACAGAGGACAGCTGAGGGTGCGGACAGTGGCAGTGAACCGAAAAATTGACTGTAGGTATCAACATTCAGGAGAGACACACCTGCACCGGTGTCCAACAGCAGGGGGATGCACACATCATTAATGTTGACTGTGCATGATTTAAATGACACTGGCCCAGAGCTCACCTTGTGAATGACGGCGGTTGAAGACTGGGGGGTGTGGCCCTCTGACCCAGCCGGGGAAGATCGACAGACGTTGGCAAAGTGATTTTGCTTACCGCAGCTACGGCATGTCTGGCGACGGGCAGGGCAGTTCTGAGCCCTTGAAACATGAGACCGAGATCCACAGTTACCACAGGACTGTTGAGGGCGGGGCCGAGAACGCCGTCGTTGCAGTTGCAAGACGTCCCCAGTGGAGTCGGCGCCCGCCTCGCTCTGGCTGAGTTGCGTCCCGAGGGGCAGCCGTGAGTAGAGGGAGGAATCGTTGGCAGCTTGACTGGAGGTGGCCACTTGCTGTGTATTTAGCACAGCAGCACACTCAGCTGCTCTCTCAACTTGCAGTGCGATGGTAATTGCTCTGGACAGCAGCAGATCGTCTTTTTCCAGCAGGAGAGTCTCACGCACCTTTGCGTTGTTGGTGTGTTCGATTAGCTGGTCGCGAACCATCTCGTCCCGATGCGCGCCAAACTTGCATGAGCTAGCTAGCCCTCGCAAATTAGCTACATAATGCTGCACAGACTCACCGGGCAGTTGGTGTCACTGACGGAATATAAATCGCCGAAGGAGGGCACTCTATGGAGCAGCGAAATGGGTGCTCATAAGTCCCACAGCTTCGTCAAAGCTTGTGACGTTCCCCAGAGTCCCGAGCACACGATGACCCTCTGCTCCCAAGCAGTGTAGCAACAGAGCCGTCTTCCTAGCCTGGCTCACGCCGTTGAGCCCTGAGGCGATGATGTAATTTTCAAAACTATGTAGCCAGCGAGTCCATGGTACCGGAGGCTCGCCAGGTAATGCCAGGAAGGGGGCAGGTGGTGGGAGAGAGATATCAGCCATCCTCGTCGCCAATATTGTATTTAGAAATCACGTCAGGACACAGCGCTGTCGCTCGACACAACCGCTACGTTGCATTCTTTATTTAGACTCACACAGCATCACAGGCAGACCCGATCAAACAACCCAGAGCCCGCAGGCATCACCAATCGATCCCAGCACAATAGAACAGCACCAAATCAAATGCAGCACTGTCGATGTGTGCAGGCATAACAGTGTGTATATCTGATACTGTGTTTGCTGTGTTTGTCTGTGTCTGTCTTGCACTGTTTGGTGAAGCCACAGCCCTCATTTCATTTTTAACATGTGCCTGCACATTGTTTTTAATGACAATAAATTGATGTGAATTGAATTGAATTTTGACGAGTGCTGAAACAAGTTTAAGGACCAAAACATTTTCCTATAGGTGTGTTCCAGGTCAGTTGAGACTAGCTTTCCTTTATTACTGTGTTAATGAGATTTTTCTGTATTTTGCATTTTGTAGTGAATAAGACAGATCATCAGGATGATGAAGAAAAACATCAGTGAGAAAGGATGCCGTTAGGAGACGAGACAGCATCAGGATTAGAAAGTGAATAGGGAGAGACAGAAGGAAGTGTATATTGGATTTGTTCTGCAGCCCAGTAAGGTCCAAGTCAGCCCTCCTGTCATACCAAGTGTAACGGGGGCAGTCCTATGCTGTTCTATCCTGGTCAGCCTGCTGCACGCCCGTCACTCTCATCGTTAGCTCTGCGTTGTGTTCTATTTTCGGTGGGGTCCCAGGTGTTGTGGGGGGCCCTCAGTCTCTCATCATCATCATCATCATGATCAAGGAAGGAGGGGGGACACACAGGACTCTATTTGGCCCACCTTGCCATTTATTTTAGTTTCAAACCCTTCGACAAACGTCCAGTCCTCCAGCGGGAGCGGTGTTTCTTACGGACGTGGGGGTCGAAGTTCAACCACTGCCCGGACTTCACTTGTGTGCGTTAGAAGGAGAAACCGTCCACGGGACTCCGATGTAAGAAAGGATAAACAAGTATTTTATCCCACAGCTTGCAGTATCTTCTTACAGGGATACTCAAGGTTACGTTCTCCTCAACCAGCAAAACTGTCCTACCGTAAGAAACACGCGTGGCTCGGCTCGATCGCTGCTTGAGACTTCTCCCACCAAACAAAAATGGCCTCTCCCGCGTTCCCTCTTCCGTGTACCCACAAGACCTCTCTCTTAAAGCGACAGTACATGTATATGACGGTCGTTGGAAAACATACATAAAAGTAAATAATGACATAAAATAAAATGTAGTAAACACAAATCACAGCACACAGACAGGATTTGGTGATATTTCATACTCAAACAAAATAAAATAAAAACATTAATTTTAACCTGGTTACATTCACCCCTCCTGAAATTCACCAACATCCTGACAGCAGGATAAAAAGAGAAAGAGGAAAGGAAAAGCCCATCACTGACTACTGGCACAAGTGAAAAGAAGAACCTAGTCCTCCAGTCAACTTAGGAGCTACCTCGGTTACGAGGTTCAGAAAATAATGAGGTTGATCAAGTCTCAGTATTCCCCTAGATCAATGTGACGCCTGATACGCCACACCATGCACTTGGCCCAAAACAACCCTGTCTGATAGACACCTAATAACTCACATTAAACTAGTTTGAATGACTCCAACCTCCATCAAAGTTCAAACCCTCACACTCCGTAGAAATGGCATCTGAGCCATAGATTCTATTAACCTGTTCACTGACCTCACCACCCTCCCTGTGCGTGTCCTAACCCGACCATCGCTCTCTACTTGTGTGCGTGAGACAGTGCGAGCTGCAACATCTGTATCGAGTGAGTGTGGTGCTTCTGTGTGCGAATCAGTGTGAGTTATAACACCAACATCGAGTGAGTGTGATGCCTCTATGTGTGGTGCATGTGTGTTGTGTGGTGCGTGTGTGTCGGGTGGAGTCTGAGCAGTGGCCCCCACAGGACTGACTACCAGACTAGACGGAATGAACTCTTCCGCTTCTGCCCACTCAGGTCTAGGCGAGTCTCCAAGTGATGAGACTGCTAGCCCCACTGCATCCCCTGAGACCGTCAGGCCATCTGCACTGTCCTCCTCATCGGACTCTGCGCAGTCAAGCAACTGACTGGTTGTACTGGACTCCTCACCCTGATCTAACTCAGGAAGGGGCAAGAAGTTGACCTCCAACAAACGGTTCCTGTGCACCACTCTGGTGTGCCCCTCTGCATCCTGAATCTTGTAGACGTGGATATTGGGGTTGACACCGACAACCGTGTACACTCCGTTCTCCCATTTGTCAGCCAACTTTCTCTTCCCTCGCTCACTCTGGTTCGCAACCAAAACACGATCCCCGACAGACAGGACAGTGCCCTTGGCATGTCTGTTGTACTGTCGCGCCTGATGCTGCTGCTCAGCCGTGGAGTGCTTCTGAGCGATCTCCATTGCACTCCTTAGACAGGAAAGCAGAGACTGAGCATAAGAGTCATAGTCAACAACGTGAGGATCATGCAAAACCTGCCTGAACATAACATCCACCGGCAGTCTTGGGACACGCCCATACATCAGGAAGAAAGGTGCATAACCCGTGGTCTCGTGAACAGTGGCATTGTACGCGAGCGTGAGAGAATGGATCTGCTGAGGCCACTGTTGCTTCTGCTGAAGCGGAAGGGAACGGAGCATATTCCCCATCGTGCGATTAAAACGCTCTGTCCCGCCATTACCCATAGGATGGTAGGCCGTCGTGTGGGACTTCGCTACACCCGCCAACTTGAGAAGCTCTGCAATCAGGTTGCTCTCAAAGTTTGTGCCCTGGTCAGAATGTATTCTTTCCGGAAACCCGTAAACACAGAATACATGATCCCAGAGTTTCTTGGCGACCTGCTTCGCCGTCTGATTGGTGCAGGGGAACGCGTGAGCAAGCTTAGTGAAGTGGTCAGTAACCACTAAGACATCGACTGACCGCTGCTTACTGTCCTCAGCGGACCAGAAATCCATACACACAAGCTGCATCGGTGCGGAAGTTTTAATGCTCTCCAGGGGCGCGCGAGCAGCTGGCTCTGGGGTCTTCCCAAACACACATCTCCGACAGCATCTGACCTATGCTCTGATATCCCTCTCCATGTCAGGCCAATAAAAACGCTGCCTTGCAAGAGAGAGAGTACGGTCCTGGCCCTGATGACCAGCGTGATCGTGGATGCCAGACAGTGCCTTGTCTTTCAGACTCAGAGGTAAAACATACTGAGACCTCCTCTGCTTGGACACTGGGTCCTTTGTCACCCTGTACAAGACACCATCATTGACTTCCAACTTCTCCCACTGTTTCAACAGCCTGAGGACCTTCTGGTCAGCACCATGCCTCTCACGCCTCGATGGCCGCTTCCGAACAGCGACAAAGGGCAACACCTTGGAGATGCAGGGGTCCTGCTCCTGACTCAACCTGAGCTCCTCGGTGGATAACATTGGCAGTGTATCCTGACCACCCGACAGATGCTGAACGTGCTGGACCAAACTGAGTGCTGTGAATACTGATGCATCAGGCCAGTCACATTTGGCTTGCCAAAAAGCCCTGACCTCAGCTGCATCACAAGCAAACCCAGATCGCGCACTACTCACTGTTTGGGACTGGCAACTGAGTCTGAAAACATCCTGCACAGAGTCCCCCTCAACCCCGTCGGCTTCCTGAACAAGGGCCGGGTAGGGCTCCCTAAGTAGCCTCTGACTGATGGGCTTGGAAAAAGGGTCGCGACTCAAGGCATCCGCCACCACGTTTTTCTTCCCTGGCAGGTGTTTGAGATCGAAAGTGTAAGACGCCAACTTAGACACCCAGCGGATCTCACACGCGTCAAGCTTCGGCTTCGTTAGGAGATAAGTCAGCGGATTATTATCTGTCCAAACGGTGAAGCTTTGACCCTTCAGCCAGTGGCTGAACTTTTCACAAACACTCCACTTCAGCGCCATGAACTCCAGTCTATGAGCTGGATACTTCCGCTGTGAGGCACTGAGTGAATTGCTTGCAAAACCAACAGGTCTGGCCTTGGACTCTCCTCGGGGCACTTGAGACAGCACCGCGCCGAGTCCGTCCAAAGACGCATCGACCGACAAAATGAACGGCACCTCAAAGTCTGGATGGGCAAGCACCACACACTCCAGTAACATCGTCTTCAACAGATCAAATGCTTCCCCACATTCCACCGTCCAGTCTGCGGAGGTAAGCTTACGGAAGCTGCCATGGGGCTTCTTATCCTTAGCTGACCTCCCCCTCCTCTTTTGTCCAGCTGTAAGGGCGAACAGGGGCTTAGCCACGGAGGAGCAGTTCGGGAGGAAATGCTGGTAGTAAAATACCATACCAAGGAAAGATTTGATCCTACGAACAGAAGGCGTGCACCCATCACCTTCCATGAGATCCTGCACTGTCATGTTGGAGATGACCTCTACTTTGGAGGGATCGACAGACACACCTCCGCCATCAACCACGTGGCCCAAAAACCGCACCCGCTTCTGCAGCAGATGACACTTCTTCGGAGCCAGTTTCAAGTTGTTCTCCCTCAACCTCTGAAACACAGTGCGGAGCCTCGACAGAGCCTCAACCTCTGACGGCGCGAAGACAAGAAGATCATCAAGATAGCACAAAAGCTTCGTGAAGTTCAGATCCCCAAAGATCCCAATCATCATTCTCATGAAGGCTGCAGGGCTATTACAAAGGCCCTGTGGCATGCGATTGTATTCATGCAACCCAAGGGGAGTCGTGAAAGCAGTGTAGTTCTTGTCATCTTCATGCATTGGGATGTTGAAGAAGCCAGAGGTGAGGTCCATCGTACTAAAGAGGCAGTTACCACCCAGCGCGGCAAGACAGTCCGACTGGTGTGGCAAGGGATGAGCGTCTTTCAAGGTCCGAGCATTCAGCCATCTGAAATCAGTGCAGATCCGAAGCCCGCCATCCTTCTTCCATACCATACAAGACCTCTCTCTTAAAGCGACAGTACATGTATATGACGGTCGTTGGAAAACATACATAAAAGTAAATAATGACATAAAATAAAATGTAGTAAACACAAATCACAGCACACAGACAGGATTTGGTGATATTTCATACTCAAACAAAATAAAATAAAAACATTAATTTTAACCTGGTTACACAAGCTCTCTCAGGTTCAGGTCAGCCCCCCCTCTGTCATGCCAAGCTCTCTCATGTCCAGCCAGCACAGCCCTCCTCTGTCATACCAGGCTCTCTCAGGTTCAGCTCTGCCCCCCTCTGTCATGCCCAGCTCTCTCAGGTTCAGCTCTGCCCCCCTCTATCATGCCCAGCTCTCTCAAGTCCAGCCAGCTCTGCCCTCCTCTATCACGCCCAGTTCTCTCAGGTTCAGCTCTGCCCTCCTCTGTCATACCAGGCTCTCTGAAGTTCAGAAAAGCAAGATCATTGGTAAGTATTATTGTTTCAAATTCATTTTAATATGCTTCAGATATTCAAATATGGATATTTGTTCACTTGGTCTAATCAATGTGTTTTATGTCTCCATTTCCAGCACAGAATCACCAGAAAACCAGCAGACCCTTTACTCTGCCCTGCTCCCTGTCAGGTAACTCAAAGCTGTCATAAGTCCAAGTAAGTCCTTGTCCATTAACCTGAAATGTCTGTATTTGTTTGTGTTTTTTAATTGCTGCATCACATAGAAATGCCTATTTGGACAGAGATTGCTATATTAGTCACATGGCTTGAATAAAAGGTCATGAACATATGCTGGGTTTATGTTTTTCAGGCTACACTTCTGTTTGCAGTACAGTCCAGTCCAGCTCACCCCTCCGCTCATGTGAAGCACAGTCCAGACCAGCTCGGTCCCCTCCCACTGCTCTCGGCGTTATCCTAGCAGAGAACCAACAGCTCTTACCATTGGTAAATATTATTGTTTCAAATTAATTTTATTATACAAAACAAGAAATGAGCAAGGCACTCTTGAGGAAGATAACATTTTAAAAAGCCTTTATTAATGTGCTAATACACGACTCAAGTGAAAATGTAAAACACACACCAATACGTTGCAGCAGCACTGGGCTTCATCATGGTGACTTAGTTTTATTATGCTTCTACTCTAGCTAAGGTAGATAAGAAGTTGTTTACTTGAACTAATCTATATGTTTTATGTCTCTATTTGCGGCACAGAAGCACCAGAAGACCAGCAGACCTTTCCTTCTGCCCTCCTCCCTGTCAGATAACCCACCACTGTCAGAAGTCCAAGTAACTCCCAACCTGAAATGTCTGTTTGATTGATTGTTTTTAAATGACTGCATCAAAGGAGAGAGATTATGTCAGTCATGTCTTTTGAATAAAAGGTCATTGACATAATATGCTGGGATTTATCTGCTTAATGATTTGTTGTTTTTACACATACAGTGAGGGATGTTTTAAAATGTAATGGGGGGGGGGTGGTTGGGTGGTTGGGTCACCAAATATTCAGGTCAGCAGCCGCCACTGATATATATAAAAAATTGCTCCTGAATTGCTGAGCTTTTTTTTCTACATCGAAGGTTTCATTGCAACATCATGTGGACATATATAAATATATATATATATATATATATATATATATATATATATATATATATATATATATATATATATATATATATATATATATATATATATATATATAATCCAGTGAGTCAAGTAAATTCTTTATGACACAGTACAAGCATGTTTCATGCCATAAGCAATCAGCTGTCAACAAAGCTACACTTTCCGTGTTGAACACCTTTATCAACACCATTGGCGGTTTCCAAAAAAAATAAAAATAAAAAGGAGGTAAATTAATTACAGTAGCCACCAGAGGGCGCGTTCATATTTTTCGCTGTTTCTGCTGGTGAAGAGGTGAACTAACGGTGCAGACACCCAAGCAGATTGTAACAGAGACGGGGAAGAAGCAAGTGGGTTCGGTAACATCTGCTGAAAGAGGGGAGCTTGTCACTGTGGCCTGTGCAGGAAATGCTACAGAAAATGCAGCCCCACCCATGTTCATCTTTCCTCATGTCCATTTCAAAGACCACTTCATCAGGGGATCGCCAGCAGGATCCATAGGTCATGCAACAAAATCTGGATGGATGAATGAAGAAGCCTTTGTTCCTGGAGCACTTCACATGTCACACAAGCTGCTCCATTGTCAACCAGTTCTGCTGATTCTTGAAAATCATGAATCTCACTTTCCACTGAAGGGTGCAAAAACTGCAAAGGAAAATGGTGTTGTCACTTTGCCACCTCACACCTCCCATCAGTTACAACCAGGCGCGGATCTACGGGGTGGCAAGGGGTGGCAGCTGCCACCTCTGGGACACAGTCTTGCCACCCCTTTGCCACCCGAGGAAAAAATCTCTAGATCTACCACTGCTTACAACCCTTAGATAAAACAGTCTATGGACCACTAAAGACCTGCTACAATAGAGCCATGGATGGTTGGATGTGTACAAACCCTGGTAAAACTAACAATATATGATATTCCAGGACTTGTGAAGGAAGCATTCGTGTCAGCCGTGACACCAAGGAACATCAATTCAGGATTCAAAGTGACAGGCATATTCCCATTCAAAATGATATTTTTCCAAATGAAGATTATGCCCCATCCATGGTCACAGAAGGGCCAAACCCAGAGGAACCATCCAACACTGCTGACCTGCCTGTACCATCAACTCATGCCGTGAGTCCTGATTGCTCATCAGCAGTTCCAGACCCAGAGGAGCCACCTGCTACTCTGCCTTGAACCATTAAACAGAAACACGAATCCTGAACACTCGACTGTAAGTGGTGCTACTGGTTCTCCTGCCCATTTGGGGTATGTGTCCCCAGAAGACATACTTCCCTGCCCTAAAGCCACAGCAACTATATCTAGAATGAAAAGGAAGAAAGTAAAAACAAAAATTTTGACCAACACATCAGAAAAGCTGGAGCTGGAGAAAGCACACAATGACAGAGAAAATAAAAACACTAAGAAAAGAGAAAAAAGCCTGAAAAAGAGAAGAAAGGGGCTCTGAAAGGATCAACACAAATCAAAACCAAAAAGAAAACGGTTGTCTACAGTAGCTCCGAAGAAAGTGACATAAACATTTTGCTTAAAGACACCACTGACTATGATGGTTCAGAAGATGACCTGAGTGATGATGATGGAGACAAGAATCTGTCTGCTGGTGACTTCATCACTGTGAACTTTGCAGGTAAAAACAAATCCTATAATTACATTGGATTGATAGAGAAGGTTGAGGGCGCTGTAATCAGTGGAACGTTTCTAAGGTGAAGTCATGGCAGTTCTGTGGATGGAAACCCCACCCTCACATTCAAAGAGAATGGTGAAGGACTTATCCCTAGAGGTGATGTGCTCAAGAAACTACCCAAACCGCAAAAACTCAGTGGAACAGCCAGAAGGGAGCAGTCATTTCATAAACTGAATGCTACAGTTTCAGTTTCTCCGTTCTCTCTGCCGCTCACATGATGCATCAACAGATGTTTGACAGTGCTGTAACTCTCTCATGATGCATAAACACATGTTTGACAGTGCTGCAACTCTCTCATGATGCATCAATACATAGTTGACAGTGCTGCAACTCTCTCATGCTGCATCAACACGTGTTTGACAGTGCTGCATCTCTCTCATGATGCATTATGTGTTTGACGGTATTGCAACTCTCTCATGATGCATCAAGGTGTTTCACAGTGTTGCAGCTCTATCATGATGCATCATGTGTTCGACAGTGCTGCAACTCTCTTATGATGCATCATCAGGTGTTTGACATTGCTGCAATTCTCTCATGATGCATCAACATGCGTTTGACAGTGCTGCAATTCTCTCATGATGCATCAACAGGTGTTTGAGAGTGCTGCAACTCTCTCATGATGCAACAACATGCATTTGACAGTGCTGCAGCTCTCTCAAGATGCATTAACACGTTTGACAGTGCTGTAACTCTCTCATGACGCATCAACGTGTTTGACAGTGCTGCAACTCTCTCATGATGCATCAACAGGTGTTTGACAGTGCTGCAGCTCTTTCATGATGTATCAATACGTGTTTGACAGTGCTACAACTCTCCAAAGATGCATCAACATGTGTTTGACAGTGCTGCAATTCAATCATGATACATCAACAGGTGTTTGACAGTGCTGCAACTCTCTCATGATGCAACAACATGCATTTGACAGTGCTGCAGCTCTCTCAAGATGCATTAACACGTTTGACAGTGCTGTAACTCTCTCATGATGCATTAAGAGGTGTTTGACAGTCATGCAACCCTCATGATGCAACAACATGCATTTGACAGTGCTGCATCTCTCTCAAGATGCATTAACACGTTTGACAGTGCTGTAACTCTCTCATGATGCATTAACAGGTGTTTGACAGTGTTGCAACACTCTCATGATGAATCAACATGCATTTGACAGTGCTGCAGCTCTTTCGTGATGCATCAACACGTTTGACAGTGCTGTAACTCTCTCATGATGCATTAACAGGTGTTTGACAGTGTTGCAACACTCTCATGATGAATCAACATGCATTTGACAGTGCTGCAGCTCTTTCGTGATGCATCAACACGTTTGACAGTGCTGTAAATCTCTAATGACTTATCCACTTGTTTGACAGTGCTGCAATTCTCTTATGATGCACCAACACGTGTTTGACAGCGCTGCAACTCTCTCATGATGCAACAACGGTGTTTGACAGTGCTGCAGCTCTTTCATGATGTATCCATACGTGTTTGACAGTGCTACAACTCTCCAAAGATGCATCAACATGTGTTTGACAGTGCTGCAATTCTCTCATGATGCATCAACAGGTGTTTGACAGTCATGCAACCCTCATGATGCAACAACATGCATTTGACAGTGCTGCAACTCTCTCTTGATGCATCATGTGTTCGACAGTGCTGCAACTATCCCAAGATGCATCAACATGTGTTTGACAGTGCTAAAACTCTCTCATGATGCATGACGTGTTCGACAGTGCTTCAACTCTCTCATGATGCATCAACACGTGTTTGACAGTGCTGCAACTCTCTCATGGTGCATCAACACGTGTTTGACAGTGCTGCATCTCTCTCATGATGCATTATGTGTTTGACGGTATTGCAACTCTCTCATGATGCATCAACATGTGTTTCACAGTGCTGCAGGGCTATCATGATGCATCATGTGTTCGACAGTGCTGCAACTCTCTTATGATGCATCATCAGGTGTTTGGCATTGCTGCAATTCCCTCATGATGCATCAACATGCGTTTAACAGTGCTGCAGCTCTCTCAAGAAGCATCAACAGGTGTTTGACAGTGCTGCAAGTGTCTCATGATGCATCAACAGGTGTTTGACAGTCATGCAACCCTCATGATGCAACAACATGCATTTGACAGTGCTGCATCTCTCTCAAGATGCATTAACACGTTTGACAGTGCTGTAACTCTCTCATGATGCATCAACAGGTGTTTGACAGTGCTGCAGCTCTTTCATGATGCATCAATACGTGATTGACAGTGCTATAACTCTCCAAAGATGCATTAACATGTGTTTGACAGTGCTGCAATTCTCTCATGATGCATCAACAGGTGTTTGACAGTGCTGCAACTCTCTCAAGATGTATCAACAGGTGTTTGACAGTCCTGCAACCCTCATGATGCAACAACATGCAGTTGACAGTGCTGCAGCTCTTTCAAGATGCATTAACACGTTTGACAGTGCTGTAAATCTCTCATGACGCATCAACGTGTTTGACAGTGCTGCAACTCTCTCATGATGCATCAACAGGTGTTTGACAGTGCTGCAACTCTCTCATGATGCCTCAATACGTGTTTGACAGTGCTACAACTCTCCAAAGATGCATCAACATGTGTTTGACAGTGCTGCAATTCTCTCATGATGCATCAGTAGGTGTTTGACAGTGCTGCAAGTCTCTCATGATGCATCAACAGGTGTTTAACAGTGATGCAAGTCTCTCCTGATGCATCACCTGGTGTTTGACAGTGCTGCAGCTCTTTCATGATGCATCCATATGTGTTTGATAGTGCTACAACTCTCCAAAGATGCATCAAAATGTGTTTGACAGTGCTGCAATTCTCTCATGGTGCATCAACACGTGTTTGACAGTCCTGCAACCCTCATGATGCAACAACATGCATTTGACAGTGCTGCATCTCTCTCAAGATGCATTATCACGTTTGACAGTGCTGTAACTCTCTCAGGACGCATCAACGTGTTTGACAGTGCTGCAACTCTCTAATGATGCATCAACAGGTGTTTGACAGTGCTGCAGCTCTTTCATGATGCATCAATACGTGATTGACAGTACTAAAACTCTCCAAAGATTCATCAACATGTGTTTGACAGTGCTGCCACTCTCTCATGATGCATCAACAGGTGTTTGACAGTGCTGCAACTCTCTCATGATGCATCATGTGTTCGGCAGTGCTGCAACTATCCCAATATGCATCAACATATGTTTGACAGTGCTAAAACTCTCTCATGATGCATGACGTGTTCGACAGTGCTAAAACTCTCTCATGGTGCATCAACACGTGTTTGACATTGCTGCAATTCTCTCATGATGCATCAACATGCGTTTAACAGTGCTGCAGCTCTCTCAAGAAGCATCAACAGGTGTTTGACAGTGCTGCAAGTCTCTTATGATGCATCATCAGGTGTTTGACAGTCCTGCAACCCTCATGATGCAACAACATGCATTTGACAGTGCTGCAGCTCTCTCAAGATGCATTAACACGTTTGACAGTGCTGTAACTCTCTCATCGTGCATCAACACGTGGTTGACAGTGCTGCATCTCTCTCATGATGCATTATGTGTTTGACGGTATTGCAATTCTCTGAAGATGCATCAACAGGTGTTTGACAGTGTTGCAACTCTCTCATGATGTATTAACAGGTGTTTGACAGTGTTGCAACACTCTCATGATGAATCAACATGCATTTGACAGTGCTGCAGCTCTTTCGTAATGCATCACCACGTTTGACAATGCTGTAAATCTCTAATGACGCATCCACTTGTTTGACAGTGCTGCAACTCTCTCATGGTGCATCAACACGTGTTTGACAGTGCTGCAACTCTTTTTTAATGCATCAACATGTGTTTGGCAGTGCTGCAACTCTCTTATGACGCACCAATACGTGTTTGACAGTGCTGCAACTCTCCCAAGATGCAGCAACATGTGTTTGACAGTGCTGCAACTCTCTCATGATGCATCATGTGTTCGACAGTGCTGCATCTATCCCAAGATGCATCAACATGTGTTTGACAGTGCTAAAACTCTCTCATGATGTATGACGTGTTCGACAGTGCTGCAACTCTCTTATGATGCATCAACAGGTGTTTGACAGTGCTGCAGCTCTTTCATGATGCATCCGTACGTGTTTGACAGTTCTGCAACTCTCCAAAGATGCATCAACATGTGTTTGACAGTGCTGCAATTCTCTCATGATGCATCACGTGTTCGACAGTGCTGCAACTCTCTCAAGAAGCATCAACAGGTTTTTGACAGTGCTGCAGCTCTCTCATGATGCATTATGTGTTCGACAGTGCTACAGCCCTCTTTTAATGCATCAACACGTTTGACAGTGCTGTAACACTCTCATGATGCATCAACACGTGTTCGACAGTGCTGCAACTCTCTTATGATGCATCAACAGGTGTTTGTCAGTGCTGCAGCTCTTTCGTGATGCATCAATAGGTGTCTGACAGTGCTGCAACTCTCCAAAGATGCATCAACATGTGTTTGACAGTGCTGCAATTCTCTCATGATGCATCACATGTTCGACAGTGCTGCAAATCTCCCAAGATGCATCAACATGTGTTTGCCAGTGCTGCAACTCTCTCATGATGCATCATGTGTTCGACAATGCTGCAACTCTCTTATGATGCATCAACATGTGTTTGACAGTGATGTAACTCTCTCATGATGCACCAACACGTGTTTGACAGTGCTGCGACTCTCTCATGATGCATCAACATGCATTTAAAAGTGCTGCAGCTCTCTCAAGATGTATCAACAGGTGTTTGACAGTCCTGCAACCCTCATGATGCAACAACATGCAGTTGACAGTGCTGCAGCTCTTTCAAGATGCATTAACACGTTTGACAGTGCTGTAACTCTCTCATGACGCATCAACGTGTTTGACAGTGCTGCAACTCTCTCATGATGCATCAACAGGTGTTTGACAGTGCTGCAACTCTCTCATGATGCCTCAATACGTGTTTGACAGTGCTACAACTCTCCAAAGATGCATCAACATGTGTTTGACAGTGCTGCAATTCTCTCATGATGCATCAATAGGTGTTTGACAGTGCTGCAAGTCTCTCATGATGCATCAACAGGTGTTTGACAGTGATACAAGTCTCTCCTGATGCATCACCTGGTGTTTGACAGTGCTGCAGCTCTTTCGTGATGCATCCATATGTGTTTGACAGTGCTACAACTCTCCAAAGATGCATCAACACGTGTTTGACAGTCCTGCAACCCTCATGATGCAACAACATGCATTTGACAGTGCTGCATCTCTCTCAAGATGCATTATCACGTTTGACAGTGCTGTAACTCTCTCAGGACGCATCAACGTGTTTGACAGTGCTGCAACTCTCTAATGATGCATCAACAGGTGTTTGACAGTGCTGCAGCTCTTTCATGATGCATCAATACGTGATTGACAGTACTAAAACTCTCCAAAGATTCATCAACATGTGTTTGACAGTGCTGCCACTCTCTCATGATGCATCAACAGGTGTTTGACAGTGCTGCAACTCTCTCATGATGCATCATGTGTTCGGCAGTGCTGCAACTATCCCAATATGCATCAACATATGTTTGACAGTGCTAAAACTCTTTCATGATGCATGACGTGTTCGACAGTACTTCAACTCTCTCAAGAAGCATCAACACGTGTTTGACAGTGCTGCAAGTCTCTTATGATGCATCATCAGGTGTTTGACAGTCCTGCAACCCTCATGATGCAACAACATGCATTTGACAGTGCTGCAGCTCTCTCAAGATGCATTAACACGTTTGACAGTGCTGTAACTCTCTCATCGTGCATCAACACGTGGTTGACAGTGCTGCATCTCTCTCATGATGCATTATGTGTTTGACGGTATTGCAATTCTCTGAAGATGCATCAACAGGTGTTTGACAGTGTTGCAACTCTCTCATGATGTATTAACAGGTGTTTGACAGTGTTGCAAAACTCTCATGATGAATCAACATGCATTTGACAGTGCTGCAGCTCTTTCGTAATGCATCACCACGTTTGACAATGCTGTAAATCTCTAATGACGCATCCACTTGTTTGACAGTGCTGCAACTCTCTCATGGTGCATCAACACGTGTTTGACAGTGCTGCAACTCTTTTTTAATGCATCAACATGTGTTTGGCAGTGCTGCAACTCTCTTATGACGCACCAATACGTGTTTGACAGTGCTGCAACTCTCCCAAGATGCAGCAACATGTGTTTGACAGTGCTGCAACTCTCTCATGATGCATCATGTGTTCGACAGTGCTGCATCTATCCCAAGATGCATCAACATGTGTTTGACAGTGCTAAAACTCTCTCATGATGTATGACGTGTTCGACAGTGCTGCAACTCTCTTATGATGCATCAACAGGTGTTTGACAGTGCTGCAGCTCTTTCATGATGCATCCGTACGTGTTTGACAGTTCTGCAACTCTCCAAAGATGCATCAACATGTGTTTGACAGTGCTGCAATTCTCTCATGATGCATCACGTGTTCGACAGTGCTGCAACTCTCTCAAGAAGCATCAACAGGTTTTTGACAGTGCTGCAGCTCTCTCATGATGCATTATGTGTTCGACAGTGCTACAGCCCTCTTTTAATGCATCAACACGTTTGACAGTGCTGTAACACTCTCATGATGCATCAACACGTGTTCGACAGTGCTGCAACTCTCTTATGATGCATCAACAGGTGTTTGACAGTGCTGCAGCTCTTTCGTGATGCATCAATAGGTGTCTGACAGTGCTGCAACTCTCCAAAGATGCATCAACATGTGTTTGACAGTGCTGCAATTCTCTCATGATGCATCACATGTTCGACAGTGCTGCAAATCTCCCAAGATGCATCAACATGTGTTTGCCAGTGCTGCAACTCTCTCATGATGCATCATGTGTTCGACAATGCTGCAACTCTCTTATGATGCATCAACATGTGTTTGACAGTGATGTAACTCTCTCATGATGCACCAACACGTGTTTGACAGTGATGCGACTCTCTCATGATGCATCAACATGCATTTAAAAGTGCTGCAGCTCTCTCAAGATGTATCAACAGGTGTTTGACAGTCCTGCAACCCTCATGATGCAACAACATGCAGTTGACAGTGCTGCAGCTCTTTCAAGATGCATTAACGCGTTTGACAGTGCTGTAACTCTCTCATGACGCATCAACGTGTTTGACAGTGCTGCAACTCTCTCATGATGCATCAACAGGTGTTTGACAGTGCTGCAACTCTCTCATGATGCCTCAATACGTGTTTGACAGTGCTACAACTCTCCAAAGATGCATCAACATGTGTTTGACAGTGCTGCAATTCTCTCATGATGCATCAATAGGTGTTTGACAGTGCTGCAAGTCTCTCATGATGCATCAACAGGTGTTTGACAGTGATACAAGTCTCTCCTGATGCATCACCTGGTGTTTGACAGTGCTGCAGCTCTTTCATGATGCATCCATATGTGTTTGACAGTGCTACAACTCTCCAAAGATGCATCAACATGTGTTTGACAGTGCTGCAATTCTCTCATGGTGCATCAACACGTGTTTGACAGTCCTGCAACCCTCATGATGCAACAACATGCATTTGACAGTGCTGCATCTCTCTCAAGATGCATTATCACGTTTGACAGTGCTGTAACTCTCTCAGGACGCATCAACGTGTTTGACAGTGCTGCAACTCTCTAATGATGCATCAACAGGTGTTTGACAGTGCTGCAGCTCTTTCATGATGCATCAATACGTGATTGACAGTACTAAAACTCTCCAAAGATTCATCAACATGTGTTTGACAGTGCTGCCACTCTCTCATGATGCATCAACAGGTGTTTGACAGTGCTGCAACTCTCTCATGATGCATCATGTGTTCGGCAGTGCTGCAACTCTCTCATGATGCATCATGTGTTCGACAGTGCTGCATCTATCCCAAGATGCATCAACATGTGTTTGACAGTGCTAAAACTCTCTCATGATGTATGACGTGTTCGACAGTGCTGCAACTCTCTTATGATGCATCAACAGGTGTTTGACAGTGCTGCAGCTCTTTCATGATGCATCCGTACGTGTTTGACAGTTCTGCAACTCTCCAAAGATGCATCAACATGTGTTTGACAGTGCTGCAATTCTCTCATGATGCATCACGTGTTCGACAGTGCTGCAACTCTCTCAAGAAGCATCAACAGGTTTTTGACAGTGCTGCAGCTCTCTCATGATGCATTATGTGTTCGACAGTGCTACAGCCCTCTTTTAATGCATCAACACGTTTGACAGTGCTGTAACACTCTCATGATGCATCAACGTGTTCGACAGTGCTGCAACTCTCTTATGATGCATCAACAGGTGTTTGACAGTGCTGCAGCTCTTTCGTGATGCATCAATAGGTGTCTGACAGTGCTGCAACTCTCCAAAGATGCATCAACATGTGTTTGACAGTGCTGCAATTCTCTCATGATGCATCACATGTTCGACAGTGCTGCAAATCTCCCAAGATGCATCAACATGTGTTTGCCAGTGCTGCAACTCTCTCATGATGCATCATGTGTTCGACAATGCTGCAACTCTCTTATGATGCATCAACATGTGTTTGACAGTGATGTAACTCTCTCATGATGCACCAACACGTGTTTGACAGTGCTGCGACTCTCTCATGATGCATCAACATGCATTTAAAAGTGCTGCAGCTCTCTCAAGATGTATCAACAGGTGTTTGACAGTCCTGCAACCCTCATGATGCAACAACATGAAGTTGACAGTGCTGCAGCTCTTTCAAGATGCATTAACACGTTTGACAGTGCTGTAACTCTCTCATGACGCATCAACGTGTTTGACAGTGCTGCAACTCTCTCATGATGCATCAACAGGTGTTTGACAGTGCTGCAACTCTCTCATGATGCCTCAATACGTGTTTGACAGTGCTACAACTCTCCAAAGATGCATCAACATGTGTTTGACAGTACTGCAATTCTCTCATGATGCATCAATAGGTGTTTGACAGTGCTGCAAGTCTCTCATGATGCATCAACAGGTGTTTGACAGTGATACAAGTCTCTCCTGATGCATCACCTGGTGTTTGACAGTGCTGCAGCTCTTTCATGATGCATCCATATGTGTTTGACAGTGCTACAACTCTCCAAAGATGCATCAACATGTGTTTGACAGTGCTGCAATTCTCTCATGGTGCATCAACACGTGTTTGACAGTCCTGCAACCCTCATGATGCAACAACATGCATTTGACAGTGCTGCATCTCTCTCAAGATGCATTATCACGTTTGACAGTGCTGTAACTCTCTCAGGACGCATCAACGTGTTTGACAGTGCTGCAACTCTCTAATGATGCATCAACAGGTGTTTGACAGTGCTGCAGCTCTTTCATGATGCATCAATACGTGATTGACAGTACTAAAACTCTCCAAAGATTCATCAACATGTGTTTGACAGTGCTGCCACTCTCTCATGATGCATCAACAGGTGTTTGACAGTGCTGCAACTCTCTCATGATGCATCATGTGTTCGGCAGTGCTGCAACTATCCCAATATGCATCAACATATGTTTGACAGTGCTAAAACTCTTTCATGATGCATGACGTGTTCGACAGTACTTCAACTCTCTCAAGAAGCATCAACACGTGTTTGACAGTGCTGCAAGTCTCTTATGATGCATCATCAGGTGTTTGACAGTCCTGCAACCCTCATGATGCAACAACATGCATTTGACAGTGCTGCAGCTCTCTCAAGATGCATTAACACGTTTGACAGTGCTGTAACTCTCTCATCGTGCATCAACACGTGGTTGACAGTGCTGCATCTCTCTCATGATGCATTATGTGTTTGACGGTATTGCAATTCTCTGAAGATGCATCAACAGGTGTTTGACAGTGTTGCAACTCTCTCATGATGTATTAACAGGTGTTTGACAGTGTTGCAACACTCTCATGATGAATCAACATGCATTTGACAGTGCTGCAGCTCTTTCGTAATGCATCACCACGTTTGACAATGCTGTAAATCTCTAATGACGCATCCACTTGTTTGACAGTGCTGCAACTCTCTCATGGTGCATCAACACGTGTTTGACAGTGCTGCAACTCTTTTTTAATGCATCAACATGTGTTTGGCAGTGCTGCAACTCTCTTATGACGCACCAATACGTGTTTGACAGTGCTGCAACTCTCCCAAGATGCAGCAACATGTGTTTGACAGTGCTGCAACTCTCTCATGATGCATCATGTGTTCGACAGTGCTGCATCTATCCCAAGATGCATCAACATGTGTTTGACAGTGCTAAAACTCTCTCATGATGTATGACGTGTTCGACAGTGCTGCAACTCTCTTATGATGCATCAACATGTGTTTGACAGTGCTGCAATTCTCTCATGATGCATCACGTGTTCGACAGTGCTGCAACTCTCTCAAGAAGCATCAACAGGTTTTTGACAGTGCTGCAGCTCTCTCATGATGCATTATGTGTTCGACAGTGCTACAGCCCTCTTTTAATGCATCAACACGTTTGACAGTGCTGTAACACTCTCATGATGCATCAACACGTGTTAGACAGTGCTGCAACTCTCTTATGATGCATCAACAGGTGTTTGACAGTGCTGCAGCTCTTTCGTGATGCATCAATAGGTGTCTGACAGTGCTGCAACTCTCCAAAGATGCATCAACATGTGTTTGACAGTGCTGCAATTCTCTCATGATGCATCACATGTTCGACAGTGCTGCAAATCTCCCAAGATGCATCAACATGTGTTTGCCAGTGCTGCAACTCTCTCATGATGCATCATGTGTTCGACAATGCTGCAACTCTCTTATGATGCATCAACATGTGTTTGACAGTGATGTAACTCTCTCATGATGCACCAACACGTGTTTGACAGTGCTGCGACTCTCTCATGATGCATCAACATGCATTTAAAAGTGCTGCAGCTCTCTCAAGATGTATCAACAGGTGTTTGACAGTCCTGCAACCCTCATGATGCAACAACATGCAGTTGACAGTGCTGCAGCTCTTTCAAGATGCATTAACACGTTTGACAGTGCTGTAACTCTCTCATGACGCATCAACGTGTTTGACAGTGCTGCAACTCTCTCATGATGCATCAACAGGTGTTTGACAGTGCTGCAACTCTCTCATGATGCCTCAATACGTGTTTGACAGTGCTACAACTCTCCAAAGATGCATCAACATGTGTTTGACAGTGCTGCAATTCTCTCATGATGCATCAATAGGTGTTTGACAGTGCTGCAAGTCTCTCATGATGCATCAACAGGTGTTTAACAGTGATGCAAGTCTCTCCTGATGCATCACCTGGTGTTTGACAGTGCTGCAGCTCTTTCATGATGCCTCCATATGTGTTTGACAGTGCTACAACTCTCCAAAGATGCATCAACATGTGTTTGACAGTGCTGCAATTCTCTCATGGTGCATCAACACGTGTTTGACAGTCCTGCAACCCTCATGATGCAACAACATGCATTTGACAGTGCTGCATCTCTCTCAAGATGCATTATCACGTTTGACAGTGCTGTAACTCTCTCAGGACGCATCAACGTGTTTGACAGTGCTGCAACTCTCTAATGATGCATCAACAGGTGTTTGACAGTGCTGCAGCTCTTTCATGATGCTTCAATACGTGATTGACAGTACTAAAACTCTCCAAAGATTCATCAACATGTGTTTGACAGTGCTGCCACTCTCTCATGATGCATCAACAGGTGTTTGACAGTGCTGCAACTCTCTCATGATGCATCATGTGTTCGGCAGTGCTGCAACTATCCCAATATGCATCAACATATGTTTGACAGTGCTAAAACTCTCTCATGATGCATGACGTGTTCGACAGTGCTTCAACTCTCTCATGGTGCATCAACACGTGTTTGACATTGCTGCAATTCTCTCATGATGCATCAACATGCGTTTAACAGTGCTGCAGCTCTCTCAAGAAGCATCAACAGGTGTTTGACAGTGCTGCAAGTCTCTTATGATGCATCATCAGGTGTTTGACAGTCCTGCAACCCTCATGATGCAACAACATGCATTTGACAGTGCTGCAGCTCTCTCAAGATGCATTAACACGTTTGACAGTGCTGTAACTCTCTCATCGTGCATCAACACGTGGTTGACAGTGCTGCATCTCTCTCATGATGCATTATGTGTTTGACGGTATTGCAATTCTCTGAAGATGCATCAACAGGTGTTTGACAGTGTTGCAACTCTCTCATGATGTATTAACAGGTGTTTGACAGTGTTGCAACACTCTCATGATGAATCAACATGCATTTGACAGTGCTGCAGCTCTTTCGTAATGCATCACCACGTTTGACAATGCTGTAAATCTCTAATGACGCATCCACTTGTTTGACAGTGCTGCAACTCTCTCATGGTGCATCAACACGTGTTTGACAGTGCTGCAACTCTTTTTTAATGCATCAACATGTGTTTGGCAGTGCTGCAACTCTCTTATGACGCACCAATACGTGTTTGACAGTGCTGCAACTCTCCCAAGATGCAGCAACATGTGTTTGACAGTGCTGCAACTCTCTCATGATGCATCATGTGTTCGACAGTGCTGCATCTATCCCAAGATGCATCAACATGTGTTTGACAGTGCTAAAACTCTCTCATGATGTATGACGTGTTCGACAGTGCTGCAACTCTCTTATGATGCATCAACATGTGTTTGACAGTGCTGCAATTCTCTCATGATGCATCACGTGTTCGACAGTGCTGCAACTCTCTCAAGAAGCATCAACAGGTTTTTGACAGTGCTGCAGCTCTCTCATGATGCATTATGTGTTCGACAGTGCTACAGCCCTCTTTTAATGCATCAACACGTTCGACAGTGCTGTAACACTCTCATGATGCATCAGCACGTGTTCGACAGTGCTGCAACTCTCTTATGATGCATCAACAGGTGTTTGACAGTGCTGCAGCTCTTTCGTGATGCATCAATAGGTGTCTGACAGTGCTGCAACTCTCCAAAGATGCATCAACATGTGTTTGACAGTGCTGCAATTCTCTCATGATGCATCACATGTTCGACAGTGCTGCAAATCTCCCAAGATGCGTCAACATGTGTTTGCCAGTGCTGCAACTCTCTCATGATGCATCATGTGTTCGACAATGCTGCAACTCTCTTATGATGCATCAACATGTGTTTGACAGTGATGTAACTCTCTCATGATGCACCAACACGTGTTTGACAGTGCTGCGACTCTCTCATGATGCATCAACATGCATTTAAAAGTGCTGCAGCTCTCTCAAGATGTATCAACAGGTGTTTGACAGTCCTGCAACCCTCATGATGCAACAACATGCAGTTGACAGTGCTGCAGCTCTTTCAAGATGCATTAACACGTTTGACAGTGCTGTAACTCTCTCATGACGCATCAACGTGTTTGACAGTGCTGCAACTCTCTCATGATGCATCAACAGGTGTTTGACAGTGCTGCAACTCTCTCATGATGCCTCAATACGTGTTTGACAGTGCTACAACTCTCCAAAGATGCATCAACATGTGTTTGACAGTGCTGCAATTCTCTCATGATGCATCAGTAGGTGTTTGACAGTGCTGCAAGTCTCTCATGATGCATCAACAGGTGTTTAACAGTGATGCAAGTCTCTCCTGATGCATCACCTGGTGTTTGACAGTGCTGCAGCTCTTTCATGATGCATCCATATGTGTTTGACAGTGCTACAACTCTCCAAAGATGCATCAACATGTGTTTGACAGTGCTGCAATTCTCTCATGGTGCATCAACACGTGTTTGACAGTCCTGCAACCCTCATGATGCAACAACATGCATTTGACAGTGCTGCATCTCTCTCAAGATGCATTATCACGTTTGACAGTGCTGTAACTCTCTCAGGACGCATCAACGTGTTTGACAGTGCTGCAACTCTCTAATGATGCATCAACAGGTGTTTGACAGTGCTGCAGCTCTTTCATGATGCATCAATACGTGATTGACAGTACTAAAACTCTCCAAAGATTCATCAACATGTGTTTGACAGTGCTGCCACTCTCTCATGATGCATCAACAGGTGTTTGACAGTGCTGCAACTCTCTCATGATGCATCATGTGTTCGGCAGTGCTGCAACTATCCCAATATGCATCAACATATGTTTGACAGTGCTAAAACTCTCTCATGATGCATGACGTGTTCGACAGTGCTTCAACTCTCTCATGGTGCATCAACACGTGTTTGACATTGCTGCAATTCTCTCATGATGCATCAACATATGTTTGACAGTGCTGCAGCTCTCTCAAGAAGCATCAACAGGTGTTTGACAGTGCTGCAAGTCTCTTATGATGCATCATCAGGTGTTTGACAGTCCTGCAACCCTCATGATGCAACAACATGCATTTGACAGTGCTGCAGCTCTCTCAAGATGCATTAACACGTTTGACAGTGCTGTAACTCTCTCATCGTGCATCAACACGTGGTTGACAGTGCTGCATCTCTCTCATGATGCATTATGTGTTTGACGGTATTGCAATTCTCTGAAGATGCATCAACAGGTGTTTGACAGTGTTGCAACTCTCTCATGATGTATTAACAGGTGTTGACAGTGTTGCAACACTCTCATGATGAATCAACATGCATTTGACAGTGCTGCAGCTCTTTCGTAATGCATCACCACGTTTGACAATGCTGTAAATCTCTAATGACGCATCCACTTGTTTGACAGTGCTGCAACTCTCTCATGGTGCATCAACACGTGTTTGACAGTGCTGCAACTCTCCCAAGATGCATCAACATGTGTTTGCCAGTGCTGCAACTCTCTCATGATGCATCAACATGCATTTAACAGTGCTGCAGCTCTCTCAAGAAGCATCAACAGGTGTTTTATAGTGCTGCAGCTGTTTCATGATGCATCAACACGTGTTTGACAGTTCTACATCTCTCCAAAGATGCAACAACATGCATTTGACAGTGCTGCAGCTCTCTCAAGATGCATTAACACGTTTGACAGTGCTGTAACAGTCTCATGATGAATCAACACGTGTTCGACAGCTCTGCAACTCTCTTATGATGCATCAACAGGTGTTTGACAGTGCTGCAGCTCTTTCGTGATGCATCAATACGTGTTTGACAGTGCTATAACTCTCTCATGATGCACCAACACGTGTTTGACAGTGCTGCGACTCTCTTATGATCCATCAGCAGGTGTTTGACAGTCCTGCAACCCTCATGATGCAACAACATGCATTTGACAGTGATGCAACTCTCTCATGATGCACCAACACGTGTTTGACAGTGCTGCGACTCTCTTATGATCCATCAGCAGGTGTTTGACAGTGCTGCAACCCTCATGATGCAACAACATGCATTTGACAGTGCTGCAGCTCTCTCATGACGCATCAACGTGTTTGACAGTGCTGCAACTCTCTCATGATGCATCGACAGGTGTTTGACAGTGCTACAACTCTCTCATGATGCATCAACAGGTGTTTGACATTGCTGCAATTCTCTCATGATTCATCAACATGCGTTTAACAGTGCTGCAGCTCTCTCAAGAAGCATCAACAGGTGTTTGACAGTGCTGCAACTCTCTCATGATGCATCAACATGCATTTAACAGTGCTGTAGCTCTCTCAAGATGCATCAACAGGTGTTTGACAATGCTGCAACTCTCTCATGATGGATTAACATGTGTTTGACAGTCCTGCAACTCTCATGATGAATCAACATGCATTTGAAAGTGCTGCAGCTCTCTCAAGACGCATCAACACGTTTGACAGTGCTGTAAATCTCTAATGACGCATCAACTTGTTTGACAGTGCTGCAACTTTCTTATGATGCACCAACAGGTGGTTAACAGCGCTGCATCTCTCTCATGGTGCATCAACACGTGTTTGACAGTGCTGCAACTCTTTTTTAATGCATCTCCATGTGTTTGGCAGTGCTGCAACTCTCTGATGATGCATCAACACGTATTTAACAGTGCTGCAACTCTTTTTTAATGCATCAACAGGTGTTTGACATTGCTGCAACTCTCTGTCGATGAATCAACATGCATTTTGACAGTGCTGCAGCTGTTTCAGGATGAATCAACACGTGTTTTAAAGTGCTGCAACTCTCTCATGGTGCATCAACACGTGTTTGACAGTGCTGCATCTCTCTCATGATGCATTATGTGTTTGACGGCATTGCAACTCTCTCATGATGCATCAACATGTGTTCGACAGTGCTGCAACTCTCTTATGATGCATCAACATGCGTTAACAGTGCTGCAACTATCCCAAGATGCATCAACATGTGTTTGACAGTGCTGCAATTCTCTCATGATGCATCAACATGCGTTTAACAGTGCTGCAGCTCTCTCAAGAAGCATCAACAGGTGTTTGACAGTGCTGCAACTCTCTCATGATGCATCATGTGTTCGACAGTGCTGCAACTATCCCAAGATGCATCAACATGTGTTTGACAGTGCTAAAACTCTCTCATGATGCATCAACAGGTGTTCGACAGTGCTGCAACTCTCTCATGATGCATCAACATGTGTTTAACAGTGCTGCAGCTATCTCAAGATGCATCAACATGTGTTTGCCAGTGCTGCAACTCTCTCATGATGCATCATGAGTTCGACAATGCTGCAACTCTCTGACGATGAATCAACATGCATTTGACAGTGCTGCAGCTATCTCAAGATACATCAACATGTGTTTGCCAGTGCTGCATCTCTCTCATGATGCATTATGTGTTTCACGGTATTGCAACTCTCTCATGATGCATCAACACGTGTTTGACAGTGCTGCAACTCTCCCAAGATGCATCAACATGTGTTTGCCAGTGCTGCAACTCTCTCATGATGCATCAACATGCATTTAACAGTGCTGCAGCTCTCTCAAGAAGCATCAACAGGTGTTTTATAGTGCTGCAGCTGTTTCATGATGCATCAACACGTGTTTGACAGTTCTACATCTCTCCAAAGATGCAACAACATGCATTTGACAGTGCTGCAGCTCTCTCAAGATGCATTAACACGTTTGACAGTGCTGTAACAGTCTCATGATGAATCAACACGTGTTCGACAGCTCTGCAACTCTCTTATGATGCATCAACAGGTGTTTGACAGTGCTGCAGCTCTTTCGTGATGCATCAATACGTGTTTGACAGTGCTATAACTCTCTCATGATGCACCAACACGTGTTTGACAGTGCTGCGACTCTCTTATGATCCATCAGCAGGTGTTTGACAGTCCTGCAACCCTCATGATGCAACAACATGCATTTGACAGTGATGCAACTCTCTCATGATGCACCAACACGTGTTTGACAGTGCTGCGACTCTCTTATGATCCATCAGCAGGTGTTTGACAGTGCTGCAACCCTCATGATGCAACAACATGCATTTGACAGTGCTGCAGCTCTCTCATGACGCATCAACGTGTTTGACAGTGCTGCAACTCTCTCATGATGCATCAACAGGTGTTTGACAGTGCTACAACTCTCTCATGATGCATCAACAGGTGTTTGACATTGCTGCAATTCTCTCATGATTCATCAACATGCGTTTAACAGTGCTGCAGCTCTCTCAAGAAGCATCAACAGGTGTTTGACAGTGCTGCAACTCTCTCATGATGCATCAACATGCATTTAACAGTGCTGTAGCTCTCTCAAGATGCATCAACAGGTGTTTGACAATGCTGCAACTCTCTCATGATGGATTAACATGTGTTTGACAGTCCTGCAACTCTCATGATGAATCAACATGCATTTGAAAGTGCTGCAGCTCTCTCAAGACGCATCAACACGTTTGACAGTGCTGTAAATCTCTAATGACGAATCAACTTGTTTGACAGTGCTGCAACTTTCTTATGATGCACCAACAGGTGGTTAACAGCGCTGCATCTCTCTCATGGTGCATCAACACGTGTTTGACAGTGCTGCAACTCTTTTTTAATGCATCTCCATGTGTTTGGCAGTGCTGCAACTCTCTGATGATGCATCAACACGTATTTAACAGTGCTGCAACTCTTTTTTAATGCATCAACAGGTGTTTGACATTGCTGCAACTCTCTGTCGATGAATCAACATGCATTTTGACAGTGCTGCAGCTGTTTCAGGATGAATCAACACGTGTTTTAAAGTGCTGCAACTCTCTCATGGTGCATCAACGTGTTTGACAGTGCTGCAACTCTCTCATGATGCATCAACAGGTGTTTGACAGTGCTACAACTCTCTCATGATGCATCAACAGGTGTTTGACATTGCTGCAATTCTCTCATGATTCATCAACATGCGTTTAACAGTGCTGCAGCTCTCTCAAGAAGCATCAACAGGTGTTTGACAGTGCTGCAACTCTCTCATGATGCATCATGTGTTCGACAGTGCTGCAACTATCCCAAGATGCATCAACATGTGTTTGATAGTGCTAAAACTCTCTCATGATGCATCAACACGTGTTTGACAGTGCTGCGACTCTCTTATGATCCATCAGCAGGTGTTTGACAGTGCTGCAACCCTCATGATGCAACAACATGCATTTGACAGTGCTGCAGCTCTCTCATGACGCATCAACGTGTTTGACAGTGCTGCAACTCTCTCATGATGCATCAACAGGTGTTTGACAGTGCTACAACTCTCTCATGATGCATCAACAGGTGTTTGACATTGCTGCAATTCTCTCATGATTCATCAACATGCGTTTAACAGTGCTGCAGCTCTCTCAAGAAGCATCAACAGGTGTTTGACAGTGCTGCAACTCTCTCATGATGCATCATGTGTTCGACAGTGCTGCAACTATCCCAAGATGCATCAACATGTGTTTGATAGTGCTAAAACTCTCTCATGATGCATCAACAGGTGTTCGACAGTGCTGCAACTCTCTCATGATGCATCAACATGTGTTTAACAGTGCTGCAGCTATCTCAAGATGCATCAACATGTGTTTGCCAGTGCTGCAACTCTCTCATGATGCATCAACATGTGTTTAACAGTGCTGCAACTATCCCAAGATGCATCAACATGTGTTTGACAGTGCTAAAACTCTCTCATGATGCATCAACATGCATTTAACAGTCCTGCAACTCTCATGATGAATCAACATGCATTTGACAGTGCTGCAGCTCTCTCAAGATGCATCAACACGTTTGACAGTGCTGTAAATCTCTAATGACGCATCAACTTGTTTGACAGTGCTGCAACTTTCTTATGATGCATCAACAGGTGTTTGACATTGCTGCAATTCTCTCATGATGCATCAACATGCGTTTAACAGTGCTGCAACTCTCTCATGATGCATCAACATGCATTTAACAGTGCTGTAGCTCTCTCAAGATGCATCAACAGGTGTTTGACAATGCTGCAACTCTCTCATGATGGATTAACATGTGTTTGACAGTCCTGCAACTCTCATGATGAATCAACATGCATTTGAAAGTGCTGCAGCTCTCTCAAGACGCATCAACACGTTTGACAGTGCTGTAAATCTCTAATGACGCATCAACTTGTTTGACAGTGCTGCAACTTTCTTATGATGCACCAACAGGTGGTTAACAGCGCTGCATCTCTCTCATGGTGCATCAACACGTGTTTGACAGTGCTGCAACTCTTTTTTAATGCATCTCCATGTGTTTGGCAGTGCTGCAACTCTCTGATGATGCATCAACACGTGTTCAACAGTGCTGCAACTCTTTTTTAATGCATCAACAGGTGTTTGACATTGCTGCAACTCTCTGTCGATGAATCAACATGCATTTGACAGTGCTGCAGCTGTTTCAGGATGCATCAACACGTGTTTTAAAGTGCTGCAACTCTCTCATGGTGCATCAACACGTGTTTGACAGTGCTGCATCTCTCTCATGATGCATTATGTGTTTGACGGCATTGCAACTCTCTCATGATGCATCAACATGTGTTTCACAGTGCTGCAGCTCTATCATGATGCATCATGTGTTCGACAGTGCTGCAACTCTCTTATGATGCATCAACATGCGTTAACAGTGCTGCAACTATCCCAAGATGCATCAACATGTGTTTGACAGTGCTAAAACTCTCTCATGATGCATCAACAGGTGTTCGACAGTGCTGCAACTCTCTCATGATGCATCAACATGTGTTTAACAGTGCTGCAGCTATCTCAAGATGCATCAACATGTGTTTGCCAGTGCTGCAACTCTCTCATGATGCATCAACATGTGTTTAACAGTGCTGCAACTATCCCAAGATGCATCAACATGTGTTTGACATTGCTGCAATTCTCTCATGATGCATCAACATGCGTTTAACAGTGCTGCAGCTCTCTCAAGAAGCATCAACAGGTGTTTGACAGTGCTGCAACTCTCTCATGATGCATCATGTGTTCGACAGTGCTGCAACTATCCCAAGATGCATCAACATGTGTTTGACAGTGCTAAAACTCTCTCATGATGCATCAACAGGTGTTCGACAGTGCTGCAACTCTCTCATGATGCTTCAACATGTGTTTAACAGTGCTGCAGCTATCTCAAGATGCATCAACATGTGTTTGCCAGTGCTGCAACTCTCTCATGATGCATCATGAGTTCGACAATGCTGCAACTCTCTGACGATGAATCAACATGCATTTGACAGTGCTGCAGCTATCTCAAGATACATCAACATGTGTTTGCCAGTGCTGCATCTCTCTCATGATGCATTATGTGTTTCACGGTATTGCAACTCTCTCATGATGCATCAACACGTGTTTGACAGTGCTGCAACTCTCCCAAGATGCATCAACATGTGTTTGCCAGTGCTGCAACTCTCTCATGATGCATCAACATGCATTTAACAGTGCTGCAGCTCTCTCAAGAAGCATCAACAGGTGTTTTATAGTGCTGCAGCTGTTTCATGATGCATCAACACGTGTTTGACAGTTCTACATCTCTCCAAAGATGCAACAACATGCATTTGACAGTGCTGCAGCTCTCTCAAGATGCATTAACACGTTTGACAGTGCTGTAACAGTCTCATGATGAATCAACACGTGTTCGACAGCTCTGCAACTCTCTTATGATGCATCAACAGGTGTTTGACAGTGCTGCAGCTCTTTCGTGATGCATCAATACGTGTTTGACAGTGCTATAACTCTCTCATGATGCACCAACACGTGTTTGACAGTGCTGCGACTCTCTTATGATCCATCAGCAGGTGTTTGACAGTCCTGCAACCCTCATGATGCAACAACATGCATTTGACAGTGATGCAACTCTCTCATGATGCACCAACACGTGTTTGACAGTGCTGCGACTCTCTTATGATCCATCAGCAGGTGTTTGACAGTGCTGCAACCCTCATGATGCAACAACATGCATTTGACAGTGCTGCAGCTCTCTCATGACGCATCAACGTGTTTGACAGTGCTGCAACTCTCTCATGATGCATCAACAGGTGTTTGACAGTGCTACAACTCTCTCATGATGCATCAACAGGTGTTTGACATTGCTGCAATTCTCTCATGATTCATCAACATGCGTTTAACAGTGCTGCAGCTCTCTCAAGAAGCATCAACAGGTGTTTGACAGTGCTGCAACTCTCTCATGATGCATCAACATGCATTTAACAGTGCTGTAGCTCTCTCAAGATGCATCAACAGGTGTTTGACAATGCTGCAACTCTCTCATGATGGATTAACATGTGTTTGACAGTCCTGCAACTCTCATGATGAATCAACATGCATTTGAAAGTGCTGCAGCTCTCTCAAGACGCATCAACACGTTTGACAGTGCTGTAAATCTCTAATGACGCATCAACTTGTTTGACAGTGCTGCAACTTTCTTATGATGCACCAACAGGTGGTTAACAGCGCTGCATCTCTCTCATGGTGCATCAACACGTGTTTGACAGTGCTGCAACTCTTTTTTAATGCATCTCCATGTGTTTGGCAGTGCTGCAACTCTCTGATGATGCATCAACACGTGTTTAACAGTGCTGCAACTCTTTTTTAATGCATCAACAGGTGTTTGACATTGCTGCAACTCTCTGTCGATGAATCAACATGCATTTGACAGTGCTGCAGCTGTTTCAGGATGCATCAACACGTGTTTTAAAGTGCTGCAACTCTCTCATGGTGCATCAACACGTGTTTGACAGTGCTGCATCTCTCTCATGATGCATTATGTGTTTGACGGCATTGCAACTCTCTCATGATGCATCAACATGTGTTCGACAGTGCTGCAACTCTCTTATGATGCATCAACATGCGTTAACAGTGCTGCAACTATCCCAAGATGCATCAACATGTGTTTGACAGTGCTAAAACTCTCTCATGATGCATCAACAGGTGTTCGACAGTGCTGCAACTCTCTCATGATGCATCAACATGTGTTTAACAGTGCTGCAGCTATCTCAAGATGCATCAACATGTGTTTGCCAGTGCTGCAACTCTCTCATGATGCATCAACATGTGTTTAACAGTGCTGCAACTATCCCAAGATGCATCAACATATGTTTGACATTGCTGCAATTCTCTCATGATGCATCAACATGCGTTTAACAGTGCTGCAGCTCTCTCAAGAAGCATCAACAGGTGTTTGACAGTGCTGCAACTCTCTCATGATGCATCATGTGTTCGACAGTGCTGCAACTATCCCAAGATGCATCAACATGTGTTTGACAGTGCTAAAACTCTCTCATGATGCATCAACAGGTGTTCGACAGTGCTGCAACTCTCTCATGATGCATCAACATGTGTTTAACAGTGCTGCAGCTATCTCAAGATGCATCAACATGTGTTTGCCAGTGCTGCAACTCTCTCATGATGCATCATGAGTTCGACAATGCTGCAACTCTCTGACGATGAATCAACATGCATTTGACAGTGCTGCAGCTATCTCAAGATACATCAACATGTGTTTGCCAGTGCTGCATCTCTCTCATGATGCATTATGTGTTTCACGGTATTGCAACTCTCTCATGATGCATCAACACGTGTTTGACAGTGCTGCAACTCTCCCAAGATGCATCAACATGTGTTTGCCAGTGCTGCAACTCTCTCATGATGCATCAACATGCATTTAACAGTGCTGCAGCTCTCTCAAGAAGCATCAACAGGTGTTTTATAGTGCTGCAGCTGTTTCATGATGCATCAACACGTGTTTGACAGTTCTACATCTCTCCAAAGATGCAACAACATGCATTTGACAGTGCTGCAGCTCTCTCAAGATGCATTAACACGTTTGACAGTGCTGTAACAGTCTCATGATGAATCAACACGTGTTCGACAGCTCTGCAACTCTCTTATGATGCATCAACAGGTGTTTGACAGTGCTGCAGCTCTTTCGTGATGCATCAATACGTGTTTGACAGTGCTATAACTCTCTCATGATGCACCAACACGTGTTTGACAGTGCTGCGACTCTCTTATGATCCATCAGCAGGTGTTTGACAGTCCTGCAACCCTCATGATGCAACAACATGCATTTGACAGTGATGCAACTCTCTCATGATGCACCAACACGTGTTTGACAGTGCTGCGACTCTCTTATGATCCATCAGCAGGTGTTTGACAGTGCTGCAACCCTCATGATGCAACAACATGCATTTGACAGTGCTGCAGCTCTCTCATGACGCATCAACGTGTTTGACAGTGCTGCAACTCTCTCATGATGCATCAACAGGTGTTTGACAGTGCTACAACTCTCTCATGATGCATCAACAGGTGTTTGACATTGCTGCAATTCTCTCATGATTCATCAACATGCGTTTAACAGTGCTGCAGCTCTCTCAAGAAGCATCAACAGGTGTTTGACAGTGCTGCAACTCTCTCATGATGCATCAACATGCATTTAACAGTGCTGTAGCTCTCTCAAGATGCATCAACAGGTGTTTGACAATGCTGCAACTCTCTCATGATGGATTAACATGTGTTTGACAGTCCTGCAACTCTCATGATGAATCAACATGCATTTGAAAGTGCTGCAGCTCTCTCAAGACGCATCAACACGTTTGACAGTGCTGTAAATCTCTAATGACGCATCAACTTGTTTGACAGTGCTGCAACTTTCTTATGATGCACCAACAGGTGGTTAACAGCGCTGCATCTCTCTCATGGTGCATCAACACGTGTTTGACAGTGCTGCAACTCTTTTTTAATGCATCTCCATGTGTTTGGCAGTGCTGCAACTCTCTGATGATGCATCAACACGTATTTAACAGTGCTGCAACTCTTTTTTAATGCATCAACAGGTGTTTGACATTGCTGCAACTCTCTGTCGATGAATCAACATGCATTTTGACAGTGCTGCAGCTGTTTCAGGATGAATCAACACGTGTTTTAAAGTGCTGCAACTCTCTCATGGTGCATCAACACGTGTTTGACAGTGCTGCATCTCTCTCATGATGCATTATGTGTTTGACGGCATTGCAACTCTCTCATGATGCATCAACATGTGTTCGACAGTGCTGCAACTCTCTTATGATGCATCAACATGCGTTAACAGTGCTGCAACTATCCCAAGATGCATCAACATGTGTTTGACAGTGCTAAAACTCTCTCATGATGCATCAACAGGTGTTCGACAGTGGTGCAACTCTCTCATGATGCATCAACATGTGTTTAACAGTGCTGCAGCTATCTCAAGATGCATCAACATGTGTTTGCCAGTGCTGCAACTCTCTCATGATGCATCAACATGTGTTTGCCAGTGCTGCAACTATCCCAAGATGCATCAACATGTGTTTGACATTGCTGCAATTCTGTCATGATGCATCAACATGCGTTTAACAGTGCTGCAGCTCTCTCAAGAAGCATCAACAGGTGTTTGACAGTGCTGCAACTCTCTCATGATGCATCATGTGTTCGACAGTGCTGCAACTATCCCAAGATGCATCAACATGTGTTTGACAGTGCTAAAACTCTCTCATGATGCATCAACAGGTGTTCGACAGTGCTGCAACTCTCTCATGATGCATCAACATGTGTTTAACAGTGCTGCAGCTATCTCAAGATGCATCAACATGTGTTTGCCAGTGCTGCAACTCTCTCATGATGCATCATGAGTTCGACAATGCTGCAACTCTCTGACGATGAATCAACATGCATTTGACAGTGCTGCAGCTATCTCAAGATACATCAACATGTGTTTGCCAGTGCTGCATCTCTCTCATGATGCATTATGTGTTTCACGGTATTGCAACTCTCTCATGATGCATCAACATGCATTTAACAGTGCTGTAGCTCTCTCAAGATGCATCAACAGGTGTTTGACAATGCTGCAACTCTCTCATGATGGAATAACATGTGTTTGACAGTCCTGCAACTCTCATGATGAATCAACATGCAATTGAAAGTGCTGCAGCTCTCTCAAGATGCATCAACACGGTTGACAGTGCTGTAAATCTCTAATGACGCATCAAGTTGTTTGACAGTGCTGCAACTTTCTTATGATGCACCAACAGGTGGTTAACAGCGCTGCATCTCTCTCATGGTGCATCAACACGTGTTTGACAGTGCTGCCACTCTTTTTTAATGCATCTCCATGTGTTTGGCAGTGCTGCAACTCTCTGATGATGCATCAACACGTGTTTAACAGTGCTGCAACTCTTTTTTAATGCATCAACAGGTGTTTGCCATTGCTGCAACTCTCTGACGATGAATCAACATGCATTTGACAGTGCTGCAGCTCTTTCAAGATGCATCAACACGTGTTTGAGAGTGCTGCAACCCTCATGATGCAACAACATGCATTTGACAGTGCTGCAGCTCTCTCAAGATACATTAACACATTTGACAGTGCTGTAACTCTCTCATGACGCATCAACACGTGTTTGACAGTGCTGCAACTCTCTCATGATGCATCAACACGTGTTTGACAGTGCTGCAATTCTCTCATGGTGCATCAACACGTGTTTGACAGTGCTGCATCTCTCTCATGATGCATTATGTGTTTGACGGTATTGCAATTCTCTCATGATGCATCAACATGTGTTTCACAGTGCTGCAAATCTCTCATGATGCATCACGTGTTCGTCAGTGCTGCAACTCTCCCAAGATGCATCAACATGTGTTTGCCAGTGCTGCAACTCTCTCATGATGCATCAACATGCATTTAACAGTGCTGCAGCTCTCTCAAGAAGCATCAACAGGTGTTTTATAGTGCTGCAGCTGTTTCATGATGCATCAACACGTGTTTGACAGTTCTACATCTCTCCAAAGATGCAACAACATGCATTTAACAGTGCTGCAGCTCTCTCAAGATGCATTAACACGTTTGACAGTGCTGTAACAGTCTCATGATGAATCAACACGTGTTCGACAGCTCTGCAACTCTCTTATGATGCATCAACAGGTGTTTGACAGTGCTGCAGCTCTTTCGTGATGCATCAATACGTGTTTGACAGTGCTGCAACTCTCTCATGATGCACCAACACGTGTTTGACAGTGCTGCGACTCTCTTATGATCCATCAGCAGGTGTTTGACAGTCCTGCAACCCTCATGATGCAACAACATGCATTTGACAGTGATGCAACTCTCTCATGATGCACCAACACGTGTTTGACAGTGCTGCGACTCTCTTATGATCCATCAGCAGGTGTTTGACAGTCCTGCAACCCTCATGATGCAACAACATGCATTTGACAGTGCTGCAGCTCTCTCATGACGCATCAACGTGTTTGACAGTGCTGCAACTCTCTCATGATGCATCAACAGGTGTTTGACAGTGCTACAACTCTCTCATGATGCATCAACAGGTGTTTGACATTGCTGCAATTCTGTCATGATTCATCAACATGCGTTTAACAGTGCTGCAGCTCTCTCAAGAAGCATCAACAGGTGTTTGACAGTGCTGCAACTCTCTCATGATGCATCATGTGTTCGACAGTGCTGCAACTATCCCAAGATGCATCAACATGTGTTTGACAGTGCTAAAACTCTCTCATGATGCATCAACAGGTGTTCGACAGTGCTGGAACTCTCTCATGATGCATCAACATGTGTTTAACAGTGCTGCAGCTATCTCAAGATGCATCAACATGTGTTTGCCAGTACTGCAACTCTCTCATGATGCATCAACATGTGTTTAACAGTGCTGCAACTATCCCAAGATGCATCAACATGTGTTTGACAGTGCTAAAACTCTCTCATGATGCATCAACATGCATTTAACAGTCCTGCAACTCTCATGATGAATCAACATGCATTTGACAGTGCTGCAGCTCTCTCAAGATGCATCAACACGTTTGACAGTGCTGTAAATCTCTAATGACGCATCAACTTGTTTGACAGTGCTGCAACTTTCTTATGATGCATCAACAGGTGTTTGACATTGCTGCAATTCTCTCATGATGCATCAACATGCGTTTAACAGTGCTGCAACTCTCTCATGATGCATCAACATGCATTTAACAGTGCTGTAGCTCTCTCAAGATGCATCAACAGGTGTTTGACAATGCTGCAACTCTCTCATGATGGATTAACATGTGTTTGACAGTCCTGCAACTCTCATGATGAATCAACATGCATTTGAAAGTGCTGCAGCTCTCTCAAGACGCATCAACACGTTTGACAGTGCTGTAAATCTCTAATGACGCATCAACTTGTTTGACAGTGCTGCAACTTTCTTATGATGCACCAACAGGTGGTTAACAGCGCTGCATCTCTCTCATGGTGCATCAACACGTGTTTGACAGTGCTGCAACTCTTTTTTAATGCATCTCCATGTGTTTGGCAGTGCTGCAACTCTCTGATGATGCATCAACACGTGTTTAACAGTGCTGCAACTCTTTTTTAATGCATCAACAGGTGTTTGACATTGCTGCAACTCTCTGTCGATGAATCAACATGCATTTGACAGTGCTGCAGCTGTTTCAGGATGCATCAACACGTGTTTTAAAGTGCTGCAACTCTCTCATGGTGCATCAACACGTGTTTGACAGTGCTGCATCTCTCTCATGATGCATTATGTGTTTGACGGCATTGCAACTCTCTCATGATGCATCAACATGTGTTTCACAGTGCTGCAGCTCTATCATGATGCATCATGTGTTCGACAGTGCTGCAACTCTCTTATGATGCATCAACATGCGTTAACAGTGCTGCAACTATCCCAAGATGCATCAACATGTGTTTGACAGTGCTAAAACTCTCTCATGATGCATCAACAGGTGTTCGACAGTGCTGCAACTCTCTCATGATGCATCAACATGTGTTTAACAGTGCTGCAGCTATCTCAAGATGCATCAACATGTGTTTGCCAGTGCTGCAACTCTCTCATGATGCATCAACATGTGTTTAACAGTGCTGCAACTATCCCAAGATGCATCAACATGTGTTTGACAGTGCTAAAACTCTCTCATGATGCATCAACATGCATTTAACAGTCCTGCAACTCTCATGATGAATCAACATGCATTTGACAGTGCTGCAGCTCTCTCAAGATGCATCAACACATTTGAGAGTGCTGTAAATCTCTAATGACGCATCAACTTGTTTGACAGTGCTGCAACTTTCTTATGATGCATCAACAGGTGTTTGACATTGCTGCAATTCTCTCATGATGCATCAACTTGCGTTTAACAGTGCTGCAACTCTCTCATGATGCATCAACATGCATTTAACAGTGCTGTAGCTCTCTCAAGATGCATCAACAGGTGTTTGACAATGCTGCAACTCTCTCATGATGGATTAACACGTGTTTGACAGTGCTGCATCTCTCTCATGATGCATTATGTGTTTGACGGCATTGCAACTCTCTCATGATGCATCAACATGTGTTTCACAGTGCTGCAGCTCTATCATGATGCATCATGTGTTCGACAGTGCTGCAACTCTCTTATGATGCATCAACATGCGTTTAACAGTGCTGCAACTCTCTCAAGAAGCATCAACAGGTGTTTGAGAGTGCTGCAACCCTCATGATGCAACAACATGCATTTGCCAGTGCTGCATCTCTCTCATGATGCATTATGTGTTTGACGGTATTGCAACTCTCTCATGATGCATCAACAGGTGTTTAACAGTGCTGCAGCTCTCTCAAGATACATCAACATGTGTTTGACAGTGCTGCAACTCTCTCATGATGCATCAACATGCATTTAACAGTGCTGTAGCTCTCTCAAGATGCATCAACAGGTGTTTGACAATGCTGCAACTCTCTCATGATGGAATAACATGTGTTTGACAGTCCTGCAACTCTCATGATGAATCAACATGCAATTGAAAGTGCTGCAGCTCTCTCAAGATGCATCAACACGTTTGACAGTGCTGTAAATCTCTAATGACGCATCAACTTGTTTGACAGTGCTGCAACTTTCTTATGATGCACCAACAGGTGGTTAACAGCGCTGCATCTCTCTCATGGTGCATCAACACGTGTTTGACAGTGCTGCAACTCTTTTTTAATGCATCTCCATGTGTTTGGCAGTGCTGCAACTCTCTGATGATGCATCAACACGTGTTTAACAGTGCTGCAACTCTTTTTTAATGCATCAACAGGTGTTTGCCATTGCTGCAACTCTCTGACGATGAATCAACATGCATTTGACAGTGCTGCAGCTCTTTCAAGATGCATCAACACGTGTTTGAGAGTGCTGCAACCCTCATGATGCAACAACATGCATTTGACAGTGCTGCAGCTCTCTCAAGATGCATTAACACATTTGACAGTGCTGTAACTCTCTCATGACGCATCAACGTGTTTGACAGTGCTGCAACTCTCTCATGATGCATCAACACGTGTTTGACAGTGCTGCAATTCTCTCATGGTGCATCAACACGTGTTTGACAGTGCTGCATCTCTCTCATGATGCATTATGTGTTTGACGGTATTGCAATTCTCTCATGATGCATCAACATGTGTTTCACAGTGCTGCAACTCTCTCATGATGCATCACGTGTTCGTCAGTGCTGCAACTCTCCCAAGATGCATCAACATGTGTTTGCCAGTGCTGCAACTCTCTCATGATGCATCAACATGCATTTAACAGTGCTGCAGCTCTCTCAAGAAGCATCAACAGGTGTTTTATAGTGCTGCAGCTGTTTCATGATGCATCAACACGTGTTTGACAGTTCTACATCTCTCCAAAGATGCAACAACATGCATTTGACAGTGCTGCAGCTCTCTCAAGATGCATTAACACGTTTGACAGTGCTGTAACAGTCTCATGATGAATCAACACGTGTTCGACAGCTCTGCAACTCTCTTATGATGCATCAACAGGTGTTTGACAGTGCTGCAGCTCTTTCGTGATGCATCAATACGTGTTTGAAAGTGCTGCAACTCTCCAAAGATGCATCAACATGTGTTTGACAGTGCTGCAATTCTCTCATGATGCATCACATGTTCGACAGTGCTGCAACTCTCCCAAGATGCATCAACATGTGTTTGCCGGTGCTGCAACTCTCTCATGATGCATCAACATGTTTTTGACAGTGATGCAACTCTCTCATGATGCACCAACACGTGTTTGACAGTGCTGCGACTCTCTTATGATCCATCAGCAGGTGTTTGACAGTCCTGCAACCCTCATGATGCAACAACATGCATTTGACAGTGCTGCAGCTCTCTCATGACGCATCAACGTGTTTGACAGTGCTGCAACCCTCATGATGCATCAACAGGTGTTTGACAGTGCTACAACTCTCTCATGATGCATCAACAGGTGTTCGACAGTGCTGCAACTCTCTCATGATGCATCAACATGTGTTTAACAGTGCTGCAGCTATCTCAAGATGCATCAACATGTGTTTGCCAGTGCTGCAACTCCCTCATGATGCATCATGTGTTCGACAATGCTGCAACTCTCTTATGATGCATCAACATGTGTTTGACAGTGATGCAACTCTCTCATGACGCACCAACACGTGTTTGACAGTGCTGCGACTCTCTTATGATGCATCAACATGTGTTTAACAGTGCTGCAACTCTCTCATGATGCATCAACATGCATTTAACAGTCCTGCAACTCTCATGATGAATCAACATGCATTTGACAGTGCTGCAGCTCTCTCAAGATGCATCAACACTTTTGACAGTGCTGTAAATCTCTAATGACGCATCAACTTGTTTGACAGTGCTGCAACTTTCTTATGATGCACCAACAGGTGTTTAACAGCGCTGCAACTCTCTCATGGTGCATCAACACGTGTTTGACAGTGCTGCAACTCTTTTTTAATGCATCACCATGTGTTTGGCAGTGCTGCAACCCTCTGATGATGCATCAACACGTGTTTGACAGTGCTGCAACTCTCCCAAGATGCATCAACATGTGTTTGCCAGTGCTGCAACTCTCTCATGATGCATCAACATGCATTTAACAGTGCTGCAGCTCTCTCAAGAAGCATCAACAGGTGTTTTATAGTGCTGCAGCTGTTTCATGATGCATCAACACGTGTTTGACAGTTCTACATCTCTCCAAAGATGCAACAACATGCATTTGACAGTGCTGCAGCTCTCTCAAGATGCATTAACACGTTTGACAGTGCTGTAACAGTCTCATGATGAATCAACACGTGTTCGACAGCTCTGCAACTCTCTTATGATGCATCAACAGGTGTTTGACAGTGCTGCAACACTCTCATGATGCACCAACACGTGTTTGACAGTGCTGCGACTCTCTTATGATCCATCAGCAGGTGTTTGACAGTCCTGCAACCCTCATGATGAAACAACATGCATTTGACAGTGATGCAACTCTCTCATGATGCACCAACACGTGTTTGACAGTGCTGCGACTCTCTTATGATCCATCAGCAGGTGTTTGACAGTCCTGCAACCCTCATGATGCAACAACATGCATTTGACAGTGCTGCAGCTCTCTCATGACGCATCAACGTGTTTGACAGTGCTGCAACTCTCTCATGATGCATCAACAGGTGTTTGACAGTGCTACAACTCTCTCATGATGCATCAACAGGTGTTTGACATTGCTGCAATTCTCTCATGATTCATCAACATGCGTTTAACAGTGCTGCAGCTCTCTCAAGAAGCATCAACAGGTGTTTGACAGTGCTGCAACTCTCTCATGATGCATCATGTGTTCGATAGTGCTGCAACTATCCCAAGATGCATCAACATGTGTTTGATAGTGCTAAAACTCTCTCATGATGCATCAACAGGTGTTCGACAGTGCTGCAACTCTCTCATGATGCATCAACATGTGTTTAACAGTGCTGCAGCTATCTCAAGATGCATCAACATGTGTTTGCCAGTGCTGCAACTCTCTCATGATGCATCAACATGTGTTTAACAGTGCTGCAACTATCCCAAGATGCATCAACATGTGTTTAACAGTGCTAAAACTCTCTCATGATGCATCAACATGCATTTAACAGTCCTGCAACTCTCATGATGAATCAACATGCATTTGACAGTGCTGCAGCTCTCTCAAGATGCATCAACACGTTTGACAGTGCTGTAAATCTGTAATGACGCATCAACTTGTTTGACAGTGCTGCAACTTCCTTATGATGCATCAACAGGTGTTTGACATTGCTGCAATTCTCTCATGATGCATCAACATGCGTTTAACAGTGCTGCAACTCTCTCATGATGCATCAACATGCATTTAACAGTGCTGTAGCTCTCTCAAGATGCATCAACAGGTGTTTGACAATGCTGCAACTCTCTCATGATGGATTAACATGTGTTTGACAGTCCTGCAACTCTCATGATGAATCAACATGCATTTGAAAGTGCTGCAGCTCTCTCAAGATGCATCAACACGGTTGACAGTGCTGTAAATCTCTAATGACGCATCAACTTGTTTGACAGTGCTGCAACTTTCTTATGATGCACCAACAGGTGGTTAACAGCACTGCATCTCTCTCATGGTGCATCAACACGTGTTTGACAGTGCTGCAACTCTTTTTTAATGCATCTCCATGTGTTTGGCAGTGCTGCAACTCTCTGATGATGCATCAACACGTGTTTAACAGTGCTGCAACTCTTTTTTAATGCATCAACAGGTGTTTGACATTGCTGCAACTCTCTGTCGATGAATCAACATGCATTTGACAGTGCTGCAGCTGTTTCAAGATGCATCAAGACGTGTTTTAAAGTGCTGCAACTCTCTCATGGTGCATCAACACGTGTTTGACAGTGCTGCATCTCTCTCATGATGCATTATGTGTTTGACGGCATTGCAACTCTCTCATGATGCATCAACATGTGTTTCACAGTGCTGCAGCTCTATCATGATGCATCATGTGTTCGACAGTGCTGCAACTCTCTTATGATGCATCAACATGCGTTTAACAGTGCTGCAACTCTCTCAAGAAGCATCAACAGGTGTTTGAGAGTGCTGCAACCCTCATGATGCAACAACATGCATTTGACAGTGCTGCAGCTCTCTCAAGATGCATTAACACATTTGACAGTGCTGTAACTCTCTCATGACGCATCAACGTGTTTGACAGTGCTGCAACTCTCTGATGATGCATCAACACGTGTTTAACAGTGCTGCAACTCTTTTTTAATGCATCAACAGGTGTTTGACATTGCTGCAACTCTCTGTCGATGAATCAACATGCATTTGACAGTGCTGCAGCTGTTTCAAGATGCATCAAGACGTGTTTTAAAGTGCTGCAACTCTCTCATGGTGCATCAACACGTGTTTGACAGTGCTGCATCTCTCTCATGATGCATTATGTGTTTGACGGCATTGCAACTCTCTCACGATGCATCAACATGTGTTTCAAAGTGCTGCAGCTCTATCATGATGCATCATGTGTTCGACAGTGCTGCAACTCTCTTATGATGCATCAACAGGTGTTTGAGAGTGCTGCAACCCTCATGATGCAACAACATGCATTTGACAGTGCTGCAGCTCTCTCAAGATGCATTAACACATTTGACAGTGCTGTAACTCTCTCATGACGCATCAACGTGTTTGACAGTGCTGCAACTCTCTCATGATGCATCAACACGTGTTTGACAGTGCTGCAACTCTCTCATGATGCATCAACATGTTTTTGACAGTGATGCAACTCTCTCATGATGCACCAACACGTGTTTGACAGTGCTGCGACTCTCTTATGATGCATCAACATGTGTTTAACAGTGCTGCAATTCTCTCATGATGCATCAACATGCGTTTAACAGTGCTGCAGCTCTCTCAAGATGCATTAACACATTTGACAGTGCTGTAACTCTCTCATGACGCATCAACGTGTTTGACAGTGCTGCAACTCTCTCATGATGCATCAACAGGTGTTTAACAGTGCTACAACTCTCTCATGATGCATCAACAGCTGTTTGACATTGCTGCAATTCTCTCATGATGCATCAACATGCGTTTAACAGTGCTGCAGCTCTCTCAAGAAGCATCAACAGGTGTTTGACAGTGCTGCAACTCTCTCATGATGCATCATGTGTTCGACAGTGCTGCAACTATCCCAAGATGCATCAACATGTGTTTGACAGTGCTAAAACTCTCTCATGATGCATCAACAGGTGTTCGACAGTGCTGCAACTCTCTCATGATGCATCAACATGTGTTTAACAGTGCTGCAGCTATCTCAAGATGCATCAACATGTGTTTGCCAGTGCTGCAACTCTCTCATGATGCATCATGAGTTCGACAATGCTGCAACTCTCTGACGATGACTCAACATGAATTTGACAATGCTGCAGCTATCTCAAGATGCATCAACATGTGTTTGCCAGTGCTGCATCTCTCTCATGATGCATTATGTGTTTGACGGTATTGCAACTCTCTCATGATGCATCAACAGGTGTTCGACAGTGCTGCAACTCTCTCATGATGCATCAACATGTGTTTAACAGTGCTGCAGCTATCTCAAGATGCATCAACATGTGTTTGCCAGTGCTGCAACTCTCTCATGATGCATCATGTGTTCGACAAAGCTGCAACTCTCTTATGATGCATCAACATGTGTTTGACAGTGATGCAACTCTCTCATGACGCACCAACACGTGTTTGACAGTGCTGCGACTCTCTTATGATGCATCAACATGTGTTTAACAGTGCTGCAACTCTCTCATGATGCATCAACATGCATTTAACAGTCCTGCAACTCTCATGATGAATCAACATGCATTTGACAGTGCTGCAGCTCTCTCAAGATGCATCAACACGTTTGACAGTGCTGTAAATCTCTAATGACGCATCAACTTGTTTGACAGTGCTGCAACTCTTTTTTAATGCATCACCATGTGTTTGGCAGTGCTGCAACCCTCTGATGATGCATCAACACGTGTTTGACAGTGCTGCAACTCTCCCAAGATGCATCAACATGTGTTCGCCAGTGCTGCAACTCTCTCATGATGCATCAACATGCATTTAACAGTGCTGCAGCTCTCTCAAGAAGCATCAACAGGTGTTTTATAGTGCTGCAGCTGTTTCATGATGCATCAACACGTGTTTGACAGTTCTACATCTCTCCAAAGATGCAACAACATGCATTTGACAGTGCTGCAGCTCTCTCAAGATGCATTAACACGTTTGACAGTGCTGTAACAGTCTCATGATGAATCAACACGTGTTCGACAGCTCTGCAACTCTCTTATGATGCATCAACAGGTGTTTGACAGTGCTGCAGCTCTTTCGTGATGCATCAATACGTGTTTGACAGTGCTGCAACACTCTCATGATGCACCAACACGTGTTTGACAGTGCTGCGACTCTCTTATGATCCATCAGCAGGTGTTTGACAGTCCTGCAACCCTCATGATGCAACAACATGCATTTGACAGTGATGCAACTCTCTCATGATGCACCAACACGTGTTTGACAGTGCTGCGACTCTCTTATGATCCATCAGCAGGTGTTTGACAGTCCTGCAACCCTCATGATGCAACAACATGCATTTGACAGTGCTGCAGCTCTCTCATGACGCATCAACGTGTTTGACAGTGCTGCAACTCTCTCATGATGCATCAACAGGTGTTTGACAGTGCTACAACTCTCTCATGATGCATCAACAGGTGTTTGACATTGCTGCAATTCTCTCATGATTCATCAACATGCGTTTAACAGTGCTGCAGCTCTCTCAAGAAGCATCAACAGGTGTTTGACAGTGCTGCAACTCTGTCATGATGCATCATGTGTTCGATAGTGCTGCAACTATCCCAAGATGCATCAACATGTGTTTGATAGTGCTAAAACTCTCTCATGATGCATCAACAGGTGTTCGACAGTGCTGCAACTCTCTCATGATGCATCAACATGTGTTTAACAGTGCTGCAGCTATCTCAAGATGCATCAACATGTGTTTGCCAGTGCTGCAACTCTCTCATGATGCATCAACATGTGTTTAACAGTGCTGCAACTATCCCAAGATGCATCAACATGTGTTTAACAGTGCTAAAACTCTCTCATGATGCATCAACATGCATTTAACAGTCCTGCAACTCTCATGATGAATCAACATGCATTTGACAGTGCTGCAGCTCTCTCAAGATGCATCAACACGTTTGAAAGTGCTGTAAATCTGTAATGACGCATCAACTTGTTTGACAGTGCTGCAACTCTCTCATGGTGCATCAACACGTGTTTGACAGTGCTGCATCTCTCTCATGATGCATTATGTGTTTGACGGTATTGCAACTCTCTCATGATGCATCAACATGCATTTGACAGTGCTGGGGCTCTCTCAAGATGCATCAACAGGTGTTTGACATTGCTGCAACTCTCTGTCGATGAATCAACATGCATTTGACATTGCTGCAGCTGTTTCAAAATGCATCAAGACGTGTTTTAAAGTGCTGCAACTCTCTCATGGTGCATCAACACGTGTTTGACAGTGCTGCATCTCTCTCATGATGCATTATGTGTTTGACGGCATTGCAACTCTCTCACGATGCATCAACATGTGTTTCACAGTGCTGCAGCTCTATCATGATGCATCATGTGTTCGACAGTGCTGCAACTCTCTTATGATGCATCAACATGCGTTTAACACTGCTGCAACTCTCTCAAGAAGCATCAACAGGTGTTTGAGAGTGCTGCAACCCTCATGATGCAACAACATGCATTTGACAGTGCTGCAGCTCTCTCAAGATGCATTAACACATTTGACAGTGCTGTAACTCTCTCATGACGCATCAACGTGTTTGACAGTGCTGCAACTCTCTCATGATGCATCAACACGTGTTTGACAGTGCTGCAACTCTCTCATGATGCATCAACATGTTTTTGACAGTGATGCAACTCTCTCATGATGCACCAACACGTGTTTGACAGTGCTGCGACTCTCTTATGATGCATCAACATGTGTTTAACAGTGCTGCAATTCTCTCATGATGCATCAACATGCGTTTAACAGTGCTGCAGCTCTCTCAAGAAGCATCAACAGGTGTTTGACAGTGCTGCAAGTCTCTCATGATCCATCAACAGGTGTTTGACAGTCTTGCAACCCTCATGATGCAACAACATGCATTTGACAGTGCTGCAGCTCTCTCATGACGCATCAACGTGTTTGACAGTGCTGCAACTCTCTCATGATGCATCAACAGGTGTTTGACATTGCTGCAATTCTCTCATGATGCATCAACATGCGTTTAACAGTGCTGCAGCTCTCTCAAGAAGCATCAACAGGTGTTTGACAGTGCTGCAACTCTCTCATGATGCATCATGTGTTCGACAGTGCTGCAAATATCCCAAGATGCATCAACATGTGTTTGACAGTGCTAAAACTCTCTCATGATGCATCAACAGGTGTTCGACAGTGCTGCAACTCTCTCATGATGCATCAACATGTGTTTAACAGTGCTGCAGCTATCTCAAGATGCATCAACATGTGTTTGCCAGTGCTGCAACTCTCTCATGATGCATCATGAGTTCGACAATGCTGCAACTCTCTGACGATGAATCAACATGCATTTGACAGTGCTGCAGCTATCTCAAGATGCATCAACATGTGTTTGCTAGTGCTGCATCTCTCTCATGATGCATCAACATGCATTTAACAGTGCTGTAGCTCTCTCAAGATGCATCAACAGGTGTTTGACAATGCTGCAACTCTCTCATGATGCACCAACACGTGTTTGACAGTGCTGCGACTCTCTTATGATCCATCAGCAGGTGTTTGACAGTCCTGCAACCCTCATGATGCAACAACATGCATTTGACAGTGATGCAACTCTCTCATGATGCACCAACACGTGTTTGACAGTGCTGCGACTCTCTTATGATCCATCAGCAGGTGTTTGACAGTCCTGCAACCCTCATGATGCAACAACATGCATTTGACAGTGCTGCAGCTCTCTCATGACGCATCAACGTGTTTGACAGTGCTGCAACTCTCTCATGATGCATCAACAGGTGTTTGACAGTGCTACAACTCTCTCATGATGCATCAACAGGTGTTTGACATTGCTGCAATTCTCTCATGATTCATCAACATGCGTTTAACAGTGCTGCAGCTCTCTCAAGAAGCATCAACAGGTGTTTGACAGTGCTGCAACTCTCTCATGATGCATCATGTGTTCGATAGTGCTGCAACTATCCCAAGATGCATCAACATGTGTTTGATAGTGCTAAAACTCTCTCATGATGCATCAACAGGTGTTCGACAGTGCTGCAACTCTCTCATGATGCATCAACATGTGTTTAACAGTGCTGCAGCTATCTCAAGATGCATCAACATGTGTTTGCCAGTGCTGCAACTCTCTCATGATGCATCAACATGTGTTTAACAGTGCTGCAACTATCCCAAGATGCATCAACATGTGTTTAACAGTGCTAAAACTCTCTCATGATGCATCAACATGCATTTAACAGTCCTGCAACTCTCATGATGAATCAACATGCATTTGACAGTGCTGCAGCTCTCTCAAGATGCATCAACACGTTTGAAAGTGCTGTAAATCTGTAATGACGCATCAACTTGTTTGACAGTGCTGCAACTTTCTTATGATGCATCAACAGGTGTTTGACATTGCTGCAATTCTCTCATGATGCATCAACATGCGTTTAACAGTGCTGCAACTCTCTCATGATGCATCAACATGCATTTAACAGTGCTGTAGCTCTCTCAAGATGCATCAACAGGTGTTTGACAATGCTGCAACTCTCTCATGATGGATTAACATGTGTTTGACAGTCCTGCAACTCTCAAGATGCATCAACACGTTTGACAGTGCTGTAAATCTCTAATGACGCATCAACTTGTTTGACAGTGCTGCAACTTTCTTATGATGCACCAACAGGTGGTTAACAGCGCTGCATCTCTCTCATGGTGCATCAACACGTGTTTGACAGTGCTGCAACTCTTTTTTAATGCATCTCCATGTGTTTGGCAGTGCTGCAACTCTCTGATGATGCATCAACACGTGTTTAACAGTGCTGCAACTCTTTTTTAATGCATCAACAGGTGTTTGACATTGCTGCAACTCTCTGTCGATGAATCAACATGCATTTGACAGTGCTGCAGCTGTTTCAGGATGCATCAACACGTGTTTTAAAGTGCTGCGACTCTCTCATGGTGCATCAACACGTGTTTGACAGTGCTGCATCTCTCTCATGATGCATTATGTGTTTGACGGCATTGCAACTCTCTCACGATGCATCAACATGTGTTTCACAGTGCTGCAGCTCTATCATGATGCATCATGTGTTCGACAGTGCTGCAACTCTCTTATGATGCATCAACATGCGTTTAACACTGCTGCAACTCTCTCAAGAAGCATCAACAGGTGTTTGAGAGTGCTGCAACCCTCATGATGCAACAACATGCATTTGACAGTGCTGCAGCTCTCTCAAGATGCATTAACACATTTGACAGTGCTGTAACTCTCTCATGACGCATCAACGTGTTTGACAGTGCTGCAACTCTCTCATGATGCATCAACACGTGTTTGACAGTGCTGCAACTCTCTCATGATGCATCAACATGTTTTTGACAGTGATGCAACTCTCTCATGATGCACCAACACGTGTTTGACAGTGCTGCGACTCTCTTATGATGCATCAACATGTGTTTAACAGTGCTGCAATTCTCTCATGATGCATCAACATGCGTTTAACAGTGCTGCAGCTCTCTCAAGAAGCATCAACAGGTGTTTGACAGTGCTGCGACTCTCTTATGATGCATCAACATGTGTTTAACAGTGCTGCAATTCTCTCATGATGCATCAACATGCGTTTAACAGTGCTGCAGCTCTCTCAAGAAGCATCAACAGGTGTTTGACAGTGCTGCAGCTCTCTCATGACGCATCAACGTGTTTGACAGTGCTGCAACTCTCTCATGATGCATCAACAGGTGTTTGACATTGCTGCAATTCTCTCATGATGCATCAACATGCGTTTAACAGTGCTGCAGCTCTCTCAAGAAGCATCAACAGGTGTTTGACAGTGCTGCAACTCTCTCATGATGCATCATGTGTTCGACAGTGCTGCAACTATCCCAAGATGCATCAACATGTGTTTGACAGTGCTAAAACTCTCTCATGATGCATCAACAGGTGTTCGACAGTGCTGCAACTCTCTCATGATGCATCAACATGTGTTTAACAGTGCTGCAGCTATCTCAAGATGCATCAACATGTGTTTGCCAGTGCTGCAACTCTCTCATGATGCATCATGAGTTCGACAATGCTGCAACTCTCTGACGATGAATCAACATGCATTTGACAGTGCTGCAGCTATCTCAAGATGCATCAACATGTGTTTGCCAGTGCTGCATCTCTCTCATGATGCATTATGTGTTTGACGGTATTGCAACTCTCTCATGATGCATCAACATGCATTTAACAGTGCTGCAACTCTCCCAAGATGCATCAACATGTGTTTGACAGTGCTGCAACTCTCTCATGATGGATTAACATGTGTTTGACAGTCCTGCAACTCTCATGATGAATCGACATGCATTTGACAGTGCTGCAGCTCTCTCAAGATGCACCAACACGTTTGACAGTGCTGTAAATCTCTAATGACGCATCAACTTGTTTGACAGTGCTGCAACTTTCTTATGATGCACCAACAGGTGTTTAACAGCGCTGCAACTCTCTCATGGTGCATCAACACGTGTTTGACAGTGATGCAACTCTTTTTTAATGCATCAACATGTGTTTGGCAGTGCTGCAACTCTCTGATGATGCATCAACACGTGTTTAACAGTGCTGCAACTCTTTTTTAATGCATCAACATGTGTTTGACATTGCTGCAACTCTCTGACGATGAATCAACATGCATTTGACAGTGCTGGGGCTCTCTCAAGATGCATCAACACGTGTTTGACAGTGCTGCAACTCTCTCATGGTGCATCAACACGTGTTTGACAGTGCTGCATCTCTCTCATGATGCATTATGTGTTTGACGGTATTGCAACTCTCTCATGATGCATCAACATGCATTTAACAGTGCTGTAGCTCTCTCAAGATGCATCAACAGGTGTTTGACAATGCTGCAACTCTCTCATGATGGATTAACATGTGTTTGACAGTCCTGCAATTCTCTCATGATGAATCAACATGCATTTGAAAGTGCTGCAGCTCTCTCAAGATGCATCAACACGTTTGACAGTGCTGTAAATCTCTAATGACGCATCAACTTGTTTGACAGTGCTGCAACTTTCTTATGATGCACCAACAGGTGGTTAACAGCGCTGCATCTCTCTCATGGTGCATCAACACGTGTTTGACAGTGCTGCAACTCTTTTTTAATGCATCTCCATGTGTTTGGCAGTGCTGCAACTCTCTGATGATGCATCAACACGTGTTTAACAGTGCTGCAACTCTTTTTTAATGCATCAACAGGTGTTTGCCATTGCTGCAACTCTCTGACGATGAATCAACATGCATTTGACAGTGCTGCAGCTCTTTCAAGATGCATCAACACGTGTTTGAGAGTGCTGCAACCCTCATGATGCAACAACATGCATTTGACAGTGCTGTAACTCTCTCATGACGCATCAACGTGTTTGACAGTGCTGCAACTCTCTCATGATGCATCAACACGTGTTTGACAGTGCTGCAACTCTCTCATGATGCATCAACACGTGTTTGACAGTGCTGCATCTCTCTCATTATGCATTATGTGTTTGACGGTATTGCAATTCTCTCATGATGCATCAACATGTGTTTCACAGTGCTGCAACTCTCTCATGATGCATCACGTGTTCGTCAGTGCTGCAACTCTCCGAAGATGCATCAACATGTGTTTGCCAGTGCTGCAACTCTCTCATGATGCATCAACATGCATTTAACAGTGCTGCAGCTCTCTCAAGATGCATTAACACGTTTGACAGTGCAGTAACAGTCTCATGATGAATCAACACGTGTTCGACAGCTCTGCAACTCTCTTATGATGCATCAACAGGTGTTTGACAGTGCTGCAGCTCTTTCGTGATGCATCAATACGTGTTTGACAGTGCTGCAACTCTCTCATGATGCACCAACACGTGTTTGACAGTGCTGCGACTCTCTTATGATCCATCAGCAGGTGTTTGACAGTCCTGCAACCCTCATGATGCAACAACATGCATTTGACAGTGCTGCAGCTCTCTCATGACGCATCAACGTGTTTGACAGTGCTGCAACTCTCTCATGATGCATCAACAGGTGTTTGACAGTGCTACAACTCTCTCATGATGCATCAACAGGTGTTTGACATTGCTGCAATTCTCTCATGATTCATCAACATGCGTTTAACAGTGCTGCAGCTCTCTCAAGAAGCATCAACAGGTGTTTGACAGTGCTGCAACTCTCTCATGATGCATCATGTGTTCGACAGTGCTGCAACTCTCTTATGATGCATCAACATGTGTTTGACAGTGATGCAACTCTCTCATGACGCACCAACACGGGTTTGACAGTGCTGCGACTCTCTTATGAGCATCAACATGTGTTTAACAGTGCTGCAGCTATCTCGAGATGCATCAACATGTGTTTGCCAGTGCTGCAACTCTCTCATGATGCATCAACATGTGTTTAACAGTGCTGCAACTATCCCAAGATGCATCAACATGTGTTTGACAGTGCTAAAACTCTCTCATGATGCATCAACATGCATTTAACAGTCCTGCAACTCTCATGATGAATCAAAATGCATTTGACAGTGCTGCAGCTCTCTCAAGATGCATCAACACGTTTGACAGTGCTGTAAATCTCTAATGACGCATCAACTTGTTTGACAGTGCTGCAACTTTCTTATGATGCTTCAACAGGTGTTTGACATTGCTGCAATTCTCTCATGATGCATCAACATGCGTTTAACAGTGCTGCAACTCTCTCATGATGCATCAACATGCATTTAACAGTGCTGTAGCTCTCTCAAGATGCATCAACAGGTGTTTGACAATGCTGCAACTCTCTCATGATGGATTAACATGTGTTTGACATTCCTGCAACTCTCATGATGAATCAACATGCATTTGAAAGTGCTGCAGCTCTCTCAAGATGCATCAACACGTTTGACAGTGCTGTAAATCTCTAATGACGCATCAACTTGTTTGACATTGCTGCAACTTTCTTATGATGCACCAACAGGTGGTTAACAGCGCTGCATCTCTCTCATGGTGCATCAACACGTGTTTGACAGTGCTGCAACTCTTTTTTAATGCATCTCCATGTGTTTGGCAGTGCTGCAACTCTCTGATGATGCATCAACACGTGTTTAACAGTGCTGCAACTCTTTTTTAATGCATCGACAGGTGTTTGACATTGCTGCAACTCTCTGACGATGAATCAACATGCATTTGACAGTGCTGCGGCTCTTTAAAGATGCATCAACACGTGTTTTAAAGTGCTGCAACTCTCTCATGGTGCATCAACACGTGTTTGACAGTGCTGCATCTCTCTCATGATGCATCAGCATGTGTTTCACAGTGCTGCAGCTCTATCATGATGCATCATGTGTTCGACAGTGCTGCAACTCTCTTATGATGCATCATCAGGTGTTTGACATTGCTGCAATTCTCTCATGATGCATCAACATGCGTTTAACAGTGCTGCAACTCTCTCAAGAAGCATCAACAGGTGTTTGAGAGTGCTGCAACCCTCATGATGCAACAACATGCATTTGACAGTGCTGCAGCTCTCTCAAGATGCATTAACACATTTGACAGTGCTGTAACTCTCTCATGACGCATCAACGTGTTTGACAGTGCTGCAACTCTCTCATGATGCATCAACACGTGTTTGACAGTGCTGCAACTCTCTCATGGTGCATCAACACGTGTTTGACAGTGCTGCATCTCTCTCATTATGCATTATGTGTTTGACGGTATTGCAATTCTCTCATGATGCATCAACATGTGTTTCACAGTGCTGCAACTCTCTCATGATGCATCACGTGTTCGTCAGTGCTGCAACTCTCCCAAGATGCATCAACATGTGTTTGCCAGTGCTGCAACTCTCTCATGATGCATCAACATGCATATAACAGTGCTGCAGCTCTCTCAAGATGCATTAACACGTTTGACAGTGCTGTAACAGTCTCATGATGCATCAACACGTGTTCGACAGCTCTGCAACTCTCTTATGATGCATCAACAGGTGTTTGACAGTGCTGCAGCTCTTTCGTGATGGATCAATACGTGTTTGAAAGTGCTGCAACTCTCCAAAGATGCATCAACATGTGTTTGACAGTGCTGCAATTCTCTCATGATGCATCACATGTTCGACAGTGCTGCAACTCTCCCAAGATGCATCAACATGTGTTTGCCAGTGCTGCAACTCTCTCATGATGCATCAACATGTGTTCGACAGTGCTGCAACTCTCTTATGATGCATCAACATGCGTTTAACAGTGCTGCAACTCTCTCAATAAGCATCAACAGGTGTTTGAGAGTGCTGCAACCCTCATGATGCAACAACATGCATTTGACAGTGCTGCAGCTCTCTCAAGATGCATTAACACATTTGACAGTGCTGTAACTCTCTCATGACGCATCAACGTGTTTGACAGTGCTGCAACTCTCTCATGATGCATCAACACGTGTTTGACAGTGCTGCAACTCTCTCATGATGCATCAACATGTTTTTGACAGTGATGCAACTCTCTCATGATGCACCAACACGTGTTTGACAGTGCTGCGACTCTCTTATGATGCATCAACATGTGTTTAACAGTGCTGCAATTCTCTCATGATGCATCAACATGCGTTTAACAGTGCTGCAGCTCTCTCAAGAAGCATCAACAGGTGTTTGACAGTGCTGCAAGTCTCTCATGATCCATCAACAGGTGTTTGACAGTCTTGCAACCCTCATGATGCAACAACATGCATTTGACAGTGCTGCAGCTCTCTCATGACGCATCAACGTGTTTGACAGTGCTGCAACTCTCTCATGATGCATCAACAGGTGTTTGACAGTGCTACAACTCTCTCATGATGCATCAACAGCTGTTTGACATTGCTGCAATTCTCTCATGATGCATCAACATGCGTTTAACAGTGCTGCAGCTCTCTCAAGAAGCATCAACAGGTGTTTGACAGTGCTGCAACTCTCTCATGATGCATCATGTGTTCGACAGTGCTGCAACTATCCCAAGATGCATCAACATGTGTTTGACAGTGCTAAAACTCTCTCATGATGCATCAACAGGTGTTCGACAGTGCTGCAACTCTCTCATGATGCATCAACATGTGTTTAACAGTGCTGCAGCTATCTCAAGATGCATCAACATGTGTTTGCCAGTGCTGCAACTCTCTCATGATGCATCATGAGTTCGACAATGCTGCAACTCTCTGACGATGAATCAACATGCATTTGACAGTGCTGCAGCTATCTCAAGATGCATCAACATGTGTTTGCCAGTGCTGCATCTCTCTCATGATGCATTATGTGTTTGACGGTATTGCAACTCTCTCATGATGCATCAACATGCATTTAACAGTGCTGCAGCTCTCTCAAGATGCATCAACATGTGTTTGACAGTGCTGCAACTCTCTCATGATGGATTAACATGTGTTTGACAGTCCTGCAACTCTCATGATGAATCGACATGCATTTGACAGTGCTGCAGCTCTCTCAATATGCATCAACACGTTTGACAGTGCTGTAAATCTCTAATGACGCATCAACTTGTTTGACAGTGCTGCAACTTTCTTATGATGCACCAACAGGTGTTTAACAGCGCTGCAACTCTCTCATGGTGCATCAACACGTGTTTGACAGTGATGCAACTCTTTTTTAATGCATCAACATGTGTTTGGCAGTGCTGCAACTCTCTGATGATGCATCAACACGTGTTTAACAGTGCTGCAACTCTTTTTTAATGCATCAACATGTGTTTGACATTGCTGCAACTCTCTGACGATGAATCAACATGCATTTGACAGTGCTGGGGCTCTCTCAAGATGCATCAACACGTGTTTGACAGTGCTGTAAATCTCTCATGGTGCATCAACACGTGTTTGACAGTGCTGCATCTCTCTCATGATGCATTATGTGTTTGACGGTATTGCAACTCTCTCATGATGCATCAACATGCATTTAACAGTGCTGTAGCTCTCTCAAGATGCATCAACAGGTGTTTGACAATGCTGCAACTCTCTCATGATGGATTAACATGTGTTTGACAGTCCTGCAACTCTCATGATGAATCAACATGCATTTGAAAGTGCTGCAGCTCTCTCAAGATGCATCAACACGTTTGACAGTGCTGTAAATCTCTAATGACGCATCAACTTGTTTGACAGTGCTGCAACTTTCTTATGATGCACCAACAGGTGGTTAACAGCGCTGCATCTCTCTCATGGTGCATCAACACGTGTTTGACAGTGATGCAACTCTTTTTTAATGCATCTCCATGTGTTTGGCAGTGCTGCAACTCTCTGATGATGCATCAACACGTGTTTAACAGTGCTGCAACTCTTTTTTAATGCATCAACAGGTGTTTGCCATTGCAGCAACTCTCTGACGATGAATCAACATGCATTTGACAGTGCTGCAGCTCTTTCAAGATGCATCAACACGTGTTTGAGAGTGCTGCAACCCTCATGATGCAACAACATGCATTTGACAGTGCTGCAGCTCTCTCAAGATGCATTAACACATTTGACAGTGCTGTAACTCTCTCATGACGCATCAAAGTGTTTGACAATGCTGCAACTCTCTCATGATGCATCAACACGTGTTTTGACAGTGCTGCAACTCTCTCATGGTGCATCAACACGTGTTTGACAGTGCTGCATCTCTCTCATTATGCATTATGTGTTTGACGGTATTGCAATTCTCTCATGATGCATCAACATGTGTTTCACATTGCTGCAACTCTCTCATGATGCATCACGTGTTCGTCAGTGCTGCAACTCTCCGAAGATGCATCAACATGTGTTTGCCAGTGCTGCAACTCTCTCAAGATGCATCAACATGCATTTAACAGTGCTGCAGCTCTCTCAAGATGCATTAACACGTTTGACAGTGCAGTAACAGTCTCATGATGAATCAACACGTGTTCGACAGCTTTGCAACTCTCTTATGATGCATCAACAGGTGTTTGACAGTGCTGCAGCTCTTTCGTGATGCATCAATACGTGTTTGACAGTGCTGCAACTCTCTCATGATGCACCAACACGTGTTTGACAGTGCTGCGACTCTCTTATGATCCATCAGCAGGTGTTTGACAGTCCTGCAACCCTCATGATGCAACAACATGCATTTGACAGTGATGCAACTCTCTCATGATGCACCAACACGTGTTTGACAGTGCTGCGACTCTCTTATGATCCATCAGCAGGTGTTTGACAGTCCTGCAACCCTCATGATGCAACAACATGCATTTGACAGTGCTGCAGCTCTCTCATGACGCATCAACGTGTTTGACAGTGCTGCAACTCTCTCATGATGCATCAACAGGTGTTTGACAGTGCTACAACTCTCTCATGATGCATCAACAGGTGTTTGACATTGCTGCAATTCTCTCATGATTCATCAACATGCGTTTAACAGTGCTGCAGCTCTCTCAAGAAGCATCAACAGGTGTTTGACAGTGCTGCAACTCTCTCATGATGCATCATGTGTTCGACAGTGCTGCAACTATCCCAAGATGCATCAACATGTGTTTGACAGTGCTAAAACTCTCTCATGATGCATCAATATGTGTTTGACAGTGCTGCAACTCTCTCATGATGCATCAACATGTGTTTAACAGTGCTGCAGCTATCTCAAGATGCATCAACATGTGTTTGCCAGTGCTGCAACTCTCTCATGATGCATCAACATGTGTTTAACAGTACTGCAACTATCCCAAGATGCATCAACATGTGTTTGACAGTGCTAAAACTCTCTCATGATGCATCAACATGCATTTAACAGTCCTGCAACTCTCATGATGAATCAAAATGCATTTGACAGTGCTGCAGCTCTCTCAAGATGCATCAACACGTTTGACAGTGCTGTAAATCTCTAATGACGCATCAACTTGTTTGACAGTGCTGCAACTTTCTTATGATGCATCAACAGGTGTTTGACATTGCTGCAATTCTCTCATGATGCATCAACATGCGTTTAACAGTGCTGCAACTCTCTCATGATGCATCAACATGCATTTAACAGTGCTGTAGCTCTCTCAAGATGCATCAACAGGTGTTTGACAATGCTGCAACTCTCTCATGATGGATTAACATGTGTTTGACAGTCCTGCAACTCTCATGATGCATCAACAGGTGTTTGACAATGCTGCAACTCTCTCATGATGGATTAACATGTGTTTGACAGTCCTGCAACTCTCATGATGAATCAACATGCATTTGAAAGTGCTGCAGCTCTCTCAAGATGCATCAACACGTTTGACAGTGCTGTAAATCTCTAATGACGCATCGACTTGTTTGACATTGCTGCAACTTTCTTATGATGCACCAACAGGTGGTTAACAGCGCTGCATCTCTCTCATGGTGCATCAACACGTGTTTGACAGTGCTGCAACTCTTTTTTAATGCATCTCCATGTGTTTGGCAGTGCTGGAACTCTCTGATGATGCATCAACACGTGTTTAACAATGCTGCAACTATTTTTTAATGCATCGACAGGTGTTTGACATTGCTGCAACTCTCTGACGATGAATCAACATGCATTTGACAGTGCTGCGGCTCTTTCAAGATGCATCAACACGTGTTTTAAAGTGCTGCAACTCTCTCATGGTGCATCAACACGTGTTTGACAGTGCTGCATCTCTCTCATGATGCATTATGTGTTTGACGGCATTGCAACTCTCTCATGATGCATCAGCATGTGTTTCACAGTGCTGCAGCTCTATCATGATGCATCATGTGTTCGACAGTGCTGCAACTATCTTATGATGCATCATCAGGTGTTTGACATTGCTGCAATTCTCTCATGATGCATCAACATGCGTTTAACAGTGCTGCAACTCTCTCAAGAAGCATCAACAGGTGTTTGAGAGTGCTGCAACCCTCATGATGCAACAACATGCATTTGACAGTGCTGCAGCTCTCTCAAGATGCATTAACACATTTGACAGTGCTGTAACTCTCTCATGACGCATCAACGTGTTTGACAGTGCTGCAACTCTCTCATGATGCATCAACACGTGTTTGACAGTGCTGCAACTCTCTCATGGTGCATCAACACGTGTTTGACAGTGCTGCATCTCTCTCATGATGCATTATGTGTTTGACGGTATTGCAATTCTCTCATGATGCATCAACATGTGTTTCACAGTGCTGCAAATCTCTCATGATGCATCACGTGTTCGTCAGTGCTGCAACTCTCCCAAGATGCATCAACATGTGTTTGCCAGTGCTGCAACTCTCTCATGATGCATCAACATGCATTTAACAGTGCTGCAGCTCTCTCAAGAAGCATCAACAGGTGTTTTATAGTGCTGCAGCTGTTTCATGATGCATCAACACGTGTTTGACAGTTCTACATCTCTCCAAAGATGCAACAACATGCATTTGACAGTGCTGCAGCTCTCTCAAGATGCATTAACACGTTTGACAGTGCTGTAACAGTCTCATGATGCATCAACACGTGTTCGACAGCTCTGCAACTCTCTTATGATGCATCAACAGGTGTTTGACAGTGCTGCAGCTGTTTCGTGATGGATCAATACGTGTTTGAAAGTGCTGCAACTCTCCAAAGATGCATCAACATGTGTTTGACAGTGCTGCAATTCTCTCATGATGCATCATATGTTCGACAGTGCTGCAACTCTCCCAAGATGCATCAACATGTGTTTGCCAGTGCTGCAACTCTCTCATGATGCATCAACATGTTTTTGACAGTGATGCAACTCTCTCATGATGCACCAACACGTGTTTGACAGTGCTGCGACTCTCTTATGATCCATCAGCAGGTGTTTGACAGTCCTGCAACCCTCATGATGCAACAACATGCATTTGACAGTGCTGCAGCTCTCTCATGACGCATCAACGTGTTTGACAATGCTGCAACTCTCTCATGATGCATCAACAGGTGTTTGACAGTGCTACAACTCTCTCATGATGCATCAACAGGTGTTCGACAGTGCTGCAACTCTCTCATGATGCATCAACATGTGTTTAACAGTGCTGCAGCTATCTCAAGATGCATCAACATGTGTTTGCCAGTGCTGCAACTCTCTCATGATGCATCATGTGTTCGACAATGCTGCAACTCTCTTATGAGGCATCAACATGTGTTTGACAGTGATGCAACTCTCTCATGACGCACCAACATGCATTTAACAGTCCTGCAACTCTCATGATGAATCAACATGCATTTGACAGTGCTGCAGCTCTCTCAAGATGCATCAACACGTTTGACAGTGCTGTAAATCTCTAATGACGCATCAACTTGTTTGACAGTGCTGCAACTTTCTTATGATGCACCAACAGGTGTTTAACAGCGCTGCAACTCTCTCATGGTGCATCAACACGTGTTTGACAGTGCTGCAACTCTTTTTTAATGCATCACCATGTGTTTGGCAGTGCTGCAACTCTCTGATGATGCATCAACACGTGTTTGACAGTGCTGCAACTCTCCAAAGATGCATCAACATGTGTTTGACAGTGCTGCAATTCTCTCATGATGCATCAACAGGTGTTTGACAGTGCTGCAGCTCTTTCGTGATGCATCAATACGTGTTTGACAGTGCTGCAACTCTCCAAAGATGCATCAACATGTGTTTGACAGTGCTGCAATTCTCTCATGATGCATCAACAGGTGTTTGACAGTGCTGCAGCTCTTTCGTGATGCATCAATACGTGTTTGACAGTTGTACATCTCTCCAAAGATGCAACAACATGCATTTGACAGTGCTGCAGCTCTCTCAAGATGCATTAACACGTTTGACAGTGCTGTAACTCTCTCATAACGCATCAACGTGTTTGACAGTGCTGCAACTCTCTCATGATGCATCAACAGGTGTTTGACATAGCTACAACTCTCTCATGATGCATTATGTGTTCGACAGTGCTACAACCCTCTTTTAATGCATCAACACGTTTGACAGTGCTGTAACAGTCTCATGATGCATCAACACGTGTTCGACAGTGCTGCAACTCTCTTATGATGCATCAACAGGTGTTTGACAGTGCTGCAGCTGTTTCGTGATGCATCAATACGTGTTTGACAGTGCTGCAACTCTCCAAAGATGCATTAACATGTGTTTGACAGTGCTGCAATTCTCTCATGATGCATCAACATGTGTTTGCCAGTGCTGCAACTCTCTCATGATGCATCAACATGCATTTAACAGTGCTGCAGCTCTCTCAAGATGCATTAACACGTTTGACAGTGCAGTAACAGTCTCATGATGAATCAACACGTGTTCGACAGCTCTGCAACTCTCTTATGATGCATCAACAGGTGTTTGACAGTGCTGCAGCTCTTTCGTGATGCATCAATACGTGTTTGACAGTGCTGCAACTCTCTCATGATGCACCAACACGTGTTTGACAGTGCTGCGACTCTCTTATGATCCATCAGCAGGTGTTTGACAGTCCTGCAACCCTCATGATGCAACAACATGCATTTGACAGTGCTGCAGCTCTCTCATGACGCATCAACGTGTTTGACAGTGCTGCAACTCTCTCATGATGCATCAACAGGTGTTTGACAGTGCTACAACTCTCTCATGATGCATCAACAGGTGTTTGACATTGCTGCAATTCTCTCATGATTCATCAACATGCGTTTAACAGTGCTGCAGCTCTCTCAAGAAGCAACAACAGGTGTTTGACAGTGCTGCAACTCTCTCATGATGCATCATGTGTTCGACAATGCTGCAACTCTCTTATGATGCATCAACATGTGTTTGACAGTGATGCAACTCTCTCATGACGCACCAACACGGGTTTGACAGTGCTGCGACTCTCTTATGAGCATCAACATGTGTTTAACAGTGCTGCAGCTATCTCAAGATGCATCAACATGTGTTTGCCAGTGCTGCAACTCTCTCATGATGCATCAACATGTGTTTAACAGTGCTGCAACTATCCCAAGATGCATCAACATGTGTTTGACAGTGCTAAAACTCTCTCATGATGCATCAACATGCATTTAACAGTCCTGCAACTCTCATGATGAATCAAAATGCATTTGACAGTGCTGCAGCTCTCTCAAGATGCATCAACACGTTTGACAGTGCTGTAAATCTCTAATGACGCATCAACTTGTTTGACAGTGCTGCAACTTTCTTATGATGCTTCAACAGGTGTTTGACATTGCTGCAATTCTCTCATGATGCATCAACATGCGTTTAACAGTGCTGCAACTCTCTCATGATGCATCAACATGCATTTAACAGTGCTGTAGCTCTCTCAAGATGCATCAACAGGTGTTTGACAATGCTGCAACTCTCTCATGATGGATTAACATGTGTTTGACATTCCTGCAACTCTCATGATGAATCAACATGCATTTGAAAGTGCTGCAGCTCTCTCAAGATGCATCAACACGTTTGACAGTGCTGTAAATCTCTAATGACGCATCAACTTGTTTGACATTGCTGCAACTTTCTTATGATGCACCAACAGGTGGTTAACAGCGCTGCATCTCTCTCATGGTGCATCAACACGTGTTTGACAGTGCTGCAACTCTTTTTTAATGCATCTCCATGTGTTTGGCAGTGCTGCAACTCTCTGATGATGCATCAACACGTGTTTAACAGTGCTGCAACTCTTTTTTAATGCATCGACAGGTGTTTGACATTGCTGCAACTCTCTGACGATGAATCAACATGCATTTGACAGTGCTGCGGCTCTTTAAAGATGCATCAACACGTGTTTTAAAGTGCTGCAACTCTCTCATGGTGCATCAACACGTGTTTGACAGTGCTGCATCTCTCTCATGATGCATCAGCATGTGTTTCACAGTGCTGCAGCTCTATCATGATGCATCATGTGTTCGACAGTGCTGCAACTCTCTTATGATGCATCATCAGGTGTTTGACATTGCTGCAATTCTCTCATGATGCATCAACATGCGTTTAACAGTGCTGCAACTCTCTCAAGAAGCATCAACAGGTGTTTGAGAGTGCTGCAACCCTCATGATGCAACAACATGCATTTGACAGTGCTGCAGCTCTCTCAAGATGCATTAACACATTTGACAGTGCTGTAACTCTCTCATGACGCATCAACGTGTTTGACAGTGCTGCAACTCTCTCATGATGCATCAACACGTGTTTGACAGTGCTGCAACTCTCTCATGGTGCATCAACACGTGTTTGACAGTGCTGCATCTCTCTCATTATGCATTATGTGTTTGACGGTATTGCAATTCTCTCATGATGCATCAACATGTGTTTCACAGTGCTGCAACTCTCTCATGATGCATCACGTGTTCGTCAGTGCTGCAACTCTCCCAAGATGCATCAACATGTGTTTGCCAGTGCTGCAACTCTCTCATGATGCATCAACATGCATTTAACAGTGCTGCAGCTCTCTCAAGATGCATTAACACGTTTGACAGTGCTGTAACAGTCTCATGATGCATCAACACGTGTTCGACAGCTCTGCAACTCTCTTATGATGCATCAACAGGTGTTTGACAGTGCTGCAGCTCTTTCGTGATGGATCAATACGTGTTTGAAAGTGCTGCAACTCTCCAAAGATGCATCAACATGTGTTTGACAGTGCTGCAATTCTCTCATGATGCATCACATGTTCGACAGTGCTGCAACTCTCCCAAGATGCATCAACATGTGTTTGCCAGTGCTGCAACTCTCTCATGATGCATCAACATGTGTTCGACAGTGCTGTAACTCTCTTATGATGCATCAACATGCGTTTAACAGTGCTGCAACTCTCTCAAGAAGCATCAACAGGTGTTTGAGAGTGCTGCAACCCTCATGATGCAACAACATGCATTTGACAGTGCTGCAGCTCTCTCAAGATGCATTAACACATTTGACAGTGCTGTAACTCTCTCATGACGCATCAACGTGTTTGACAGTGCTGCAACTCTCTCATGATGCATCAACACGTGTTTGACAGTGCTGCAACTCTCTCATGATGCATCAACATGTTTTTGACAGTGATGCAACTCTCTCATGATGCACCAACACGTGTTTGACAGTGCTGCGACTCTCTTATGATGCATCAACATGTGTTTAACAGTGCTGCAATTCTCTCATGATGCATCAACATGCGTTTAACAGTGCTGCAGCTCTCTCAAGAAGCATCAACAGGTGTTTGACAGTGCTGCAAGTCTCTCATGATCCATCAACAGGTGTTTGACAGTCTTGCAACACTCATGATGCAACAACATGCATTTGACAGTGCTGCAGCTCTCTCATGACGCATCAACGTGTTTGACAGTGCTGCAACTCTCTCATGATGCATCAACAGGTGTTTGACAGTGCTGCAATTCTCTCATGATGCATCAACAGCTGTTTGACATTGCTGCAATTCTCTCATGATGCATCAACATGCGTTTAACAGTGCTGCAGCTCTCTCAAGAAGCATCAACAGGTGTTTGACAGTGCTGCAACTCTCTCATGATGCATCATGTGTTCGACAGTGCTGCAACTATCCCAAGATGCATCAACATGTGTTTGACAGTGCTAAAACTCTCTCATGATGCATCAACAGGTGTTCGACAGTGCTGCAACTCTCTCATGATGCATCAACATGTGTTTAACAGTGCTGCAGCTATCTCAAGATGCATCAACATGTGTTTGCCAGTGCTGCAACTCTCTCATGATGCATCATGAGTTCGACAATGCTGCAACTCTCTGACGATGAATCAACATGCATTTGACAGTGCTGCAGCTATCTCAAGATGCATCAACATGTGTTTGCCAGTGCTGCATCTCTCTCATGATGCATTATGTGTTTGACGGTATTGCAACTCTCTCATGATGCATCAACATGCATTTAACAGTGCTGCAGCTCTCTCAAGATGCATCAACATGTGTTTGACAGTGCTGCAACTCTCTCATGATGGATTAACATGTGTTTGACAGTCCTGCAACTCTCATGATGAATCGACATGCATTTGACAGTGCTGCAGCTCTCTCAATATGCATCAACACGTTTGACAGTGCTGTAAATCTCTAATGACGCATCAACTTGTTTGACAGTGCTGCAACTTTCTTATGATGCACCAACAGGTGTTTAACAGCGCTGCAACTCTCTCATGGTGCATCAACACGTGTTTGACAGTGATGCAACTCTTTTTTAATGCATCAACATGTGTTTGGCAGTGCTGCAACTCTCTGATGATGCATCAACACGTGTTTAACAGTGCTGCAACTCTTTTTTAATGCATCAACATGTGTTTGACATTGCTGCAACTCTCTGACGATGAATCAACATGCATTTGACAGTGCTGGGGCTCTCTCAAGATGCATCAACACGTGTTTGACAGTGCTGCAACTCTCTCATGGTGCATCAACACGTGTTTGACAGTGCTGCATCTCTCTCATGATGCATTATGTGTTTGACGGTATTGCAACTCTCTCATGATGCATCAACATGCATTTAACAGTGCTGTAGCTCTCTCAAGATGCATCAACAGGTGTTTGACAATGCTGCAACTCTCTCATGATGGATTAACATGTGTTTGACAGTCCTGCAACTCTCATGATGAATCAACATGCATTTGAAAGTGCTGCAGCTCTCTCAAGATGCATCAACACGTTTGACAGTGCTGTAAATCTCTAATGACGCATCAACTTGTTTGACAGTGCTGCAACTTTCTTATGATGCACCAACAGGTGGTTAACAGCGCTGCATCTCTCTCATGGTGCATCAACACGTGTTTGACAGTGCTGCAACTCTTTTTTAATGCATCTCCATGTGTTTGGCAGTGCTGCAACTCTCTGATGATGCATCAACACGTGTTTAACAGTGCTGCAACTCTTTTTTAATGCATCAACAGGTGTTTGCCATTGCAGCAACTCTCTGACGATGAATCAACATGCATTTGACAGTGCTGCAGCTCTTTCAAGATGCATCAACACGTGTTTGAGAGTGCTGCAACCCTCATGATGCAACAACATGCATTTGACAGTGCTGCAGCTCTCTCAAGATGCATTAACACATTTGACAGTGCTGTAACTCTCTCATGACGCATCAACGTGTTTGACAGTGCTGCAACTCTCTCATGATGCATCAACACGTGTTTTGACAGTGCTGCAACTCTCTCATGGTGCATCAACACGTGTTTGACAGTGCTGCATCTCTCTCATTATGCATTATGTGTTTGACGGTATTGCAATTCTCTCATGATGCATCAACATGTGTTTCACATTGCTGCAACTCTCTCATGATGCATCACGTGTTCGTCAGTGCTGCAACTCTCCGAAGATGCATCAACATGTGTTTGCCAGTGCTGCAACTCTCTCATGATGCATCAACATGCATTTAACAGTGCTGCAGCTCTCTCAAGATGCATTAACACGTTTGACAGTGCAGTAACAGTCTCATGATGAATCAACACGTGTTCGACAGCTTTGCAACTCTCTTATGATGCATCAACAGGTGTTTGACAGTGCTGCAGCTCTTTCGTGATGCATCAATACGTGTTTGACAGTGCTGCAACTCTCTCATGATGCACCAACACGTGTTTGACAGTGCTGCGACTCTCTTATGATCCATCAGCAGGTGTTTGACAGTCCTGCAACCCTCATGATGCAACAACATGCATTTGACAGTGATGCAACTCTCTCATGATGCACCAACACGTGTTTGACAGTGCTGCGACTCTCTTATGATCCATCAGCAGGTGTTTGACAGTCCTGCAACCCTCATGATGCAACAACATGCATTTGACAGTGCTGCAGCTCTCTCATGACGCATCAACGTGTTTGACAGTGCTGCAACTCTCTCATGATGCATCAACAGGTGTTTGACAGTGCTACAACTCTCTCATGATGCATCAACAGGTGTTTGACATTGCTGCAATTCTCTCATGATTCATCAACATGCGTTTAACAGTGCTGCAGCTCTCTCAAGAAGCATCAACAGGTGTTTGACAGTGCTGCAACTCTCTCATGATGCATCATGTGTTCGACAGTGCTGCAACTATCCCAAGATGCATCAACATGTGTTTGACAGTGCTAAAACTCTCTCATGATGCATCAATATGTGTTTGACAGTGCTGCAACTCTCTCATGATGCATCAACATGTGTTTAACAGTGCTGCAGCTATCTCAAGATGCATCAACATGTGTTTGCCAGTGCTGCAACTCTCTCATGATGCATCAACATGTGTTTAACAGTACTGCAACTATCCCAAGATGCATCAACATGTGTTTGACAGTGCTAAAACTCTCTCATGATGCATCAACATGCATTTAACAGTCCTGCAACTCTCATGATGAATCAAAATGCATTTGACAGTGCTGCAGCTCTCTCAAGATGCATCAACACGTTTGACAGTGCTGTAAATCTCTAATGACGCATCAACTTGTTTGACAGTGCTGCAACTTTCTTATGATGCATCAACAGGTGTTTGACATTGCTGCAATTCTCTCATGATGCATCAACATGCGTTTAACAGTGCTGCAACTCTCTCATGATGCATCAACATGCATTTAACAGTGCTGTAGCTCTCTCAAGATGCATCAACAGGTGTTTGACAATGCTGCAACTCTCTCATGATGGATTAACATGTGTTTGACAGTCCTGCAACTCTCATGATGAATCAACATGCATTTGAAAGTGCTGCAGCTCTCTCAAGATGCATCAACACGTTTGACAGTGCTGTAAATCTCTAATGACGCATCAACTTGTTTGACATTGCTGCAACTTTCTTATGATGCACCAACAGGTGGTTAACAGCGCTGCATCTCTCTCATGGTGCATCAACACGTGTTTGACAGTGCTGCAACTCTTTTTTAATGCATCTCCATGTGTTTGGCAGTGCTGCAACTCTCTGATGATGCATCAACACGTGTTTAACAGTGCTGCAACTATTTTTTAATGCATCGACAGGTGTTTGACATTGCTGCAACTCTCTGACGATGAATCAACATGCATTTGACAGTGCTGCGGCTCTTTCAAGATGCATCAACATGTGTTTTAAAGTGCTGCAACTCTCTCATGGTGCATCAACACGTGTTTGACAGTGCTGCATCTCTCTCATGATGCATTATGTGTTTGACGGCATTGCAACTCTCTCATGATGCATCAGCATGTGTTTCACAGTGCTGCAGCTCTATCATGATGCATCATGTGTTCGACAGTGCTGCAACTCTCTTATGATGCATCAACATGCGTTTAACAGTGCTGCAACTCTCTCAAGAAGCATCAACAGGTGTTTGACAGTGCTGCAACTCTCTCATGATGCATCATGTGTTCGACAGTGCTGCAACTATCCCAAGATGCATCAACATGTGTTTGACAGTGCTAAAACTCTCTCATGATGCATCAATATGTGTTTGACAGTGCTGCAACTCTCTCATGATGCATCAACATGTGTTTAACAGTGCTGCAGCTATCTCAAGATGCATCAACATGTGTTTGCCAGTGCTGCAACTCTCTCATGATGCATCAACATGTGTTTAACAGTGCTGCAACTATCCCAAGATGCATCAACATGTGTTTGACAGTGCTAAAACTCTCTCATGATGCATCAACATGCATTTAACAGTCCTGCAACTCTCATGATGAATCAAAATGCATTTGACAGTGCTGCAGCTCTCTCAAGATGCATCAACACGTTTGACAGTGCTGTAAATCTCTAATGACGCATCAACTTGTTTGACAGTGCTGCAACTTTCTTATGATGCATCAACAGGTGTTTGACAGTGCTGCAGCTCTTTCGTGATGCATCAATACGTGTTTGACAGTGCTGCAACTCTCCAAAGATGCATTAACATGTGTTTGACAGTGCTGCAGCTATCTCAAGATGCATCAACAGGTGTTTGACAATGCTGCAACTCTCTCATGATGGATTAACATGTGTTTGACAGTCCTGCAACTCTCATGATGAATCAACATGCATTTGAAAGTGCTGCAGCTCTCTCAAGATGCATCAACACGTTTGACAGTGCTGTAAATCTCTAATGACGCATCGACTTGTTTGACATTGCTGCAACTTTCTTATGATGCACCAACAGGTGGTTAACAGCGCTGCATCTCTCTCATGGTGCATCAACACGTGTTTGACAGTGCTGCAACTCTTTTTTAATGCATCTCCATGTGTTTGGCAGTGCTGGAACTCTCTGATGATGCATCAACACGTGTTTAACAGTGCTGCAACTATTTTTTAATGCATCGACAGGTGTTTGACATTGCTGCAACTCTCTGACGATGAATCAACATGCATTTGACAGTGCTGCGGCTCTTTCAAGATGCATCAACACGTGTTTTAAAGTGCTGCAACTCTCTCATGGTGCATCAACACGTGTTTGACAGTGCTGCATCTCTCTCATGATGCATTATGTGTTTGACGGCATTGCAACTCTCTCATGATGCATCAGCATGTGTTTCACAGTGCTGCAGCTCTATCATGATGCATCATGTGTTCGACAGTGCTGCAACTATCTTATGATGCATCATCAGGTGTTTGACATTGCTGCAATTCTCTCATGATGCATCAACATGCGTTTAACAGTGCTGCAACTCTCTCAAGAAGCATCAACAGGTGTTTGAGAGTGCTGCAACCCTCATGATGCAACAACATGCATTTGACAGTGCTGCAGCTCTCTCAAGATGCATTAACACATTTGACAGTGCTGTAACTCTCTCATGACGCATCAACGTGTTTGACAGTGCTGCAACTCTCTCATGATGCATCAACACGTGTTTTACAGTGCTGCAACTCTCTCATGGTGCATCAACACGTGTTTGACAGTGCTGCATCTCTCTCATTATGCATTATGTGTTTGACGGTATTGCAATTCTCTCATGATGCATCAACATGTGTTTCACAGTGCTGCAACTCTCTCATGATGCATCACGTGTTCGTCAGTGCTGCAACTCTCCCAAGATGCATCAACATGTGTTTGCCAGTGCTGCAACTCTCTCATGATGCATCAACATGCATTTAACAGTGCTGCAGCTCTCTCAAGAAGCATCAACAGGTGTTTGACAGTGCTGCAGCTGTTTCATGATGCATCAACACGTGTTTGACAGTTCTACATCTCTCCAAAGATGCAACAACATGCATTTGACAGTGCTGCAGCTCTCTCAAGATGCATTAACACGTTTGACAGTGCTGTAACAGTCTCATGATGCATCAACACGTGTTCGACAGCTCTGCAACTCTCTTATGATGCATCAACAGGTGTTTGACAGTGCTGCAGCTGTTTCGTGATGGATCAATACGTGTTTGAAAGTGCTGCAACTCTCCAAAGATGCATCAACATGTGTTTGACAGTGCTGCAATTCTCTCATGATGCATCATATGTTCGACAGTGCTGCAACTCTCCCAAGATGCATCAACATGTGTTTGCCAGTGCTGCAACTCTCTCATGATGCATCAACATGTTTTTGACAGTGATGCAACTCTCTCATGATGCACCAACACGTGTTTGATAGTGCTGCGACTCTCTTATGATCCATCAGCAGGTGTTTGACAGTCCTGCAACCCTCATGATGCAACAACATGCATTTGACAGTGCTGCAGCTCTCTCATGACGCATCAACGTGTTTGACAATGCTGCAACTCTCTCATGATGCATCAACAGGTGTTTGACAGTGCTACAACTCTCTCATGATGCATCAACAGGTGTTCGACAGTGCTGCAACTCTCTCATGATGCATCAACATGTGTTTAACAGTGCTGCAGCTATCTCAAGATGCATCAACATGTGTTTGCCAGTGCTGCAACTCTCTCATGATGCATCATGTGTTCGACAATGCTGCAACTCTCTTATGAGGCATCAACATGTGTTTGACAGTGATGCAACTCTCTCATGACGCACCAACATGCATTTAACAGTCCTGCAACTCTCATGATGAATCAACATGCATTTGACAGTGCTGCAGCTCTCTCAAGATGCATCAACACGTTTGACAGTGCTGTAAATCTCTAATGACGCATCAACTTGTTTGACAGTGCTGCAACTTTCTTATGATGCACCAACAGGTGTTTAACAGCGCTGCAACTCTCTCATGGTGCATCAACACGTGTTTGACAGTGCTGCAACTCTTTTTTAATGCATCACCATGTGTTTGGCAGTGCTGCAACTCTCTGATGATGCATCAACACGTGTTTGACAGTGCTGCAACTCTCCAAAGATGCATCAACATGTGTTTGACAGTGCTGCAATTCTCTCATGATGCATCAACAGGTGTTTGACAGTGCTGCAGCTCTTTCGTGATGCATCAATACGTGTTTGACAGTGCTGCAACTCTCCAAAGATGCATCAACATGTGTTTGACAGTGCTGCAATTCTCTCATGATGCATCAACAGGTGTTTGACAGTGCTGCAGCTCTTTCGTGATGCATCAATACGTGTTTGACAGTTGTACATCTCTCCAAAGATGCAACAACATGCATTTGACAGTGCTGCAGCTCTCTCAAGATGCATTAACACGTTTGACAGTGCTGTAACTCTCTCATAACGCATCAACGTGTTTGACAGTGCTGCAACTCTCTCATGATGCATCAACAGGTGTTTGACATAGCTACAACTCTCTCATGATGCATTATGTGTTCGACAGTGCTACAACCCTCTTTTAATGCATCAACACGTTTGACAGTGCTGTAACAGTCTCATGATGCATCAACACGTGTTCGACAGTGCTGCAACTCTCTTATGATGCATCAACAGGTGTTTGACAGTGCTGCAGCTGTTTCGTGATGCATCAATACGTGTTTGACAGTGCTGCAACTCTCCAAAGATGCATTAACATGTGTTTGACAGTGCTGCAATTCTCTCATGATGCATCAACAGGTGTTTGACAGTGCTGCAACTCTCTCATGATGCAACAACATGCATTTGACAGTGCTGCAGCTCTCTCAAGATGCATTAACACGTTTGACAGTGCTGTAACTCTCTCATGACGCATCAACGTGTTTGACAGTGCTGCAACTCTCTCATGATGCATCAACAGGTGTTTGACAGTTCTGCAGCTCTTGCATGATGCATCCATACGTGTTTGACAGTGCTACAACTCTCCAAAGATGCATCAACATGTGTTTGACAGTGCTGCAATTCTCTCATGATACATCAACAGGTGCTTGACAGTCATGCAACCCTCATGATGCAACAATATGCATTTGACAGTGCTGCAGCTCTCTCATGACGCATCAACGTGTTTGACAGTGCTGCAACTCTCTCATGATGCATCAACAGGTGTTTGACAGTGCTGCAGCTCTCTCAAGAAGCATCAACAGGTGTTTGAAAGTGCTGCAACTCTCTCATGATGCATCATGTGTTCGACAGTGCTGCAACTATCCCAAGATGCATCAACATGTGTTTGACAGTGCTAAAACTCTCTCATGATGCATCAACAGGTGTTTGACAGTTCTGCAGCTCTTGCATGATGCATCCATACGTGTTTGACAGTGCTACAACTCTCCAAAGATGCATCAACATGTGTTTGACAGTGCTGCAATTCTCTCATGATACATCAACAGGTGCTTGACAGTCATGCAACCCTCATGATGCAACAATATGCATTTGACAGTGCTGCAGCTCTCTCATGACGCATCAACGTGTTCGACAGTGCTGCAACTCTCTTATGATGCATCAACAGGTGTTTGACAGTGCTGCAGCTCTTTCGTGATGCATCAATACGTGTTTGACAGTGCTGCAACTCTCCAAAGATGCATTAACATGTGTTTGACAGTGCTGCAATTCTCTCATGATGCATCACGTGTTCGTCAGTGCTGCAACTCTCCCAATATGCGTCAACATGTGTTTGCCAGTGCTGCAACTCTCATGATGCATCAACATGCGTTTAACAGTGCTGTAGCTCTCTCAAGAAGCATCAACAGGTTTTTTATAGTGCTGCAGCTGTTTCATGATGCATCAATACGTGTTTGACAGTTCTACATCTCTCCAAAGATGCAACAACATGCATTTGACAGCGCTGCAGCTCTCTCGAGATGCATTAACACGTTTGACAGTGCTGTAACTCTCTCATGACGCATCAACGTGTTTGACAGTGCTGCAACTCTCTCATGATGCATCAACAGGTGTTTGACAATGCTACAACTCTCTCATGATGCATTATGTGTTCGACAGTGCTACAACCCTCTTTTAATGCATCAACACGTTTGACAGTGCTGTAACAGTCTCATGATGCATCAACACGTGTTCGACAGGGCTGCAAATCTCTTATGATTCATCAACAGGTGTTTGACAGTGCCGCAGCTCTTTCGTGATGCATCACTATGTGTTTGACAGTGCTGCAACTCTCCCAAGATGCATCAACATGTGTTTGCCAGTGCTGCAACTCTCTCATGATGCATCGACATGTTTTTGACAGTGATGCAACTCTCTCATGATGCATCAACACGTGTTTGACAGTGCTGCGACTCTCTTATGATGCATCAATATGTGTTTAACAGTGCTGCAGTTCTCTCAAGAAGCATCAACAGGTGTTTGACAGTGCTGTAAGTCTCTCATGATCCATCAACAGGTGTTTGACAGTCCTGCAACCCTCATGATGCAACAACATGCATTTGACAGTGCTGCAGCTCTCTCAAGATGCATTAACACGTTTGACAGTGCTGTAACTCTCTCATGACACATCAACGTGTTTGACAGTGCTGCAACTCTCTCATGATGCATCAACACGTGTTTGACAGTGCTGCAACTGTCTCATGGTGCATCAACACGTGTTTGACAGTGCTGCATCTCACTCATTATGCATTATGTGTTTGACGGTATTGCAATTCTCTCATGATGCATCAACATGTGTTTCACAGTGCTGCAACTCTCTCATGATGCATCAACAGGTGTTTGACAATGCTACAACTCTCTCATGATGCATTATGTGTTCGACAGTGCTACAACCCTCTTTTAATGCATCAACACGTTTGACAGTGCAGTAACACTCTCATGATTCATCAACACGTGTTCGACAGTGCTTCAACTCTCTTATGATGCATCAACAGGTGTTTGACAGTGCTGCAGCTCTTTCGTGATGCATCAATACGTGTTTGACAGTGCTGCAACTCTCCAAAGATGCATTAACATGTGTTTGACAGTGCTGCAATTCTCTCATGATTCATCACGTGTTCGTCAGTGCTGCAACTCTCCCAATATGCATCAACATGTGTTTGCCAGTGCTGCAACTCTCATGATGCATCAACATGCGTTTAACAGTGCTGTAGCTCTCTCAAGAAGCATCAACAGGTTTTTTATAGTGCTGCAGCTGTTTCATGATGCATCAATACGTGTTTGACAGTTCTACATCTCTCCAAAGATGCAACAACATGCATTTGACAGTGCTGCAGCTCTCTCAAGATGCATTAACACGTTTGACAGTGCTGTAACTCTCTCATGTCGCATCAACGTGTTTGACAGTGCTGCAACTATCCCAAGATGCATCAACATGTGTTTGACAGTGCTAAAACTCTCTCATGATGCATCAACATGCATTTAACAGTCCTGCAACTCTCATGATGAATCAAAATGCATTTGACAGTGCTGCAGCTCTCTCAAGATGCATCAACACGTTTGACAGTGCTGTAAATCTCTAATGACGCATCAACTTGTTTGACAGTGCTGCAACTTTCTTATGATGCTTCAACAGGTGTTTGACATTGCTGCAATTCTCTCATGATGCATCAACATGCGTTTAACAGTGCTGCAACTCTCTCATGATGCATCAACATGCATTTAACAGTGCTGTAGCTCTCTCAAGATGCATCAACAGGTGTTTGACAATGCTGCAACTCTCTCATGATGGATTAACATGTGTTTGACATTCCTGCAACTCTCATGATGAATCAACATGCATTTGAAAGTGCTGCAGCTCTCTCAAGATGCATCAACACGTTTGACAGTGCTGTAAATCTCTAATGACGCATCAACTTGTTTGACATTGCTGCAACTTTCTTATGATGCACCAACAGGTGGTTAACAGCGCTGCATCTCTCTCATGGTGCATCAACACGTGTTTGACAGTGCTGCAACTCTTTTTTAATGCATCTCCATGTGTTTGGCAGTGCTGCAACTCTCTGATGATGCATCAACACGTGTTTAACAGTGCTGCAACTCTTTTTTAATGCATCGACAGGTGTTTGACATTGCTGCAACTCTCTGACGATGAATCAACATGCATTTGACAGTGCTGCGGCTCTTTAAAGATGCATCAACACGTGTTTTAAAGTGCTGCAACTCTCTCATGGTGCATCAACACGTGTTTGACAGTGCTGCATCTCTCTCATGATGCATCAGCATGTGTTTCACAGTGCTGCAGCTCTATCATGATGCATCATGTGTTCGACAGTGCTGCAACTCTCTTATGATGCATCATCAGGTGTTTGACATTGCTGCAATTCTCTCATGATGCATCAACATGCGTTTAACAGTGCTGCAACTCTCTCAAGAAGCATCAACAGGTGTTTGAGAGTGCTGCAACCCTCATGATGCAACAACATGCATTTGACAGTGCTGCAGCTCTCTCAAGATGCATTAACACATTTGACAGTGCTGTAACTCTCTCATGACGCATCAACGTGTTTGACAGTGCTGCAACTCTCTCATGATGCATCAACACGTGTTTGACAGTGCTGCAACTCTCTCATGGTGCATCAACACGTGTTTGACAGTGCTGCATCTCTCTCATTATGCATTATGTGTTTGACGGTATTGCAATTCTCTCATGATGCATCAACATGTGTTTCACAGTGCTGCAACTCTCTCATGATGCATCACGTGTTCGTCAGTGCTGCAACTCTCCCAAGATGCATCAACATGTGTTTGCCAGTGCTGCAACTCTCTCATGATGCATCAACATGCATTTAACAGTGCTGCAGCTCTCTCAAGATGCATTAACACGTTTGACAGTGCTGTAACAGTCTCATGATGCATCAACACGTGTTCGACAGCTCTGCAACTCTCTTATGATGCATCAACAGGTGTTTGACAGTGCTGCAGCTCTTTCGTGATGGATCAATACGTGTTTGAAAGTGCTGCAACTCTCCAAAGATGCATCAACATGTGTTTGACAGTGCTGCAATTCTCTCATGATGCATCACATGTTCGACAGTGCTGCAACTCTCCCAAGATGCATCAACATGTGTTTGCCAGTGCTGCAACTCTCTCATGATGCATCAACATGTGTTCGACAGTGCTGTAACTCTCTTATGATGCATCAACATGCGTTTAACAGTGCTGCAACTCTCTCAAGAAGCATCAACAGGTGTTTGAGAGTGCTGCAACCCTCATGATGCAACAACATGCATTTGACAGTGCTGCAGCTCTCTCAAGATGCATTAACACATTTGACAGTGCTGTAACTCTCTCATGACGCATCAACGTGTTTGACAGTGCTGCAACTCTCTCATGATGCATCAACACGTGTTTGACAGTGCTGCAACTCTCTCATGATGCATCAACATGTTTTTGACAGTGATGCAACTCTCTCATGATGCACCAACACGTGTTTGACAGTGCTGCGACTCTCTTATGATGCATCAACATGTGTTTAACAGTGCTGCAATTCTCTCATGATGCATCAACATGCGTTTAACAGTGCTGCAGCTCTCTCAAGAAGCATCAACAGGTGTTTGACAGTGCTGCAAGTCTCTCATGATCCATCAACAGGTGTTTGACAGTCTTGCAACACTCATGATGCAACAACATGCATTTGACAGTGCTGCAGCTCTCTCATGACGCATCAACGTGTTTGACAGTGCTGCAACTCTCTCATGATGCATCAACAGGTGTTTGACAGTGCTGCAATTCTCTCATGATGCATCAACAGCTGTTTGACATTGCTGCAATTCTCTCATGATGCATCAACATGCGTTTAACAGTGCTGCAGCTCTCTCAAGAAGCATCAACAGGTGTTTGACAGTGCTGCAACTCTCTCATGATGCATCATGTGTTCGACAGTGCTGCAACTATCCCAAGATGCATCAACATGTGTTTGACAGTGCTAAAACTCTCTCATGATGCATCAACAGGTGTTCGACAGTGCTGCAACTCTCTCATGATGCATCAACATGTGTTTAACAGTGCTGCAGCTATCTCAAGATGCATCAACATGTGTTTGCCAGTGCTGCAACTCTCTCATGATGCATCATGAGTTCGACAATGCTGCAACTCTCTGACGATGAATCAACATGCATTTGACAGTGCTGCAGCTATCTCAAGATGCATCAACATGTGTTTGCCAGTGCTGCATCTCTCTCATGATGCATTATGTGTTTGACGGTATTGCAACTCTCTCATGATGCATCAACATGCATTTAACAGTGCTGCAGCTCTCTCAAGATGCATCAACATGTGTTTGACAGTGCTGCAACTCTCTCATGATGGATTAACATGTGTTTGACAGTCCTGCAACTCTCATGATGAATCGACATGCATTTGACAGTGCTGCAGCTCTCTCAATATGCATCAACACGTTTGACAGTGCTGTAAATCTCTAATGACGCATCAACTTGTTTGACAGTGCTGCAACTTTCTTATGATGCACCAACAGGTGTTTAACAGCGCTGCAACTCTCTCATGGTGCATCAACACGTGTTTGACAGTGATGCAACTCTTTTTTAATGCATCAACATGTGTTTGGCAGTGCTGCAACTCTCTGATGATGCATCAACACGTGTTTAACAGTGCTGCAACTCTTTTTTAATGCATCAACATGTGTTTGACATTGCTTCAACTCTCTGACGATGAATCAACATGCATTTGACAGTGCTGGGGCTCTCTCAAGATGCATCAACACGTGTTTGACAGTGCTGCAACTCTCTCATGGTGCATCAACACGTGTTTGACAGTGCTGCATCTCTCTCATGATGCATTATGTGTTTGACGGTATTGCAACTCTCTCATGATGCATCAACATGCATTTAACAGTGCTGTAGCTCTCTCAAGATGCATCAACAGGTGTTTGACAATGCTGCAACTCTCTCATGATGGATTAACATGTGTTTGACAGTCCTGCAACTCTCATGATGAATCAACATGCATTTGAAAGTGCTGCAGCTCTCTCAAGATGCATCAACACGTTTGACAGTGCTGTAAATCTCTAATGACGCATCAACTTGTTTGACAGTGCTGCAACTTTCTTATGATGCACCAACAGGTGGTTAACAGCGCTGCATCTCTCTCATGGTGCATCAACACGTGTTTGACAGTGCTGCAACTCTTTTTTAATGCATCTCCATGTGTTTGGCAGTGCTGCAACTCTCTGATGATGCATCAACACGTGTTTAACAGTGCTGCAACTCTTTTTTAATGCATCAACAGGTGTTTGCCATTGCAGCAACTCTCTGACGATGAATCAACATGCATTTGACAGTGCTGCAGCTCTTTCAAGATGCATCAACACGTGTTTGAGAGTGCTGCAACCCTCATGATGCAACAACATGCATTTGACAGTGCTGCAGCTCTCTCAAGATGCATTAACACATTTGACAGTGCTGTAACTCTCTCATGACGCATCAACGTGTTTGACAGTGCTGCAACTCTCTCATGATGCATCAACACGTGTTTTGACAGTGCTGCAACTCTCTCATGGTGCATCAACACGTGTTTGACAGTGCTGCATCTCTCTCATTATGCATTATGTGTTTGACGGTATTGCAATTCTCTCATGATGCATCAACATGTGTTTCACATTGCTGCAACTCTCTCATGATGCATCACGTGTTCGTCAGTGCTGCAACTCTCCGAAGATGCATCAACATGTGTTTGCCAGTGCTGCAACTCTCTCATGATGCATCAACATGCATTTAACAGTGCTGCAGCTCTCTCAAGATGCATTAACACGTTTGACAGTGCAGTAACAGTCTCATGATGAATCAACACGTGTTCGACAGCTTTGCAACTCTCTTATGATGCATCAACAGGTGTTTGACAGTGCTGCAGCTCTTTCGTGATGCATCAATACGTGTTTGACAGTGCTGCAACTCTCTCATGATGCACCAACACGTGTTTGACAGTGCTGCGACTCTCTTATGATCCATCAGCAGGTGTTTGACAGTCCTGCAACCCTCATGATGCAACAACATGCATTTGACAGTGATGCAACTCTCTCATGATGCACCAACACGTGTTTGACAGTGCTGCGACTCTCTTATGATCCATCAGCAGGTGTTTGACAGTCCTGCAACCCTCATGATGCAACAACATGCATTTGACAGTGCTGCAGCTCTCTCATGACGCATCAACGTGTTTGACAGTGCTGCAACTCTCTCATGATGCATCAACAGGTGTTTGACAGTGCTACAACTCTCTCATGATGCATCAACAGGTGTTTGACATTGCTGCAATTCTCTCATGATTCATCAACATGCGTTTAACAGTGCTGCAGCTCTCTCAAGAAGCATCAACAGGTGTTTGACAGTGCTGCAACTCTCTCATGATGCATCATGTGTTCGACAGTGCTGCAACTATCCCAAGATGCATCAACATGTGTTTGACAGTGCTAAAACTCTCTCATGATGCATCAATATGTGTTTGACAGTGCTGCAACTCTCTCATGATGCATCAACATGTGTTTAACAGTGCTGCAGCTATCTCAAGATGCATCAACATGTGTTTGCCAGTGCTGCAACTCTCTCATGATGCATCAACATGTGTTTAACAGTACTGCAACTATCCCAAGATGCATCAACATGTGTTTGACAGTGCTAAAACTCTCTCATGATGCATCAACATGCATTTAACAGTCCTGCAACTCTCATGATGAATCAAAATGCATTTGACAGTGCTGCAGCTCTCTCAAGATGCATCAACACGTTTGACAGTGCTGTAAATCTCTAATGACGCATCAACTTGTTTGACAGTGCTGCAACTTTCTTATGATGCATCAACAGGTGTTTGACATTGCTGCAATTCTCTCATGATGCATCAACATGCGTTTAACAGTGCTGCAACTCTCTCATGATGCATCAACATGCATTTAACAGTGCTGTAGCTCTCTCAAGATGCATCAACAGGTGTTTGACAATGCTGCAACTCTCTCATGATGGATTAACATGTGTTTGACAGTCCTGCAACTCTCATGATGAATCAACATGCATTTGAAAGTGCTGCAGCTCTCTCAAGATGCATCAACACGTTTGACAGTGCTGTAAATCTCTAATGACGCATCAACTTGTTTGACATTGCTGCAACTTTCTTATGATGCACCAACAGGTGGTTAACAGCGCTGCATCTCTCTCATGGTGCATCAACACGTGTTTGACAGTGCTGCAACTCTTTTTTAATGCATCTCCATGTGTTTGGCAGTGCTGCAACTCTCTGATGATGCATCAACACGTGTTTAACAGTGCTGCAACTATTTTTTAATGCATCGACAGGTGTTTGACATTGCTGCAACTCTCTGACGATGAATCAACATGCATTTGACAGTGCTGCGGCTCTTTCAAGATGCATCAACATGTGTTTTAAAGTGCTGCAACTCTCTCATGGTGCATCAACACGTGTTTGACAGTGCTGCATCTCTCTCATGATGCATTATGTGTTTGACGGCATTGCAACTCTCTCATGATGCATCAGCATGTGTTTCACAGTGCTGCAGCTCTATCATGATGCATCATGTGTTCGACAGTGCTGCAACTCTCTTATGATGCATCAACATGCGTTTAACAGTGCTGCAACTCTCTCAAGAAGCATCAACAGGTGTTTGACAGTGCTGCAACTCTCTCATGATGCATCATGTGTTCGACAGTGCTGCAACTATCCCAAGATGCATCAACATGTGTTTGACAGTGCTAAAACTCTCTCATGATGCATCAATATGTGTTTGACAGTGCTGCAACTCTCTCATGATGCATCAACATGTGTTTAACAGTGCTGCAGCTATCTCAAGATGCATCAACATGTGTTTGCCAGTGCTGCAACTCTCTCATGATGCATCAACATGTGTTTAACAGTGCTGCAACTATCCCAAGATGCATCAACATGTGTTTGACAGTGCTAAAACTCTCTCATGATGCATCAACATGCATTTAACAGTCCTGCAACTCTCATGATGAATCAAAATGCATTTGACAGTGCTGCAGCTCTCTCAAGATGCATCAACACGTTTGACAGTGCTGTAAATCTCTAATGACGCATCAACTTGTTTGACAGTGCTGCAACTTTCTTATGATGCATCAACAGGTGTTTGACAGTGCTGCAGCTCTTTCGTGATGCATCAATACGTGTTTGACAGTGCTGCAACTCTCCAAAGATGCATTAACATGTGTTTGACAGTGCTGCAGCTATCTCAAGATGCATCAACAGGTGTTTGACAATGCTGCAACTCTCTCATGATGGATTAACATGTGTTTGACAGTCCTGCAACTCTCATGATGAATCAACATGCATTTGAAAGTGCTGCAGCTCTCTCAAGATGCATCAACACGTTTGACAGTGCTGTAAATCTCTAATGACGCATCGACTTGTTTGACATTGCTGCAACTTTCTTATGATGCACCAACAGGTGGTTAACAGCGCTGCATCTCTCTCATGGTGCATCAACACGTGTTTGACAGTGCTGCAACTCTTTTTTAATGCATCTCCATGTGTTTGGCAGTGCTGGAACTCTCTGATGATGCATCAACACGTGTTTAACAGTGCTGCAACTATTTTTTAATGCATCGACAGGTGTTTGACATTGCTGCAACTCTCTGACGATGAATCAACATGCATTTGACAGTGCTGCGGCTCTTTCAAGATGCATCAACACGTGTTTTAAAGTGCTGCAACTCTCTCATGGTGCATCAACACGTGTTTGACAGTGCTGCATCTCTCTCATGATGCATTATGTGTTTGACGGCATTGCAACTCTCTCATGATGCATCAGCATGTGTTTCACAGTGCTGCAGCTCTATCATGATGCATCATGTGTTCGACAGTGCTGCAACTATCTTATGATGCATCATCAGGTGTTTGACATTGCTGCAATTCTCTCATGATGCATCAACATGCGTTTAACAGTGCTGCAACTCTCTCAAGAAGCATCAACAGGTGTTTGAGAGTGCTGCAACCCTCATGATGCAACAACATGCATTTGACAGTGCTGCAGCTCTCTCAAGATGCATTAACACATTTGACAGTGCTGTAACTCTCTCATGACGCATCAACGTGTTTGACAGTGCTGCAACTCTCTCATGATGCATCAACACGTGTTTGACAGTGCTGCAACTCTCTCATGGTGCATCAACACGTGTTTGACAGTGCTGCATCTCTCTCATTATGCATTATGTGTTTGACGGTATTGCAATTCTCTCATGATGCATCAACATGTGTTTCACAGTGCTGCAACTCTCTCATGATGCATCACGTGTTCGTCAGTGCTGCAACTCTCCCAAGATGCATCAACATGTGTTTGCCAGTGCTGCAACTCTCTCATGATGCATCAACATGCATTTAACAGTGCTGCAGCTCTCTCAAGAAGCATCAACAGGTGTTTGACAGTGCTGCAGCTGTTTCATGATGCATCAACACGTGTTTGACAGTTCTACATCTCTCCAAAGATGCAACAACATGCATTTGACAGTGCTGCAGCTCTCTCAAGATGCATTAACACGTTTGACAGTGCTGTAACAGTCTCATGATGCATCAACACGTGTTCGACAGCTCTGCAACTCTCTTATGATGCATCAACAGGTGTTTGACAGTGCTGCAGCTGTTTCGTGATGGATCAATACGTGTTTGAAAGTGCTGCAACTCTCCAAAGATGCATCAACATGTGTTTGACAGTGCTGCAATTCTCTCATGATGCATCATATGTTCGACAGTGCTGCAACTCTCCCAAGATGCATCAACATGTGTTTGCCAGTGCTGCAACTCTCTCATGATGCATCAACATGTTTTTGACAGTGATGCAACTCTCTCATGATGCACCAACACGTGTTTGATAGTGCTGCGACTCTCTTATGATCCATCAGCAGGTGTTTGACAGTCCTGCAACCCTCATGATGCAACAACATGCATTTGACAGTGCTGCAGCTCTCTCATGACGCATCAACGTGTTTGACAATGCTGCAACTCTCTCATGATGCATCAACAGGTGTTTGACAGTGCTACAACTCTCTCATGATGCATCAACAGGTGTTCGACAGTGCTGCAACTCTCTCATGATGCATCAACATGTGTTTAACAGTGCTGCAGCTATCTCAAGATGCATCAACATGTGTTTGCCAGTGCTGCAACTCTCTCATGATGCATCATGTGTTCGACAATGCTGCAACTCTCTTATGAGGCATCAACATGTGTTTGACAGTGATGCAACTCTCTCATGACGCACCAACATGCATTTAACAGTCCTGCAACTCTCATGATGAATCAACATGCATTTGACAGTGCTGCAGCTCTCTCAAGATGCATCAACACGTTTGACAGTGCTGTAAATCTCTAATGACGCATCAACTTGTTTGACAGTGCTGCAACTTTCTTATGATGCACCAACAGGTGTTTAACAGCGCTGCAACTCTCTCATGGTGCATCAACACGTGTTTGACAGTGCTGCAACTCTTTTTTAATGCATCACCATGTGTTTGGCAGTGCTGCAACTCTCTGATGATGCATCAACACGTGTTTGACAGTGCTGCAACTCTCCAAAGATGCATCAACATGTGTTTGACAGTGCTGCAATTCTCTCATGATGCATCAACAGGTGTTTGACAGTGCTGCAGCTCTTTCGTGATGCATCAATACGTGTTTGACAGTGCTGCAACTCTCCAAAGATGCATCAACATGTGTTTGACAGTGCTGCAATTCTCTCATGATGCATCAACAGGTGTTTGACAGTGCTGCAGCTCTTTCGTGATGCATCAATACGTGTTTGACAGTTGTACATCTCTCCAAAGATGCAACAACATGCATTTGACAGTGCTGCAGCTCTCTCAAGATGCATTAACACGTTTGACAGTGCTGTAACTCTCTCATAACGCATCAACGTGTTTGACAGTGCTGCAACTCTCTCATGATGCATCAACAGGTGTTTGACATAGCTACAACTCTCTCATGATGCATTATGTGTTCGACAGTGCTACAACCCTCTTTTAATGCATCAACACGTTTGACAGTGCTGTAACAGTCTCATGATGCATCAACACGTGTTCGACAGTGCTGCAACTCTCTTATGATGCATCAACAGGTGTTTGACAGTGCTGCAGCTGTTTCGTGATGCATCAATACGTGTTTGACAGTGCTGCAACTCTCCAAAGATGCATTAACATGTGTTTGACAGTGCTGCAATTCTCTCATGATGCATCAACAGGTGTTTGACAGTGCTGCAACTCTCTCATGATGCAACAACATGCATTTGACAGTGCTGCAGCTCTCTCAAGATGCATTAACACGTTTGACAGTGCTGTAACTCTCTCATGACGCATCAACGTGTTTGACAGTGCTGCAACTCTCTCATGATGCATCAACAGGTGTTTGACAGTTCTGCAGCTCTTGCATGATGCATCCATACGTGTTTGACAGTGCTACAACTCTCCAAAGATGCATCAACATGTGTTTGACAGTGCTGCAATTCTCTCATGATACATCAACAGGTGCTTGACAGTCATGCAACCCTCATGATGCAACAATATGCATTTGACAGTGCTGCAGCTCTCTCATGACGCATCAACGTGTTTGACAGTGCTGCAACTCTCTCATGATGCATCAACAGGTGTTTGACAGTGCTGCAGCTCTCTCAAGAAGCATCAACAGGTGTTTGAAAGTGCTGCAACTCTCTCATGATGCATCATGTGTTCGACAGTGCTGCAACTATCCCAAGATGCATCAACATGTGTTTGACAGTGCTAAAACTCTCTCATGATGCATCAACAGGTGTTTGACAGTTCTGCAGCTCTTGCATGATGCATCCATACGTGTTTGACAGTGCTACAACTCTCCAAAGATGCATCAACATGTGTTTGACAGTGCTGCAATTCTCTCATGATACATCAACAGGTGCTTGACAGTCATGCAACCCTCATGATGCAACAATATGCATTTGACAGTGCTGCAGCTCTCTCATGACGCATCAACGTGTTCGACAGTGCTGCAACTCTCTTATGATGCATCAACAGGTGTTTGACAGTGCTGCAGCTCTTTCGTGATGCATCAATACGTGTTTGACAGTGCTGCAACTCTCCAAAGATGCATTAACATGTGTTTGACAGTGCTGCAATTCTCTCATGATGCATCACGTGTTCGTCAGTGCTGCAACTCTCCCAATATGCGTCAACATGTGTTTGCCAGTGCTGCAACTCTCATGATGCATCAACATGCGTTTAACAGTGCTGTAGCTCTCTCAAGAAGCATCAACAGGTTTTTTATAGTGCTGCAGCTGTTTCATGATGCATCAATACGTGTTTGACAGTTCTACATCTCTCCAAAGATGCAACAACATGCATTTGACAGCGCTGCAGCTCTCTCGAGATGCATTAACACGTTTGACAGTGCTGTAACTCTCTCATGACGCATCAACGTGTTTGACAGTGCTGCAACTCTCTCATGATGCATCAACAGGTGTTTGACAATGCTACAACTCTCTCATGATGCATTATGTGTTCGACAGTGCTACAACCCTCTTTTAATGCATCAACACGTTTGACAGTGCTGTAACAGTCTCATGATGCATCAACACGTGTTCGACAGGGCTGCAAATCTCTTATGATTCATCAACAGGTGTTTGACAGTGCCGCAGCTCTTTCGTGATGCATCACTATGTGTTTGACAGTGCTGCAACTCTCCCAAGATGCATCAACATGTGTTTGCCAGTGCTGCAACTCTCTCATGATGCATCGACATGTTTTTGACAGTGATGCAACTCTCTCATGATGCATCAACACGTGTTTGACAGTGCTGCGACTCTCTTATGATGCATCAATATGTGTTTAACAGTGCTGCAGTTCTCTCAAGAAGCATCAACAGGTGTTTGACAGTGCTGTAAGTCTCTCATGATCCATCAACAGGTGTTTGACAGTCCTGCAACCCTCATGATGCAACAACATGCATTTGACAGTGCTGCAGCTCTCTCAAGATGCATTAACACGTTTGACAGTGCTGTAACTCTCTCATGACACATCAACGTGTTTGACAGTGCTGCAACTCTCTCATGATGCATCAACACGTGTTTGACAGTGCTGCAACTGTCTCATGGTGCATCAACACGTGTTTGACAGTGCTGCATCTCACTCATTATGCATTATGTGTTTGACGGTATTGCAATTCTCTCATGATGCATCAACATGTGTTTCACAGTGCTGCAACTCTCTCATGATGAATCAACAGGTGTTTGACAATGCTACAACTCTCTCATGATGCATTATGTGTTCGACAGTGCTACAACCCTCTTTTAATGCATCAACACGTTTGACAGTGCAGTAACACTCTCATGATTCATCAACACGTGTTCGACAGTGCTTCAACTCTCTTATGATGCATCAACAGGTGTTTGACAGTGCTGCAGCTCTTTCGTGATGCATCAATACGTGTTTGACAGTGCTGCAACTCTCCAAAGATGCATTAACATGTGTTTGACAGTGCTGCAATTCTCTCATGATTCATCACGTGTTCGTCAGTGCTGCAACTCTCCCAATATGCATCAACATGTGTTTGCCAGTGCTGCAACTCTCATGATGCATCAACATGCGTTTAACAGTGCTGTAGCTCTCTCAAGAAGCATCAACAGGTTTTTTATAGTGCTGCAGCTGTTTCATGATGCATCAATACGTGTTTGACAGTTCTACATCTCTCCAAAGATGCAACAACATGCATTTGACAGTGCTGCAGCTCTCTCAAGATGCATTAACACGTTTGACAGTGCTGTAACTCTCTCATGTCGCATCAACGTGTTTGACAGTGCTGCAACTCTCTCATGATGCATCAACAGGTGTTTGACAATGCTACAACTCTCTCATGATGCATTATGTGTTCGACAGTGCTACAACCCTCTTTTAATGCATCAACACGTTTGACAGTGCTATAACAGTCTCATGATGCATCAACACGTGTTCGACAGTGCTGCAAATCTCTTATGATTCATCAACAGGTGTTTGACAGTGCCGCAGCTCTTTCGTGATGCATCACTATGTGTTTGACAGTGCTGCAACTCTCCCAAGATGCATCAACATGTGTTTGCCAGTGCTGCAACTCTCTCATGATGCATCGACATGTTTTTGACAGTGATGCAACTCTCTCATGATGCATCAACACGTGTTTGACAGTGCTGCAACTCTCTTATGATGCATCAATATGTGTTTAACAGTGCTGCAGCTCTCTCAAGAAGCATCAACAGTTGTTTGACAGTGCTGTAAGTCTCTCATGATCCATCAACAGGTGTTTGACAGTCCTGCAACCCTCATGATGCAACAACATGCATTTGACAGTGCTGCAGCTCTCTCAAGATGCATTAACACGTTTGACAGTGCTGTAACTCTCTCATGACACATCAACGTGTTTGACAGTGCCGCAGCTCTTTCGTGATGCATCACTATGTGTTTGACAGTGCTGCAACTCTCCCAAGATGCATCAACATGTGTTTGCCAGTGCTGCAACTCTCTCATGATGCATCGACATGTTTTTGACAGTGATGCAACTCTCTCATGATGCATCAACAGGTGTTTGACAATGCTACAAATCTCTCATGATGCATTATGTGTTCGACAGTGCTACAACCCTCTTTTATTGCATCAACACGTTTGACAGTGCAGTAACACTCTCAAGATTCATCAACACGTGTTCGACAGTGCTGCAACTCTCTTATGATGCATCAACAGGTGTTTGACAGTGCTGCAGCTCTTTCGTGATGCATCAATACGTGTTTGACAGTGCTGCAACTCTCCAAAGATGCATTAGCATGTGTTTGACAGTGCTGCAATTCTCTCATGATGAATCACGTGTTCGTCAGTGCTGCAACTCTCCCAATATGCATCAACATGTGTTTGCCAGTGCTGCAACTCTCATGATGCATCAACATGCGTTTAACAGTGCTGTAGCTCTCTCAAGAAGCATCAACAGGTTTTTTATAGTGCTGCAGCTGTTTCATGATGCATCAATACGTGTTTGACAGTTCTACATCTCTCCAAAGATGCAACAACATGCATTTGACAGTGCTGCAGCTCTCTCAAGATGCATTAACACGTTTGACAGTGCTGTAACTCTCTCATGACGCATCAACGTGTTTGACAGTGCTGCAACTCTCTCATGATGCACCAACAGGTGTTTGACAATGCTACAACTCTCTCATGATGCATTATGTGTTCGACAGTGCTACAACCCTCTTTTAATGCATTAACACGTTTGACAGTGCTATAACAGTCTCATGATGCATCAGCACGTGTTCGACAGTGCTGCAAATCTCTTATGATTCATCAACAGGTGTTTGACAGTGCCGCAGCTCTTTCGTGATGCATCACTATGTGTTTGACAGTGCTGCAACTCTCCCAAGATGCATCAACATGTGTTTGCCAGTGCTGCAACTCTCTCATGATGCATCGACATGTTTTTGACAGTGATACAACTCTCTCATGATGCATCAACACGTGTTTGACAGTGCTGCGACTCTCTTATGATGCATCAATATGTGTTTAACAGTGCTGCAGCTCTCTCAAGAAGCATCAACAGGTGTTTGACAGTGCTGTAATTCTCTCATGATCCATCAACAGGTGTTTGACAGTCCTGCAACCCTCATGATGCAACAACATGCATTTGACAGTGCTGCAGCTCTCTCAAGATGCATTAACACGTTTGACAGTGCTGTAACTCTCTCATGACACATCAACGTGTTTGACAGTGCTGCAACTCTCTCATGATGCATCAACACGTGTTTGACAGTGCTGCAACTCTCTCATGGTGCATCAACACGTGTTTGACAGTGCTGCATCTCTCTCATTATGCATTATGTGTTTGACGGTATTGCAATTCTCTCATGATGCATCAACATGTGTTTCACAGTGCTGCAACCCTCTCATGATGCATCAACAGGTGTTTGACAATGCTACAACTCTCTCATGATGCATTATGTGTTCGACAGTGCTACATCCCTCTTTTAATGCATCAACACGTTTGACAGTGCTGTAACACTCTCATGATTCATCAACACGTGTTCGACAGTGCTGCAACTCTCTTATGATGCATCAACAGGTGTTTGCCAGTGCTGCAGCTCTTTCGTGATGCATCAATACGTGTTTGACAGTGCTGCAACTCTCCAAAGATGCATCAACATGTGTTTGACAGTGCTGCAATTCTCTCATGATGCATCACGTGTTCGACAGTGCTGCAACTCTCCCAAGATGCATCAACATGTGTTTGCCAGTGCTGCAGCTCTCTCAAGAAGCATCAACAGGTTTTTTTTACAGTGCTGCAGCTGTTTCATGACGCATCAAAGATGCAACAACATGCATTTGACAGTGCTGTAGCTCTCTCATGATGCATCAACACGTGTTTGACAGTGCTGCATGTCTCTCATGATGCATCATGTGTTTGACAGTATTGCAATTCTCTCATGATGCATCAACATGTGTTTCACAGTGCTGCAACTCTCTCATGATGCATCAACAGGTGTTTGACAATGCTACAACTCTCTCATGGTGCATTATGTGTTCGACAGTGCTACAACCCTCTTTTAATGCATCAACACGTTTGACAGTGCTGTAAGACGCTCATGATTCATCAACACGTGCTCGACAGTGCTGCAACTCTCTTATGATGCATCAACAGGTGTTTGACAGTGCTGCAGCTCTTTCGTGATGCATCAATACGTGTTTGACAGTGCTGCAACTCTCCAAAGATGCATCAACATGTGTTTGACAGTGCTGCAATTCTCTCATGATGCATCAACAGGTGTTTGACAGTGCTGCAGCTCTTTCGTGATGAATCAATACGTGTTTGACAGTTCTACATCTCTCCAAAGATGCAACAACATGCATTTGACAGTGCTGCAGCTCTCTCAAGATGCATTAACACGTTTGACAGTGCTGTAACTCTCTCATAACGCATCAACGTGTTTGACAGTGCTGCAACTCTCTCATGATGCATCAACAGGTGTTTGACATTGCTACAACTCTCTCATGATGCATTATGTGTTCGACAGTGCTACAACCCTCTTTTAATGCATCAACACGTTTGACAGTGCTGTAACAGTCTCATGATGCATCAACACGTGTTCGACAGTGCTGCAACTCTCTTATGATGCATCAACAGGTGTTTGACAGTGCTGCAGCTGTTTCGTGATGCATCAATACGTGTTTGACAGTGCTGCAACTCTCCAAAGATGCATTAACATGTGTTTGACAGTGCTGCAATTCTCTCATGATGCATCAACAGGTGTTTGACAGTGCTGCAACTCTCTCATGATGCAACAACATGCATTTGACAGTGCTGCAGCTCTCTCAAGATGCATTAACACGTTTGACAGTGCTGTAACTCTCTCATGACGCATCAACGTGTTTGACAGTGCTGCAACTCTCTCATGATGCATCAACAGGTGTTTGACAGTTCTGCAGCTCTTGCATGATGCATCCATACGTGTTTGACAGTGCTACAACTCTCCAAAGATGCATCAACATGTGTTTGACAGTGCTGCAATTCTCTCATGATGCATCAACAGGTGCTTGAGAGTCATGCAACCCTCATGATGCAACAATATGCATTTGACAGTGTTGCAGCTCTCTCATGACGCATCAACGTGTTTGACAGTGCTGCAACTCTCTCATGATGCATCAACAGGTGTTTGACAGTGCTGCAGCTCTCTCAAGAAGCATCAACAGGTGTTTGAAAGTGCTGCAACTCTCTCATGATGCATCATGTGTTCGACAGTGCTGCAACTATCCCAAGATGCATCAACATGTGTTTGACAGTGCTAAAACTCTCTCATGGTGCATCAACTGGTGTTCGACAGTGCTGTAGCTATCTCAAGATGCATCAACATGTGTTTGCCAGTGCTGCAACTCTCTCATGATGCATCATGTGTTCGACAATGCTGCGACTCTCTTATGATGCATCAACATGTGTTTGACAGTGATGCAACTCTGTCATGACGCATCAACTTGTTTGACAGTGCTGCAACTTTCTTATGATGCACCAACAGGTGTTTAACAGCGCTGCAACTCTCTCATGGTGCATCAACACGTGTTTAACAGTGCTGCAACTCTTTTTTAATGCATCAACAGGTGTTTCACAGTGCTGCAACTCTCTGTCGATGAATCAACATGCATTTGACAGTGCTGAGGCTCTCTCAAGATGCATCAACACGTGTTTGCCAGTGCTGCAACTCTCTCATGATGCATCAACACGTGTTTGACAGTGCTGCAATTCTCTCATGATGCATCAACATGTGTTTCACAGTGCTGCAACTCTCTCATGATGCATCAACAGGTGTTTGACAATGCTACAAATCTCTCATGATGCATTATGTGTTCGACAGTGCTACAACCCTCTTTTATTGCATCAACACGTTTGACAGTGCAGTAACACTCTCATGATTCATCAACACGTGTTCGACAGTGCTGCAACTCTCTTATGATGCATCAACAGGTGTTTGACAGTGCTGCAGCTCTTTCGTGATGCATCAATACGTGTTTGACAGTGCTGCAACTCTCCAAAGATGCATTAACATGTGTTTGACAGTGCTGCAATTCTCTCATGATGCATCACGTGTTCGTCAGTGCTGCAACTCTCCCAATATGCATCAACATGTGTTTGCCAGTGCTGCAACTCTCATGATGCATCAACATGCGTTTAACAGTGCTGTAGCTCTCTCAAGAAGCATCAACAGGTTTTTTATAGTGCTGCAGCTGTTTCATGATGCATCAATACGTGTTTGACAGTTCTACATCTCTCCAAAGATGCAACAACATGCATTTGACAGCGCTGCAGCTCTCTCGAGATGCATTAACACGTTTGACAGTGCTGTAACTCTCTCATGACGCATCAACGTGTTTGACAGTGCTGCAACTCTCTCATGATGCATCAACAGGTGTTTGACAATGCTACAACTCTCTCATGATGCATTATGTGTTCGACAGTGCTACAACCCTCTTTTAATGCATCAACACGTTTGAGAGTGCTGTAACAGTCTCATGATGCATCAACACGTGTTCGACAGGGCTGCAAATCTCTTATGATTCATCAACAGGTGTTTGACAGTGCCGCAGCTCTTTCGTGATGCATCACTATGTGTTTGACAGTGCTGCAACTCTCCCAAGATGCATCAACATGTGTTTGCCAGTGCTGCAACTCTCTCATGATGCATCGACATGTTTTTGACAGTGATGCAACTCTCTCATGATGCATCAACACGTGTTTGACAGTGCTGCGACTCTCTTATGATGCATCAATATGTGTTTAACAGTGCTGCAGTTCTCTCAAGAAGCATCAACAGGTGTTTGACAGTGCTGTAAGTCTCTCATGATCCATCAACAGGTGTTTGACAGTCCTGCAACCCTCATGATGCAACAACATGCATTTGACAGTGCTGCAGCTCTCTCAAGATGCATTAACACGTTTGACAGTGCTGTAACTCTCTCATGACACATCAACGTGTTTGACAGTGCTGCAACTCTCTCATGATGCATCAACACGTGTTTGACAGTGCTGCAACTCTCTCATGGTGCATCAACACGTGTTTGACAGTGCTGCATCTCACTCATTATGCATTATGTGTTTGACGGTATTGCAATTCTCTCATGATGCATCAACATGTGTTTCACAGTGCTGCAACTCTCTCATGATGCATCAACAGGTGTTTGACAATGCTACAACTCTCTCATGATGCATTATGTGTTCGACAGTGCTACAACCCTCTTTTAATGCATCAACACGTTTGACAGTGCAGTAACACTCTCATGATTCATCAACACGTGTTCGACAGTGCTGCAACTCTCTTATGATGCATCAACAGGTGTTTGACAGTGCTGCAGCTCTTTCGTGATGCATCAATACGTGTTTGACAGTGCTGCAACTCTCCAAAGATGCATTAACATGTGTTTGACAGTGCTGCAATTCTCTCATGATGCATCACGTGTTCGTCAGTGCTGCAACTCTCCCAATATGCATCAACATGTGTTTGCCAGTGCTGCAACTCTCATGATGCATCAACATGCGTTTAACAGTGCTGTAGCTCTCTCAAGAAGCATCAACAGGTTTTTTATAGTGCTGCAGCTGTTTCATGATGCATCAATACGTGTTTGACAGTTCTACATCTCTCCAAAGATGCAACAACATGCATTTGACTGTGCTGCAGCTCTCTCAAGATGCATTAACACGTTTGACAGTGCTGTAACTCTCTCATGTCGCATCAACGTGTTTGACAGTGCTGCAACTCTCTCATGATGCATCAACAGGTGTTTGACAATGCTACAACTCTCTCATGATGCATTATGTGTTCGACAGTGCTACAACCCTCTTTTAATGCATCAACACGTTTGACAGTGCTATAACAGTCTCATGATGCATCAACACGTGTTCGACAGTGCTGCAAATCTCTTATGATTCATCAACAGGTGTTTGACAGTGCCGCAGCTCTTTCGTGATGCATCACTATGTGTTTGACAGTGCTGCAACTCTCCCAAGATGCATCAACATGTGTTTGCCAGTGCTGCAACTCTCTCATGATGCATCGACATGTTTTTGACAGTGATGCAACTCTCTCATGATGCATCAACATGTGTTTGACAGTGCTGCAACTCTCTTATGATGCATCAATATGTGTTTAACAGTGCTGCAGCTCTCTCAAGAAGCATCAACAGTTGTTTGACAGTGCTGTAAGTCTCTCATGATCCATCAACAGGTGTTTGACAGTCCTGCAACCCTCATGATGCAACAACATGCATTTGACAGTGCTGCAGCTCTCTCAAGATGCATTAACACGTTTGACAGTGCTGTAACTCTCTCATGACACATCAACGTGTTTGACAGTGCCGCAGCTCTTTCGTGATGCATCACTATGTGTTTGACAGTGCTGCAACTCTCCCAAGATGCATCAACATGTGTTTGCCAGTGCTGCAACTCTCTCATGATGCATCGACATGTTTTTGACAGTGATGCAACTCTCTCATGATGCATCAACAGGTGTTTGACAATGCTACAAATCTCTCATGATGCATTATGTGTTCGACAGTGCTACAACCCTCTTTTATTGCATCAACACGTTTGACAGTGCAGTAACACTCTCATGATTCATCAACACGTGTTCGACAGTGCTGCAACTCTCTTATGATGCATCAACAGGTGTTTGACAGTGCTGCAGCTCTTTCGTGATGCATCAATACGTGTTTGACAGTGCTGCAACTCTCCAAAGATGCATTAACATGTGTTTGACAGTGCTGCAATTCTCTCATGATGAATCACGTGTTCGTCAGTGCTGCAACTCTCCCAATATGCATCAACATGTGTTTGCCAGTGCTGCAACTCTCATGATGCATCAACATGCGTTTAACAGTGCTGTAGCTCTCTCAAGAAGCATCAACAGGTTTTTTATAGTGCTGCAGCTGTTTCATGATGCATCAATACGTGTTTGACAGTTCTACATCTCTCCAAAGATGCAACAACATGCATTTGACAGTGCTGCAGCTCTCTCAAGATGCATTAACACGTTTGACAGTGCTGTAACTCTCTCATGACGCATCAACGTGTTTGACAGTGCTGCAACTCTCTCATGATGCACCAACAGGTGTTTGACAATGCTACAACTCTCTCATGATGCATTATGTGTTCGACAGTGCTACAACCCTCTTTTAATGCATTAACACGTTTGACAGTGCTATAACAGTCTCATGATGCATCAGCACGTGTTCGACAGTGCTGCAAATCTCTTATGATTCATCAACAGGTGTTTGACAGTGCCGCAGCTCTTTCGTGATGCATCACTATGTGTTTGACAGTGCTGCAACTCTCCCAAGATGCATCAACATGTGTTTGCCAGTGCTGCAACTCTCTCATGATGCATCGACATGTTTTTGACAGTGATACAACTCTCTCATGATGCATCAACACGTGTTTGACAGTGCTGCGACTCTCTTATGATGCATCAATATGTGTTTAACAGTGCTGCAGCTCTCTCAAGAAGCATCAACAGGTGTTTGACAGTGCTGTAATTCTCTCATGATCCATCAACAGGTGTTTGACAGTCCTGCAACCCTCATGATGCAACAACATGCATTTGACAGTGCTGCAGCTCTCTCAAGATGCATTAACACGTTTGACAGTGCTGTAACTCTCTCATGACACATCAACGTGTTTGACAGTGCTGCAACTCTCTCATGATGCATCAACACGTGTTTGACAGTGCTGCAACTCTCTCATGGTGCATCAACACGTGTTTGACAGTGCTGCATCTCTCTCATTATGCATTATGTGTTTGACGGTATTGCAATTCTCTCATGATGCATCAACATGTGTTTCACAGTGCTGCAACCCTCTCATGATGCATCAACAGGTGTTTGACAATGCTACAACTCTCTCATGATGCATTATGTGTTCGACAGTGCTACATCCCTCTTTTAATGCATCAACACGTTTGACAGTGCTGTAACACTCTCATGATTCATCAACACGTGTTCGACAGTGCTGCAACTCTCTTATGATGCATCAACAGGTGTTTGCCAGTGCTGCAGCTCTTTCGTGATGCATCAATACGTGTTTGACAGTGCTGCAACTCTCCAAAGATGCATCAACATGTGTTTGACAGTGCTGCAATTCTCTCATGATGCATCACGTGTTCGACAGTGCTGTAACTCTCCCAAGATGCATCAACATGTGTTTGCCAGTGCTGCAGCTCTCTCAAGAAGCATCAACAGGTTTTTTTTACAGTGCTGCAGCTGTTTCATGACGCATCAAAGATGCAACAACATGCATTTGACAGTGCTGTAGCTCTCTCATGATGCATCAACACGTGTTTGACAGTGCTGCATGTCTCTCATGATGCATCATGTGTTTGACAGTATTGCAATTCTCTCATGATGCATCAACATGTGTTTCACAGTGCTGCAACTCTCTCATGATGCATCAACAGGTGTTTGACAATGCTACAACTCTCTCATGGTGCATTATGTGTTCGACAGTGCTACAACCCTCTTTTAATGCATCAACACGTTTGACAGTGCTGTAAGACGCTCATGATTCATCAACACGTGCTCGACAGTGCTGCAACTCTCTTATGATGCATCAACAGGTGTTTGACAGTGCTGCAGCTCTTTCGTGATGCATCAATACGTGTTTGACAGTGCTGCAACTCTCCAAAGATGCATCAACATGTGTTTGACAGTGCTGCAATTCTCTCATGATGCATCAACAGGTGTTTGACAGTGCTGCAGCTCTTTCGTGATGAATCAATACGTGTTTGACAGTTCTACATCTCTCCAAAGATGCAACAACATGCATTTGACAGTGCTGCAGCTCTCTCAAGATGCATTAACACGTTTGACAGTGCTGTAACTCTCTCATAACGCATCAACGTGTTTGACAGTGCTGCAACTCTCTCATGATGCATCAACAGGTGTTTGACATTGCTACAACTCTCTCATGATGCATTATGTGTTCGACAGTGCTACAACCCTCTTTTAATGCATCAACACGTTTGACAGTGCTGTAACAGTCTCATGATGCATCAACACGTGTTCGACAGTGCTGCAACTCTCTTATGATGCATCAACAGGTGTTTGACAGTGCTGCAGCTGTTTCGTGATGCATCAATACGTGTTTGACAGTGCTGCAACTCTCCAAAGATGCATTAACATGTGTTTGACAGTGCTGCAATTCTCTCATGATGCATCAACAGGTGTTTGACAGTGCTGCAACTCTCTCATGATGCAACAACATGCATTTGACAGTGCTGCAGCTCTCTCAAGATGCATTAACACGTTTGACAGTGCTGTAACTCTCTCATGACGCATCAACGTGTTTGACAGTGCTGCAACTCTCTCATGATGCATCAACAGGTGTTTGACAGTTCTGCAGCTCTTGCATGATGCATCCATACGTGTTTGACAGTGCTACAACTCTCCAAAGATGCATCAACATGTGTTTGACAGTGCTGCAATTCTCTCATGATGCATCAACAGGTGCTTGAGAGTCATGCAACCCTCATGATGCAACAATATGCATTTGACAGTGTTGCAGCTCTCTCATGACGCATCAACGTGTTTGACAGTGCTGCAACTCTCTCATGATGCATCAACAGGTGTTTGACAGTGCTGCAGCTCTCTCAAGAAGCATCAACAGGTGTTTGAAAGTGCTGCAACTCTCTCATGATGCATCATGTGTTCGACAGTGCTGCAACTATCCCAAGATGCATCAACATGTGTTTGACAGTGCTAAAACTCTCTCATGGTGCATCAACTGGTGTTCGACAGTGCTGTAGCTATCTCAAGATGCATCAACATGTGTTTGCCAGTGCTGCAACTCTCTCATGATGCATCATGTGTTCGACAATGCTGCGACTCTCTTATGATGCATCAACATGTGTTTGACAGTGATGCAACTCTGTCATGACGCATCAACTTGTTTGACAGTGCTGCAACTTTCTTATGATGCACCAACAGGTGTTTAACAGCGCTGCAACTCTCTCATGGTGCATCAACACGTGTTTAACAGTGCTGCAACTCTTTTTTAATGCATCAACAGGTGTTTCACAGTGCTGCAACTCTCTGTCGATGAATCAACATGCATTTGACAGTGCTGAGGCTCTCTCAAGATGCATCAACACGTGTTTGCCAGTGCTGCAACTCTCTCATGATGCATCAACACGTGTTTGACAGTGCTGCAATTCTCTCATGATGCATCAACATGTGTTTCACAGTGCTGCAACTCTCTCATGATGCATCAACAGGTGTTTGACAATGCTACAAATCTCTCATGATGCATTATGTGTTCGACAGTGCTACAACCCTCTTTTATTGCATCAACACGTTTGACAGTGCAGTAACACTCTCATGATTCATCAACACGTGTTCGACAGTGCTGCAACTCTCTTATGATGCATCAACAGGTGTTTGACAGTGCTGCAGCTCTTTCGTGATGCATCAATACGTGTTTGACAGTGCTGCAACTCTCCAAAGATGCATTAACATGTGTTTGACAGTGCTGCAATTCTCTCATGATGCATCACGTGTTCGTCAGTGCTGCAACTCTCCCAATATGCATCAACATGTGTTTGCCAGTGCTGCAACTCTCATGATGCATCAACATGCGTTTAACAGTGCTGTAGCTCTCTCAAGAAGCATCAACAGGTTTTTTATAGTGCTGCAGCTGTTTCATGATGCATCAATACGTGTTTGACAGTTCTACATCTCTCCAAAGATGCAACAACATGCATTTGACAGCGCTGCAGCTCTCTCGAGATGCATTAACACGTTTGACAGTGCTGTAACTCTCTCATGACGCATCAACGTGTTTGACAGTGCTGCAACTCTCTCATGATGCATCAACAGGTGTTTGACAATGCTACAACTCTCTCATGATGCATTATGTGTTCGACAGTGCTACAACCCTCTTTTAATGCATCAACACGTTTGAGAGTGCTGTAACAGTCTCATGATGCATCAACACGTGTTCGACAGGGCTGCAAATCTCTTATGATTCATCAACAGGTGTTTGACAGTGCCGCAGCTCTTTCGTGATGCATCACTATGTGTTTGACAGTGCTGCAACTCTCCCAAGATGCATCAACATGTGTTTGCCAGTGCTGCAACTCTCTCATGATGCATCGACATGTTTTTGACAGTGATGCAACTCTCTCATGATGCATCAACACGTGTTTGACAGTGCTGCGACTCTCTTATGATGCATCAATATGTGTTTAACAGTGCTGCAGTTCTCTCAAGAAGCATCAACAGGTGTTTGACAGTGCTGTAAGTCTCTCATGATCCATCAACAGGTGTTTGACAGTCCTGCAACCCTCATGATGCAACAACATGCATTTGACAGTGCTGCAGCTCTCTCAAGATGCATTAACACGTTTGACAGTGCTGTAACTCTCTCATGACACATCAACGTGTTTGACAGTGCTGCAACTCTCTCATGATGCATCAACACGTGTTTGACAGTGCTGCAACTCTCTCATGGTGCATCAACACGTGTTTGACAGTGCTGCATCTCACTCATTATGCATTATGTGTTTGACGGTATTGCAATTCTCTCATGATGCATCAACATGTGTTTCACAGTGCTGCAACTCTCTCATGATGCATCAACAGGTGTTTGACAATGCTACAACTCTCTCATGATGCATTATGTGTTCGACAGTGCTACAACCCTCTTTTAATGCATCAACACGTTTGACAGTGCAGTAACACTCTCATGATTCATCAACACGTGTTCGACAGTGCTGCAACTCTCTTATGATGCATCAACAGGTGTTTGACAGTGCTGCAGCTCTTTCGTGATGCATCAATACGTGTTTGACAGTGCTGCAACTCTCCAAAGATGCATTAACATGTGTTTGACAGTGCTGCAATTCTCTCATGATGCATCACGTGTTCGTCAGTGCTGCAACTCTCCCAATATGCATCAACATGTGTTTGCCAGTGCTGCAACTCTCATGATGCATCAACATGCGTTTAACAGTGCTGTAGCTCTCTCAAGAAGCATCAACAGGTTTTTTATAGTGCTGCAGCTGTTTCATGATGCATCAATACGTGTTTGACAGTTCTACATCTCTCCAAAGATGCAACAACATGCATTTGACTGTGCTGCAGCTCTCTCAAGATGCATTAACACGTTTGACAGTGCTGTAACTCTCTCATGTCGCATCAACGTGTTTGACAGTGCTGCAACTCTCTCATGATGCATCAACAGGTGTTTGACAATGCTACAACTCTCTCATGATGCATTATGTGTTCGACAGTGCTACAACCCTCTTTTAATGCATCAACACGTTTGACAGTGCTATAACAGTCTCATGATGCATCAACACGTGTTCGACAGTGCTGCAAATCTCTTATGATTCATCAACAGGTGTTTGACAGTGCCGCAGCTCTTTCGTGATGCATCACTATGTGTTTGACAGTGCTGCAACTCTCCCAAGATGCATCAACATGTGTTTGCCAGTGCTGCAACTCTCTCATGATGCATCGACATGTTTTTGACAGTGATGCAACTCTCTCATGATGCATCAACATGTGTTTGACAGTGCTGCAACTCTCTTATGATGCATCAATATGTGTTTAACAGTGCTGCAGCTCTCTCAAGAAGCATCAACAGTTGTTTGACAGTGCTGTAAGTCTCTCATGATCCATCAACAGGTGTTTGACAGTCCTGCAACCCTCATGATGCAACAACATGCATTTGACAGTGCTGCAGCTCTCTCAAGATGCATTAACACGTTTGACAGTGCTGTAACTCTCTCATGACACATCAACGTGTTTGACAGTGCCGCAGCTCTTTCGTGATGCATCACTATGTGTTTGACAGTGCTGCAACTCTCCCAAGATGCATCAACATGTGTTTGCCAGTGCTGCAACTCTCTCATGATGCATCGACATGTTTTTGACAGTGATGCAACTCTCTCATGATGCATCAACAGGTGTTTGACAATGCTACAAATCTCTCATGATGCATTATGTGTTCGACAGTGCTACAACCCTCTTTTATTGCATCAACACGTTTGACAGTGCAGTAACACTCTCATGATTCATCAACACGTGTTCGACAGTGCTGCAACTCTCTTATGATGCATCAACAGGTGTTTGACAGTGCTGCAGCTCTTTCGTGATGCATCAATACGTGTTTGACAGTGCTGCAACTCTCCAAAGATGCATTAACATGTGTTTGACAGTGCTGCAATTCTCTCATGATGAATCACGTGTTCGTCAGTGCTGCAACTCTCCCAATATGCATCAACATGTGTTTGCCAGTGCTGCAACTCTCATGATGCATCAACATGCGTTTAACAGTGCTGTAGCTCTCTCAAGAAGCATCAACAGGTTTTTTATAGTGCTGCAGCTGTTTCATGATGCATCAATACGTGTTTGACAGTTCTACATCTCTCCAAAGATGCAACAACATGCATTTGACAGTGCTGCAGCTCTCTCAAGATGCATTAACACGTTTGACAGTGCTGTAACTCTCTCATGACGCATCAACGTGTTTGACAGTGCTGCAACTCTCTCATGATGCACCAACAGGTGTTTGACAATGCTACAACTCTCTCATGATGCATTATGTGTTCGACAGTGCTACAACCCTCTTTTAATGCATTAACACGTTTGACAGTGCTATAACAGTCTCATGATGCATCAGCACGTGTTCGACAGTGCTGCAAATCTCTTATGATTCATCAACAGGTGTTTGACAGTGCCGCAGCTCTTTCGTGATGCATCACTATGTGTTTGACAGTGCTGCAACTCTCCCAAGATGCATCAACATGTGTTTGCCAGTGCTGCAACTCTCTCATGATGCATCGACATGTTTTTGACAGTGATACAACTCTCTCATGATGCATCAACACGTGTTTGACAGTGCTGCGACTCTCTTATGATGCATCAATATGTGTTTAACAGTGCTGCAGCTCTCTCAAGAAGCATCAACAGGTGTTTGACAGTGCTGTAATTCTCTCATGATCCATCAACAGGTGTTTGACAGTCCTGCAACCCTCATGATGCAACAACATGCATTTGACAGTGCTGCAGCTCTCTCAAGATGCATTAACACGTTTGACAGTGCTGTAACTCTCTCATGACACATCAACGTGTTTGACAGTGCTGCAACTCTCTCATGATGCATCAACACGTGTTTGACAGTGCTGCAACTCTCTCATGGTGCATCAACACGTGTTTGACAGTGCTGCATCTCTCTCATTATGCATTATGTGTTTGACGGTATTGCAATTCTCTCATGATGCATCAACATGTGTTTCACAGTGCTGCAACCCTCTCATGATGCATCAACAGGTGTTTGACAATGCTACAACTCTCTCATGATGCATTATGTGTTCGACAGTGCTACATCCCTCTTTTAATGCATCAACACGTTTGACAGTGCTGTAACACTCTCATGATTCATCAACACGTGTTCGACAGTGCTGCAACTCTCTTATGATGCATCAACAGGTGTTTGCCAGTGCTGCAGCTCTTTCGTGATGCATCAATACGTGTTTGACAGTGCTGCAACTCTCCAAAGATGCATCAACATGTGTTTGACAGTGCTGCAATTCTCTCATGATGCATCACGTGTTCGACAGTGCTGTAACTCTCCCAAGATGCATCAACATGTGTTTGCCAGTGCTGCAGCTCTCTCAAGAAGCATCAACAGGTTTTTTTTACAGTGCTGCAGCTGTTTCATGACGCATCAAAGATGCAACAACATGCATTTGACAGTGCTGTAGCTCTCTCATGATGCATCAACACGTGTTTGACAGTGCTGCATGTCTCTCATGATGCATCATGTGTTTGACAGTATTGCAATTCTCTCATGATGCATCAACATGTGTTTCACAGTGCTGCAACTCTCTCATGATGCATCAACAGGTGTTTGACAATGCTACAACTCTCTCATGGTGCATTATGTGTTCGACAGTGCTACAACCCTCTTTTAATGCATCAACACGTTTGACAGTGCTGTAAGACGCTCATGATTCATCAACACGTGCTCGACAGTGCTGCAACTCTCTTATGATGCATCAACAGGTGTTTGACAGTGCTGCAGCTCTTTCGTGATGCATCAATACGTGTTTGACAGTGCTGCAACTCTCCAAAGATGCATCAACATGTGTTTGACAGTGCTGCAATTCTCTCATGATGCATCAACAGGTGTTTGACAGTGCTGCAGCTCTTTCGTGATGAATCAATACGTGTTTGACAGTTCTACATCTCTCCAAAGATGCAACAACATGCATTTGACAGTGCTGCAGCTCTCTCAAGATGCATTAACACGTTTGACAGTGCTGTAACTCTCTCATAACGCATCAACGTGTTTGACAGTGCTGCAACTCTCTCATGATGCATCAACAGGTGTTTGACATTGCTACAACTCTCTCATGATGCATTATGTGTTCGACAGTGCTACAACCCTCTTTTAATGCATCAACACGTTTGACAGTGCTGTAACAGTCTCATGATGCATCAACACGTGTTCGACAGTGCTGCAACTCTCTTATGATGCATCAACAGGTGTTTGACAGTGCTGCAGCTGTTTCGTGATGCATCAATACGTGTTTGACAGTGCTGCAACTCTCCAAAGATGCATTAACATGTGTTTGACAGTGCTGCAATTCTCTCATGATGCATCAACAGGTGTTTGACAGTGCTGCAACTCTCTCATGATGCAACAACATGCATTTGACAGTGCTGCAGCTCTCTCAAGATGCATTAACACGTTTGACAGTGCTGTAACTCTCTCATGACGCATCAACGTGTTTGACAGTGCTGCAACTCTCTCATGATGCATCAACAGGTGTTTGACAGTTCTGCAGCTCTTGCATGATGCATCCATACGTGTTTGACAGTGCTACAACTCTCCAAAGATGCATCAACATGTGTTTGACAGTGCTGCAATTCTCTCATGATGCATCAACAGGTGCTTGAGAGTCATGCAACCCTCATGATGCAACAATATGCATTTGACAGTGTTGCAGCTCTCTCATGACGCATCAACGTGTTTGACAGTGCTGCAACTCTCTCATGATGCATCAACAGGTGTTTGACAGTGCTGCAGCTCTCTCAAGAAGCATCAACAGGTGTTTGAAAGTGCTGCAACTCTCTCATGATGCATCATGTGTTCGACAGTGCTGCAACTATCCCAAGATGCATCAACATGTGTTTGACAGTGCTAAAACTCTCTCATGGTGCATCAACTGGTGTTCGACAGTGCTGTAGCTATCTCAAGATGCATCAACATGTGTTTGCCAGTGCTGCAACTCTCTCATGATGCATCATGTGTTCGACAATGCTGCGACTCTCTTATGATGCATCAACATGTGTTTGACAGTGATGCAACTCTGTCATGACGCATCAACTTGTTTGACAGTGCTGCAACTTTCTTATGATGCACCAACAGGTGTTTAACAGCGCTGCAACTCTCTCATGGTGCATCAACACGTGTTTAACAGTGCTGCAACTCTTTTTTAATGCATCAACAGGTGTTTCACAGTGCTGCAACTCTCTGTCGATGAATCAACATGCATTTGACAGTGCTGAGGCTCTCTCAAGATGCATCAACACGTGTTTGCCAGTGCTGCAACTCTCTCATGATGCATCAACACGTGTTTGACAGTGCTGCAATTCTCTCATGATGCATCAACATGTGTTTCACAGTGCTGCAACTCTCTCATGATGCATCAACAGGTGTTTGACAATGCTACAAATCTCTCATGATGCATTATGTGTTCGACAGTGCTACAACCCTCTTTTATTGCATCAACACGTTTGACAGTGCAGTAACACTCTCATGATTCATCAACACGTGTTCGACAGTGCTGCAACTCTCTTATGATGCATCAACAGGTGTTTGACAGTGCTGCAGCTCTTTCGTGATGCATCAATACGTGTTTGACAGTGCTGCAACTCTCCAAAGATGCATTAACATGTGTTTGACAGTGCTGCAATTCTCTCATGATGCATCACGTGTTCGTCAGTGCTGCAACTCTCCCAATATGCATCAACATGTGTTTGCCAGTGCTGCAACTCTCATGATGCATCAACATGCGTTTAACAGTGCTGTAGCTCTCTCAAGAAGCATCAACAGGTTTTTTATAGTGCTGCAGCTGTTTCATGATGCATCAATACGTGTTTGACAGTTCTACATCTCTCCAAAGATGCAACAACATGCATTTGACAGCGCTGCAGCTCTCTCGAGATGCATTAACACGTTTGACAGTGCTGTAACTCTCTCATGACGCATCAACGTGTTTGACAGTGCTGCAACTCTCTCATGATGCATCAACAGGTGTTTGACAATGCTACAACTCTCTCATGATGCATTATGTGTTCGACAGTGCTACAACCCTCTTTTAATGCATCAACACGTTTGAGAGTGCTGTAACAGTCTCATGATGCATCAACACGTGTTCGACAGGGCTGCAAATCTCTTATGATTCATCAACAGGTGTTTGACAGTGCCGCAGCTCTTTCGTGATGCATCACTATGTGTTTGACAGTGCTGCAACTCTCCCAAGATGCATCAACATGTGTTTGCCAGTGCTGCAACTCTCTCATGATGCATCGACATGTTTTTGACAGTGATGCAACTCTCTCATGATGCATCAACACGTGTTTGACAGTGCTGCGACTCTCTTATGATGCATCAATATGTGTTTAACAGTGCTGCAGTTCTCTCAAGAAGCATCAACAGGTGTTTGACAGTGCTGTAAGTCTCTCATGATCCATCAACAGGTGTTTGACAGTCCTGCAACCCTCATGATGCAACAACATGCATTTGACAGTGCTGCAGCTCTCTCAAGATGCATTAACACGTTTGACAGTGCTGTAACTCTCTCATGACACATCAACGTGTTTGACAGTGCTGCAACTCTCTCATGATGCATCAACACGTGTTTGACAGTGCTGCAACTCTCTCATGGTGCATCAACACGTGTTTGACAGTGCTGCATCTCACTCATTATGCATTATGTGTTTGACGGTATTGCAATTCTCTCATGATGCATCAACATGTGTTTCACAGTGCTGCAACTCTCTCATGATGCATCAACAGGTGTTTGACAATGCTACAACTCTCTCATGATGCATTATGTGTTCGACAGTGCTACAACCCTCTTTTAATGCATCAACACGTTTGACAGTGCAGTAACACTCTCATGATTCATCAACACGTGTTCGACAGTGCTGCAACTCTCTTATGATGCATCAACAGGTGTTTGACAGTGCTGCAGCTCTTTCGTGATGCATCAATACGTGTTTGACAGTGCTGCAACTCTCCAAAGATGCATTAACATGTGTTTGACAGTGCTGCAATTCTCTCATGATGCATCACGTGTTCGTCAGTGCTGCAACTCTCCCAATATGCATCAACATGTGTTTGCCAGTGCTGCAACTCTCATGATGCATCAACATGCGTTTAACAGTGCTGTAGCTCTCTCAAGAAGCATCAACAGGTTTTTTATAGTGCTGCAGCTGTTTCATGATGCATCAATACGTGTTTGACAGTTCTACATCTCTCCAAAGATGCAACAACATGCATTTGACTGTGCTGCAGCTCTCTCAAGATGCATTAACACGTTTGACAGTGCTGTAACTCTCTCATGTCGCATCAACGTGTTTGACAGTGCTGCAACTCTCTCATGATGCATCAACAGGTGTTTGACAATGCTACAACTCTCTCATGATGCATTATGTGTTCGACAGTGCTACAACCCTCTTTTAATGCATCAACACGTTTGACAGTGCTATAACAGTCTCATGATGCATCAACACGTGTTCGACAGTGCTGCAAATCTCTTATGATTCATCAACAGGTGTTTGACAGTGCCGCAGCTCTTTCGTGATGCATCACTATGTGTTTGACAGTGCTGCAACTCTCCCAAGATGCATCAACATGTGTTTGCCAGTGCTGCAACTCTCTCATGATGCATCGACATGTTTTTGACAGTGATGCAACTCTCTCATGATGCATCAACATGTGTTTGACAGTGCTGCAACTCTCTTATGATGCATCAATATGTGTTTAACAGTGCTGCAGCTCTCTCAAGAAGCATCAACAGTTGTTTGACAGTGCTGTAAGTCTCTCATGATCCATCAACAGGTGTTTGACAGTCCTGCAACCCTCATGATGCAACAACATGCATTTGACAGTGCTGCAGCTCTCTCAAGATGCATTAACACGTTTGACAGTGCTGTAACTCTCTCATGACACATCAACGTGTTTGACAGTGCCGCAGCTCTTTCGTGATGCATCACTATGTGTTTGACAGTGCTGCAACTCTCCCAAGATGCATCAACATGTGTTTGCCAGTGCTGCAACTCTCTCATGATGCATCGACATGTTTTTGACAGTGATGCAACTCTCTCATGATGCATCAACAGGTGTTTGACAATGCTACAAATCTCTCATGATGCATTATGTGTTCGACAGTGCTACAACCCTCTTTTATTGCATCAACACGTTTGACAGTGCAGTAACACTCTCATGATTCATCAACACGTGTTCGACAGTGCTGCAACTCTCTTATGATGCATCAACAGGTGTTTGACAGTGCTGCAGCTCTTTCGTGATGCATCAATACGTGTTTGACAGTGCTGCAACTCTCCAAAGATGCATTAACATGTGTTTGACAGTGCTGCAATTCTCTCATGATGAATCACGTGTTCGTCAGTGCTGCAACTCTCCCAATATGCATCAACATGTGTTTGCCAGTGCTGCAACTCTCATGATGCATCAACATGCGTTTAACAGTGCTGTAGCTCTCTCAAGAAGCATCAACAGGTTTTTTATAGTGCTGCAGCTGTTTCATGATGCATCAATACGTGTTTGACAGTTCTACATCTCTCCAAAGATGCAACAACATGCATTTGACAGTGCTGCAGCTCTCTCAAGATGCATTAACACGTTTGACAGTGCTGTAACTCTCTCATGACGCATCAACGTGTTTGACAGTGCTGCAACTCTCTCATGATGCACCAACAGGTGTTTGACAATGCTACAACTCTCTCATGATGCATTATGTGTTCGACAGTGCTACAACCCTCTTTTAATGCATTAACACGTTTGACAGTGCTATAACAGTCTCATGATGCATCAGCACGTGTTCGACAGTGCTGCAAATCTCTTATGATTCATCAACAGGTGTTTGACAGTGCCGCAGCTCTCTCATGATGCATCGACATGTTTTTGACAGTGATACAACTCTCACATGATGCATCAACACGTGTTTGACAGTGCTGCGACTCTCTTATGATGCATCAATATGTGTTTAACAGTGCTGCAGCTCTCTCAAGAAGCATCAACAGGTGTTTGACAGTGCTGTAATTCTCTCATGATCCATCAACAGGTGTTTGACAGTCCTGCAACCCTCATGATGCAACAACATGCATTTGACAGTGCTACAGCTCTCTCAAGATGCATTAACACGTTTGACAGTGCTGTAACTCTCTCATGACACATCAACGTGTTTGACAGTGCTGCAACTCTCTCATGATGCATCAACACGTGTTTGACAGTGCTGCAACTCTCTCATGGTGCATCAACACGTGTTTGACAGTGCTGCATCTCTCTCATTATGCATTATGTGTTTGACGGTATTGCAATTCTCTCATGATGCATCAACATGTGTTTCACAGTGCTGCAACCCTCTCATGATGCATCAACAGGTGTTTGACAATGCTACAACTCTCTCATGATGCATTATGTGTTCGACAGTGCTACATCCCTCTTTTAATGCATCAACACGTTTGACAGTGCTGTAACACTCTCATGATTCATCAACACGTGTTCGACAGTGCTGCAACTCTCTTATGATGCATCAACAGGTGTTTGCCAGTGCTGCAGCTCTTTCGTGATGCATCAATACGTGTTTGACAGTGCTGCAACTCTCCAAAGATGCATCAACATGTGTTTGACAGTGCTGCAATTCTCTCATGATGCATCACGTGTTCGACAGTGCTGCAACTCTCCCAAGATGCATCAACATGTGTTTGCCAGTGCTGCAGCTCTCTCAAGAAGCATCAACAGGTTTTTTTTACAGTGCTGCAGCTGTTTCATGACGCATCAAAGATGCAACAACATGCATTTGACAGTGCTGCAGCTCTCTCAAGATGCATTAACACGTTTGACATTCCTGTAACTCTGTCATAACGCATCAACGTGTTTGACAGTGCTGCAACTCTCTCATGATACATCAACAGGTGTTTGACAATGCTACAACTCTCTCATGATGCATTATGTGTTCGACAGTGCTACAAACCTCTTTTAATGCATCAACACGTTTGAAAGTGCTGTAACAGTCTCAAGATACATCAACACGTGTTCGACAGCTCTGCAACTCTCTTATGATGCATCAACAGGTGTTTGACAGTGCTGCAGCTATTTCGTGATGCATCAATACGTGTTTGACAGTGCTGCAACTCTCCAAAGATGCATCAACATGTGTTTGACAGTGCTGCAATTCTCTCATGATGCATCACATGTTCGACAGTGCTGCAACTCTCCCAAGATGCCTCAACATGTGTTTGCCAGTGCTGCAACTCTCTCACGATGCATCAACACGTGTTTGACAGTGCTGCGACTCTCTTATGATGCATCAACATGTGTTTAACAGTGCTGCAATTCTCTCATGATGCATCAACATGCGTTTAACAGTGCTGCAGCTCTCTCAAGAAGCATCAACAGGTGTTTGACAGTGCTGCAAGTCTCTCATGACGCATCAACATGTTTGACAGTCCTGCAACCCTCATGATGCAACAACATGCATTTGACAGTGCTGCAGCTCTCTCAAGATGCATTAACACGTTTGACAGTGCTGTAACTCTCTCATGACGCATCAACGTGTTTGACAGTGCTGCAACTCTCTCATGGTGCATCAACACGTTTTTGACAGTGCTGCATCTCTCTCATGATGCATTATGTGTTTGACGGTATTGCAACTCTCTCGTGATGCATCAACATGTGTTTCACAGTGCTGCAGCTCTATCATGATGCATCATGTGTTCGACAGTGCTGCAACTCTCTTATGATGCATCATCAGTTGTTTGACATTGCTGCAATTCTCTCATGATGCATCAACATGCGTTTAACAGTGCTGCAGCTCTCTCAAGAAGCATCAATAGGTATTTGACAGTGCTGCAAGTCTCTCATGATCCATCAACAGGTGTTTGACAGTCCTGCAACCCTCATGATGCAACAACATGCATTTGACAGTGCTGCAGCTCTCTCAAGATGCATTAACACGTTTGACAGTGCTGTAACTCTCTCATGACGCATCAATGTGTTTGACAGTGCTGCAACTCTCTCATGATGCATCAACACGTGTTTGACCGTGCTGCAACTCTCTCATTATGCATCAACACGTGTTTGACAGTGCTGCATCTCTCTCATGATGCATTATGTGTTTGACGGTATTGCAATTCTCTCATGATGCATCAACATGTGTTTCACAGTGCTGCAACTCTCATGATGCATCAACATGCGTTTAACAGTGCTGTAGCTCTCTCAAGAAGCATCAACAGGTTTTTTATAGTGCTGCAGCTGTTTCATGATGCATCAATACGTGTTTGACAGTTCTACATCTCTCCAAAGATGCAACAACATGCATTTGACTGTGCTGCAGCTCTCTCAAGATGCATTAACACGTTTGACAGTGCTGTAACTCTCTCATGTCGCATCAACGTGTTTGACAGTGCTGCAACTCTCTCATGATGCATCAACAGGTGTTTGACAATGCTACAACTCTCTCATGATGCATTATGTGTTCGACAGTGCTACAACCCTCTTTTAATGCATCAACACGTTTGACAGTGCTATAACAGTCTCATGATGCATCAACACGTGTTCGACAGTGCTGCAAATCTCTTATGATTCATCAACAGGTGTTTGACAGTGCCGCAGCTCTTTCGTGATGCATCACTATGTGTTTGACAGTGCTGCAACTCTCCCAAGATGCATCAACATGTGTTTGCCAGTGCTGCAACTCTCTCATGATGCATCGACATGTTTTTGACAGTGATGCAACTCTCTCATGATGCATCAACACGTGTTTGACAGTGCTGCAACTCTCTTATGATGCATCAACATGCGTTTAACAGTGCTGCAGCTCTCTTATGATGCATTATGTGTTTGACGGTATTGCAATTCTCTCATGATGCATCAACATGTGTTTCACAGTGCTGCAACTCTCTCATGATGCATCAACAGGTGTTTGACAATGCTACAACTCTCTCATGATGCATTATGTGTTCGACAGTGCTACAACCCTCTTTTATTGCATCAACACGTTTGACAGTGCTGTAACACTCTCATGATTCATCAACACGTGTTCGACAGTGTTGCAACTCTCTTATGATGCATCAACAGGGTTTGACAATGCTGCAGCTCTTTCGTGATGCATCAATACGTGTGTGACAGTGCTGCAACTCTCCAAAGATGCATCAACATGTGTTTGACAGTGCTGCAATTCTCCCATGATGCATCACGTGTTCGTCAGTGCTGCAACTCTCCCAAGATGCATCAACATGTGTTTGCCAGTGCTGTAAATCTCTCATGATGCATCAACATGCATTTAACAGTGCTGCAGCTCTCTCAAGAAGCATCACCAGGTTTTTTATAGTGCCGCAGCTGTTTCATGATGCATCAATACGTGTTTGACAGTTCTACATCTCTCCAAAGATGCAACAACACGCATTTGACAGTGCTGCGGCTCTCTCAAGATGCATTAACACGTTTGACAGTGCTGTAACTCTCTCATGACGCATCAACATGTGTTTCACAGTGCTGCAACTCTCTCATGGTGCATCAACAGGTGTTTGACAATGGTACAACTCTCTCATGATGCATTATGTGTTCGACAGTGCTACAACCCTCTTTTAATGCATCAACACGTTTGACAGTGCTGTAACAGTCTCATGATACATCAACACGTGTTCGACAGTGCTGCAACTCTCTTATGATCCATCAACAGGTGTTTGACAGTGCTGCAGCTCTTTCGTGATGCATCAATACGTGTTTGACAGTGCTGCAACTCTCCAAAGATGCATCAACATGTGTTTGACAGTGCTGCAATTCTCTCATGATGCATCACATGTTCGTCAGTGCTGCAACTCTCCCAAGATCCCTCAACATGTGTTTGCCAGTGCTGCAACTCTCTCATGATGCACCAACACGTGTTTGACAGTGCTGCGACTCTCTTATGATGCATCAACATGTGTTTAACAGTGCTGCAATTCTCTCATGATGCATCAACATGCGTTTAACAGTGCTGCAGCTCTCTCAAGAAGCATCAACAGGTGTTTGACAGTGCTGCAAGTCTCTCATGATCCATCAACAGGTGTTTGACAGTCCTGCAACCCTCATGATGCAACAACATGCATTTGACAGTGCTGCAGCTCTCTCAAGATGCATTAACACGTTTGACAGTGCTGTAACTCTCTCATGACGCATCAATGTGTTTGACAGTGCTGCAACTCTCTCATGATGCATCAACACGTGTTTGACCGTGCTGCAACTCTCTCATTATGCATCAACACGCATTTGACAGTGCTGCGACTCTCTTATGATGCATCAACATGTGTTTAACAGTGCTGCAACTCTCTCATGATGCATCAACATGCATTTAACAGTGCTGCAGCTCTCTCAAGATGCATCAACAGGTGTTTGATAGTGCTGCAGCTCTCTCAAGATGCATCAACAGGTGTTTGACAGTGCTGCAACTCTCTCATGATGGATTAACATGTGTTTGACAGTCCTGCAACTCTCATGATGAATCAACATGCATTTGACAGTGCTGCAGCTCTCTCATGATGCATCAACACGTGTTTGACAGTGCTGCATGTCTCTCATGATGCATCATGTGTTTGACAGTATTGCAATTCTCTCATGATGTATCAACATGTGTTTCACAGTGCTGCAACTCTCTCATGATGCATCAACAGGTGTTTGACAATGCTACAACTCTCTCATGGTGCATTATGTGTTCGACAGTGCTACAACCATCTTTTAATGCATCAACACGTTTGACAGTGCTGTAAGACGCTCATGATTCATCAACACGTGCTCGACAGTGCTGCAACTCTCTTATGATGCATCAACAGGTGTTTGACAGTGCTGCAGCTCTTTCGTGATGCATCAATACGTGTTTGACAGTGCTGCAACTCTCCAAAGATGCATCAACATGTGTTTGACAGTGCTGCAATTCTCTCATGATGCATCAACAGGTGTTTGACAGTGCTGCAGCTCTTTCGTGATGCATCAATACGTGTTTGACAGTTCTACATCTCTCCAAAGATGCAACAACATGCATTTGACAGTGCTGCAGCTCTCTCAAGATGCATTAACACGTTTGACAGTGCTGTAACTCTCTCATGACGCATCAACGTGTTTGACAGTGCTGCAACTCTCTCATGATGCATCAACAGGTGTTTGACAGTTCTGCAGCTCTTGCATGATGCATCCATACGTGTTTGACAGTGCTACAACTCTCCAAAGATGCATCAACATGTGTTTGACAGTGCTGCAATTCTCTCATGATGCATCAACAGGTGCTTGACAGTCATGCAACCCTCATGATGCAACAATATGCATTTGACAGTGCTGCAGCTCTCTCATGACGCATCAACGTGTTTGACAGTGCTGCAACTCTCTCATGATGCATCAACAGGTGTTTGACAGTGCTGCAGCTCTCTCAAGAAGCATCAACAGTTGTTTGACAGTGCTGCAACTCTCTCATGATGCATCATGTGTTCGACAGTGCTGCAACTATCCCAAGATGCATCAACATGTGTTTGACAGTGCTAAAACTCTCTCATGGTGCATCAACTGGTGTTCGACAGTGCTGTAGCTATCTCAAGATGCATCAACATGTGTTTGACAGTGCTGCAGCTCTTTCGTGATGCATCAATACGTGTTTGACAGTGCTGCAACTCTCCAAAGATGCATTAACATGTGTTTGACAGTGCTGCAATTCTCTCATGATGCATCACGTGTTCGTCAGTGCTGCAACTCTCCCAATATGCATCAACATGTGTTTGCCAGTGCTGCAACTCCAATGATGCATCAACATGCGTTTAACAGTGCTGTAGCTCTCTCAAGAAGCATCAACAGGTTTTTTATAGTGCTGCAGCTGTTTCATGATGCATCAATACGTGTTTGACAGTTCTACATCTCTCCAAAGATGCAACAACATGCATTTGACAGTGCTGCAGCTCTCTCAAGATGCATTAACACGTTTGACAGTGCTGTAACTCTCTCATGACGCATCAACGTGTTTGACAGTGCTGCAACTCTCTCATGATGCATCAACACGTGTTTGACCGTGCTGCAACTCTCTCATTATGCATCAACACGTGTTTGACAGTGCTGCATCTCTCTCATGATGCATTATGTGTTTGACGGTATTGCAATTCTCTCATGATGCATCAACATGTGTTTCACAGTGCTGCAACTCTCTCATGATGCATCAACAGGTGTTTGACAATGCTACAACTCTCTCATCATGCATTATGTGTTCGACAGTGCTACAACCCTCTTTTAATGCATCAACACGTTTGACAGTGCTGTAACAGTCTCATGATACATCAACACGTGTTCGACAGTGCTGCAACTCTCTTATGATCCATCAACAGGTGTTTGACAGTGCTGCAGCTCTTTCGTGATGCATCAATACGTGTTTGACAGTGCTGCAACTCTCCAAAGATGCATCAACATGTGTTTGACAGTGCTGCAATTCTCTCATGATGCATCACGTGTTCGACAGTGCTGCAACTCTCCCAAGATGCCTCAACATGTGTTTGCCAGTGCTGCAACTCTCTCATGATGCATCATGTGTTCGACAATGCTGCGACTCTCTTATGATGCATCAACATGTGTTTGACAGTGATGCAACTCTGTCATGACGCATCAACTTGTTTGACAGTGCTGCAACTTTCTTATGATGCACCAACAGGTGTTTACCAGTGCTGCAACTCTCTCATGGTGCATCAACACGTGTTTAACAGTGCTGCAACTCTTTTTTAATGCATCAACAGGTGTTTCACTGTGCTGCAACTCTCTGTCGATGACTCAACATGCATTTGACAGTGCTGAGGCTCTCTCAAGATGCATCAACACGTGTTTGACAGTGCTGCAACTCTCTCATGATGCATCAACACGTGTTTGACAGTGCTGCAATTCTCTCATGATGCATTATGTGTTCGACAGTGCTACAACCCTCTTTTATTGCATCAACACGTTTGACAGTGCAGTAACACTCTCATGATTCATCAACACGTGTTCGACAGTGCTGCAACTCTCTTATGATGCATCAACAGGTGTTTGACAGTGCTGCAGCTCTTTCGTGATGCATCAATACGTGTTTGACAGTGCTGCAACTCTCCAAAGATGCATTAACATGTGTTTGACAGTGCTGCAATTCTCTCATGATGCATCACGTGTTCGTCAGTGCTGCAACTCTCCCAATATGCATCAACATGTGTTTGCCAGTGCTGCAACTCTCATGATGCATCAACATGCGTTTAACAGTGCTGTAGCTCTCTCAAGAAGCATCAACAGGTTTTTTATAGTGCTGCAGCTGTTTCATGATGCATCAATACGTGTTTGACAGTTCTACATCTCTCCAAAGATGCAACAACATGCATTTGACAGAGCTGCAGCTCTCTCAAGATGCATTAACACGTTTGACAGTGCTGTAACTCTCTCATGACGCATCAACGTGTTTGACAGTGCTGCAACTCTCTCATGATGCATCAACACGTGTTTGACCGTGCTGCAACTCTCTCATTATGCATCAACACGTGTTTGACAGTGCTGCATCTCTCTCATGATGCATTATGTGTTTGACGGTATTGCAATTCTCTCATGATGCATCAACATGTGTTTCACAGTGCTGCAACTCTCTCATGATGCATCAACAGGTGTTTGACAATGCTACAACTCTCTCATGATGCATTATGTGTTCGACAGTGCTACAACCCTCTTTTAATGCATCAACACGTTTGACAGTGCTGTAACAGTCTCATGATACATCAACACGTGTTCGACAGTGCTGCAACTCTCTTATGATCCATCAACAGGTGTTTGACAGTGCTGCAGCTCTTTCGTGATGCATCAATACGTGTTTGACAGTGCTGCAACTCTCCAAAGATGCATCAACATGTGTTTGACAGTGCTGCAATTCTCTCATGATGCATCACATGTTCGACAGTGCTGCAACTCTCCCAAGATGCCTCAACATGTGTTTGCCAGTGCTGCAACTCTCTCATGATGCATCAACACGTGTTTGACAGTGCTGCGACTCTCTTATGATGCATCAACATGTGTTTAACAGTGCTGCAATTCTCTCATGATGCATCAACATGCGTTTAACAGTGCTGCAGCTCTCTCAAGAAGCATCAACAGCTGTTTGACAGTGCTGCAAGTCTCTCATGATCCATCAACAGGTGTTTGACAGTCCTGCAACCCTCATGATGCAACAACATGCATTTGACAGTGCTGCAGCTCTCTCAAGATGCATTAACACGTTTGACAGTGCTGTAACTCTCTCATGACGCATCAACGTGTTTGACAGTGATGCAACTCTCTCATGATGCATCAACACGTGTTTGACAGTGCTGCAACTCACTCATGGTGCATCAACACGTGTTTGACAGTGCTGCATCTCTCTAATGATGCATTATTTGTTTGACGGTATTGCAATTCTCTCATGATGCATCAACATGTGTTTCACAGTGCTGCAACTCTCTCATGATGCATTATGTGTTCGACAGTGCTACAACCCTCTTTTAACGCATCAACACGTGTTCGACAGTGCTGCAACTCTCTTATGATCCATCAACAGGTGTTTGACAGTGCTGCAGCTCCTTCGTGATGCATCAATACGTGTTTGACAGTGCTGCAACTCTCCAAAGATGCATCAACATGTGTTTGACAGTGCTGCAATACTCTCATGATGCATCAACAGGTGTTTGACAGTGCTGCAGCTCTTTCGTGATGCATCAATACGTGTTTGACAGTTCTACATCTCTCCAAAGATGCAACAACATGCATTTGACAGTGCTGCAGCTCTCTCAAGATGCATTAACACGTTTGACAGTGCTGTAACTCTCTCATAACGCATCAACGTGTTTGACAGTGCTGCAACTCTCTCATGATGCATCAACAGGTGTTTGACATTGCTACAACTCTCTCATGATGCATTATGTGTTCGACAGTGCTACAACCCTCTTTTAATGCATCAACACGTTTGACAGTGCTGTAACAGTCTCATGATGCATCAACACGTGTTCGACAGTGATGCAACTCTCTTATGATGCATCAACAGGTGTTTGACAGTGCTGCAGCTCTTTCGTGATGCATCAATACGTGTTTGACAGTGCTGCAACTCTCCAAAGATGCATCAACATGTGTTTGACAGTGCTGCAATTCTCTCATGATGCATCAACAGGTGTTTGACAGTGCTGCAACTCTCTCATGATGCAACAACATGCATTTGACAGTGCTGCAGCTCTCTCAAGATGCATTAACACGTTTGACAGTGCTGTAACTCTCTCATGACGCATCAACGTGTTTGACAGTGCTGCAACTCTCTCATGATGCATGAACAGGTGTTTGACAGTGCTGCAGCTCTTTCATGATGCATCCATACGTGTTTGACAGTGCTACAACTCTCCAAAGATGCATCAACATGTGTTTGACAGTGCTGCAATTCTCTCATGATGCATCACGTGTTCGACAGTGCTGCAACTCTCCCAAGATGCATCAACATGTGTTTGCCAGTGCTGCAGCTCTCTCAAGAAGCATCAACAGGTTTTTTACAGTGCTGCAGCTGTTTCATGATGCATCAATACGTGTTTGACAGTTCTACATCTCTCCAAAGATGCATCAACATGCGTTTAACAGTGCTGCAGCTCTCTCAAGATGCATTAACACGTTTGACAGTGCTGTAACTCTCTCATGACGCATCAACGTGTTTGACAGTGCTGCAACTCTCTCATGATGCATCAACAGGTGTTTGACAATGCTACAGCTCTCATGATGCATTATGTGTTCGACAGTGCTACAACCCTTTTTTAATGCATCAACACGTTTGACAGTGCTGTAACAGTCTCATGATGCATCAACACGTGTTCGACAGTGCTGCAAATCTCTTATGATGCATCAACAGGTGTTTGACAGTGCTGCAGCTCTTTCGTGATGCATCAATACGTGTTTGACAGTGCTGCACCTCTCCCAAGATGCATCAACATGTGTTTGCCAGTGCTGCAACTCTCTCATGATGCATCAACATGTTTTTGACAGTGATGCAACTCTCTCATGATGCACCAACACGTGTTTGACAGTGCTGCGACTCTCTTATGATGCATCAACATGTGTTTAACAGTGCTGCAATTCTCTCATGATGCATCAACATGCGTTTAACAGTGCTGCAACTCTCTCATGATGCATCAACAGGTGTTTGACAATGCTACAACTCTCTCATGATGCATTATGTGTTCGACAGTGCTACAACCCTCTTTTAATGCATCAACACGTTTGACAGTGCTGTAACAGTCTCATGATACATCAACACGTGTTCGACAGTGCTGCAACTCTCTTATGATCCATCAACAGGTGTTTGACAGTGCTGCAGCTCTTTCGTGATGCATCAATACGTGTTTGACAGTGCTGCAACTCTCCAAAGATGCATCAACATGTGTTTGACAGTGCTGCAATTCTCTCATGATGCATCACATGTTCGACAGTGCTGCAACTCTCCCAAGATGCCTCAACATGTGTTTGCCAGTGCTGCAACTCTCTCATGATGCATCAACACGTGTTTGACAGTGCTGCGACTCTCTTATGATGCATCAACATGTGTTTAACAGTGCTGCAATTCTCTCATGATGCATCAACATGCGTTTAACAGTGCTGCAGCTCTCTCAAGAAGCATCAACAGCTGTTTGACAGTGCTGCAAGTCTCTCATGATCCATCAACAGGTGTTTGACAGTCCTGCAACCCTCATGATGCAACAACATGCATTTGACAGTGCTGCAGCTCTCTCAAGATGCATTAACACGTTTGACAGTGCTGTAACTCTCTCATGACGCATCAACGTGTTTGACAGTGATGCAACTCTCTCATGATGCATCAACACGTGTTTGACAGTGCTGCAACTCACTCATGGTGCATCAACACGTGTTTGACAGTGCTGCATCTCTCTCATGATGCATTATTTGTTTGACGGTATTGCAATTCTCTCATGATGCATCAACATGTGTTTCACAGTGCTGCAACTCTCTCATGATGCATTATGTGTTCGACAGTGCTACAACCCTCTTTTAACGCATCAACACGTTTGACAGTGCTGTAACAATCTCATGATTCATCAACACGTGTTCGACAGTGCTGCAACTCTCTTATGATCCATCAACAGGTGTTTGACAGTGCTGCAGCTCCTTCGTGATGCATCAATACGTGTTTGACAGTGCTGCAACTCTCCAAAGATGCATCAACATGTGTTTGACAGTGCTGCAATACTCTCATGATGCATCAACAGGTGTTTGACAGTGCTGCAGCTCTTTCGTGATGCATCAATACGTGTTTGACAGTTCTACATCTCTCCAAAGATGCAACAACATGCATTTGACAGTGCTGCAGCTCTCTCAAGATGCATTAACACGTTTGACAGTGCTGTAACTCTCTCATAACGCATCAACGTGTTTGACAGTGCTGCAACTCTCTCATGATGCATCAACAGGTGTTTGACATTGCTACAACTCTCTCATGATGCATTATGTGTTCGACAGTGCTACAACCCTCTTTTAATGCATCAACACGTTTGACAGTGCTGTAACAGTCTCATGATGCATCAACACGTGTTCGACAGTGATGCAACTCTCTTATGATGCATCAACAGGTGTTTGACAGTGCTGCAGCTCTTTCGTGATGCATCAATACGTGTTTGACAGTGCTGCAACTCTCCAAAGATGCATCAACATGTGTTTGACAGTGCTGCAATTCTCTCATGATGCATCAACAGGTGTTTGACAGTGCTGCAACTCTCTCATGATGCAACAACATGCATTTGACAGTGCTGCAGCTCTCTCAAGATGCATTAACACGTTTGACAGTGCTGTAACTCTCTCATGACGCATCAACGTGTTTGACAGTGCTGCAACTCTCTCATGATGCATGAACAGGTGTTTGACAGTGCTGCAGCTCTTTCATGATGCATCCATACGTGTTTGACAGTGCTACAACTCTCCAAAGATGCATCAACATGTGTTTGACAGTGCTGCAATTCTCTCATGATGCATCACGTGTTCGACAGTGCTGCAACTCTCCCAAGATGCATCAACATGTGTTTGCCAGTGCTGCAGCTCTCTCAAGAAGCATCAACAGGTTTTTTACAGTGCTGCAGCTGTTTCATGATGCATCAATACGTGTTTGACAGTTCTACATCTCTCCAAAGATGCATCAACATGCGTTTAACAGTGCTGCAGCTCTCTCAAGATGCATTAACACGTTTGACAGTGCTGTAACTCTCTCATGACGCATCAACGTGTTTGACAGTGCTGCAACTCTCTCATGATGCATCAACAGGTGTTTGACAATGCTACAGCTCTCATGATGCATTATGTGTTCGACAGTGCTACAACCCTTTTTTAATGCATCAACACGTTTGACAGTGCTGTAACAGTCTCATGATGCATCAACACGTGTTCGACAGTGCTGCAAATCTCTTATGATGCATCAACAGGTGTTTGACAGTGCTGCAGCTCTTTCGTGATGCATCAATACGTGTTTGACAGTGCTGCACCTCTCCCAAGATGCATCAACATGTGTTTGCCAGTGCTGCAACTCTCTCATGATGCATCAACATGTTTTTGACAGTGATGCAACTCTCTCATGATGCACCAACACGTGTTTGACAGTGCTGCGACTCTCTTATGATGCATCAACATGTGTTTAACAGTGCTGCAATTCTCTCATGATGCATCAACATGCGTTTAACAGTGCTGCAGCTCTCTCAAGAAGCATCAACAGGTGTTTGACAGTGCTGCAAGTCTCTCATGATCCATCAACAGGTGTTTGACAGTCCTGCAACCCTCATGATGCAACAACATGCATTTGACAGTGCTGCAGCTCTCTCAAGATGCATTAACACGTTTGACAGTGCTGTAACTCTCTCATGACGCATCAACGTGTTTGACAGTGCTGCAACTCTCTCATGATGCATCAGCACGTGTTTGACAGTGCTGCAACTCACTCATGGTGCATCAACACGTGTTTGACAGTGCTGCAGCTCTCTCAAGATGCATTAACACGTTTGACAGTGCTGTAACTCTCTCATGACGCATCAACGTGTTTGACATTGCTGCAACTCTCTCATGATGCATCAATACGTGTTTGACAGTGCTGCATCTCTCTCATGATGCATTATGTGTTTGACGGTATTGCAATTCTCTCATGATGCATCAACATGTGTTTCACAGTGCTGCAACTCTCTCATGATGCATCAACAGGTGTTTGACAATGCTACAACTCTCTCATGATGCATTATGTGTTCGGCAGTGCTACAACCCTCTTTTAATGCATCAACACGTTTGACAGTGCTGTAACACTCTCATGATTCATCAACACGTGTTCGACAGTGATGCAACTCTCTTATGATGCATCAACAGGTGTTTGACAGTGCTGCAGCTCTTTCGTGATGCATCAATACGTGTTTGACAGTGCTGCAACTCTCCAAAGATGCATCAACATGTGTTTGACAGTGCTGCAATTCTCTCATGATGCATCAACAGGTGTTTGACAGTGCTGCAACTCTCTCATGATGCAACAACATGCATTTGACAGTGCTGCAGCTCTCTCAAGATGCATTAACACGTTTGACAGTGCTGTAACTCTCTCATGACGCATCAACGTGTTTGACAGTGCTGCAACTCTCTCATGATGCATCAACATGTGTTTGACAGTGCTGCAATACTCTCATGATGCATCAACAGGTGTTTGACAGTGCTGCAACTCTCCCAAGATGCCTCAACATGTGTTTGCCAGTGCTGCAACTCTCTCATGATGCATCAACACGTGTTTGACAGTGCTGCAATACTCTCATGATGCATCAACAGGTGTTTGACAGTGCTGCAGCTCTTTCGTGATGCATCAATACGTGTTTGACAGTTCTACATCTCTCCAAAGATGCAACAACATGCATTTGACAGTGCTGCAGCTCTCTCAAGATGCATTAACACGTTTGACAGTGCTGTAACTCTCTCATAACGCATCAACGTGTTTGACAGTGCTGCAACTCTCTCATGATGCATCAACAGGTGTTTGACAATGCTACAACTCTCTCATGATGCATTATGTGTTCGACAGTGCTACAACCCTCTTTTAATGCATCAACACGTTTGACAGTGCTGTAACAGTCTCATGATACATAAACACGTGTTCGACAGTGCTGCAACTCTCTTATGATCCATCAACAGGTGTTTGACAGTGCTGCAGCTCTTTCGTGATGCATCAATACGTGTTTGACAGTGCTGCAACTCTCCAAAGATGCATCAACATGTGTTTGACAGTGCTGCAATTCTCTCATGATGCATCACATGTTCGACAGTGCTGCAACTCTCCCAAGATGCCTCAACATGTGTTTGCCAGTGCTGCAACTCTCTCATGATGCATCAACACGTGTTTGACAGTGCTGCAACTCTCTTATGATGCATCAACATGCGTTTAACAGTGCTGCAGCTCTCTCAAGAAGCATCAACAGGTGTTTGACAGTGCTGCAAGTCTCTCATGATCCATCAACAGGTGTTTGACAGTCCTGCAACCCTCATGATGCAACAACATGCATTTGACAGTGCTGCAGCTCTCTCAAGATGCATTAACACGTTTGACAGTGCTGTAACTCTCTCATGACGCATCAACGTGTTTGACAGTGATGCAATTCTCTCATGATGCATCAACACGTGTTTGACAGTGCTGCAACTCACTCATGGTGCATCAACACGTGTTTGACAGTGCTGCATCTCTCTCATGATGCATTATTTGTTTGACGGTATTGCAATTCTCTCATGATGCATCAACATGTGTTTCACAGTGCTGCAACTCTCTCATGATGCATTATGTGTTCGACAGTGCTACAACCCTCTTTTAACGCATCAACACGTTTGACAGTGCTGTAACAATCTCATGATTCATCAACACGTGTTCGACAGTGCTGCAACTCTCTTATGATCCATCAAGAGGTGTTTGACAGTGCTGCAGCTCCTTCGTGATGCATCAATACGTGTTTGACAGTGCTGCAACTCTCCAAAGATGCATCAACATGTGTTTGACAGTGCTGCAATACTCTCATGATGCATCAACAGGTGTTTGACAGTGCTGCAGCTCTTTCGTGATGCATCAATATGTGTTTGACAGTTCTACATCTCTCCAAAGATGCAACAACATGCATTTGACAGTGCTGCAGCTCTCTCAAGATGCATTAACACGTTTGACAGTGCTGTAACTCTCTCATAACGCATCAACGTGTTTGACAGTGCTGCAACTCTCTCATGATGCATCAACAGGTGTTTGACAATGCTGCAATACTCTCATGATGCATCAACAGGTGTTTGACAGTGCTGCAACTCTCCCAAGATGCCTCAACATGTGTTTGCCAGTGCTGCAACTCTCTCATGATGCATCAACACGTGTTTGACAGTGCTGCAATACTCTCATGATGCATCAACAGGTGTTTGACAGTGCTGCAGCTCTTTCGTGATGCATCAATACGTGTTTGACAGTTCTACATCTCTCCAAAGATGCAACAACATGCATTTGACAGTGCTGCAGCTCTCTCAAGATGCATTAACACGTTTGACAGTGCTGTAACTCTCTCATAACGCATCAACGTGTTTGACAGTGCTGCAACTCTCTCATGATGCATCAACAGGTGTTTGACAATGCTACAACTCTCTCATGATGCATTATGTGTTCGACAGTGCTACAACCCTCTTTTAATGCATCAACACGTTTGACAGTGCTGTAACAGTCTCATGATACATAAACACGTGTTCGACAGTGCTGCAACTCTCTTATGATCCATCAACAGGTGTTTGACAGTGCTGCAGCTCTTTCGTGATGCATCAATACGTGTTTGACAGTGCTGCAACTCTCCAAAGATGCATCAACATGTGTTTGACAGTGCTGCAATTCTCTCATGATGCATCACATGTTCGACAGTGCTGCAACTCTCCCAAGATGCCTCAACATGTGTTTGCCAGTGCTGCAACTCTCTCATGATGCATCAACACGTGTTTGACAGTGCTGCAACTCTCTTATGATGCATCAACATGCGTTTAACAGTGCTGCAGCTCTCTCAAGAAGCATCAACAGGTGTTTGACAGTGCTGCAAGTCTCTCATGATCCATCAACAGGTGTTTGACAGTCCTGCAACCCTCATGATGCAACAACATGCATTTGACAGTGCTGCAGCTCTCTCAAGATGCATTAACACGTTTGACAGTGCTGTAACTCTCTCATGACGCATCAACGTGTTTGACAGTGATGCAATTCTCTCATGATGCATCAACACGTGTTTGACAGTGCTGCAACTCACTCATGGTGCATCAACACGTGTTTGACAGTGCTGCATCTCTCTCATGATGCATTATTTGTTTGGCGGTATTGCAATTCTCTCATGATGCATCAACATGTGTTTCACTGTGCTGCAACTCTCTCATGATGCATTATGTGTTCGACAGTGCTACAACCCTCTTTTAACGCATCAACACGTTTGACAGTGCTGTAACAATCTCATGATTCATCAACACGTGTTCGACAGTGCTGCAACTCTCTTATGATCCATCAAGAGGTGTTTGACAGTGCTGCAGCTCCTTCGTGATGCATCAATACGTGTTTGACAGTGCTGCAACTCTCCAAAGATGCATCAACATGTGTTTGACAGTGCTGCAATACTCTCATGATGCATCAACAGGTGTTTGACAGTGCTGCAGCTCTTTCGTGATGCATCAATATGTGTTTGACAGTTCTACATCTCTCCAAAGATGCAACAACATGCATTTGACAGTGCTGCAGCTCTCTCAAGATGCATTAACACGTTTGACAGTGCTGTAACTCTCTCATAACGCATCAACGTGTTTGACAGTGCTGCAACTCTCTCATGATGCATCAACAGGTGTTTGACATTGCTACAACTCTCTCATGATGCATTATGTGTTCGACAGTGCTACAACCCTCTTTTAATGCATCAACACGTTTGACAGTGCTGTAACAGTCTCATGATGCATCAACACGTGTTCGACAGTGCTGCAACTCTCTCATGATGCATCAACACGTGTTTGACAGTGCTGCATCTCTCTCATGATGCATTATGTGTTTGACGGTATTGCAATTCTCTCATGATGCATCAACATGTGTTTGACAGTGCTGCAGCTCTTTCGTGATGCATCAATACGTGTTTGACAGTGCTGCAACTCTCCAAAGATGCATTAACATGTGTTTGACAGTGCTGCAATTCTCTTTTATTGCATCAACACGTTTGACAGTGCAGTAACACTCTCATGATTCATCAACACGTGTTCGACAGTGCTGCAACTCTCTTATGATGCATCAACAGGTGTTTGACAGTGCTGCAGCTCTTTCGTGATGCATCAATACGTGTTTGACAGTGCTGCAACTCTCCAAAGATGCATTAACATGTGTTTGACAGTGCTGCAATTCTCTCATGATGCATCACGTGTTCGTCAGTGCTGCAACTCTCCCAATATGCATCAACATGTGTTTGCCAGTGCTGCAACTCCAATGATGCATCAACATGCGTTTAACAGTGCTGTAGCTCTCTCAAGAAGCATCAACAGGTTTTTTATAGTGCTGCAGCTGTTTCATGATGCATCAATACGTGTTTGACAGTTCTACATCTCTCCAAAGATGCAACAACATGCATTTGACAGTGCTGCAGCTCTCTCAAGATGCATTAACACGTTTGACAGTGCTGTAACTCTCTCATGACGCATCAACGTGTTTGACAGTGCTGCAACTCTCTCATGATGCATCAACACGTGTTTGACCGTGCTGCAACTCTCTCATTATGCATCAACACGTGTTTGACAGTGCTGCATCTCTCTCATGATGCATTATGTGTTTGACGGTATTGCAATTCTCTCATGATGCATCAACATGTGTTTCACAGTGCTGCAACTCTCTCATGATGCATCAACAGGTGTTTGACAATGCTACAACTCTCTCATCATGCATTATGTGTTCGACAGTGCTACAACCCTCTTTTAATGCATCAACACGTTTGACAGTGCTGTAACAGTCTCATGATACATCAACACGTGTTCGACAGTGCTGCAACTCTCTTATGATCCATCAACAGGTGTTTGACAGTGCTGCAGCTCTTTCGTGATGCATCAATACGTGTTTGACAGTGCTGCAACTCTCCAAAGATGCATCAACATGTGTTTGACAGTGCTGCAATTCTCTCATGATGCATCACGTGTTCGACAGTGCTGCAACTCTCCCAAGATGCCTCAACATGTGTTTGCCAGTGCTGCAACTCTCTCATGATGCATCATGTGTTCGACAATGCTGCGACTCTCTTATGATGCATCAACATGTGTTTGACAGTGATGCAACTCTGTCATGACGCATCAACTTGTTTGACAGTGCTGCAACTTTCTTATGATGCACCAACAGGTGTTTACCAGTGCTGCAACTCTCTCATGGTGCATCAACACGTGTTTAACAGTGCTCCAACTCTTTTTTAATGCATCAACAGGTGTTTCACTGTGCTGCAACTCTCTGTCGATGACTCAACATGCATTTGACAGTGCTGAGGCTCTCTCAAGATGCATCAACACGTGTTTGACAGTGCTGCAACTCTCTCATGATGCATCAACACGTGTTTGACAGTGCTGCAATTCTCTCATGATGCATTATGTGTTCGACAGTGCTACAACCCTCTTTTATTGCATCAACACGTTTGACAGTGCAGTAACACTCTCATGATTCATCAACACGTGTTCGACAGTGCTGCAACTCTCTTATGATGCATCAACAGGTGTTTGACAGTGCTGCAGCTCTTTCGTGATGCATCAATACGTGTTTGACAGTGCTGCAACTCTCCAAAGATGCATTAACATGTGTTTGACAGTGCTGCAATTCTCTCATGATGCATCACGTGTTCGTCAGTGCTGCAACTCTCCCAATATGCATCAACATGTGTTTGCCAGTGCTGCAACTCTCATGATGCATCAACATGCGTTTAACAGTGCTGTAGCTCTCTCAAGAAGCATCAACAGGTTTTTTATAGTGCTGCAGCTGTTTCATGATGCATCAATACGTGTTTGACAGTTCTACATCTCTCCAAAGATGCAACAACATGCATTTGACAGAGCTGCAGCTCTCTCAAGATGCATTAACACGTTTGACAGTGCTGTAACTCTCTCATGACGCATCAACGTGTTTGACAGTGCTGCAACTCTCTCATGATGCATCAACACGTGTTTGACCGTGCTGCAACTCTCTCATTATGCATCAACACGTGTTTGACAGTGCTGCATCTCTCTCATGATGCATTATGTGTTTGACGGTATTGCAATTCTCTCATGATGCATCAACATGTGTTTCACAGTGCTGCAACTCTCTCATGATGCATCAACAGGTGTTTGACAATGCTACAACTCTCTCATGATGCATTATGTGTTCGACAGTGCTACAACCCTCTTTTAATGCATCAACACGTTTGACAGTGCTGTAACAGTCTCATGATACATCAACACGTGTTCGACAGTGCTGCAACTCTCTTATGATCCATCAACAGGTGTTTGACAGTGCTGCAGCTCTTTCGTGATGCATCAATACGTGTTTGACAGTGCTGCAACTCTCCAAAGATGCATCAACATGTGTTTGACAGTGCTGCAATTCTCTCATGATGCATCACATGTTCGACAGTGCTGCAACTCTCCCAAGATGCCTCAACATGTGTTTGCCAGTGCTGCAACTCTCTCATGATGCATCAACACGTGTTTGACAGTGCTGCGACTCTCTTATGATGCATCAACATGTGTTTAACAGTGCTGCAATTCTCTCATGATGCATCAACATGCGTTTAACAGTGCTGCAGCTCTCTCAAGAAGCATCAACAGGTGTTTGACAGTGCTGCAAGTCTCTCATGATCCATCAACAGGTGTTTGACAGTCCTGCAACCCTCATGATGCAACAACATGCATTTGACAGTGCTGCAGCTCTCTCAAGATGCATTAACACGTTTGACAGTGCTGTAACTCTCTCATGACGCATCAACGTGTTTGACAGTGATGCAACTCTCTCATGATGCATCAACACGTGTTTGACAGTGCTGCAACTCACTCATGGTGCATCAACACGTGTTTGACAGTGCTGCATCTCTCTAATGATGCATTATTTGTTTGACGGTATTGCAATTCTCTCATGATGCATCAACATGTGTTTCACAGTGCTGCAACTCTCTCATGATGCATTATGTGTTCGACAGTGCTACAACCCTCTTTTAACGCATCAACACGTTTGACAGTGCTGTAACAATCTCATGATTCATCAACACGTGTTCGACAGTGCTGCAACTCTCTTATGATCCATCAACAGGTGTTTGACAGTGCTGCAGCTCCTTCGTGATGCATCAATACGTGTTTGACAGTGCTGCAACTCTCCAAAGATGCATCAACATGTGTTTGACAGTGCTGCAATACTCTCATGATGCATCAACAGGTGTTTGACAGTGCTGCAGCTCTTTCGTGATGCATCAATACGTGTTTGACAGTTCTACATCTCTCCAAAGATGCAACAACATGCATTTGACAGTGCTGCAGCTCTCTCAAGATGCATTAACACGTTTGACAGTGCTGTAACTCTCTCATAACGCATCAACGTGTTTGACAGTGCTGCAACTCTCTCATGATGCATCAACAGGTGTTTGACATTGCTACAACTCTCTCATGATGCATTATGTGTTCGACAGTGCTAAAACCCTCTTTTAATGCATCAACACGTTTGACAGTGCTGTAACAGTCTCATGATGCATCAACACGTGTTCGACAGTGATGCAACTCTCTTATGATGCATCAACAGGTGTTTGACAGTGCTGCAGCTCTTTCGTGATGCATCAATACGTGTTTGACAGTGCTGCAACTCTCCAAAGATGCATCAACATGTGTTTGACAGTGCTGCAATTCTCTCATGATGCATCAACAGGTGTTTGACAGTGCTGCAACTCTCTCATGATGCAACAACATGCATTTGACAGTGCTGCAGCTCTCTCAAGATGCATTAACACGTTTGACAGTGCTGTAACTTTCTCATGACGCATCAACGTGTTTGACAGTGCTGCAACTCTCTCATGATGCATGAACAGGTGTTTGACAGTGCTGCAGCTCTTTCATGATGCATCCATACGTGTTTGACAGTGCTACAACTCTCCAAAGATGCATCAACATGTGTTTGACAGTGCTGCAATTCTCTCATGATGCATCACGTGTTCGACAGTGCTGCAACTCTCCCAAGATGCATCAACATGTGTTTGCCAGTGCTGCAGCTCTCTCAAGAAGCATCAACAGGTTTTTTACAGTGCTGCAGCTGTTTCATGATGCATCAATACGTGTTTGACAGTTCTACATCTCTCCAAAGATGCATCAACATGCGTTTAACAGTGCTGCAGCTCTCTCAAGATGCATTAACACGTTTGACAGTGCTGTAACTCTCTCATGACGCATCAACGTGTTTGACAGTGCTGCAACTCTCTCATGATGCATCAACAGGTGTTTGACAATGCTACAGCTCTCATGATGCATTATGTGTTCGACAGTGCTACAACCCTTTTTTAATGCATCAACACGTTTGACAGTGCTGTAACAGTCTCATGATGCATCAACACGTGTTCGACAGTGCTGCAAATCTCTTATGATGCATCAACAGGTGTTTGACAGTGCTGCAGCTCTTTCGTGATGCATCAATACGTGTTTGACAGTGCTGCACCTCTCCCAAGATGCATCAACATGTGTTTGCCAGTGCTGCAACTCTCTCATGATGCATCAACATGTTTTTGACAGTGATGCAACTCTCTCATGATGCACCAACACGTGTTTGACAGTGCTGCGACTCTCTTATGATGCATCAACATGTGTTTAACAGTGCTGCAATTCTCTCATGATGCATCAACATGCGTTTAACAGTGCTGCAACTCTCTCATGATGCATCAACAGGTGTTTGACAATGCTACAACTCTCTCATGATGCATTATGTGTTCGACAGTGCTACAACCCTCTTTTAATGCATCAACACGTTTGACAGTGCTGTAACAGTCTCATGATACATCAACACGTGTTCGACAGTGCTGCAACTCTCTTATGATCCATCAACAGGTGTTTGACAGTGCTGCAGCTCTTTCGTGATGCATCAATACGTGTTTGACAGTGCTGCAACTCTCCAAAGATGCATCAACATGTGTTTGACAGTGCTGCAATTCTCTCATGATGCATCACATGTTCGACAGTGCTGCAACTCTCCCAAGATGCCTCAACATGTGTTTGCCAGTGCTGCAACTCTCTCATGATGCATCAACACGTGTTTGACAGTGCTGCGACTCTCTTATGATGCATCAACATGTGTTTAACAGTGCTGCAATTCTCTCATGATGCATCAACATGCGTTTAACAGTGCTGCAGCTCTCTCAAGAAGCATCAACAGCTGTTTGACAGTGCTGCAAGTCTCTCATGATCCATCAACAGGTGTTTGACAGTCCTGCAACCCTCATGATGCAACAACATGCATTTGACAGTGCTGCAGCTCTCTCAAGATGCATTAACACGTTTGACAGTGCTGTAACTCTCTCATGACGCATCAACGTGTTTGACAGTGATGCAACTCTCTCATGATGCATCAACACGTGTTTGACAGTGCTGCAACTCACTCATGGTGCATCAACACGTGTTTGACAGTGCTGCATCTCTCTCATGATGCATTATTTGTTTGACGGTATTGCAATTCTCTCATGATGCATCAACATGTGTTTCACAGTGCTGCAACTCTCTCATGATGCATTATGTGTTCGACAGTGCTACAACCCTCTTTTAACGCATCAACACGTTTGACAGTGCTGTAACAATCTCATGATTCATCAACACGTGTTCGACAGTGCTGCAACTCTCTTATGATCCATCAACAGGTGTTTGACAGTGCTGCAGCTCCTTCGTGATGCATCAATACGTGTTTGACAGTGCTGCAACTCTCCAAAGATGCATCAACATGTGTTTGACAGTGCTGCAATACTCTCATGATGCATCAACAGGTGTTTGACAGTGCTGCAGCTCTTTCGTGATGCATCAATACGTGTTTGACAGTTCTACATCTCTCCAAAGATGCAACAACATGCATTTGACAGTGCTGCAGCTCTCTCAAGATGCATTAACACGTTTGACAGTGCTGTAACTCTCTCATAACGCATCAACGTGTTTGACAGTGCTGCAACTCTCTCATGATGCATCAACAGGTGTTTGACATTGCTACAACTCTCTCATGATGCATTATGTGTTCGACAGTGCTACAACCCTCTTTTAATGCATCAACACGTTTGACAGTGCTGTAACAGTCTCATGATGCATCAACACGTGTTCGACAGTGATGCAACTCTCTTATGATGCATCAACAGGTGTTTGACAGTGCTGCAGCTCTTTCGTGATGCATCAATACGTGTTTGACAGTGCTGCAACTCTCCAAAGATGCATCAACATGTGTTTGACAGTGCTGCAATTCTCTCATGATGCATCAACAGGTGTTTGACAGTGCTGCAACTCTCTCATGATGCAACAACATGCATTTGACAGTGCTGCAGCTCTCTCAAGATGCATTAACACGTTTGACAGTGCTGTAACTCTCTCATGACGCATCAACGTGTTTGACAGTGCTGCAACTCTCTCATGATGCATGAACAGGTGTTTGACAGTGCTGCAGCTCTTTCATGATGCATCCATACGTGTTTGACAGTGCTACAACTCTCCAAAGATGCATCAACATGTGTTTGACAGTGCTGCAATTCTCTCATGATGCATCACGTGTTCGACAGTGCTGCAACTCTCCCAAGATGCATCAACATGTGTTTGCCAGTGCTGCAGCTCTCTCAAGAAGCATCAACAGGTTTTTTACAGTGCTGCAGCTGTTTCATGATGCATCAATACGTGTTTGACAGTTCTACATCTCTCCAAAGATGCATCAACATGCGTTTAACAGTGCTGCAGCTCTCTCAAGATGCATTAACACGTTTGACAGTGCTGTAACTCTCTCATGACGCATCAACGTGTTTGACAGTGCTGCAACTCTCTCATGATGCATCAACAGGTGTTTGACAATGCTACAGCTCTCATGATGCATTATGTGTTCGACAGTGCTACAACCCTTTTTTAATGCATCAACACGTTTGACAGTGCTGTAACAGTCTCATGATGCATCAACACGTGTTCGACAGTGCTGCAAATCTCTTATGATGCATCAACAGGTGTTTGACAGTGCTGCAGCTCTTTCGTGATGCATCAATACGTGTTTGACAGTGCTGCACCTCTCCCAAGATGCATCAACATGTGTTTGCCAGTGCTGCAACTCTCTCATGATGCATCAACATGTTTTTGACAGTGATGCAACTCTCTCATGATGCACCAACACGTGTTTGACAGTGCTGCGACTCTCTTATGATGCATCAACATGTGTTTAACAGTGCTGCAATTCTCTCATGATGCATCAACATGCGTTTAACAGTGCTGCAGCTCTCTCAAGAAGCATCAACAGGTGTTTGACAGTGCTGCAAGTCTCTCATGATCCATCAACAGGTGTTTGACAGTCCTGCAACCCTCATGATGCAACAACATGCATTTGACAGTGCTGCAGCTCTCTCAAGATGCATTAACACGTTTGACAGTGCTGTAACTCTCTCATGACGCATCAACGTGTTTGACAGTGCTGCAACTCTCTCATGATGCATCAGCACGTGTTTGACAGTGCTGCAACTCACTCATGGTGCATCAACACGTGTTTGACAGTGCTGCAGCTCTCTCAAGATGCATTAACACGTTTGACAGTGCTGTAACTCTCTCATGACGCATCAACGTGTTTGACATTGCTGCAACTCTCTCATGATGCATCAATACGTGTTTGACAGTGCTGCATCTCTCTCATGATGCATTATGTGTTTGACGGTATTGCAATTCTCTCATGATGCATCAACATGTGTTTCACAGTGCTGCAACTCTCTCATGATGCATCAACAGGTGTTTGACAATGCTACAACTCTCTCATGATGCATTATGTGTTCGGCAGTGCTACAACCCTCTTTTAATGCATCAACACGTTTGACAGTGCTGTAACACTCTCATGATTCATCAACACGTGTTCGACAGTGATGCAACTCTCTTATGATGCATCAACAGGTGTTTGACAGTGCTGCAGCTCTTTCGTGATGCATCAATACGTGTTTGACAGTGCTGCAACTCTCCAAAGATGCATCAACATGTGTTTGACAGTGCTGCAATTCTCTCATGATGCATCAACAGGTGTTTGACAGTGCTGCAACTCTCTCATGATGCAACAACATGCATTTGACAGTGCTGCAGCTCTCTCAAGATGCATTAACACGTTTGACAGTGCTGTAACTCTCTCATGACGCATCAACGTGTTTGACAGTGCTGCAACTCTCTCATGATGCATCAACATGTGTTTGACAGTGCTGCAATACTCTCATGATGCATCAACAGGTGTTTGACAGTGCTGCAACTCTCCCAAGATGCCTCAACATGTGTTTGCCAGTGCTGCAACTCTCTCATGATGCATCAACACGTGTTTGACAGTGCTGCAATACTCTCATGATGCATCAACAGGTGTTTGACAGTGCTGCAGCTCTTTCGTGATGCATCAATACGTGTTTGACAGTTCTACATCTCTCCAAAGATGCAACAACATGTATTTGACAGTGCTGCAGCTCTCTCAAGATGCATTAACACGTTTGACAGTGCTGTAACTCTCTCATAACGCATCAACGTGTTTGACAGTGCTGCAACTCTCTCATGATGCATCAACAGGTGTTTGACAATGCTACAACTCTCTCATGATGCATTATGTGTTCGACAGTGCTACAACCCTCTTTTAATGCATCAACACGTTTGACAGTGCTGTAACAGTCTCATGATACATAAACACGTGTTCGACAGTGCTGCAACTCTCTTATGATCCATCAACAGGTGTTTGACAGTGCTGCAGCTCTTTCGTGATGCATCAATACGTGTTTGACAGTGCTGCAACTCTCCAAAGATGCATCAACATGTGTTTGACAGTGCTGCAATTCTCTCATGATGCATCACATGTTCGACAGTGCTGCAACTCTCCCAAGATGCCTCAACATGTGTTTGCCAGTGCTGCAACTCTCTCATGATGCATCAACACGTGTTTGACAGTGCTGCAACTCTCTTATGATGCATCAACATGCGTTTAACAGTGCTGCAGCTCTCTCAAGAAGCATCAACAGGTGTTTGACAGTGCTGCAAGTCTCTCATGATCCATCAACAGGTGTTTGACAGTCCTGCAACCCTCATGATGCAACAACATGCATTTGACAGTGCTGCAGCTCTCTCAAGATGCATTAACACGTTTGACAGTGCTGTAACTCTCTCATGACGCATCAACGTGTTTGACAGTGATGCAATTCTCTCATGATGCATCAACACGTGTTTGACAGTGCTGCAACTCACTCATGGTGCATCAACACGTGTTTGACAGTGCTGCATCTCTCTCATGATGCATTATTTGTTTGACGGTATTGCAATTCTCTCATGATGCATCAACATGTGTTTCACAGTGCTGCAACTCTCTCATGATGCATTATGTGTTCGACAGTGCTACAACCCTCTTTTAACGCATCAACACGTTTGACAGTGCTGTAACAATCTCATGATTCATCAACACGTGTTCGACAGTGCTGCAACTCTCTTATGATCCATCAAGAGGTGTTTGACAGTGCTGCAGCTCCTTCGTGATGCATCAATACGTGTTTGACAGTGCTGCAACTCTCCAAAGATGCATCAACATGTGTTTGACAGTGCTGCAATACTCTCATGATGCATCAACAGGTGTTTGACAGTGCTGCAGCTCTTTCGTGATGCATCAATATGTGTTTGACAGTTCTACATCTCTCCAAAGATGCAACAACATGCATTTGACAGTGCTGCAGCTCTCTCAAGATGCATTAACACGTTTGACAGTGCTGTAACTCTCTCATAACGCATCAACGTGTTTGACAGTGCTGCAACTCTCTCATGATGCATCAACAGGTGTTTGACATTGCTACAACTCTCTCATGATGCATTATGTGTTCGACAGTGCTACAACCCTCTTTTAATGCATCAACACGTTTGACAGTGCTGTAACAGTCTCATGATGCATCAACACGTGTTCGACAGTGCTGCAACTCTCTCATGATGCATCAACACGTGTTTGACAGTGCTGCGACTCTCTTATGATGCATCAACATGTGTTTAACAGTGCTGCAATTCTCTCATGATGCATCAACATGCGTTTAACAGTGCTGCAGCTCTCTCAAGAAGCATCAACAGGTGTTTGACAGTGCTGCAAGTCTCTCATGATCCATCAACAGGTGTTTGACAGTCCTTCAACCCTCATGATGCAACAACATGCATTTGACAGTGCTGCAGCTCTCTCAAGATGCATTAACACGTTTGACAGTGCTATAACTCTCTCATGACGCATCAACGTGTTTGACAGTGATGCAACTCTCTCATGATGCATCAACACGTGTTTGACAGTGCTGCAACTCACTCATGGTGCATCAACACGTGTTTGACAGTGCTGCATCTCTCTCATGATGCATTATTTGTTTGACGGTATTGCAATTCTCTCATGATGCATCAACATGTGTTTCACAGTGCTGCAACTCTCTCATGATGCATTATGTGTTCGACAGTGCTACAACCCTCTTTTAATGCATCAACACGTTTGACAGTGCTGTAACAGTCTCATGATGCATCAACACGTGTTCGACAGTGCTGCAACTCTCTTATGATGCGTCAACAGGTGTTTGACAGTGCTGCAGCTCTATCGTGATGCATCAATACGTGTTTGACAGTGCTGCAACTCTCCAAAGATGCATTAACATGTGTTTGACAGTGCTGCAATTCTCTTATGATGCATCAACAGGTGTTTGACAGTGCTGCAACTCTCTCATGATGCAAAAACATGCATTTGACAGTGCTGCAGCTCTCTCAAGATGCATTAACACGTTTGACAGTGCTGTAACTCTCTCATGATGCATCAACGTGTTTGACAGTGCTGCAACTCTCACATGATCCATCAACAGGTGTTTGACAGTGCTGCAGCTCTTTCATGATGCATCCATACGTGTTTGACAGTGCTACAACTCTCCAAAGATGCATCAACATGTGTTTGACAGTGCTGCAATTCTCTCATAATGCATCAACAGGTGCTTGACAGTCATGCAAACCTCATGATGCAACAACATGCAATTGACAGTGCTGCAACTCTCTCATGATGCATCAACATGCATTTAACAGTGCTGCAGCTCTCTCAAGAAGCATCTCCAGGTTTTTTATAGTGCTGCAGCTGTTTCATGATGCATCAATACGTGTTTGACAGTTCTACATCTCTCCAAAGATGCAACAACACGCATTTGACAGTGCTGCAGCTCTCTCAAGATGCATTAACACGTTTGACAGTGCTGTAACTCTCTCATGACGCATCAACGTGTTTGACAGTGATGCAATTCTCTCATGATGCATCAACACGTGTTTGACAGTGCTGCAACTCTCTTATTATGCATCAACATGTGTTTAACAGTGCTGCAATTCTCTCATGATGCATCAACATGCGTTTAACAGTGCTGCAGCTCTCTCAAGAAGCATCAACAGGTGTTTGACAGTGCTGCAAGTCTCTCATGATCCATCAACAGGTGTTTGACAGTCCTGCAACCCTCATGATGCAACAACATGCATTTGACAGTGCTGCAGCTCTCTCAAGATGCATTAACACGTTTGACAGTGCTGTAACTCTCTCATGACGCATCAACGTGTTTGACAGTGATGCAACTCTCTCATGATGCATCAACACGTGTTTGACAGTGCTGCAACTCACTCATGGTGCATCAACACGTGTTTGACAGTGCTGCATCTCTCTCATGATGCATTATGTGTTTGACGGTATTGCAATTCTCTCATGATGCATCAACATGTGTTTCACAGTGCTGCAACTCTCTCATGATGCATCAACAGGTGTTTGACAATGCTACAACTCTCTCATGATGCATTATGTGTTCGGCAGTGCTACAACCCTCTTTTAATGCATCAACACGTGTGACAGTGCTGTAACACTCTCATGATTCATCAACACGTGTTCGACAGTGATGCAACTCTCTTATGATGCATCAACAGGTGTTTGACAGTGCTGCAGCTCTTTCGTGATGCATCAATACGTGTTTGACAGTGCTGCAACTCTCCAAAGATGCATCAACATGTGTTTGACAGTGCTGCAATTCTCTCATGATGCATCAACAGGTGTTTGACAGTGCTGCAACTCTCTCATGATGCAACAACATGCATTTGACAGTGCTGCAGCTCTCTCAAGATGCATTAACACGTTTGACAGTGCTGTAACTCTCTCATGACGCATCAACGTGTTTGACAGTGCTGCAATACTCTCATGATGCATCAACAGGTGTTTGACAGTGCTGCAACTCTCCCAAGATGCCTCAACATGTGTTTGCCAGTGCTGCAACTCTCTCATGATGCATCAACACGTGTTTGACAGTGCTGCAATACTCTCATGATGCATCAACAGGTGTTTGACAGTGCTGCAGCTCTTTCGTGATGCATCAATACGTGTTTGACAGTGCTGCAACTCTCCAAAGATGCATCAACATGTGTTTGACAGTGCTGCAATTCTCTCATGATGCATCAACAGGTGTTTGACAGTGCTGCAACTCTCTCATGATGCAACAACATGCATTTGACAGTGCTGCAGCTCTCTCAAGATGCATTAACACGTTTGACAGTGCTGTAACTCTCTCATGACGCATCAACGTGTTTGACAGTGCTGCAACTCTCTCATGATGCATGAACAGGTGTTTGACAGTGCTGCAGCTCTTTCATGATGCATCCATACGTGTTTGACAGTGCTACAACTCTCCAAAGATGCATCAACATGTGTTTGACAGTGCTGCAATTCTCTCATGATGCATCACGTGTTCGACAGTGCTGCAACTCTCCCAAGATGCATCAACATGTGTTTGCCAGTGCTGCAGCTCTCTCAAGAAGCATCAACAGGTTTTTTACAGTGCTGCAGCTGTTTCATGATGCATCAATACGTGTTTGACAGTTCTACATCTCTCCAAAGATGCATCAACATGCGTTTAACAGTGCTGCAGCTCTCTCAAGATGCATTAACACGTTTGACAGTGCTGTAACTCTCTCATGACGCATCAACGTGTTTGACAGTGCTGCAACTCTCTCATGATGCATCAACAGGTGTTTGACAATGCTACAGCTCTCATGATGCATTATGTGTTCGACAGTGCTACAACCCTTTTTTAATGCATCAACACGTTTGACAGTGCTGTAACAGTCTCATGATGCATCAACACGTGTTCGACAGTGCTGCAAATCTCTTATGATGCATCAACAGGTGTTTGACAGTGCTGCAGCTCTTTCGTGATGCATCAATACGTGTTTGACAGTGCTGCACCTCTCCCAAGATGCATCAACATGTGTTTGCCAGTGCTGCAACTCTCTCATGATGCATCAACATGTTTTTGACAGTGATGCAACTCTCTCATGATGCACCAACACGTGTTTGACAGTGCTGCGACTCTCTTATGATGCATCAACATGTGTTTAACAGTGCTGCAATTCTCTCATGATGCATCAACATGCGTTTAACAGTGCTGCAGCTCTCTCAAGAAGCATCAACAGGTGTTTGACAGTGCTGCAAGTCTCTCATGATCCATCAACAGGTGTTTGACAGTCCTGCAACCCTCATGATGCAACAACATGCATTTGACAGTGCTGCAGCTCTCTCAAGATGCATTAACACGTTTGACAGTGCTGTAACTCTCTCATGACGCATCAACGTGTTTGACAGTGCTGCAACTCTCTCATGATGCATCAGCACGTGTTTGACAGTGCTGCAACTCACTCATGGTGCATCAACACGTGTTTGACAGTGCTGCAGCTCTCTCAAGATGCATTAACACGTTTGACAGTGCTGTAACTCTCTCATGACGCATCAACGTGTTTGACATTGCTGCAACTCTCTCATGATGCATCAATACGTGTTTGACAGTGCTGCATCTCTCTCATGATGCATTATGTGTTTGACGGTATTGCAATTCTCTCATGATGCATCAACATGTGTTTCACAGTGCTGCAACTCTCTCATGATGCATCAACAGGTGTTTGACAATGCTACAACTCTCTCATGATGCATTATGTGTTCGGCAGTGCTACAACCCTCTTTTAATGCATCAACACGTTTGACAGTGCTGTAACACTCTCATGATTCATCAACACGTGTTCGACAGTGATGCAACTCTCTTATGATGCATCAACAGGTGTTTGACAGTGCTGCAGCTCTTTCGTGATGCATCAATACGTGTTTGACAGTGCTGCAACTCTCCAAAGATGCATCAACATGTGTTTGACAGTGCTGCAATTCTCTCATGATGCATCAACAGGTGTTTGACAGTGCTGCAACTCTCTCATGATGCAACAACATGCATTTGACAGTGCTGCAGCTCTCTCAAGATGCATTAACACGTTTGACAGTGCTGTAACTCTCTCATGACGCATCAACGTGTTTGACAGTGCTGCAACTCTCTCATGATGCATCAACATGTGTTTGACAGTGCTGCAATACTCTCATGATGCATCAACAGGTGTTTGACAGTGCTGCAACTCTCCCAAGATGCCTCAACATGTGTTTGCCAGTGCTGCAACTCTCTCATGATGCATCAACACGTGTTTGACAGTGCTGCAATACTCTCATGATGCATCAACAGGTGTTTGACAGTGCTGCAGCTCTTTCGTGATGCATCAATACGTGTTTGACAGTTCTACATCTCTCCAAAGATGCAACAACATGCATTTGACAGTGCTGCAGCTCTCTCAAGATGCATTAACACGTTTGACAGTGCTGTAACTCTCTCATAACGCATCAACGTGTTTGACAGTGCTGCAACTCTCTCATGATGCATCAACAGGTGTTTGACAATGCTACAACTCTCTCATGATGCATTATGTGTTCGACAGTGCTACAACCCTCTTTTAATGCATCAACACGTTTGACAGTGCTGTAACAGTCTCATGATACATAAACACGTGTTCGACAGTGCTGCAACTCTCTTATGATCCATCAACAGGTGTTTGACAGTGCTGCAGCTCTTTCGTGATGCATCAATACGTGTTTGACAGTGCTGCAACTCTCCAAAGATGCATCAACATGTGTTTGACAGTGCTGCAATTCTCTCATGATGCATCACATGTTCGACAGTGCTGCAACTCTCCCAAGATGCCTCAACATGTGTTTGCCAGTGCTGCAACTCTCTCATGATGCATCAACACGTGTTTGACAGTGCTGCAACTCTCTTATGATGCATCAACATGCGTTTAACAGTGCTGCAGCTCTCTCAAGAAGCATCAACAGGTGTTTGACAGTGCTGCAAGTCTCTCATGATCCATCAACAGGTGTTTGACAGTCCTGCAACCCTCATGATGCAACAACATGCATTTGACAGTGCTGCAGCTCTCTCAAGATGCATTAACACGTTTGACAGTGCTGTAACTCTCTCATGACGCATCAACGTGTTTGACAGTGATGCAATTCTCTCATGATGCATCAACACGTGTTTGACAGTGCTGCAACTCACTCATGGTGCATCAACACGTGTTTGACAGTGCTGCATCTCTCTCATGATGCATTATTTGTTTGACGGTATTGCAATTCTCTCATGATGCATCAACATGTGTTTCACAGTGCTGCAACTCTCTCATGATGCATTATGTGTTCGACAGTGCTACAACCCTCTTTTAACGCATCAACACGTTTGACAGTGCTGTAACAATCTCATGATTCATCAACACGTGTTCGACAGTGCTGCAACTCTCTTATGATCCATCAAGAGGTGTTTGACAGTGCTGCAGCTCCTTCGTGATGCATCAATACGTGTTTGACAGTGCTGCAACTCTCCAAAGATGCATCAACATGTGTTTGACAGTGCTGCAATACTCTCATGATGCATCAACAGGTGTTTGACAGTGCTGCAGCTCTTTCGTGATGCATCAATATGTGTTTGACAGTTCTACATTTCTCCAAAGATGCAACAACATGCATTTGACAGTGCTGCAGCTCTCTCAAGATGCATTAACACGTTTGACAGTGCTGTAACTCTCTCATAACGCATCAACGTGTTTGACAGTGCTGCAACTCTCTCATGATGCATCAACAGGTGTTTGACATTGCTACAACTCTCTCATGATGCATTATGTGTTCGACAGTGCTACAACCCTCTTTTAATGCATCAACACGTTTGACAGTGCTGTAACAGTCTCATGATGCATCAACACGTGTTCGACAGTGCTGCAACTCTCTCATGATGCATCAACACGTGTTTGACAGTGCTGCGACTCTCTTATGATGCATCAACATGTGTTTAACAGTGCTGCAATTCTCTCATGATGCATCAACATGCGTTTAACAGTGCTGCAGCTCTCTCAAGAAGCATCAACAGGTGTTTGACAGTGCTGCAAGTCTCTCATGATCCATCAACAGGTGTTTGACAGTCCTTCAACCCTCATGATGCAACAACATGCATTTGACAGTGCTGCAGCTCTCTCAAGATGCATTAACACGTTTGACAGTGCTATAACTCTCTCATGACGCATCAACGTGTTTGACAGTGATGCAACTCTCTCATGATGCATCAACACGTGTTTGACAGTGCTGCAACTCACTCATGGTGCATCAACACGTGTTTGACAGTGCTGCATCTCTCTCATGATGCATTATTTGTTTGACGGTATTGCAATTCTCTCATGATGCATCAACATGTGTTTCACAGTGCTGCAACTCTCTCATGATGCATTATGTGTTCGACAGTGCTACAACCCTCTTTTAATGCATCAACACGTTTGACAGTGCTGTAACAGTCTCATGATGCATCAACACATGTTCGACAGTGCTGCAACTCTCTTATGATGCGTCAACAGGTGTTTGACAGTGCTGCAGCTCTATCGTGATGCATCAATACGTGTTTGACAGTGCTGCAACTCTCCAAAGATGCATTAACATGTGTTTGACAGTGCTGCAATTCTCTTATGATGCATCAACAGGTGTTTGACAGTGCTGCAACTCTCTCATGATGCAAAAACATGCATTTGACAGTGCTGCAGCTCTCTCAAGATGCATTAACACGTTTGACAGTGCTGTAACTCTCTCATGATGCATCAACGTGTTTGACAGTGCTGCAACTCTCACATGATCCATCAACAGGTGTTTGACAGTGCTGCAGCTCTTTCATGATGCATCCATACGTGTTTGACAGTGCTACAACTCTCCAAAGATGCATCAACATGTGTTTGACAGTGCTGCAATTCTCTCATAATGCATCAACAGGTGCTTGACAGTCATGCAAACCTCATGATGCAACAACATGCAATTGACAGTGCTGCAACTCTCTCATGATGCATCAACATGCATTTAACAGTGCTGCAGCTCTCTCAAGAAGCATCTCCAGGTTTTTTATAGTGCTGCAGCTGTTTCATGATGCATCAATACGTGTTTGACAGTTCTACATCTCTCCAAAGATGCAACAACACGCATTTGACAGTGCTGCAGCTCTCTCAAGATGCATTAACACGTTTGACAGTGCTGTAACTCTCTCATGACGCATCAACGTGTTTGACAGTGATGCAATTCTCTCATGATGCATCAACACGTGTTTGACAGTGCTGCAACTCTCTTATTATGCATCAACATGTGTTTAACAGTGCTGCAATTCTCTCATGATGCATCAACATGCGTTTAACAGTGCTGCAGCTCTCTCAAGAAGCATCAACAGGTGTTTGACAGTGCTGCAAGTCTCTCATGATCCATCAACAGGTGTTTGACAGTCCTGCAACCCTCATGATGCAACAACATGCATTTGACAGTGCTGCAGCTCTCTCAAGATGCATTAACACGTTTGACAGTGCTGTAACTCTCTCATGACGCATCAACGTGTTTGACAGTGATGCAACTCTCTCATGATGCATCAACACGTGTTTGACAGTGCTGCAACTCACTCATGGTGCATCAACACGTGTTTGACAGTGCTGCATCTCTCTCATGATGCATTATGTGTTTGACGGTATTGCAATTCTCTCATGATGCATCAACATGTGTTTCACAGTGCTGCAACTCTCTCATGATGCATCAACAGGTGTTTGACAATGCTACAACTCTCTCATGATGCATTATGTGTTCGGCAGTGCTACAACCCTCTTTTAATGCATCAACACGTGTGACAGTGCTGTAACACTCTCATGATTCATCAACACGTGTTCGACAGTGATGCAACTCTCTTATGATGCATCAACAGGTGTTTGACAGTGCTGCAGCTCTTTCGTGATGCATCAATACGTGTTTGACAGTGCTGCAACTCTCCAAAGATGCATCAACATGTGTTTGACAGTGCTGCAATTCTCTCATGATGCATCAACAGGTGTTTGACAGTGCTGCAACTCTCTCATGATGCAACAACATGCATTTGACAGTGCTGCAGCTCTCTCAAGATGCATTAACACGTTTGACAGTGCTGTAACTCTCTCATGACGCATCAACGTGTTTGACAGTGCTGCAATACTCTCATGATGCATCAACAGGTGTTTGACAGTGCTGCAACTCTCCCAAGATGCCTCAACATGTGTTTGCCAGTGCTGCAACTCTCTCATGATGCATCAACACGTGTTTGACAGTGCTGCAATACTCTCATGATGCATCAACAGGTGTTTGACAGTGCTGCAGCTCTTTCGTGATGCATCAATACGTGTTTGACAGTTCTACATCTCTCAAAAGATGCAACAACATGCATTTGACAGTGCTGCAGCTCTCTCAAGATGCATTAACACGTTTGACAGTGCTGTAACTCTCTCATAACGCATCAACGTGTTTGACAGTGCTGCAACTCTCTCATGATGCATCAACAGGTGTTTGACAATGCTACAACTCTCTCATGATGCATCATGTGTTCGACAGTGCTACAACCCTCTTTTAATGCATCAACACGTTTGACAGTGCTGTAACAGTCTCATGATACATCAACACGTGTTCGACAGTGCTGCAACTCTCTTATGATCCATCAACAGGTGTTTGACAGTGCTGCAGCTCTTTCGTGATGCATCAATACGTGTTTGACAGTGCTGCAACTCTCCAAAGATGCATCAACATGTGTTTGACAGTGCTGCAATTCTCTCATGATGCATCACATGTTCGACAGTGCTGCAACTCTCCCAAGATGCATCAACACGTGTTTGACAGTGCTGCAACTCTCTTATGATGCATCAACATGCGTTTAACAGTGCTTCAGCTCTCTCAAGAAGCATCAACAGGTGTTTGACAGTGCTGCAAGTCTCTCATGATCCATCAACAGGTGTTTGACAGTCCTGCAACCCTCATGATGCAACAACATGCATTTGACAGTGCTGCAGCTCTCTCAAGATGCATTAACACGTTTGACAGTGCTGTAACTCTCTCATGACGCATCAACGTGTTTGACAGTGATGCAATTCTCTCATGATGCATCAACACGTGTTTGACAGTGCTGCAACTCACTCATGGTGCATCAACACGTGTTTGACAGTGCTGCATCTCTCTCATGATGCATTATTTGTTTGACGGTATTGCAATTCTCTCATGATGCATCAACATGTGTTTCACAGTGCTGCAACTCTCTCATGATGCATTATGTGTTCGACAGTGCTACAACCCTCTTTTAACGCATCAACATGTTTGACAGTGCTGTAACAATCTCATGATTCATCAACACGTGTTCGACAGTGCTGCAACTCTCTTATGATCCATCAAGAGGTGTTTGACAGTGCTGCAGCTCCTTCGTGATGCATCAATACGTGTTTGACAGTGCTGCAACTCTCCAAAGATGCATCAACATGTGTTTGACAGTGCTGCAATACTCTCATGATGCATCAACAGGTGTTTGACAGTGCTGCAGCTCTTTCGTGATGCATCAATATGTGTTTGACAGTTCTACATCTCTCCAAAGATGCAACAACATGCATTTGACAGTGCTGCAGCTCTCTCAAGATGCATTAACACGTTTGACAGTGCTGTAACTCTCTCATAACGCATCAACGTGTTTGACAGTGCTGCAACTCTCTCATGATGCATCAACAGGTGTTTGACATTGCTACAACTCTCTCATGATGCATTATGTGTTCGACAGTGCTACAACCCTCTTTTAATGCATCAACACGTTTGACAGTGCTGTAACAGTCTCATGATGCATCAACACGTGTTCGACAGTGCTGCAACTCTCTCATGATGCACCAACACGTGTTTGACAGTGCTGCGACTCTCTTATGATGCATCAACACGTGTTTAACAGTGCTGCAATTCTCTCATGATGCATCAACATGCGTTTAACAGTGCTGCAGCTCTCTCAAGAAGCATCAACAGGTGTTTGACAGTGCTGCAAGTCTCTCATGATCCATCAACAGGTGTTTGACAGTCCTGCAACCCTCATGATGCAACAACATGCATTTGACAGTGCTGCAGCTCTCTCAAGATGCATTAACACGTTTGACAGTGCTATAACTCTCTCATGACGCATCAACGTGTTTGACAGTGATGCAACTCTCTCATGATGCATCAACACGTGTTTGACAGTGCTGCAACTCACTCATGGTGCATCAACACGTGTTTGACAGTGCTGCATCTCTCTCATGATGCATTATTTGTTTGACGGTATTGCAATTCTCTCATGATGCATCAACATGTGTTTCACAGTGCTGCAACTCTCTCATGATGCATTATGTGTTCGACAGTGCTACAACCCTCTTTTAACGCATCAACACGTTTGACAGTGCTGTAACAATCTCATGATTCATCAACACGTGTTCGACAGTGCTGCAACTCTCTTATGATCCATCAACAGATGTTTGACAGTGCTGCAGCTCCTTCGTGATGCATCAATACGTGTTTGACAGTGCTGCAACTCTCCAAAGATGCATCAACATGTGTTTGATAGTGCTGCAATACTCTCATGATGCATCAACAGGTGTTTGACAGTGCTGCAGCTCTTTCGTGATGCATCAATACGTGTTTGACAGTTCTACATCTCTCCAAAGATGCAACAACATGCATTTGACAGTGCTGCAGCTCTCTCAAGATGCATTAACACGTTTGACAGTGCTGTAACTCTCTCATAACGCATCAACGTGTTTGACAGTGCTGCAACTCTCTCATGATGCATCAACAGGTGTTTGACATTGCTACAACTCTCTCATGATGCATTATGTGTTCGACAGTGCTACAACCCTCTTTTAATGCATCAACACGTTTGACAGTGCTGTAACAGTCTCATGATGCATCAACACGTGTTCGACAGTGCTGCAACTCTCTTATGATGCGTCAACAGGTGTTTGACAGTGCTGCAGCTCTATCGTGATGCATCAATACGTGTTTGACAGTGCTGCAACTCTCCAAAGATGCATTAACATGTGTTTGACAGTGCTGCAATTCTCTTATGATGCATCAACAGGTGTTTGACAGTGCTGCAACTCTCTCATGATGCAAAAACATGCATTTGACAGTGCTGCAGCTCTCTCAAGATGCATTAACACGTTTGACAGTGCTGTAACTCTCTCATGATGCATCAACGTGTTTGACAGTGCTGCAACTCTCACATGATCCATCAACAGGTGTTTGACAGTGCTGCAGCTCTTTCATGATGCATCCATACGTGTTTGACAGTGCTGCAACTCTCCAAAGATGCATCAACATGTGTTTGACAGTGCTGCAATTCTCTCATAATGCATCAACAGGTGCTTGACAGTCATGCAAACCTCATGATGCAACAACATGCAATTGACAGTGCTGCAACTCTCTCATGATGCATCAACATGCATTTAACAGTGCTGCAGCTCTCTCAAGAAGCATCTCCAGGTTTTTTATAGTGCTGCAGCTGTTTCATGATGCATCAATACGTGTTTGACAGTTCTACATCTCTCCAAAGATGCAACAACACGCATTTGACAGTGCTGCAGCTCTCTCAAGATGCATTAACACGTTTGACAGTGCTGTAACTCTCTCATGACGCATCAACGTGTTTGACAGTGATGCAATTCTCTCATGATGCATCAACACGTGTTTGACAGTGCTGCAACTCTCTTATTATGCATCAACATGTGTTTAACAGTGCTGCAATTCTCTCATGATGCATCAACATGCGTTTAACAGTGCTGCAGCTCTCTCAAGAAGCATCAACAGGTGTTTGACAGTGCTGCAAGTCTCTCATGATCCATCAACAGGTGTTTGACAGTCCTGCAACCCTCATGATGCAACAACATGCATTTGACAGTGCTGCAGCTCTCTCAAGATGCATTAACACGTTTGACAGTGCTGTAACTCTCTCATGACGCATCAACGTGTTTGACAGTGATGCAACTCTCTCATGATGCATCAACACGTGTTTGACAGTGCTGCAACTCACTCATGGTGCATCAACACGTGTTTGACAGTGCTGCATCTCTCTCATGATGCATTATTTGTTTGACGGTATTGCAATTCTCTCATGATGCATCAACATGTGTTTCACAGTGCTGCAACTCTCTCATGATGCATTATGTGTTCGACAGTGCTACAACCCTCTTTTAACGCATCAACACGTTTGACAGTGCTGTAACAATCTCATGATTCATCAACACGTGTTCGACAGTGCTGCAACTCTCTTATGATCCATCAACAGGTGTTTGACAGTGCTGCAGCTCCTTCGTGATGCATCAATACGTGTTTGACAGTGCTGCAACTCTCCAAAGATGCATCAACATGTGTTTGACAGTGCTGCAATACTCTCATGATGCATCAACAGGTGTTTGACAGTGCTGCAGCTCTTTCGTGATGCATCAATACGTGTTTGACAGTTCTACATCTCTCCAAAGATGCAACAACATGCATTTGACAGTGCTGCAGCTCTCTCAAGATGCATTAACACGTTTGACAGTGCTGTAACTCTCTCATAACGCATCAACGTGTTTGACAGTGCTGCAACTCTCTCATGATGCATCAACAGGTGTTTGACATTGCTACAACTCTCTCATGATGCATTATGTGTTCGACAGTGGTACAACCCTCTTTTAATGCATCAACACGTTTGACAGTGCTGTAACAGTCTCATGATGCATCAACACGTGTTCGACAGTGCTGCAACTCTCTCATGATGCATCAACACGTGTTTGACAGTGCTGCGACTCTCTTATGATGCATCAACATGTGTTTAACAGTGCTGCAATTCTCTCATGATACATCAACATGCGTTTAACAGTGCTGCAGCTCTCTCAAGAAGCATCAACAGGTGTTTGACAGTGATGCAAGTCTCTCATGATCCATCAACAGGTGTTTGACAGTCCTGCAACCCTCATGATGCAACAACATGCATTTGACAGTGCTGCAGCTCTCTCAAGATGCATTAACACGTTTGACAGTGCTATAACTCTCTCATGACGCATCAACGTGTTTGACAGTGATGCAACTCTCTCATGATGCATCAACACGTGTTTGACAGTGCTGCAACTCACTCATGGTGCATCAACACGTGTTTGACAGTGCTGCATCTCTCTCATGATGCATTATTTGTTTGACGGTATTGCAATTCTCTCATGATGCATCAACATGTGTTTCACAGTGCTGCAACTCTCTCATGATGCATTATGTGTTCGACAGTGCTACAACCCTCTTTTAACGCATCAACACGTTTGACAGTGCTGTAACAATCTCATGATTCATCAACACGTGTTCGACAGTGCTGCAACTCTCTTATGATCCATCAACAGGTGTTTGACAGTGCTGCAGCTCCTTCGTGATGCATCAATACGTGTTTGACAGTGCTGCAACTCTCCAAAGATGCATCAACATGTGTTTGACAGTGCTGCAATACTCTCATGATGCATCAACAGGTGTTTGACAGTGCTGCAGCTCTTTCGTGATGCATCAATACGTGTTTGACAGTTCTACATCTCTCCAAAGATGCAACAACATGCATTTGACAGTGCTGCAGCTCTCTCAAGATGCATTAACACGTTTGACAGTGCTGTAACTCTCTCATAACGCATCAACGTGTTTGACAGTGCTGCAACTCTCTCATGATGCATCAACAGGTGTTTGACATTGCTACAACTCTCTCATGATGCATTATGTGTTCGACAGTGCTACAACCCTCTTTTAATGCATCAACACGTTTGACAGTGCTGTAACAGTCTCATGATGCATCAACACGTGTTCGACAGTGCTGCAACTCTCTTATGATGCATCAACAGGTGTTTGACAGTGCTGCAGCTCTATCGTGATGCATCAATACGTGTTTGACAGTGCTGCAACTCTCCAAAGATGCATTAACATGTGTTTGACAGTGCTGCAATTCTCTTATGATGCATCAACAGGTGTTTGACAGTGCTGCAACTCTCTCATGATGCAACAACATGCATTTGACAGTGCTGCAGCTCTCTCGAGATGCATTAACACGTTTGACAGTGCTGTAACTCTCTCATGACGCATCAACGTGTTTGACAGTGCTGCAACTCTCTCATGATGCATCAGCACGTGTTTGACAGTGATGCAACTCACTCATGGTGCATCAACACGTGTTTGACAGTGCTGCAGCTCTCTCATGACGCATCAACGTGTTTGACATTGCTGCAACTCTCTCATGATGCATCAATACGTGTTTGACAGTGCTGCATCTCTCTCATGATGCATTATGTGTTTGATGGTATTGCAATTCTCTCATGATGCATCAACATGTGTTTCACAGTGCTGCAACTCTCTCATGATGCATCAACAGGTGTTTGACAATGCTACAACTCTCTCATGATGCATTATGTGTTCGACAGTGCTACAACCCTCTTTTAATGCATCAACACGTTTGACAGTGCTGTAACACTCTCATGATTCATCAACACGTGTTCGACAGTGATGCAACTCTCTTATGATGCATCAACAGGTGTTTGACAGTGCTGCAGCTCTTTCGTGATGCATCAATACGTGTTTGACAGTGCTGCAACTCTCCAAAGATGCATCAACATGTGTTTGACAGTGCTGCAATTCTCTCATGATGCATCAACAGGTGTTTGACAGTGCTGCAACTCTCTCATGATGCAACAACATGCATTTGACAGTGCTGCAGCTCTCTCAAGATGCATTAACACGTTTGACAGTGCTGTAACTCTCTCATGACGCATCAACGTGTTTGACAGTGCTGCAACTCTCTCATGATGCATGAACAGGTGTTTGACAGTGCTGCAGCTCTTTCATGATGCATCCATATGTGTTCGACAGTGCTACAACCCTCTTTTAATGCATCAACACGTTTGACAGTGCTGTAACAGTCTCATGATACATCAACACGTGTTCGACAGTGCTGCAACTCTCTTATGATCCATCAACAGGTGTTTGACAGTGCTGCAGCTCTTTCGTGATGCATCAATACGTGTTTGACAGTGCTGCAACTCTCCAAAGATGCATCAACATGTGTTTGACAGTGCTGCAATTCTCTCATGATGCATCACATGTTCGACAGTGCTGCAACTCTCCCAAGATGCCTCAACATGTGTTTGACATTGCTGCAACTCTCTCATGATGCATCAACACGTGTTTGACAGTGCTGCGACTCTCTTATGATGCATCAACATGTGTTTAACAGTGCTGCAACTCTCTCATGATGCATCAACACGTGTTTGACAGTGCTGCGACTCTCCAAAGATGCATCAACAGGTGTTTGACAGTGCTGCAAGTCTCTCATGATCCATCAACAGGTGTTTGACAGTCCTGCAACCCTCAAGATGCAACAACATGCATTTGACAGTGCTGCAGCTCTCTCAAGATGCATTAACACGTTTGACAGAGCTGTAACTCTCTCATGACGCATCAACGTGTTTGACAGTGATGCAACTCTCTCATGATGCATCAACACGTGTTTGACAGTGCTGCAACTCACTCATGGTGCATCAACACGTGTTTGACAGTGCTGCATCTCTCTCATGATGCATCATTTGTTTGACGGTATTGCAATTCTCTCATGATGCATCAACATGTGTTTAACAGTGCTGCAATTCTCTCATGATACATCAACATGCGTTTAACAGTGCTGCAGCTCTCTCAAGAAGCATCAACAGGTGTTTGACAGTGATGCAAGTCTCTCATGATCCATCAACAGGTGTTTGACAGTCCTGCAACCCTCATGATGCAACAACATGCATTTGACAGTGCTGCAGCTCTCTCAAGATGCATTAACACGTTTGACAGTGCTATAACTCTCTCATGACGCATCAACGTGTTTGACAGTGATGCAACTCTCTCATGATGCATCAACACGTGTTTGACAGTGCTGCAACTCACTCATGGTGCATCAACACGTGTTTGACAGTGCTGCATCTCTCTCATGATGCATTATTTGTTTGACGGTATTGCAATTCTCTCATGATGCAACAACATGTGTTTCACAGTGCTGCAACTCTCTCATGATGCATTATGTGTTCGACAGTGCTACAACCCTCTTTTAACGCATCAACACGTTTGACAGTGCTGTAACAATCTCATGATTCATCAACACGTGTTCGACAGTGCTGCAACTCTCTTATGATCCATCAACAGGTGTTTGACAGTGCTGCAGCTCCTTCGTGATGCATCAATACGTGTTTGACAGTGCTGCAACTCTCCAAAGATGCATCAACATGTGTTTGACAGTGCTGCAATACTCTCATGATGCATCAACAGGTGTTTGACAGTGCTGCAGCTCTTTCGTGATGCATCAATACGTGTTTGACAGTTCTACATCTCTCCAAAGATGCAACAACATGCATTTGACAGTGCTGCAGCTCTCTCAAGATGCATTAACACGTTTGACAGTGCTGTAACTCTCTCATAACGCATCAACGTGTTTGACAGTGCTGCAACTCTCTCATGATGCATCAACAGGTGTTTGACATTGCTACAACTCTCTCATGATGCATTATGTGTTCGACAGTGCTACAACCCTCTTTTAATGCATCAACACGTTTGACAGTGCTGTAACAGTCTCATGATGCATCAACACGTGTTCGACAGTGCTGCAACTCTCTTATGATGCATCAACAGGTGTTTGACAGTGCTGCAGCTCTATCGTGATGCATCAATACGTGTTTGACAGTGCTGCAACTCTCCAAAGATGCATTAACATGTGTTTGACAGTGCTGCAATTCTCGTATGATGCATCAACAGGTGTTTGACAGTGCTGCAACTCTCTCATGATGCAACAACATGCATTTGACAGTGCTGCAGCTCTCTCAAGATGCATTAACACGTTTGACAGTGCTGTAACTCTCTCATGACGCATCAACGTGTTTGACAGTGCTGCAACTCTCTCATGATGCATCAGCACGTGTTTGACAGTGATGCAACTCACTCATGGTGCATCAACACGTGTTTGACAGTGCTGCAGCTCTCTCATGACGCATCAACGTGTTTGACATTGCTGCAACTCTCTCATGATGCATCAATACGTGTTTGACAGTGCTGCATCTCTCTCATGATGCATTATGTGTTTGATGGTATTGCAATTCTCTCATGATGCATCAACATGTGTTTCACAGTGCTGCAACTCTCTCATGATGCATCAACAGGTGTTTGACAATGCTACAACTCTCTCATGATGCATTATGTGTTCGACAGTGCTACAACCCTCTTTTAATGCATCAACACGTTTGACAGTGCTGTAACACTCTCATGATTCATCAACACGTGTTCGACAGTGATGCAACTCTCTTATGATGCATCAACAGGTGTTTGACAGTGCTGCAGCTCTTTCGTGATGCATCAATACGTGTTTGACAGTGCTGCAACTCTCCAAAGATGCATCAACATGTGTTTGACAGTGCTGCAATTCTCTCATGATGCATCAACAGGTGTTTGACAGTGCTGCAACTCTCTCATGATGCAACAACATGCATTTGACAGTGCTGCAGCTCTCTCAAGATGCATTAACACGTTTGACAGTGCTGTAACTCTCTCATGACGCATCAACGTGTTTGACAGTGCTGCAACTCTCTCATGATGCATGAACAGGTGTTTGACAGTGCTGCAGCTCTTTCATGATGCATCCATATGTGTTCGACAGTGCTACAACCCTCTTTTAATGCATCAACACGTTTGACAGTGCTGTAACAGTCTCATGATACATCAACACGTGTTCGACAGTGCTGCAACTCTCTTATGATCCATCAACAGGTGTTTGACAGTGCTGCAGCTCTTTCGTGATGCATCAATACGTGTTTGACAGTGCTGCAACTCTCCAAAGATGCATCAACATGTGTTTGACAGTGCTGCAATTCTCTCATGATGCATCACATGTTCGACAGTGCTGCAACTCTCCCAAGATGCCTCAACATGTGTTTGACATTGCTGCAACTCTCTCATGATGCATCAACACGTGTTTGACAGTGCTGCGACTCTCTTATGATGCATCAACATGTGTTTAACAGTGCTGCAACTCTCTCATGATGCATCAACACGTGTTTGACAGTGCTGCGACTCTCCAAAGATGCATCAACAGGTGTTTGACAGTGCTGCAAGTCTCTCATGATCCATCAACAGGTGTTTGACAGTCCTGCAACCCTCAAGATGCAACAACATGCATTTGACAGTGCTGCAGCTCTCTCAAGATGCATTAACACGTTTGACAGTGCTGTAACTCTCTCATGACGCATCAACGTGTTTGACAGTGATGCAACTCTCTCATGATGCATCAACACGTGTTTGACAGTGCTGCAACTCACTCATGGTGCATCAACACGTGTTTGACAGTGCTGCATCTCTCTCATTATGCATCATTTGTTTGACGGTATTGCAATTCTCTCATGATGCATCAACATGTGTTTCACAGTGCTGCAACTCTCTCATGATGCATTATGTGTTCGACAGTGCTACAACCCTCTTTTAACGCATCAACACGTTTGACAGTGCTGTAACAATCTCATGATTCATCAACACGTGTTCGACAGTGCTGCAACTCTCTTATGATCCATCAACAGGTGTTTGAAAGTGCTGCAGCTCCTTCGTGATGCATCAATACGTGTTTGACAGTGCTGCAACTCTCCAAAGATGCATCAACATGTGTTTGACAGTGCTGCAATACTCTCATGATGCATCAACAGGTGTTTGACAGTGCTGCAGCTCTTTCGTGATGCATCAATACGTGTTTGACAGTTCTACATCTCTCCAAAGATGCAACAACATGCATTTGACAGTGCTGCAGCTCTCTCAAGATGCATTAACACGTTTGACAGTGCTGTAACTCTCTCATAACGCATCAACGTGTTTGACAGTGCTGCAACTCTCTCATGATGCATCAACAGGTGTTTGACATTGCTACAACTCTCTCATGATGCATTATGTGTTCGACAGTGCTACAACCCTCTTTTAATGCATCAACACGTTTGACAGTGCTGTAACAGTCTCATGATGCATCAACACGTGTTCGACAGTGATGCAACTCTCTCATGATGCATCAACACGTGTTTGACAGTGCTGCAGCTCTTTCGTGATGCATCAATACGTGTTTGACAGTGCTGCAACTCTCCAAAGATGCATCAACATGTGTTTGACAGTGCTGCAATTCTCTCATGATGCATCAACAGGTGTTTGACAGTGCTGCAACTCTCTCATGATGCAACAACATGCATTTGACAGTGCTGCAGCTCTCTCAAGATGCATTAACACGTTTGACAGTGCTGTAACTCTCTCATGACGCATCAACGTGTTTGACAGTGCTGCAACTCTCTCATGATGCATGAACAGGTGTTTGACAGTGCTGCAGCTCTTTCATGATGCATCCATACGTGTTTGACAGTGCTACAACTCTCCAAAGATGCATCAACATGTGTTTGACAGTGCTGCAATTCTCTCATGATGCATCACGTGTTCGACAGTGCTGCAACTCTCCCAAGATGCATCAACATGTGTTTGCCAGTGCTGCAGCTCTCTCAAGAAGCATCAACAGGTTTTTTACAGTGCTGCAGCTGTTTCATGATGCATCAATACGTGTTTGACAGTTCTACATCTCTCCAAAGATGCATCAACATGCGTTTAACAGTGCTGCAGCTCTCTCAAGATGCATTAACACGTTTGACAGTGCTGTAACTCTCTCATGACGCATCAACGTGTTTGACAGTGCTGCAACTCTCTCATGATGCATCAACAGGTGTTTGACGATGCTACAGCTCTCATGATGCATTATGTGTTCGACAGTGCTACAACCCTTTTTTAATGCATCAACACGTTTGACAGTGCTGTAACTCTCTCATGATGCATCAACACGTGTTCGACAGTGCTGCAACTCTCTTATGATGCATCAACAGGTGTTTGACAGTGCTGCAGCTCTTTCGTGATGCATCAATACGTGTTTGACAGTGCTGCAACTCTCCCAAGATGCATCAACATGTGTTTGCCAGTGCTGCAACTCTCTCATGATGGATCAACATGTTTTTGACAGTGCTGCAATTCTCTCATGATGCATCACATGTTCGACAGTGCTGCAACTCTCCCAAGATGCCTCAACATGTGTTTGCCAGTGCTGCAACTCTCTCATGATGCATCAACACGTGTTTGACAGTGCTGCGACTCTCTTATGATGCATCAACATGTGTTTAACAGTGCTGCAACTCTCTCATGATGCATCAACACGTGTTTGACAGTGCTGCGACTCTCCAAAGATGCATCAACAGGTGTTTGACAGTGCTGCAAGTCTCCCATGATCCATCAACAGGTGTTTGACAGTCCTGCAACCCTCATGATGCAACAACATGCATTTGACAGTGCTGCAGCTCTCTCAAGATGCATTAACACGTTTGACAGTGCTGTAACTCTCTCATGACGCATCAACGTGTTTGACAGTGATGCAACTCTCTCATGATGCATCAACACGTGTTTGACAGTGCTGCAACTCACTCATGGTGCATCAACACGTGTTTGACAGTGCTGCATCTCTCTCATGATGCATTATTTGTTTGACGGTATTGCAATTCTCTCATGATGCATCAACATGTGTTTCACAGTGCTGCAACTCTCTCATGATGCATTATGTGTTCGACAGTGCTACAACCCTCTTTTAACGCATCAACACGTTTGACAGTGCTGTAACAATCTCATGATTCATCAACACGTGTTCGACAGTGCTGCAACTCTCTTATGATCCATCAACAGGTGTTTGAAAGTGCTGCAGCTCCTTCGTGATGCATCAATACGTGTTTGACAGTGCTGCAACTCTCCAAAGATGCATCAACATGTGGTTGACAGTGCTGCAATACTCTCATGATGCATCAACAGGTGTTTGACAGTGCTGCAGCTCTTTCGTGATGCATCAATACGTGTTTGACAGTTCTACATCTCTCCAAAGATGCAACAACATGCATTTGACAGTGCTGCAGCTCTCTCAAGATGCATTAACACGTTTGACAGTGCTGTAACTCTCTCATAACGCATCAACAGGTGTTTGACATTGCTACAACTCTCTCATGATGCATTATGTGTTCGACAGTGCTACAACCCTCTTTTAATGCATCAACACGTTTGACAGTGCTGTAACAGTCTCATGATGCATCAACACGTGTTCGACAGTGATGCAACTCTCTCATGATGCATCAACACGTGTTTGACAGTGCTGCAGCTCTTTCGTGATGCATCAATACGTGTTTGACAGTGCTGCAACTCTCCAAAGATGCATCAACATGTGTTTGACAGTGCTGCAATTCTCTCATGATGCATCAACAGGTGTTTGACAGTGCTGCAACTCTCTCATGATGCAACAACATGCATTTGACAGTGCTGCAGCTCTCTCAAGATGCATTAACACGTTTGACAGTGCTGTAACTCTCTCATGACGCATCAACGTGTTTGACAGTGCTGCAACTCTCTCATGATGCATGAACAGGTGTTTGACAGTGCTGCAGCTCTTTCATGATGCATCCATACGTGTTTGACAGTGCTACAACTCTCCAAAGATGCATCAACATGTGTTTGACAGTGCTGCAATTCTCTCATGATGCATCACGTGTTCGACAGTGCTGCAACTCTCCCAAGATGCATCAACATGTGTTTGCCAGTGCTGCAGCTCTCTCAAGAAGCATCAAAAGGTTTTTTAAGGTGCTGCAGCTGTTTCATGATGCATCAATACGTGTTTGACAGTTCTACATCTCTCCAAAGATGCATCAACATGCGTTTAACAGTGCTGCAGCTCTCTCAAGATGCATTAACACGTTTGACAGTGCTGTAACTCTCTCATGACGCATCAACGTGTTTGACAGTGCTGCAACTCTCTCATGATGCATCAACAGGTGTTTGACAATGCTACAGCTCTCATGATGCATTATGTGTTCGACAGTGCTACAACCCTTTTTTAATGCATCAACACGTTTGACAGTGCTGTAACAGTCTCATGATGCATCAACACGTGTTCGACAGTGCTGCAACTCTCTTATGATGCATCAACAGGTGTTTGACAGTGCTGCAGCTCTTTCGTGATGCATCAATACGTGTTTGACAGTGCTGCAACTCTCCCAAGATGCATCAACATGTGTTTGCCAGTGCTGCAACTCTCTCATGATGCATCAACATGTTTTTGACAGTGATGCAACTCTCTCATGATGCACCAACACGTGTTTGACAGTGCTGCGACTCTCTTATGATGCATCAACATCTGTTTAACAGTGCTGCAATTCTCTCATGATGCATCAACATGCGTTTAACAGTGCTGCAGCTCTCTCAAGAAGCATCAACAGGTGTTTGACAGTGCTGCAAGTCTCTCATGATCCATCAACAGGTGTTTGACAGTCCTGCAACCCTCATGATGCAACAACATGCATTTGACAGTGCTGCAGCTCTCTCAAGATGCATTAACACGTTTGACAGTGCTGTAACTCTCTCATGACGCATCAACGTGTTTGACAGTGTTGCAACTCTCTCATGATGCATCAGCACGTGTTTGACAGTGCTGCAACTCACTCATGGTGCATCAACACGTGTTTGACAGTGCTGCATCTCTCTCAAGATGCATTAACACGTTTGACAGTGCTGTAACTCTCTCATGACGCATCAACGTGTTTGACAGTGCTGCAACTCTCCAAAGATGCATCAACATGTGTTTGACAGTGCTGCAATTCTCTCATGATGCATCAACATGTGTTTCACAGTGCTGCAACTCTCTCATGATGCATCAACAGGTGTTTGACAATGCTACAACTCTCTCATGATGCATTATGTGTTGGACAGTGCTACAACCCTCTTTTAATGCATCAACACGTTTGACAGTGCTGTAACTCTCTCATGACGCATCAACGTGTTTGACAGTGCTGCAACTCTCTCATGATGCATGAACAGGTGTTTGACAGTGCTGCAGCTCTTTCATGATGCATCCATACGTGTTTGACAGTGCTACAACTCTCCAAAGATGCATCAACATGTGTTTGACAGTGCTGCAATTCTCTCATGATGCATCACGTGTTCGACAGTGCTGCAAATCTCCCAAGATGCATCAACATGTGTTTGCCAGTGCTGCAGCTCTCTCAAGAAGCATCAACAGGTTTTTTACAGTGCTGCAGCTGTTTCATGATGCATCAATACGTGTTTGACAGTTCTACATCTCTCCAAAGATGCATCAACATGCGTTTAACAGTGCAGCAGCTCTCTCAAGATGCATCAATAGGTGTTTGACAATGCTACAGCTCTCATGATGCATTATGTGTTCGAAAGTGCTACAACCCTTTTTTAATGCATCAACACGTTTGACAGTGCAGTAACAGTCACATGATGCATCAACACGTGTTCGACAGTGCTGCAACTCTCTCATGATGCATTATGTGTTCGACAGTGCTACAACCCTCTTTTAATGCATCAACACGTTTGACAGTGCAGTAACAGTCACATGATGCATCAACAGGTGTTTGACATTGCTACAACTCACTCATGATGCATTATGTGTTCGACAGTGCTACAACCCTCTTTTAATGCATCAACACGTTTGACAGTGCTGTAACAGTCTCATGATGCATCAACACGTGTTCGACAGTGCTGCAACTCTCTCATGATGCATCAACACGTGTTTGACAGTGCTGCGACTCTCTTATGATGCATCAACATGTGTTTAACAGTGCTGCAATTCTCTCATGATGCATCAACATGCGTTTAACAGTGCTGCAGCTCTCTCAAAAAGCATCAACAGGTGTTTGACAGTGCTGCAAGTCTCTCATGATCCATCAACAGGTGTTTGACAGTCCTGCAACCCTCATGATGCAACAACATGCATTTGACAGTGCTGCAGCTCTCTCAAGATGCATTAACACGTTTGACAGTGCTGTAACTCTCTCATGACGCATCAACGTGTTTGACAGTGCTGCAACTCTCTCATGATGCATCAACACGTGTTTGACCGTGCTGCAACTCTCTCATTATGCATCAACACGTGTTTGACAGTGCTGCATCTCTCTCATGATGCATTATGTGTTTGACGGTATTGCAATTCTCTCATGATGCATCAACATGTGTTTCACAGTGCTGCAACTCTCTCATGATGCATCAACAGGTGTTTGACAATGCTACAACTCTCTCATGATGCATTATGTGTTCGACAGTGCTACAACCCTCTTTTATTGCATCAACACGTTTGACAGTGCTGTAACACTCTCATGATTCATCAACACGTGTTCGACAGTGTTGCAACTCTCTCGAGTTGCATTATGTGTTTGACGGTATTGCAATTCTATCATGATGCATCAACAGGTGTTTGACAGTGCTGCAGCTCTTTCGTGATGCATCAATACGTGTGTGACAGTGCTGCAACTCTCCATAGATGCATCAACATGTGTTTGACAGTGCTGCAATTCTCCCATGATGCATCACGTGTTCGTCAGTGCTGCAACTCTCCCAAGATGCATCAACATGTGTTTGCCAGTGCTGCAACTCTCTCATGATGCATCAACATGCATTTAACAGTGCTGCAGCTCTCTCAAGAAACATCACCAGGTTTTTTATAGTGCTGCAGCTGTTTCATGATGCATCAATACGTGTTTGACAGTTCTACATCTCTCCAAAGATGCAACAACACGCATTTGACAGTGCTGCAGCTCTCTCAAAATGCATCAACACGTTTGACAGTGCTGTAACAGTCTCATGATACATCAACACGTGTTCGACAGTGCTGCAACTCTCTTATGATCCATCAACAGGTGTTTGACAGTGCTGCAGCTCTTTCGTGATGCATCAATACGTGTTTGACAGTGCTGCAACTCTCCAAAGATGCATCAACATGTGTTTGACAGTGCTGCAATTCTCTCATGATGCATCACATGTTCGACAGTGCTGCAACTCTCCCAAGATGCCTCAACATGTGTTTGCCAGTGCTGCAACTCTCTCATGATGCATCAACACGTGTTTGACAGTGCTGCGACTCTCTTATGATGCATCAACATGTGTTTAACAGTGCTGCAATTCTCTCATGATGCATCAACATGCGTTTAACAGTGCTGCAGCTCTCTCAAGAAGCATCAACAGGTGTTTGACAGTGCTGCAAGTCTCTCATGATGCATTATTTGTTTGACGGTATTGCAATTCTCTCATGATGCATCAACATGTGTTTCACAGTGCTGCAACTCTCTCATGATGCATTATGTGTTCGACAGTGCTACAACCCTCTTTTAACGCATCAACACGTTTGACAGTGCTGTAACAATCTCATGATTCATCAACACGTGTTCGACAGTGCTGCAACTCTCTTATGATCCATCAACAGGTGTTTGACAGTGCTGCAGCTCCTTCGTGATGCATCAATACGTGTTTGACAGTGCTGCAACTCTCCAAAGATGCATCAACATGTGTTTGACAGTGCTGCAGCTCTTTCGTGATGCATCAATACGTGTTTAACAGTTCTACATCTCTCCAAAGATGCAACAACATGCATTTGACAGTGCTGCAGCTCTCTCAAGATGCATTAACACGTTTGACAGTGCTGTAACTCTCTCATGACGCATCAACGTGTTTGACATTGCTGCAACTCTCTCATGATGCATCAATACGTGTTTGACAGTGCTGCATCTCTCTCATGATGCATTATGTGTTTGACGGTATTGCAATTCTCTCATGATGCATCAACATGTGTTTCACAGTGCTGCAACTCTCTCATGATGCATCAACAGGTGTTTGACAATGCTACAACTCTCTCATGATGCATTATGTGTTCGACAGTGCTACAACCCTCTTTTAATGCATCAACACGTTTGACAGTGCTGTAACACTCTCATGATTCATCAACACGTGTTCGACAGTGATGCAACTCTCTTATGATGCATCAACAGGTGTTTGACAGTGCTGCAGCTCTTTCGTGATGCATCAATACGTGTTTGACAGTGCTGCAACTCTCCAAAGATGCATCAACATGTGTTTGACAGTGCTGCAATTCTCTCATGATGCATCAACAGGTGTTTGACAGTGCTGCAACTCTCTCATGATGCAACAACATGCATTTGACAGTGCTGCAGCTCTCTCAAGATGCATTAACACGTTTGACAGTGCTGTAACTCTCTCATGACGCATCAACGTGTTTGACAGTGCTGCAACTCTCTCATGATGCATGAACAGGTGTTTGACAGTGCTGCAGCTCTTTCATGATGCATCCATATGTGTTCGACAGTGCTACAACCCTCTTTTAATGCATCAACACGTTTGACAGTGCTGTAACAGTCTCATGATACATCAACACGTGTTCGACAGTGCTGCAACTCTCTTATGATCCATCAACAGGTGTTTGACAGTGCTGCAGCTCTTTCGTGATGCATCAATACGTGTTTGACAGTGCTGCAACTCTCCAAAGATGCATCAACATGTGTTTGACAGTGCTGCAATTCTCTCATGATGCATCACATGTTCGACAGTGCTGCAACTCTCCCAAGATGCCTCAACATGTGTTTGCCAGTGCTGCAACTCTCTCATGATGCATCAACACGTGTTTGACAGTGCTGCGACTCTCTTATGATGCATCAACATGTGTTTAACAGTGCTGCAACTCTCTCATGATGCATCAACACGTGTTTGACAGTGCTGCGACTCTCTTATGATGCATCAACAGGTGTTTGACAGTGCTGCAAGTCTCTCATGATCCATCAACAGGTGTTTGACAGTCCTGCAACCCTCATGATGCAACAACATGCATTTGACAGTGCTGCAGCTCTCTCAAGATGCATTAACACGTTTGACAGTGCTGTAACTCTCTCATGACGCATCAACGTGTTTGACAGTGATGCAACTCTCTCATGATGCATCAACACGTGTTTGACAGTGCTGCAACTCACTCATGGTGCATCAACACGTGTTTGACAGTGCTGCATCTCTCTCATGATGCATTATTTGTTTGACGGTATTGCAATTCTCTCATGATGCATCAACATGTGTTTCACAGTGCTGCAACTCTCTCATGATGCATTATGTGTTCGACAGTGCTACAACCCTCTTTTAACGCATCAACACGTTTGACAGTGCTGTAACAATCTCATGATTCATCAACACGTGTTCGACAGTGCTGCAACTCTCTTATGATCCATCAACAGGTGTTTGAAAGTGCTGCAGCTCCTTCGTGATGCATCAATACGTGTTTGACAGTGCTGCAACTCTCCAAAGATGCATCAACATGTGTTTGACAGTGCTGCAATACTCTCATGATGCATCAACAGGTGTTTGACAGTGCTGCAGCTCTTTCGTGATGCATCAATACGTGTTTGACAGTTCTACATCTCTCCAAAGATGCAACAACATGCATTTGACAGTGCTGCAGCTCTCTCAAGATGCATTAACACGTTTGACAGTGCTGTAACTCTCTCATAACGCATCAACGTGTTTGACAGTGCTGCAACTCTCTCATGATGCATCAACAGGTGTTTGACATTGCTACAACTCTCTCATGATGCATTATGTGTTCGACAGTGCTACAACCCTCTTTTAATGCATCAACACGTTTGACAGTGCTGTAACAGTCTCATGATGCATCAACACGTGTTCGACAGTGCTGCAACTCTCTCATGATGCATCAACACGTGTTTGACAGTGCTGCAGCTCTTTCGTGATGCATCAATACGTGTTTGACAGTGCTGCAACTCTCCAAAGACGCATCAACATGTGTTTGACAGTGCTGCAATTCTCTCATGATGCATCAACAGGTGTTTGACAGTGCTGCAACTCTCTCATGATGGAACAACATGCATTTGACAGTGCTGCAGCTCTCTCAAGATGCATTAACACGTTTGACAGTGCTGTAACTCTCTCATGACGCATCAACGTGTTTGACAGTGCTGCAACTCTCTCATGATGCATGAACAGGTGTTTGACAGTGCTGCAGCTCTTTCATGATGCATCCATACGTGTTTGACAGTGCTACAACTCTCCAAAGATGCATCAACATGTGTTTGACAGTGCTGCAATTCTCTCATGATGCATCACGTGTTCGACAGTGCTGCAACTCTCCCAAGATGCATCAACATGTGTTTGCCAGTGCTGCAGCTCTCTCAAGAAGCATCAACAGGTTTTTTAAGGTGCTGCAGCTGTTTCATGATGCATCAATACGTGTTTGACAGTTCTACATCTCTCCAAAGATGCATCAACATGCGTTTAACAGTGCTGCAGCTCTCTCAAGATGCATTAACACGTTTGACAGTGCTGTAACTCTCTCATGACGCATCAACGTGTTTGACAGTGCTGCAACTCTCTCATGATGCATCAACAGGTGTTTGACAGTGCTGCAGCTCTTTCGTGATGCATCAATACGTGTTTGACAGTGCTGCAACTCTCCAAAGATGCATCAACATGTGTTTGACAGTGCTGCAATTCTCTCAGGATGCATCAACAGGTGTTTGACAGTGCTGCAACTCTCTCATGATGCATCAACACGTGTTTGACAGTGCTGCGACTCTCTTATGATGCATCAACAGGTGTTTGACAGTGCTGCAAGTCTCTCATGATCCATCAACAGGTGTTTGACAGTCCTGCAACCCTCATGATGCAACAACATGCATTTGACAGTGCTGCAGCTCTCTCAAGATGCATTAACACGTTTGACAGTGCTGTAACTCTCTTATGACGCATCAACGTGTTTGACAGTGCTGCAACTCTCTCATGATGCATCAGCACGTGTTTGACAGTGCTGCAACTCACTCATGGTGCATCAATACGTGGTTGACAGTGCTGCATCTCTCTCATGATGCATTATGTGTTTGACGGTATTGCAATTCTCTCATGATGCATCAACATGTGTTTCACAGTGCTGCAACTCTCTCATGATGCATCAACAGGTGTTTGACAATGCTACAACTCTCTCATGATGCATTATGTGTTCGACAGTGCTACAACCCTCTTTTAATGCATCAACACGTTTGACAGTGCTGTAACTCTCTCATGACGCATCAACGTGTTTGACAGTGCTGCAACTCTCTCATGATGCATGAACAGGTGTTTGACAGTGCTGCAGCTCTTTCATGATGCATCCATACGTGTTTGACAGTGCTACAACTCTCCAAAGATGCATCAACATGTGTTTGACAGTGCTGCAATTCTCTCATGATGCATCACGTGTTCGACAGTGCTGCAACTCTCCCAAGATGCATCAACATGTGTTTGCCAGTGCTGCAGCTCTCTCAAGAAGCATCAACAGGTTTTTTACAGTGCTGCAGCTGTTTCATGATGCATCAATACGTGTTTGACAGTTCTACATCTCTCCAAAGATGCATCAACATGCGTTTAACAGTGCAGCAGCTCTCTCAAGATGCATTAACACGTTTGACAGTGCTGTAACTCTCTCATAACGCATCAACGTGTTTGACAGTGCTGCAACTCTCTCATGATGCATCAACAGGTGTTTGACAATGCTACAGCTCTCATGATGCATTATGTGTTCGACAGTGCTACAACCCTTTTTTAATGCATCAACACGTTTGACAGTGCAGTAACAGTCACATGATGCATCAACACGTGTTCGACAGTGCTGCAACTCTCTCATGATGCATTATGTGTTCGACAGTGCTACAACCCTCTTTTAATGCATCAACACGTTTGACAGTGCAGTAACAGTCACATGATGCATCAACAGGTGTTTGACATTGCTACAACTCACTCATGATGCATTATGTGTTCGACAGTGCTACAACCCTCTTTTAATGCATCAACACGTTTGACAGTGCTGTAACAGTCTCATGATGCATCAACACGTGTTCGACAGTGCTGCAACTCTCTCATGATGCATCAACACGTGTTTGACAGTGCTGCGACTCTCTTATGATGCATCAACATGTGTTTAACAGTGCTGCAATTCTCTCATGATGCATCAACATGCGTTTAACAGTGCTGCAGCTCTCTCAAAAAGCATCAACAGGTGTTTGACAGTGCTGCAAGTCTCTCATGATCCATCAACAGGTGTTTGACAGTCCTGCAACCCTCATGATGCAACAACATGCATTTGACAGTGCTGCAGCTCTCTCAAGATGCATTAACACGTTTGACAGTGCTGTAACTCTCTCATGACGCATCAATGTGTTTGACAGTGCTGCAACTCTCTCATGATGCATCAACACGTGTTTGACCGTGCTGCAACTCTCTCATTATGCATCAACACGTGTTTGACAGTGCTGCATCTCTCTCATGATGCATTATGTGTTTGACGGTATTGCAATTCTCTCATGATGCATCAACATGTGTTTCACAGTGCTGCAACTCTCTCATGATGCATCAACAGGTGTTTGACAATGCTACAACTCTCTCATGATGCATTATGTGTTCGACAGTGCTACAACCCTCTTTTATTGCATCAACACGTTTGACAGTGCTGTAACACTCTCATGATTCATCAACACGTGTTCGACAGTGTTGCAACTCTCTCATGATGCATTATGTGTTTGACGGTATTGCAATTCTCTCATGATGCATCAACAGGTGTTTGACAGTGCTGCAGCTCTTTCGTGATGCATCAATACGTGTGTGACAGTGCTGCAACTCTCCATAGATGCATCAACATGTGTTTGACAGTGCTGCAATTCTCCCATGATGCATCACGTGTTCGTCAGTGCTGCAACTCTCCCAAGATGCATCAACATGTGTTTGCCAGTGCTGCAACTCTCTCATGATGCATCAACATGCATTTAACAGTGCTGCAGCTCTCTCAAGAAGCATCACCAGGTTTTTTATAGTGCTGCAGCTGTTTCATGATGCATCAATACGTGTTTGACAGTTCTACATCTCTCCAAAGATGCAACAACACGCATTTGACAGTGCTGCAGCTCTCTCAAAATGCATCAACACGTTTGACAGTGCTGTAACAGTCTCATGATACATCAACACGTGTTCGACAGTGCTGCAACTCTCTTATGATCCATCAACAGGTGTTTGACAGTGCTGCAGCTCTTTCGTGATGCATCAATACGTGTTTGACAGTGCTGCAACTCTCCAAAGATGCATCAACATGTGTTTGACAGTGCTGCAATTCTCTCATGATGCATCACATGTTCGACAGTGCTGCAACTCTCCCAAGATGCCTCAACATGTGTTTGCCAGTGCTGCAACTCTCTCATGATGCATCAACACGTGTTTGACAGTGCTGCGACTCTCTTATGATGCATCAACATGTGCTTAACAGTGCTGCAATTCTCTCATGATGCATCAACATGCGTTTAACAGTGCTGCAGCTCTCTCAAGAAGCATCAACAGGTGTTTGACAGTGCTGCAAGTCTCTCATGATCCATCAACAGGTGTTTGACAGTCCTGCAACCCTCATGATGCAACAACATGCATTTGACAGTGCTGCAGCTCTCTCAAGATGCATTAACACGTTTGACAGTGCTGTAACTCTCTCATGACGCATCAACGTGTTTGACAGTGATGCAACTCTCTCATGATGCATCAACACGTGTTTGACAGTGCTGCAACTCACTCATGGTGCATCAACACGTGTTTGACAGTGCTGCATCTCTCTCATGATGCATTATTTGTTTGACGGTATTGCAATTCTCTCATGATGCATCAACATGTGTTTCACAGTGCTGCAACTCTCTCATGATGCATTATGTGTTCGACAGTGCTACAACCCTCTTTTAACGCATCAACACGTTTGACAGTGCTGTAACAATCTCATGATTCATCAACACGTGTTCGACAGTGCTGCAACTCTCTTATGATCCATCAACAGGTGTTTGACAGTGCTGCAGCTCCTTCGTGATGCATCAATACGTGTTTGACAGTGCTGCAACTCTCCAAAGATGCATCAACATGTGTTTGACAGTGCTGCAATACTCTCATGATGCATCAACAGGTGTTTGACAGTGCTGCAGCTCTTTCGTGATGCATCAATACGTATTTGACAGTTCTATATCTCTCCAAAGATGCAACAACATGCATTTGACAGTGCTGCAGCTCTCTCAAGATGCATTAACACGTTTGACAGTGCTGTAACTCTCTCATGACGCATCAACGTGTTTGACATTGCTGCAACTCTCTCATGATGCATCAATACGTGTTTGACAGTGCTGCATCTCTCTCATGATGCATTATGTGTTTGACGGTATTGCAATTCTCTCATGATGCATCAACATGTGTTTCACAGTGCTGCAACTCTCTCATGATGCATCAACAGGTGTTTGACAATGCTACAACTCTCTCATGATGCATTATGTGTTCGACAGTGCTACAACCCTCTTTTAATGCATCAACACGTTTGACAGTGCTGTAACACTCTCATGATTCATCAACACGTGTTCGACAGTGATGCAACTCTCTTATGATGCATCAACAGGTGTTTGACAGTGCTGCAGCTCTTTCGTGATGCATCAATACGTGTTTGACAGCGCTGCAACTCTCCAAAGATGCATCAACATGTGTTTGACAGTGCTGCAATTCTCTCAGGATGCATCAACAGGTGTTTGACAGTGCTGCAACTCTCTCATGATGCATCAACACGTGTTTGACAGTGCTGCGACTCTCTTATGATGCATCAACAGGTGTTTGACAGTGCTGCAAGTCTCTCATGATCCATCAACAGGTGTTTGACAGTCCTGCAACCCTCATGATGCAACAACATGCATTTGACAGTGCTGCAGCTCTCTCAAGATGCATTAACACGTTTGACAGTGCTGTAACTCTCTCATGACGCATCAACGTGTTTGACAGTGCTGCAACTCTCTCATGATGCATGAACAGGTGTTTGACAGTGCTGCAGCTCTTTCATGATGCATCCATATGTGTTCGACAGTGCTACAACTCTCCAAAGATGCATCAACATGTGTTTGACAGTGCTGCAATTCTCTCATGATGCATCACATGTTCGACAGTGCTGCAACTCTCCCAAGATGCCTCAACATGTGTTTCACAGTGCTGCAACTCTCTCATGATGCATTATGTGTTCGACAGTGCTACAACCCTCTTTTAACGCATCAACACGTTTGACAGTGCTGTAACAATCTCATGATTCATCAACACGTGTTCGACAGTGCTGCAACTCTCTTATGATCCATCAACAGGTGTTTGAAAGTGCTGCAGCTCCTTCGTGATGCATCAATACGTGTTTGACAGTGCTGCAACTCTCCAAAGATGCATCAACATGTGTTTGACAGTGCTGCAATACTCTCATGATGCATCAACAGGTGTTTGACAGTGCTGCAGCTCTTTCGTGATGCATCAATACGTGTTTGACAGTTCTACATCTCTCCAAAGATGCAACAACATGCATTTGACAGTGCTGCAGCTCTCTCAAGATGCATTAACACGTTTGACAGTGCTGTAACTCTCTCATAACGCATCAACGTGTTTGACAGTGCTGCAACTCTCTCATGATGCATCAACAGGTGTTTGACATTGCTACAACTCTCTCATGATGCATTATGTGTTCGACAGTGCTACAACCCTCTTTTAATGCATCAACACGTTTGACAGTGCTGTAACAGTCTCATGATGCATCAACACGTGTTCGACAGTGATGCAACTCTCTCATGATGCATCAACACGTGTTTGACAGTGCTGCAGCTCTTTCGTGATGCATCAATACGTGTTTGACAGTGCTGCAACTCTCCAAAGATGCATCAACATGTGTTTGACAGTGCTGCAATTCTCTCATGATGCATCAACAGGTGTTTGACAGTGCTGCAACTCTCTCATGATGCAACAACATGCATTTGACAGTGCTGCAGCTCTCTCAAGATGCATTAACACGTTTGACAGTGCTGTAACTCTCTCATGACGCATCAACGTGTTTGACAGTGCTGCAACTCTCTCATGATGCATGAACAGGTGTTTGACAGTGCTGCAGCTCTTTCATGATGCATCCATACGTGTTTGACAGTGCTACAACTCTCCAAAGATGCATCAACATGTGTTTGACAGTGCTGCAATTCTCTCATGATGCATCACGTGTTCGACAGTGCTGCAACTCTCCCAAGATGCATCAACATGTGTTTGCCAGTGCTGCAGCTCTCTCAAGAAGCATCAACAGGTTTTTTAAGGTGCTGCAGCTGTTTCATGATGCATCAATACGTGTTTGACAGTTCTACATCTCTCCAAAGATGCATCAACATGCGTTTAACAGTGCTGCAGCTCTCTCAAGATGCATTAACACGTTTGACAGTGCTGTAACTCTCTCATGACGCATCAACGTGTTTGACAGTGCTGCAACTCTCTCATGATGCATCAACAGGTGTTTGACAATGCTACAGCTCTCATGATGCATTATGTGTTCGACAGTGCTACAACCCTTTTTTAATGCATCAACACGTTTGACAGTGCTGTAACAGTCTCATGATGCATCAACACGTGTTCGACAGTGCTGCAACTCTCTTATGATGCATCAACAGGTGTTTGACAGTGCTGCAGCTCTTTCGTGATGCATCAATACGTGTTTGACAGTGCTGCAACTCTCCCAAGATGCATCAACATGTGTTTGCCAGTGCTGCAACTCTCTCATGATGCATCAACATGTTTTTGACAGTGATGCAACTCTCTCATGATGCATCAACACGTGTTTGACAGTGCTGCGACTCTCTTATGATGCATCATCATCTGTTTAACAGTGCTGCAATTCTCTCATGATGCATCAACATGCGTTTAACAGTGCTGCAGCTCTCTCAAGAAGCATCAACAGGTGTTTGACAGTGCTGCAAGTCTCTCATGATCCATCAACAGGTGTTTGACAGTCCTGCAACCCTCATGATGCAACAACATGCATTTGACAGTGCTGCAGCTCTCTCAAGATGCATTAACACGTTTGACAGTGCTGTAACTCTCTCATGACGCATCAACGTGTTTGACAGTGCTGCAACTCTCTCATGATGCATCAGCACGTGTTTGACAGTGCTGCAACTCTCTCATGATGCATCAATACGTGTTTGACAGTGCTGCATCTCTCTCATGATGCATTATGTGTTTGACGGTATTGCAATTCTCTCATGATGCATCAACATGTGTTTCACAGTGCTGCAACTCTCTCATGATGCATCAACAGGTGTTTGACAATGCTACAACTCTCTCATGATGCATTATGTGTTGGACAGTGCTACAACCCTCTTTTAATGCATCAACACGTTTGACAGTGCTGTAACTCTCTCATGACGCATCAACGTGTTTGACAGTGCTGCAACTCTCTCATGATGCATGAACAGGTGTTTGACAGTGCTGCAGCTCTTTCATGATGCATCCATACGTGTTTGACAGTGCTACAACTCTCCAAAGATGCATCAACATGTGTTTGACAGTGCTGCAATTCTCTCAGGATGCATCACGTGTTCGACAGTGCTGCAACTCTCCCAAGATGCATCAACATGTGTTTGCCAGTGCTGCAGCTCTCTCAAGAAGCATCAACAGGTTTTTTACAGTGCTGCAGCTGTTTCATGATGCATCAATACGTGTTTGACAGTTCTACATCTCTCCAAAGATGCATCAACATGCGTTTAACAGTGCTGCAGCTCTCTCAAGATGCATTAACACGTTTGACAGTGCTGTAACTCTCTCATGACGCATCAACGTGTTTGACAGTGCTGCAACTCTCTCATGATGCATCAACAGGTGTTTGACAATGCTACAGCTCTCATGATGCATTATGTGTTCGACAGTGCTACAACCCTTTTTTAATGCATCAACACGTTTGACAGTGCTGTAACAGTCTCATGATGCATCAACAGGTGTTCGACAGTGCTGCAACTCTCTTATGATGCATCAACAGGTGTTTGACAGTGCTGCAGCTCTTTCGTGATGCATCAATACGTGTTTGACAGTGCTGCAACTCTCCCAAGATGCATCAACATGTGTTTGCCAGTGCTGTAACTCTCTCATGATGCATCAACATGTTTTTGACAGTGATGCAACTCTCTCATGATGCACCAACACGTGTTTGACAGTGCTGTGACTCTCTTATGATGCATCAACATGTGTTTAACAGTGCTGCAATTCTCTCATGATGCATCAACATGCGTTTAACAGTGCTGCAGCTCTCTCAAAAAGCATCAACAGGTGTTTGACAGTGCTGCAAGTCTCTCATGATCCATCAACAGGTGTTTGACAGTCCTGCAACCCTCATGATGCAACAACATGCATTTGACAGTGCTGCAGCTCTCTCAAGATGCATTAACACGTTTGACAGTGCTGTAACTCTCTCATGACGCATCAACGTGTTTGACAGTGCTGCAACTCTCTCATGATGCATCAGCACGTGTTTGACAGTGCTGCAACTCACTCATGGTGCATCAATACGTGTTTGACAGTGCTGCATCTCTCTCATGATGCATTATGTGTTTGACGGTATTGCAATTCTCTCATGATGCATCAACATGTGTTTCACAGTGCTGCAACTCTCTCATGATGCATCAACAGGTGTTTGACAATGCTACAACTCTCTCATGATGCATTATGTGTTCGACAGTGCTACAACCCTCTTTTAATGCATCAACACGTTTGACAGTGCTGTAACTCTCTCATGACGCATCAACGTGTTTGACAGTGCTGCAACTCTCTCATGATGCATGAACAGGTGTTTGACAGTGCTGCAGCCCTTTCATGATGCATCCATACGTGTTTGACAGTGCTACAACTCTCCAAAGATGCATCAACATGTGTTTGACAGTGCTGCAATTCTCTCATGATGCATCACGTGTTCGACAGTGCTGCAACTCTCCCAAGATGCATCAACATGTGTTTGCCAGTGCTGCAGCTCTCTCAAGAAGCATCAACAGGTTTTTTACAGTGCTGCAGCTGTTTCATGATGCATCAATACGTGTTTGACAGTTCTACATCTCTCCAAAGATGCATCAACATGCGTTTAACAGTGCAGCAGCTCTCTCAAGATGCATTAACACGTTTGACAGTGCTGTAACTCTCTCATAACGCATCAACGTGTTTGACAGTGCTGCAACTCTATCATGATGCATCAACAGGTGTTTGACAATGCTACAGCTCTCATGATGCATTATGTGTTCGACAGTGCTACAACCCTTTTTTAATGCATCAACACGTTTGACAGTGCAGTAACAGTCACATGATGCATCAACACGTGTTCGACAGTGCTGCAACTCTCTCATGATGCATTATGTGTTCGACAGTGCTACAACCCTCTTTTAATGCATCAACACGTTTGACAGTGCAGTAACAGTCACATGATGCATCAACAGGTGTTTGACATTGCTACAACTCACTCATGATGCATTATGTGTTCGACAGTGCTACAACCCTCTTTTAATGCATCAACACGTTTGACAGTGCTGTAACAGTCTCATGATGCATCAACACGTGTTCGACAGTGCTGCAACTCTCTCATGATGCATCAACACGTGTTTGACAGTGCTGCGACTCTCTTATGATGCATCAACATGTGTTTAACAGTGCTGCAATTCTCTCATGATGCATCAACATGCGTTTAACAGTGCTGCAGCTCTCTCAAAAAGCATCAACAGGTGTTTGACAGTGCTGCAAGTCTCTCATGATCCATCAACAGGTGTTTGACAGTCCTGCAACCCTCATGATGCAACAACATGCATTTGACAGTGCTGCAGCTCTCTCAAGATGCATTAACACGTTTGACAGTGCTGTAACTCTCTCATGACGCATCAATGTGTTTGACAGTGCTGCAACTCTCTCATGATGCATCAACACGTGTTTGACCGTGCTGCAACTCTCTCATTATGCATCAACACGTGTTTGACAGTGCTGCATCTCTCTCATGATGCATTATGTGTTTGACGGTATTGCAATTCTCTCATGATGCATCAACATGTGTTTCACAGTGCTGCAACTCTCTCATGATGCATCAACAGGTGTTTGACAATGCTACAACTCTCTCATGATGCATTATGTGTTCGACAGTGCTACAACCCTCTTTTATTGCATCAACACGTTTGACAGTGCTGTAACACTCTCATGATTCATCAACACGTGTTCGACAGTGTTGCAACTCTCTCATGATGCATTATGTGTTTGACGGTATTGCAATTCTCTCATGATGCATCAACAGGTGTTTGACAGTGCTGCAGCTCTTTCGTGATGCATCAATACGTGTGTGACAGTGCTGCAACTCTCCATAGATGCATCAACATGTGTTTGACAGTGCTGCAATTCTCCCATGATGCATCACGTGTTCGTCAGTGCTGCAACTCTCCCAAGATGCATCAACATGTGTTTGCCAGTGCTGCAACTCTCTCATGATGCATCAACATGCATTTAACAGTGCTGCAGCTCTCTCAAGAAGCATCACCAGGTTTTTTATAGTGCTGCAGCTGTTTCATGATGCATCAATACGTGTTTGACAGTTCTACATCTCTCCAAAGATGCAACAACACGCATTTGACAGTGCTGCAGCTCTCTCAAAATGCATCAACACGTTTGACAGTGCTGTAACAGTCTCATGATACATCAACACGTGTTCGACAGTGCTGCAACTCTCTTATGATCCATCAACAGGTGTTTGACAGTGCTGCAGCTCTTTCGTGATGCATCAATACGTGTTTGACAGTGCTGCAACTCTCCAAAGATGCATCAACATGTGTTTGACAGTGCTGCAATTCTCTCATGATGCATCACATGTTCGACAGTGCTGCAACTCTCCCAAGATGCCTCAACATGTGTTTGCCAGTGCTGCAACTCTCTCATGATGCATCAACACGTGTTTGACAGTGCTACGACTCTCTTATGATGCATCAACATGTGTTTAACAGTGCTGCAATTCTCTCATGATGCATCAACATGCGTTTAACAGTGCTGCAGCTCTCTCAAGAAGCATCAACAGGTGTTTGACAGTGCTGCAAGTCTCTCATGATGCATTATTTGTTTGACGGTATTGCAATTCTCTCATGATGCATCAACAGGTGTTTCACAGTGCTGCAACTCTCTCATGATGCATTATGTGTTCGACAGTGCTACAACCCTCTTTTAACGCATCAACACGTTTGACAGTGCTGTAACAATCTCATGATTCATCAACACGTGTTCGACAGTGCTGCAACTCTCTTATGATCCATCAACAGGTGTTTGACAGTGCTGCAGCTCCTTCGTGATGCATCAATACGTGTTTGACAGTGCTGCAACTCTCCAAAGATGCATCAACATGTGTTTGACAGTGCTGCAATACTCTCATGATGCATCAACAGGTGTTTGACAGTGCTGCAGCTCTTTCGTGATGCATCAATACGTGTTTGACAGTTCTACATCTCTCCAAAGATGCAACAACATGCATTTGACAGTGCTGCAGCTCTCTCAAGATGCATTAACACGTTTGACAGTGCTGTAACTCTCTCATGACGCATCAACGTGTTTGACATTGCTGCAACTCTCTCATGATGCATCAATACGTGTTTGACAGTGCTGCATCTCTCTCATGATGCATTATGTGTTTGACGGTATTGCAATTCTCTCATGATGCATCAACATGTGTTTCACAGTGCTGCAACTCTCTCATGATGCATCAACAGGTGTTTGACAATGCTACAACTCTCTCATGATGCATTATGTGTTCGACAGTGCTACAACCCTCTTTTAATGCATCAACACGTTTGACAGTGCTGTAACACTCTCATGATTCATCAACACGTGTTCGACAGTGATGCAACTCTCTTATGATGCATCAACAGGTGTTTGACAGTGCTGCAACTCTCTCATGATGCAACAACATGCATTTGACAGTGCTGCAGCTCTCTCAAGATGCATTAACACGTTTGACAGTGCTGTAACTCTCTCATGACGCATCAACGTGTTTGACAGTGCTGCAACTCTCTCATGATGCATGAACAGGTGTTTGACAGTGCTGCAGCTCTTTCATGATGCATCCATATGTGTTCGACAGTGCTACAACCCTCTTTTAATGCATCAACACGTTTGACAGTGCTGTAACAGTCTCATGATACATCAACACGTGTTCGACAGTGCTGCAACTCTCTTATGATCCATCAACAGGTGTTTGACAGTGCTGCAGCTCTTTCGTGATGCATCAATACGTGTTTGACAGTGCTGCAACTCTCCAAAGATGCATCAACATGTGTTTGACAGTGCTGCAATTCTCTCATGATGCATCACATGTTCGACAGTGCTGCAACTCTCCCAAGATGCCTCAACATGTGTTTGCCAGTGCTGCAACTCTCTCATGATGCATCAACACGTGTTTGACAGTGCTGCGACTCTCTTATGATGCATCAACATGTGTTTAACAGTGCTGCAACTCTCTCATGATGCATCAACACGTGTTTGACAGTGCTGCGACTCTCTTATGATGCATCAACAGGTGTTTGACAGTGCTGCAAGTCTCTCATGATCCATCAACAGGTGTTTGACAGTCCTGCAACCCTCATGATGCAACAACATGCATTTGACAGTGCTGCAGCTCTCTCAAGATGCATTAACACGTTTGACAGTGCTGTAACTCTCTCATGACGCATCAACGTGTTTGACAGTGATGCAACTCTCTCATGATGCATCAACACGTGTTTGACAGTGCTGCAACTCACTCATGGTGCATCAACACGTGTTTGACAGTGCTGCATCTCTCTCATGATGCATTATTTGTTTGACGGTATTGCAATTCTCTCATGATGCATCAACATGTGTTTCACAGTGCTGCAACTCTCTCATGATGCATTATGTGTTCGACAGTGCTACAACCCTCTTTTAACGCATCAACACGTTTGACAGTGCTGTAACAATCTCATGATTCATCAACACGTGTTCGACAGTGCTGCAACTCTCTTATGATCCATCAACAGGTGTTTGAAAGTGCTGCAGCTCCTTCGTGATGCATCAATACGTGTTTGACAGTGCTGCAACTCTCCAAAGATGCATCAACATGTGTTTGACAGTGCTGCAATACTCTCATGATGCATCAACAGGTGTTTGACAGTGCTGCAGCTCTTTCGTGATGCATCAATACGTGTTTGACAGTTCTACATCTCTCCAAAGATGCAACAACATGCATTTGACAGTGCTGCAGCTCTCTCAAGATGCATTAACACGTTTGACAGTGCTGTAACTCTCTCATAACGCATCAACGTGTTTGACAGTGCTGCAACTCTCTCATGATGCATCAACAGGTGTTTGACATTGCTACAACTCTCTCATGATGCATTATGTGTTCGACAGTGCTACAACCCTCTTTTAATGCATCAACACGTTTGACAGTGCTGTAACAGTCTCATGATGCATCAACACGTGTTCGACAGTGATGCAACTCTCTCATGATGCATCAACACGTGTTTGACAGTGCTGCAGCTCTTTCGTGATGCATCAATACGTGTTTGACAGTGCTGCAACTCTCCAAAGATGCATCAACATGTGTTTGACAGTGCTGCAATTCTCTCATGATGCATCAACAGGTGTTTGACAGTGCTGCAACTCTCTCATGATGCAACAACATGCATTTGACAGTGCTGCAGCTCTCTCAAGATGCATTAACACGTTTGACAGTGCTGTAACTCTCTCATGACGCATCAACGTGTTTGACAGTGCTGCAACTCTCTCATGATGCATGAACAGGTGTTTGACAGTGCTGCAGCTCTTTCATGATGCATCCATACGTGTTTGACAGTGCTACAACTCTCCAAAGATGCATCAACATGTGTTTGACAGTGCTGCAATTCTCTCATGATGCATCACGTGTTCGACAGTGCTGCAACTCTCCCAAGATGCATCAACATGTGTTTGCCAGTGCTGCAGCTCTCTCAAGAAGCATCAACAGGTTTTTTAAGGTGCTGCAGCTGTTTCATGATGCATCAATACGTGTTTGACAGTTCTACATCTCTCCAAAGATGCATCAACATGCGTTTAACAGTGCTGCAGCTCTCTCAAGATGCATTAACACGTTTGACAGTGCTGTAACTCTCTCATGACGCATCAACGTGTTTGACAGTGCTGCAACTCTCTCATGATGCATCAACAGGTGTTTGACAATGCTACAGCTCTCATGATGCATTATGTGTTCGACAGTGCTACAACCCTTTTTTAATGCATCAACACGTTTGACAGTGCTGTAACAGTCTCATGATGCATCAACACGTGTTCGACAGTGCTGCAACTCTCTTATGATGCATCAACAGGTGTTTGACAGTGCTGCAGCTCTTTCGTGATGCATCAATACGTGTTTGACAGTGCTGCAACTCTCCCAAGATGCATCAACATGTGTTTGCCAGTGCTGCAACTCTCTCATGATGCATCAACATGTTTTTGACAGTGATGCAACTCTCTCATGATGCACCAACACGTGTTTGACAGTGCTGCGACTCTCTTATGATGCATCAACATCTGTTTAACAGTGCTGCAATTCTCTCATGATGCATCAACATGCGTTTAACAGTGCTGCAGCTCTCTCAAGAAGCATCAACAGGTGTTTGACAGTGCTGCAAGTCTCTCATGATCCATCAACAGGTGTTTGACAGTCCTGCAACCCTCATGATGCAACAACATGCATTTGACAGTGCTGCAGCTCTCTCAAGATGCATTAACACGTTTGACAGTGCTGTAACTCTCTCATGACGCATCAACGTGTTTGACAGTGCTGCAACTCTCTCATGATGCATCAGCACGTGTTTGACAGTGCTGCAACTCACTCATGGTGCATCAACACGTGTTTGACAGTGCTGCATCTCTCTCAAGATGCATTAACACGTTTGACAGTGCTGTAACTCTCTCATGACGCATCAACGTGTTTGACAGTGCTGCAACTCTCTCATGATGCATCAATACGTGTTTGACAGTGCTGCATCTCTCTCATGATGCATTATGTGTTTGACGGTATTGCAATTCTCTCATGATGCATCAACATGTGTTTCACAGTGCTGCAACTCTCTCATGATGCATCAACAGGTGTTTGACAATGCTACAACTCTCTCATGATGCATTATGTGTTGGACAGTGCTACAACCCTCTTTTAATGCATCAACACGTTTGACAGTGCTGTAACTCTCTCATGACGCATCAACGTGTTTGACAGTGCTGCAACTCTCTCATGATGCATGAACAGGTGTTTGACAGTGCTGCAGCTCTTTCATGATGCATCCATACGTGTTTGACAGTGCTACAACTCTCCAAAGATGCATCAACATGTGTTTGACAGTGCTGCAATTCTCTCATGATGCATCACGTGTTCGACAGTGCTGCAACTCTCCCAAGATGCATCAACATGTGTTTGCCAGTGCTGCAGCTCTCTCAAGAAGCATCAACAGGTTTTTTACAGTGCTGCAGCTGTTTCATGATGCATCAATACGTGTTTGACAGTTCTACATCTCTCCAAAGATGCATCAACATGCGTTTAACAGTGCTGCAGCTCTCTCAAGATGCATTAACACGTTTGACAGTGCTGTAACTCTCTCATGACGCATCAACGTGTTTGACAGTGCTGCAACTCTCTCATGATGCATCAACAGGTGTTTGACAATGCTACAGCTCTCATGATGCATTATGTGTTCGACAGTGCTACAACCCTTTTTTAATGCATCAACACGTTTGACAGTGCTGTAACAGTCTCATGATGCATCAACAGGTGTTCGACAGTGCTGCAACTCTCTTATGATGCATCAACAGGTGTTTGACAGTGCTGCAGCTCTTTCGTGATGCATCAATACGTGTTTGACAGTGCTGCAACTCTCCCAAGATGCATCAACATGTGTTTGCCAGTGCTGTAACTCTCTCATGATGCATCAACATGTTTTTGACAGTGATGCAACTCTCTCATGATGCACCAACACGTGTTTGACAGTGCTGTGACTCTCTTATGATGCATCAACATGTGTTTAACAGTGCTGCAATTCTCTCATGATGCATCAACATGCGTTTAACAGTGCTGCAGCTCTCTCAAAAAGCATCAACAGGTGTTTGACAGTGCTGCAAGTCTCTCATGATCCATCAACAGGTGTTTGACAGTCCTGCAACCCTCATGATGCAACAACATGCATTTGACAGTGCTGCAGCTCTCTCAAGATGCATTAACACGTTTGACAGTGCTGTAACTCTCTCATGACGCATCAACGTGTTTGACAGTGCTGCAACTCTCTCATGATGCATCAGCACGTGTTTGACAGTGCTGCAACTCACTCATGGTGCATCAATACGTGTTTGACAGTGCTGCATCTCTCTCATGATGCATTATGTGTTTGACGGTATTGCAATTCTCTCATGATGCATCAACATGTGTTTCACAGTGCTGCAACTCTCTCATGATGCATCAACAGGTGTTTGACAATGCTACAACTCTCTCATGATGCATTATGTGTTCGACAGTGCTACAACCCTCTTTTAATGCATCAACACGTTTGACAGTGCTGTAACTCTCTCATGACGCATCAACGTGTTTGACAGTGCTGCAACTCTCTCATGATGCATGAACAGGTGTTTGACAGTGCTGCAGCTCTTTCATGATGCATCCATACGTGTTTGACAGTGCTACAACTCTCCAAAGATGCATCAACATGTGTTTGACAGTGCTGCAATTCTCTCATGATGCATCACGTGTTCGACAGTGCTGCAACTCTCCCAAGATGCATCAACATGTGTTTGCCAGTGCTGCAGCTCTCTCAAGAAGCATCAACGGGTTTTTTACAGTGCTGCAGCTGTTTCATGATGCATCAATACGTGTTTGACAGTTCTACATCTCTCCAAAGATGCATCAACATGCGTTTAACAGTGCAGCAGCTCTCTCAAGATGCATTAACACGTTTGACAGTGCTGTAACTCTCTCATAACGCATCAACGTGTTTGACAGTGCTGCAACTCTCTCATGATGCATCAACAGGTGTTTGACAATGCTACAGCTCTCATGATGCATTATGTGTTCGACAGTGCTACAACCCTTTTTTAATGCATCAACACGTTTGACAGTGCAGTAACAGTCACATGATGCATCAACACGTGTTCGACAGTGCTGCAACTCTCTCATGATGCATTATGTGTTCGACAGTGCTACAACCCTCTTTTAATGCATCAACACGTTTGACAGTGCAGTAACAGTCACATGATGCATCAACAGGTGTTTGACCTTGCTACAACTCACTCATGATGCATTATGTGTTCGACAGTGCTACAACCCTCTTTTAATGCATCAACACGTTTGACAGTGCTGTAACAGTCTCATGATGCATCAACACGTGTTCGACAGTGCTGCAACTCTCTCATGATGCATCAACACGTGTTTGACAGTGCTGCGACTCTCTTATGATGCATCAACATGTGTTTAACAGTGCTGCAATTCTCTCATGATGCATCAACATGCGTTTAACAGTGCTGCAGCTCTCTCAAAAAGCATCAACAGGTGTTTGACAGTGCTGCAAGTCTCTCATGATCCATCAACAGGTGTTTGACAGTCCTGCAACCCTCATGATGCAACAACATGCATTTGACAGTGCTGCAGCTCTCTCAAGATGCATTAACACGTTTGACAGTGCTGTAACTCTCTCATGACGCATCAATGTGTTTGACAGTGCTGCAACTCTCTCATGATGCATCAACACGTGTTTGACCGTGCTGCAACTCTCTCATTATGCATCAACACGTGTTTGACAGTGCTGCATCTCTCTCATGATGCATTATGTGTTTGACGGTATTGCAATTCTCTCATGATGCATCAACATGTGTTTCACAGTGCTGCAACTCTCTCATGATGCATCAACAGGTGTTTGACAATGCTACAACTCTCTCATGATGCATTATGTGTTCGACAGTGCTACAACCCTCTTTTATTGCATCAACACGTTTGACAGTGCTGTAACACTCTCATGATTCATCAACACGTGTTCGACAGTGTTGCAACTCTCTCATGATGCATTATGTGTTTGACGGTATTGCAATTCTCTCATGATGCATCAACAGGTGTTTGACAGTGCTGCAGCTCTTTCGTGATGCATCAATACGTGTGTGACAGTGCTGCAACTCTCCATAGATGCATCAACATGTGTTTGACAGTGCTGCAATTCTCCCATGATGCATCACGTGTTCGTCAGTGCTGCAACTCTCCCAAGATGCATCAACATGTGTTTGCCAGTGCTGCAACTCTCTCATGATGCATCAACATGCATTTAACAGTGCTGCAGCTCTCTCAAGAAGCATCACCAGGTTTTTTATAGTGCTGCAGCTGTTTCATGATGCATCAATACGTGTTTGACAGTTCTACATCTCTCCAAAGATGCAACAACACGCATTTGACAGTGCTGCAGCTCTCTCAAAATGCATCAACACGTTTGACAGTGCTGTAACAGTCTCATGATACATCAACACGTGTTCGACAGTGCTGCAACTCTCTTATGATCCATCAACAGGTGTTTGACAGTGCTGCAGCTCTTTCGTGATGCATCAATACGTGTTTGACAGTGCTGCAACTCTCCAAAGATGCATCAACATGTGTTTGACAGTGCTGCAATTCTCTCATGATGCATCACATGTTCGACAGTGCTGCAACTCTCCCAAGATGCCTCAACATGTGTTTGCCAGTGCTGCAACTCTCTCATGATGCATCAACACGTGTTTGACAGTGCTACGACTCTCTTATGATGCATCAACATGTGTTTAACAGTGCTGCAATTCTCTCATGATGCATCAACATGCGTTTAACAGTGCTGCAGCTCTCTCAAGAAGCATCAACAGGTGTTTGACAGTGCTGCAAGTCTCTCATGATGCATTATTTGTTTGACGGTATTGCAATTCTCTCATGATGCATCAACAGGTGTTTCACAGTGCTGCAACTCTCTCATGATGCATTATGTGTTCGACAGTGCTACAACCCTCTTTTAACGCATCAACACGTTTGACAGTGCTGTAACAATCTCATGATTCATCAACACGTGTTCGACAGTGCTGCAACTCTCTTATGATCCATCAACAGGTGTTTGACAGTGCTGCAGCTCCTTCGTGATGCATCAATACGTGTTTGACAGTGCTGCAACTCTCCAAAGATGCATCAACATGTGTTTGACAGTGCTGCAATACTCTCATGATGCATCAACAGGTGTTTGACAGTGCTGCAGCTCTTTCGTGATGCATCAATACGTGTTTGACAGTTCTACATCTCTCCAAAGATGCAACAACATGCATTTGACAGTGCTGCAGCTCTCTCAAGATGCATTAACACGTTTGACAGTGCTGTAACTCTCTCATGACGCATCAACGTGTTTGACATTGCTGCAACTCTCTCATGATGCATCAATACGTGTTTGACAGTGCTGCATCTCTCTCATGATGCATTATGTGTTTGACGGTATTGCAATTCTCTCATGATGCATCAACATGTGTTTCACAGTGCTGCAACTCTCTCATGATGCATCAACAGGTGTTTGACAATGCTACAACTCTCTCATGATGCATTATGTGTTCGACAGTGCTACAACCCTCTTTTAATGCATCAACACGTTTGACAGTGCTGTAACACTCTCATGATTCATCAACACGTGTTCGACAGTGATGCAACTCTCTTATGATGCATCAACAGGTGTTTGACAGTGCTGCAACTCTCTCATGATGCAACAACATGCATTTGACAGTGCTGCAGCTCTCTCAAGATGCATTAACACGTTTGACAGTGCTGTAACTCTCTCATGACGCATCAACGTGTTTGACAGTGCTGCAACTCTCTCATGATGCATGAACAGGTGTTTGACAGTGCTGCAGCTCTTTCATGATGCATCCATATGTGTTCGACAGTGCTACAACCCTCTTTTAATGCATCAACACGTTTGACAGTGCTGTAACAGTCTCATGATACATCAACACGTGTTCGACAGTGCTGCAACTCTCTTATGATCCATCAACAGGTGTTTGACAGTGCTGCAGCTCTTTCGTGATGCATCAATACGTGTTTGACAGTGCTGCAACTCTCCAAAGATGCATCAACATGTGTTTGACAGTGCTGCAATTCTCTCATGATGCATCACATGTTCGACAGTGCTGCAACTCTCCCAAGATGCCTCAACATGTGTTTGCCAGTGCTGCAACTCTCTCATGATGCATCAACACGTGTTTGACAGTGCTGCGACTCTCTTATGATGCATCAACATGTGTTTAACAGTGCTGCAACTCTCTCATGATGCATCAACACGTGTTTGACAGTGCTGCGACTCTCTTATGATGCATCAACAGGTGTTTGACAGTGCTGCAAGTCTCTCATGATCCATCAACAGGTGTTTGACAGTCCTGCAACCCTCATGATGCAACAACATGCATTTGACAGTGCTGCAGCTCTCTCAAGATGCATTAACACGTTTGACAGTGCTGTAACTCTCTCATGACGCATCAACGTGTTTGACAGTGATGCAACTCTCTCATGATGCATCAACACGTGTTTGACAGTGCTGCAACTCACTCATGGTGCATCAACACGTGTTTGACAGTGCTGCATCTCTCTCATGATGCATTATTTGTTTGACGGTATTGCAATTCTCTCATGATGCATCAACATGTGTTTCACAGTGCTGCAACTCTCTCATGATGCATTATGTGTTCGACAGTGCTACAACCCTCTTTTAACGCATCAACACGTTTGACAGTGCTGTAACAATCTCATGATTCATCAACACGTGTTCGACAGTGCTGCAACTCTCTTATGATCCATCAACAGGTGTTTGAAAGTGCTGCAGCTCCTTCGTGATGCATCAATACGTGTTTGACAGTGCTGCAACTCTCCAAAGATGCATCAACATGTGTTTGACAGTGCTGCAATACTCTCATGATGCATCAACAGGTGTTTGACAGTGCTGCAGCTCTTTCGTGATGCATCAATACGTGTTTTACAGTTCTACATCTCTCCAAAGATGCAACAACATGCATTTGACAGTGCTGCAGCTCTCTCAAGATGCATTAACACGTTTGACAGTGCTGTAACTCTCTCATAACGCATCAACGTGTTTGACAGTGCTGCAACTCTCTCATGATGCATCAACAGGTGTTTGACATTGCTACAACTCTCTCATGATGCATTATGTGTTCGACAGTGCTACAACCCTCTTTTAATGCATCAACACGTTTGACAGTGCTGTAACAGTCTCATGATGCATCAACACGTGTTCGACAGTGCTGCAACTCTCTCATGATGCATCAACACGTGTTTGACAGTGCTGCAGCTCTTTCGTGATGCATCAATACGTGTTTGACAGTGCTGCAACTCTCCAAAGACGCATCAACATGTGTTTGACAGTGCTGCAATTCTCTCATGATGCATCAACAGGTGTTTGACAGTGCTGCAACTCTCTCATGATGCAACAACATGCATTTGACAGTGCTGCAGCTCTCTCAAGATGCATTAACACGTTTGACAGTGCTGTAACTCTCTCATGACGCATCAACGTGTTTGACAGTGCTGCAACTCTCTCATGATGCATGAACAGGTGTTTGACAGTGCTGCAGCTCTTTCATGATGCATCCATACGTGTTTGACAGTGCTACAACTCTCCAAAGATGCATCAACATGTGTTTGACAGTGCTGCAATTCTCTCATGATGCATCACGTGTTCGACAGTGCTGCAACTCTCCCAAGATGCATCAACATGTGTTTGCCAGTGCTGCAGCTCTCTCAAGAAGCATCAACAGGTTTTTTAAGGTGCTGCAGCTGTTTCATGATGCATCAATACGTGTTTGACAGTTCTACATCTCTCCAAAGATGCATCAACATGCGTTTAACAGTGCTGCAGCTCTCTCAAGATGCATTAACACGTTTGACAGTGCTGTAACTCTCTCATGACGCATCAACGTGTTTGACAGTGCTGCAACTCTCTCATGATGCATCAACAGGTGTTTGAAAATGCTACAGCTCTCATGATGCATTATGTGTTCGACAGTGCTACAACCCTTTTTTAATGCATCAACACGTTTGACAGTGCTGTAACAGTCTCATGATGCATCAACACGTGTTCGACAGTGCTGCAACTCTCTTATGATGCATCAACAGGTGTTTGACAGTGCTGCAGCTCTTTCGTGATGCATCAATACGTGTTTGACAGTGCTGCAACTCTCCCAAGATGCATCAACATGTGTTTGCCAGTGCTGCAACTCTCTCATGATGCATCAACATGTTTTTGACAGTGATGCAACTCTCTCATGATGCACCAACACGTGTTTGACAGTGCTGCGACTCTCTTATGATGCATCAACATGTGTTTAACAGTGCTGCAATTCTCTCATGATACATCAACATGCGTTTAACAGTGCTGCAGCTCTCTCAAGAAGCATCAACAGGTGTTTGACAGTGCTGCAAGTCTCTCATGATCCATCAACAGGTGTTTGACAGTCCTGCAACCCTCATGATGCAACAACATGCATTTGACAGTGCTGCAGCTCTCTCAAGATGCATTAACACGTTTGACAGTGCTGTAACTCTCTCATGACGCATCAACGTGTTTGACATTGCTGCAACTCTCTCATGATGCATCAACATGCGTTTAACAGTGCTGCAGCTCTCTCAAGAAGCATCAACAGGTGTTTGACAGTGCTGCAAGTCTCTCATGATCCATCAACAGGTGTTTGACAGTCCTGCAACCCTCATGATGCAACAACATGCATTTGACAGTGCTGCAGCTCTCTCAAGATGCATTAACACGTTTGACAGTGCTGCAGCTCTCTCAAGATGCATTAACACGTTTGACAGTGCTGTAACTCTCTCATGACGCATCAACGTGTTTGACATTGCTGCAACTCTCTCATGATGCATCAATACGTGTTTGACAGTGCTGCATCTCTCTCATGATGCATTATGTGTTTGACGGTATTGCAATTCTCTCATGATGCATCAACATGTGTTTCACAGTGCTGCAACTCTCTCATGATGCATCAACAGGTGTTTGACAATGCTACAACTCTCTCATGATGCATTATGTGTTCGACAGTGCTACAACCCTCTTTTAATGCATCAACACGTTTGACAGTGCTGTAACTCTCTCATGACGCATCAACGTGTTTGACAGTGCTGCAACTCTCTCATGATGCATGAACACGTGTTTGACAGTGCTGCAACTCTCTCATGATGCATCAACAGGTGTTTGACAGTGCTGCAACTCTCTCATGATGGAACAACATGCATTTGACAGTGCTGCAGCTCTCTCAAGATGCATTAACACGTTTGACAGTGCTGTAACTCTCTCATGACGCATCAACGTGTTTGACAGTCCTGCAACTCTCTCATGATGCATGAACAGGTGTTTGACAGTGCTGCAGCTCTTTCATGATGCATCCATACGTGTTTGACAGTGCTACAACTCTCCAAAGATGCATCAACATGTGTTTGACAGTGCTGCAATTCTCTCATGATGCATCACGTGTTCGACAGTGCTGCAACTCTCCCAAGATGCATCAACATGTGTTTGCCAGTGCTGCAGCTCTCTCAAGAAGCATCAACAGGTTTTTTAAGGTGCTGCAGCTGTTTCATGATGCATCAATACGTGTTTGACAGTTCTACATCTCTCCAAAGATGCATCAACATGCGTTTAACAGTGCTGCAGCTCTCTCAAGATGCATTAACACGTTTGACAGTGCTGTAACTCTCTCATGACGCATCAACGTGTTTGACAGTGCTGCAACTCTCTCATGATGCATCAACAGGTGTTTGACAATGCTACAGCTCTCATGATGCATTATGTGTTCGACAGTGCTACAACCCTTTTTTAATGCATCAACACGTTTGACAGTGCTGTAACAGTCTCATGATGCATCAACACGTGTTCGACAGTGCTGCAACTCTCTTATGATGCATCAACAGGTGTTTGACAGTGCTGCAGCTCTTTCGTGATGCATCAATACGTGTTTGACAGTGCTGCAACTCTCCCAAGATGCATCAACATGTGTTTGCCAGTGCTGCAACTCTCTCATGATGCATCAACATGTTTTTGACAGTGATGCAACTCTCTCATGATGCACCAACACGTGTTTGACAGTGCTGCGACTCTCTTATGATGCATCAACATGTGTTTAACAGTGCTGCAATTCTCTCATGATGCATCAACATGCGTTTAACAGTGCTGCAGCTATCTCAAGAAGCATCAACAGGTGTTTGACAGTGCTGCAAGTCTCTCATGATCCATCAACAGGTGTTTGACAGTCCTGCAACCCTCATGATGCAACAACATGCATTTGACAGTGCTGCAGCTCTCTCAAGATGCATTAACACGTTTGACAGTGCTGTAACTCTCTCATGACGCATCAACGTGTTTGACATTGCTGCAACTCTCTCATGATGCATCAACATGCGTTTAACAGTGCTGCAGCTCTCTCAAGAAGCATCAACAGGTGTTTGACAGTGCTGCAAGTCTCTCATGATCCATCAACAGGTGTTTGACAGTCCTGCAACCCTCATGATGCAACAACATGCATTTGACAGTGCTGCAGCTCTCTCAAGATGCATTAACACGTTTGACAGTGCTGCAGCTCTCTCAAGATGCATTAACACGTTTGACAGTGCTGTAACTCTCTCATGACGCATCAACGTGTTTGACATTGCTGCAACTCTCTCATGATGCATTATGTGTTCGACAGTGCTACAACCCTCTTTTAACGCATCAACACGTTTGACAGTGCTGTAACAATCTCATGATTCATCAACACGTGTTCGACAGTGCTGCAACTCTCTTATGATCCATCAACAGGTGTTTGACAGTGCTGCAGCTCCTTCGTGATGCATCAATACGTGTTTGACAGTGCTGCAACTCTCCAAAGATGCATCAACATGTGTTTGACAGTGCTGCAATACTCTCATGATGCATCAACAGGTGTTTGACAGTGCTGCAGCTCTTTCGTGATGCATCAATACGTGTTTGACAGTTCTACATCTCTCCAAAGATGCAACAACATGCATTTGACAGTGCTGCAGCTCTCTCAAGATGCATTAACACGTTTGACAGTGCTGTAACTCTCTCATGACGCATCAACGTGTTTGACATTGCTGCAACTCTCTCATGATGCATCAATACGTGTTTGACAGTGCTGCATCTCTCTCATGATGCATTATGTGTTTGACGGTATTGCAATTCTCTCATGATGCATCAACATGTGTTTCACAGTGCTGCAACTCTCTCATGATGCATCAACAGGTGTTTGACAATGCTACAACTCTCTCATGATGCATTATGTGTTCGACAGTGCTACAACCCTCTTTTAATGCATCAACACGTTTGACAGTGCTGTAACACTCTCATGATTCATCAACACGTGTTCGACAGTGATGCAACTCTCTTATGATGCATCAACAGGTGTTTGACAGTGCTGCAACTCTCTCATGATGCAACAACATGCATTTGACAGTGCTGCAGCTCTCTCAAGATGCATTAACACGTTTGACAGTGCTGTAACTCTCTCATGACGCATCAACGTGTTTGACAGTGCTGCAACTCTCTCATGATGCATGAACAGGTGTTTGACAGTGCTGCAGCTCTTTCATGATGCATCCATATGTGTTCGACAGTGCTACAACCCTCTTTTAATGCATCAACACGTTTGACAGTGCTGTAACAGTCTCATGATACATCAACACGTGTTCGACAGTGCTGCAACTCTCTTATGATCCATCAACAGGTGTTTGACAGTGCTGCAGCTCTTTCGTGATGCATCAATACGTGTTTGACAGTGCTGCAACTCTCCAAAGATGCATCAACATGTGTTTGACAGTGCTGCAATTCTCTCATGATGCATCACATGTTCGACAGTGCTGCAACTCTCCCAAGATGCCTCAACATGTGTTTGCCAGTGCTGCAACTCTCTCATGATGCATCAACACGTGTTTGACAGTGCTGCGACTCTCTTATGATGCATCAACATGTGTTTAACAGTGCTGCAACTCTCTCATGATGCATCAACACGTGTTTGACAGTGCTGCGACTCTCTTATGATGCATCAACAGGTGTTTGACAGTGCTGCAAGTCTCTCATGATCCATCAACAGGTGTTTGACAGTCCTGCAACCCTCATGATGCAACAACATGCATTTGACAGTGCTGCAGCTCTCTCAAGATGCATTAACACGTTTGACAGTGCTGTAACTCTCTCATGACGCATCAACGTGTTTGACAGTGATGCAACTCTCTCATGATGCATCAACACGTGTTTGACAGTGCTGCAACTCACTCATGGTGCATCAACACGTGTTTGACAGTGCTGCATCTCTCTCATGATGCATTATTTGTTTGACGGTATTGCAATTCTCTCATGATGCATCAACATGTGTTTCACAGTGCTGCAACTCTCTCATGATGCATTATGTGTTCGACAGTGCTACAACCCTCTTTTAACGCATCAACACGTTTGACAGTGCTGTAACAATCTCATGATTCATCAACACGTGTTCGACAGTGCTGCAACTCTCTTATGATCCATCAACAGGTGTTTGAAAGTGCTGCAGCTCCTTCGTGATGCATCAATACGTGTTTGACAGTGCTGCAACTCTCCAAAGATGCATCAACATGTGTTTGACAGTGCTGCAATACTCTCATGATGCATCAACAGGTGTTTGACAGTGCTGCAGCTCTTTCGTGATGCATCAATACGTGTTTTACAGTTCTACATCTCTCCAAAGATGCAACAACATGCATTTGACAGTGCTGCAGCTCTCTCAAGATGCATTAACACGTTTGACAGTGCTGTAACTCTCTCATAACGCATCAACGTGTTTGACAGTGCTGCAACTCTCTCATGATGCATCAACAGGTGTTTGACATTGCTACAACTCTCTCATGATGCATTATGTGTTCGACAGTGCTACAACCCTCTTTTAATGCATCAACACGTTTGACAGTGCTGTAACAGTCTCATGATGCATCAACACGTGTTCGACAGTGCTGCAACTCTCTCATGATGCATCAACACGTGTTTGACAGTGCTGCAGCTCTTTCGTGATGCATCAATACGTGTTTGACAGTGCTGCAACTCTCCAAAGACGCATCAACATGTGTTTGACAGTGCTGCAATTCTCTCATGATGCATCAACAGGTGTTTGACAGTGCTGCAACTCTCTCATGATGCAACAACATGCATTTGACAGTGCTGCAGCTCTCTCAAGATGCATTAACACGTTTGACAGTGCTGTAACTCTCTCATGACGCATCAACGTGTTTGACAGTGCTGCAACTCTCTCATGATGCATGAACAGGTGTTTGACAGTGCTGCAGCTCTTTCATGATGCATCCATACGTGTTTGACAGTGCTACAACTCTCCAAAGATGCATCAACATGTGTTTGACAGTGCTGCAATTCTCTCATGATGCATCACGTGTTCGACAGTGCTGCAACTCTCCCAAGATGCATCAACATGTGTTTGCCAGTGCTGCAGCTCTCTCAAGAAGCATCAACAGGTTTTTTAAGGTGCTGCAGCTGTTTCATGATGCATCAATACGTGTTTGACAGTTCTACATCTCTCCAAAGATGCATCAACATGCGTTTAACAGTGCTGCAGCTCTCTCAAGATGCATTAACACGTTTGACAGTGCTGTAACTCTCTCATGACGCATCAACGTGTTTGACAGTGCTGCAACTCTCTCATGATGCATCAACAGGTGTTTGAAAATGCTACAGCTCTCATGATGCATTATGTGTTCGACAGTGCTACAACCCTTTTTTAATGCATCAACACGTTTGACAGTGCTGTAACAGTCTCATGATGCATCAACACGTGTTCGACAGTGCTGCAACTCTCTTATGATGCATCAACAGGTGTTTGACAGTGCTGCAGCTCTTTCGTGATGCATCAATACGTGTTTGACAGTGCTGCAACTCTCCCAAGATGCATCAACATGTGTTTGCCAGTGCTGCAACTCTCTCATGATGCATCAACATGTTTTTGACAGTGATGCAACTCTCTCATGATGCACCAACACGTGTTTGACAGTGCTGCGACTCTCTTATGATGCATCAACATGTGTTTAACAGTGCTGCAATTCTCTCATGATACATCAACATGCGTTTAACAGTGCTGCAGCTCTCTCAAGAAGCATCAACAGGTGTTTGACAGTGCTGCAAGTCTCTCATGATCCATCAACAGGTGTTTGACAGTCCTGCAACCCTCATGATGCAACAACATGCATTTGACAGTGCTGCAGCTCTCTCAAGATGCATTAACACGTTTGACAGTGCTGTAACTCTCTCATGACGCATCAACGTGTTTGACATTGCTGCAACTCTCTCATGATGCATCAACATGCGTTTAACAGTGCTGCAGCTCTCTCAAGAAGCATCAACAGGTGTTTGACAGTGCTGCAAGTCTCTCATGATCCATCAACAGGTGTTTGACAGTCCTGCAACCCTCATGATGCAACAACATGCATTTGACAGTGCTGCAGCTCTCTCAAGATGCATTAACACGTTTGACAGTGCTGCAGCTCTCTCAAGATGCATTAACACGTTTGACAGTGCTGTAACTCTCTCATGACGCATCAACGTGTTTGACATTGCTGCAACTCTCTCATGATGCATCAATACGTGTTTGACAGTGCTGCATCTCTCTCATGATGCATTATGTGTTTGACGGTATTGCAATTCTCTCATGATGCATCAACATGTGTTTCACAGTGCTGCAACTCTCTCATGATGCATCAACAGGTGTTTGACAATGCTACAACTCTCTCATGATGCATTATGTGTTCGACAGTGCTACAACCCTCTTTTAATGCATCAACACGTTTGACAGTGCTGTAACTCTCTCATGACGCATCAACGTGTTTGACAGTGCTGCAACTCTCTCATGATGCATGAACACGTGTTTGACAGTGCTGCAACTCTCTCATGATGCATCAACAGGTGTTTGACAGTGCTGCAACTCTCTCATGATGGAACAACATGCATTTGACAGTGCTGCAGCTCTCTCAAGATGCATTAACACGTTTGACAGTGCTGTAACTCTCTCATGACGCATCAACGTGTTTGACAGTCCTGCAACTCTCTCATGATGCATGAACAGGTGTTTGACAGTGCTGCAGCTCTTTCATGATGCATCCATACGTGTTTGACAGTGCTACAACTCTCCAAAGATGCATCAACATGTGTTTGACAGTGCTGCAATTCTCTCATGATGCATCACGTGTTCGACAGTGCTGCAACTCTCCCAAGATGCATCAACATGTGTTTGCCAGTGCTGCAGCTCTCTCAAGAAGCATCAACAGGTTTTTTAAGGTGCTGCAGCTGTTTCATGATGCATCAATACGTGTTTGACAGTTCTACATCTCTCCAAAGATGCATCAACATGCGTTTAACAGTGCTGCAGCTCTCTCAAGATGCATTAACACGTTTGACAGTGCTGTAACTCTCTCATGACGCATCAACGTGTTTGACAGTGCTGCAACTCTCTCATGATGCATCAACAGGTGTTTGACAATGCTACAGCTCTCATGATGCATTATGTGTTCGACAGTGCTACAACCCTTTTTTAATGCATCAACACGTTTGACAGTGCTGTAACAGTCTCATGATGCATCAACACGTGTTCGACAGTGCTGCAACTCTCTTATGATGCATCAACAGGTGTTTGACAGTGCTGCAGCTCTTTCGTGATGCATCAATACGTGTTTGACAGTGCTGCAACTCTCCCAAGATGCATCAACATGTGTTTGCCAGTGCTGCAACTCTCTCATGATGCATCAACATGTTTTTGACAGTGATGCAACTCTCTCATGATGCACCAACACGTGTTTGACAGTGCTGCGACTCTCTTATGATGCATCAACATGTGTTTAACAGTGCTGCAATTCTCTCATGATGCATCAACATGCGTTTAACAGTGCTGCAGCTATCTCAAGAAGCATCAACAGGTGTTTGACAGTGCTGCAAGTCTCTCATGATCCATCAACAGGTGTTTGACAGTCCTGCAACCCTCATGATGCAACAACATGCATTTGACAGTGCTGCAGCTCTCTCAAGATGCATTAACACGTTTGACAGTGCTGTAACTCTCTCATGACGCATCAACGTGTTTGACATTGCTGCAACTCTCTCATGATGCATCAACATGCGTTTAACAGTGCTGCAGCTCTCTCAAGAAGCATCAACAGGTGTTTGACAGTGCTGCAAGTCTCTCATGATCCATCAACAGGTGTTTGACAGTCCTGCAACCCTCATGATGCAACAACATGCATTTGACAGTGCTGCAGCTCTCTCAAGATGCATTAACACGTTTGACAGTGCTGCAGCTCTCTCAAGATGCATTAACACGTTTGACAGTGCTGTAACTCTCTCATGACGCATCAACGTGTTTGACATTGCTGCAACTCTCTCATGATGCATCAATACGTGTTTGACAGTGCTGCATCTCTCTCATGATGCATTATGTGTTTGACGGTATTGCAATTCTCTCATGATGCATCAACATGTGTTTCACAGTGCTGCAACTCTCTCATGATGCATCAACAGGTGTTTGACAATGCTACAACTCTCTCATGATGCATTATGTGTTCGACAGTGCTACAACCCTCTTTTAATGCATCAACACGTTTGACAGTGCTGTAACTCTCTCATGACGCATCAACGTGTTTGACAGTGCTGCAACTCTCTCATGATGCATGAACAGGTGTTTGACAGTGCTGCAGCTCTTTCATGATGCATCCATACGTGTTTGACAGTGCTACAACTCTCCAAAGATGCATCAACATGTGTTTGACAGTGCTGCAATTCTCTCATGATGCATCACGTGTTCGACAGTGCTGCAACTCTCCCAAGATGCATCAACATGTGTTTGCCAGTGCTGCAGCTCTCTCAAGAAGCATCAACAGGTTTTTTACAGTGCTGCAGCTGTTTCATGATGCATCAATACGTGTTTGACAGTTCTACATCTCTCCAAAGATGCATCAACATGCGTTTAACAGTGCTGCAGCTCTCTCAAGATGCATTAACACGTTTGACAGTGCTGTAACTCTCTCATGACGCATCAACGTGTTTGACAGTGCTGCAACTCTCTCATGATGCATCAACAGGTGTTTGACAATGCTACAGCTCTCATGATGCATTATGTGTTCGACAGTGCTACAACCCTTTTTTAATGCATCAACACGTTTGACAGTGCTGTAACAGTCTCATGATGCATCAACACGTGTTCGACAGTGCTACAACTCTCTTATGATGCATCAACAGGTGTTTGACAGTGCTGCAGCTCTTTCGTGATGCATCAATACGTGTTTGACAGTGCTGCAACTCTCCCAAGATGCATCAACATGTGTTTGCCAGTGCTGCAACTCTCTCATGATGCATCAACATGTTTTTGACAGTGATGCAACTCTCTCATGATGCACCAACACGTGTTTGACAGTGCTGCGACTCTCTTATGATGCATCAACATGTGTTTGCCAGTGCTGCAACTCTCTCATGATGCATCAACATGTTTTTGACAGTGATGCAACTCTCTCATGATGCACCAACACGTGTTTGACAGTGCTGCGACTCTCTTATGATGCATCAACATGTGTTTAACAGTGCTGCAATTCTCTCATGATGCATCAACATGCGTTTAACAGTGCTGCAGCTCTCTCAAGAAGCATCAACAGGTGTTTGACAGTGCTGCAAGTCTCTCATGATCCATCAACAGGTGTTTGACAGTGCTGCAACCCTCATGATGCAACAACATGCATTTGACAGTGCTGCAGCTCTCTCAAGATGCATTAACACGTTTGACAGTGCTGTAACTCTCTCATGACGCATCAACGTGTTTGACAGTGCTGCAACTCTCTCATGATGCATCAGCACGTGTTTGACAGTGCTGCAACTCACTCATGGTGCATCAACACGTGTTTGACAGTGCTGCAGCTCTCTCAAGATGCATTAACACGTTTGACAGTGCTGTAACTCTCTCATGACGCATCAACGTGTTTGACATTGCTGCAACTCTCTCATGATGCATCAATACGTGTTTGACAGTGCTGCATCTCTCTCATGATGCATTATGTGTTTGACGGTATTGCAATTCTCTCATGATGCATCAACATGTGTTTCACAGTGCTGCAACTCTCTCATGATGCATCAACAGGTGTTTGACAATGCTACAACTCTCTCATGATGCATTATGTGTTCGACAGTGCTACAACCCTCTTTTAATGCATCAACACGTTTGACAGTGCTGTAACTCTCTCATGACGCATCAACGTGTTTGACAGTGCTGCAACTCTCTCATGATGCATGAACAGGTGTTTGACAGTGCTGCAGCTCTTTCATGATGCATCCATACGTGTTTGACAGTGCTACAACTCTCCAAAGATGCATCAACATGTGTTTGACAGTGCTGCAATTCTCTCATGATGCATCACGTGTTCGACAGTGCTGCAACTCTCCCAAGATGCATCAACATGTGTTTGCCAGTGCTGCAGCTCTCTCAAGAAGCATCAACAGGTTTTTTACAGTGCTGCAGCTGTTTCATGATGCATCAATACGTGTTTGACAGTTCTACATCTCTCCAAAGATGCATCAACATGCGTTTAACAGTGCTGCAGCTCTCTCAAGATGCATTAACACGTTTGACAGTGCTGTAACTCTCTCATAACGCATCAACGTGTTTGACAGTGCTGCAACTCTCTCATGATGCATCAACAGGTGTTTGACAATGCTACAGCTCTCATGATGCATTATGTGTTCGACAGTGCTACAACCCTTTTTTAATGCATCAACACGTTTGACAGTGCAGTAACAGTCACATGATGCATCAACACGTGTTCGACAGTGCTGCAACTCTCTTATGATGCATCAACAGGTGTTTGACAGTGCTGCAGCTCTTTCGTGATGCATCAATACGTGTTTGACAGTGCTGCAACTCTCCAAAGATGCATCAACATGTGTTTGCCAGTGCTGCAACTCTCTCATGATGCATCAACATGTTTTTGACAGTGATGCAACTCTCTCATGATGCACCAACACGTGTTTGACAGTGCTGCGACTCTCTTATGATGCATCAACATGTGTTTAACAGTGCTGCAATTCTCTCATGATGCATCAACATGCGTTTAACAGTGCTGCAGCTCTCTCAAGAAGCATCAACAGGTGTTTGACAGTGCTGCAAGTCTCTCATGATCCATCAACAGGTGTTTGACAGTCCTGCAACCCTCATGATGCAACAACATGCATTTGACAGTGCTGCAGCTCTCTCAAGATGCATTAACACGTTTGACAGTGCTGTAACTCTCTCATGACGCATCAACGTGTTTTACAGTGCTGCAACTCTCTCATGATGCATCAGCACGTGTTTGACAGTGCTGCAAATCACTCATGGTGCATCAACACGTGTTTGACAGTGCTGCATCTCTCTCATTATGCATTATGTGTTTGACGGTATTGCAATTCTCTCATGATGCATCAACATGTGTTTCACAGTGCTGCAACTCTCTCATGATGCATCAACAGGTGTTTGACAATGCTACAACTCTCTCATGATGCATTATGTGTTCGACAGTGCTACAACCCTCTTTTAATGCATCAACACGTTTGACAGTGCTGTAACACTCTCATGATTCATCAACACGTGTTCGACAGTGCTGCAACTCTCTTATGATGCATCAACAGGTGTTTGACAGTGCTGCAGCTCTTTCGTGATGCATCAATACGTGTTTGACAGTGCTGCAGCTCTCTCAAGATGCATTAACACGTTTGACAGTGCTGTAACTCTCTCATGACGCATCAACGTGTTTGACAGTGCTGCAATTCTCTCATGATGCATCAACATGCGTTTAACAGTGCTGCAGCTCTCTCAAGAAGCATCAACAGGTGTTTGACAGTGCTGCAACTCTCTCATGATGCATCATGTGTTCGACAGTGCTGCAACTATCCCAAAATGCATCAACATGTGTTTGACAGTGCTGCAATTCTCTCATGATGCATCAACAGGTGTTTGACAGTGCTGCAACTCTCTCATGATGCAACAACATGCATTTGACATTGCTGCAGCTCTCTCAAGATGCATTAACACGTTTGACAGTGCTGTAACTCTCTCATGACGCATCAACACGTTTGACAGTGCTGCAACTCTCTCATGATGCATCAACATGTGTTTGAGAGTGCTGCAGCTCTTTCATGATGCATCCATACGTGTTTGACAGTGATACAACTCTCCAAAGATGCATCAACATGTTTTTGACAGTGCTGCAATTCTCTCATGATGCATCACGTGTTCGACAGTGCTGCAACTCTCCCAAGATGCATCAACATGTGTTTGCCAGTGCTGCAGCTCTCTCAAGAAGCTTCAACAGGTTTTTTACAGTGCTGCAGCTGTTTTATGATGCATCAATACGTGTTTGACAGTTCTACATCTCTCCACTGATGCAACAACATGCATTTGACAGTGCTGCAGCTCTCTCAAGATGCATTAACACGTTTGACAGTGCTGTAACTCTCTCATGACGCATCAACGTGTTTGACAGTGCTATAGCTCTCTCATGATGCATCAACAGGTGTTTGACAGTGCTGCAGCTCTTTCGTGATGCATCAATACGTGTTTGACAGTGCTGCAACTCTCCAAAGATGCATCAACATGTGTTTGACAGTGCTGCAATTCTCTCATGATGCATCAACATGCATTTGACAGTGATGCAACTCTCTCATGATGCACCAACACGTGTTTGACAGTGCTGCAACTCTCTTATGATGCATCAACATGTGTTTAACAGTGCTGCAACTCTCATGATGAATCAACATGCATTTGACAGTGCTGCAGCTCTCTCAAGATGCATCAACACGTTTGACAGTGCTGTAAATCTCTAATGACGCATCAACTTGTTTGACAGTGCTGCAACTTTCTTATGATGCACCAACAGGTGTTTGACAGCGCTGCAACTCTCTCATGGTGCATCAACACGTGTTTGACAGTGTTGCAACTATTTTTTAATGCATCAACTGGTGTTTGGCAGTGCTGCAACTCTCAGATGATGCATCAACACGTGTTTAACAGTGCTGCAACTCTTTTTTAATGCATCAACAGGTGTTTGACATTGCTGCAATTCTCTCATGACGCATCAACGTGTTTAACAGTGCTGCAACTCTCTCATAATGCATCAACATGTGTTTAACAGTGCTGCAGCTCTTTCATGATGCATCAATATGTGTTTGACAGTGCTACAACTTTCCAAAGATGCATCAACATGTGTTTGACATTGCTGCAATTCTCTCATGACGCATCAACGTGTTTAACAGTGCTGCAACTCTCTCATGATGCATCAACATGTGTTTAACAGTGCTGCAGCTCTTTCATGATGCATCAATATGTGTTTGACAGTGCTACAACTTTCCAAAGATGCATCAACATGTGTTTGACAGTGCTGCAACTCTCTCATGATGCATCAACAGGTGTTTGACAGTCATGCAACCCTCATGATGCAACAACATGCATTTGACAGTGCTGCAGCTCTCTCAAGATGCATTAACACGTTTGACAGTGCTGCAACTCTCTCATGATGCATCATCAGGTTTTGACATTGCAGCAATTCTCTCATGATGCATCAACATGCGTTTAACAGTGCTGCAGATCTCTCAAGAAGCATCAACAGGTGTTTGACAGTGCTGTAAGTCTCTGATGATGCATCAACAGGTGTTTGACAGTCCTGCAACGCTCATGATGCAAGAACATGCATTTGACAGTGCTGTAGCTCTCTCAAGATGCATTAACACGTTTGACAGTGCTGTAACTCTCTCATGACGCATCAACGTGTTTGACAGTGCTGCAACTCTCTCATGATGCATCAACAGGTGTTTGACAGTGCTGCAGCTCTTTCATGATGCATCAATACGTGTTTGACAGTGCTACAACTCTCCAAAGATGCAACAACATGCATTTGACAGTGCTGCAGTTCTCTCAAGATGCATTAACACGTTTGACAGTGCTGTAACTCTCTCGTGACGCCTCAACGTGTTTGAAAGTGCTGCAACTCTCTGATGATGCATCAACAGGTGTTCGACAATGCTACAACTCTCTCATGATGCATTATGTGTTCGACAGTGATACAACCCTCTTTTAATGCATCAACACGTTTGACAATGCTGTAACACTCTCATGATGCATCAACACGTGTTCGACAGTGCTGCAACTCTCTTATGATGCATCAACAGGTGTTTGACGGTGCTGCAGCTCTTTCGTGATGCATCAATACGTGTTTGACAGTGCTGCAACTCTCCAAAGATGCATCAACATGTTTTTGACAGTGTTGCAATTCTCTCACGATGCATCACATGTTCGACCGTGCTGCAACTCTCCCAGGGAGCATCAACATGTGTTTGCCAGTGCTGCAACTCTCTTATGATGCATCAACATGTGTTTAACAGTGCTGCAACTCTCTCATGATGCATCAACATGCATTCGTCCAGCAAGAAGACACGTTTGACTGTGTGTGAGGGCTGTTCGGAGGACACAGGACAGCAGGACGTTTCGTCCAGCAGGAAGACACGTTTGACTGTGTGTGAGGGCTGTTCGGAGGACACAGGACAGCAGGACGTTTTGTCCAGCAGGAAGACAAGTCCGACTATTCGTGAGGGCAGTTCGGACGACACAGGGCAGCAGGACGCTTCGTCAAGCATGAAGACACGTCTGACTGTGTGTGAGGGCTACTCGGAGGACACAGGACAGGAGGACGTTTCGTCCAGCAGGAAGACACGTCTGACTGTGTGTGAGGGCTGTTCAGACGAAACAGGACAGCGGAACGTTTCGTCCAGCAGGAAGACGCGTCTGACTGTGTGTGAGGACTGTTCAGACGACATAGGACAGCGGGACGTTTGGTCCAGCAGGAAGACACGTCTGACTGTGTGTGAGGGCTGTTCAAACGAAACAGGACAGCAGGACGTTTCGTCCAGCAGGAAGACAAGTTTGACTGTGTGTGAGGGCTGTTCGGAGGACACAGGACAGAAGGACGTTTCGTCCAGCAGGAAGACAAGTGTAACCCTGTGGTTAAATTATAGGCCTTAGATATATTACATTGCACTATTAGATAAGAGTTGGCCTTAGATATATTACATTGCACTATTAGATAAGAGTTTGTTATTTTGTATACCTTTTGAATATGAATATATTATATTGTTGATATTGTTCTGCCCAACAGTTGTTTACCAATGTGAAATGCATTTACTTTGGTGTTGAAACTTACCTTTGTTGTGATCGGTTGGCTGTGGAGAGAATACCTTACCTTGAATGTGATTGGTTGAGAGGGCAGCGGAAAACGTCAGCACGAGCAGACTGGAGGGGGAGAAGGAGGTCTCTCGTCCCTTGTGTGAGCCAAACGGAGCAGTGTGATGTCGAGTTGTTATATGCTATTTTGCGGTGAGAGAAATGTAATTGAAGTTTAGTGAACAGTGATGTGTGCGGTTGTCTGACTGAGACCCATCCCGGGAACTGTTTGTGTGGATTTGGGAGACAAACTGACTACTCGTCAGTCCCATATGTGGACCCAGCGACGTTACGGAGCGAGCTAGCCAGTCGGTGTTCATTGCTAGCATAGCAAGACGCGCGAATGGACTGGATGCGGTAAGGGGCTCTCCCCACAGTGAGTCGGGCCGTCTTCTAGTTTAGCAAAGTAACATTATCAGTTACAGTGTAGTGGTGGGTTCATGCGACCATCGAGGAACGCAGAAGGAGTCGTCTGTTGCCGTCTGCCGAGGCGAGCGCACGGTTCGACCGTGAGATGGTGCTAACGGCTAACTAGCCAGTTAGCTAGGATGGCTGCCTGCCTGACGTTCGCTGATGTGCTGCGGTGAGAAGCGCGAGACGAAGAGGAGCATTCTTTGTGAGTACAAGTTGGATGTGCGGGCTTCCAAGGGGAGCGAAGAGGGCTGTTTAGGGTCCCAACGTACCCGATAAAGAAACAGGCCTGCAACTGGGGGTTGACTTTATTTTATTTTATTGCCGGCTTGGTTATAGGGTTATTGAGCTGTATGCTAAGGTGTTAGTCTGATTAATTTGTGTATATCTGAATGCAGATGCTTGTTAGCCATTGAGGCTTATCACTTTCATTCATTCTAATAATTATTACTCATAATACATTTGTATATATAATTCTATGTACCTGTGTGAGTGTGGATTATTCATGTGTGTTTATTCCTGTGGTGTCTAGGCTATGGTAAGTGACATGTTGAGACAACCTTAAAGGGCTAGTCCACCATTTTAATATAAGTTACTCGGTGACACATTGAGGTGTCTAGACCATGTTAGATTGCCTTAAAGGGGTCATATGCCATATTTGAGCACCTTAAAGGGGTAGTCAACCTTTTTAGTTGGAGTTACCAGATGACACTGTAAGACATTTAGAGCCTTTAGAACATACTTTAAACACATAAAAAGCGAAGTTAACATACTTCAATAGTTTATTGGATACCGAGTTGTATAGAGAACTCAGGAGCGTTGTCCTTGACAGTTAAAAAGGATAGATAGCGCTACACAAGTTTGACTGTGTGTGAGGGCTGTTCGGAGGACACAGGACAGAAGGACGTTTCGTCCAGCAGGAAACAAGTTTGACTGTGTGTGAGGGCTGTTTGGACGACATAGGACAGCAGGACGTTTCGTCCAGCAGGAAGACACGTCTCACTGTGTGTGAGGGCTGTTCGGACGACACAGGACAGCAGGACGTTTCGTCCAGCAAGAAGACACGTCTGACTGTGAGTGAGGGCTGTTCGGAGGACACGGGACAGCAGGACGTTTCGTCCAGCAGGAAGACACGTCTGACTGTGTGTGAGGGCTTTTCAGACGACACAGGACAGCAGGACATTTCGTCAAGGAGGAAGACAAGTCTCACTGTGTGTGAGGGTTGTTCGGAGGACACAGGACAGCAGGACGTTTCGTCAAGCAGGAAGACACGTCTGACTGTGTGTGAGGGCTGTTCAGACGAAACAGGACAGCAGGACGTTTCGTCCAGAAGGAAGACAAGTTTGACTGTGTGTGAGGGCTGTTCGGAGGACACAGGACAGAAGGACGTTTTGTCCAGCAGGAAGATAAGTCTGACTGTGTGTGAGGGCTGTTCGGACGACATAGGACAGCAGGACGTTTCGTACAGCAGGAAGACACGTCTGACTGTGTGTGAGGGCTGTTCGGACGACACAGGACAGCAGGAAGTTTCGTCCAGCAAGAAGACACGTCTGACTGTGTGTGAGGGCTGTTCAGACGAAACAGGACAGCAGGACGTTTCGTCCAGCAGGAAGACAAGTTTGACTGTGTGTGAGGGCTGTTCGGAGGACACAGGACAGAAGGACGTTTCGTCCAGCAGGAAGACAAGTGTAACCCTGTGGTTAAATTATAGGCCTTAGATATATTACATTGCACTATTAGATAAGAGTTGGCCTTAGATATATTACATTGCACTATTAGATAAGAGTTTGTTATTTTGTATACCTTTTGAATATGAATATATTATATTGTTGATATTGTTCTGCCCAACAGTTGTTTACCAATGTGAAATGCATTTACTTTGGTGTTGAAACTTACCTTTGTTGTGATCGGTTGGCTGTGGAGAGAATACCTTACCTTGAATGTGATTGGTTGAGAGGGCAGCGGAAAACGTCAGCACGAGCAGACTGGAGGGGGAGAAGGAGGTCTCTCGTCCCTTGTGTGAGCCAAACGGAGCAGTGTGATGTCGAGTTGTTATATGCTATTTTGCGGTGAGAGAAATGTAATTGAAGTTTAGTGAACAGTGATGTGTGCGGTTGTCTGACTGAGACCCATCCCGGGAACTGTTTGTGTGGATTTGGGAGACAAACTGACTACTCGTCAGTCCCATATGTGGACCCAGCGACGTTACGGAGCGAGCTAGCCAGTCGGTGTTCATTGCTAGCATAGCAAGACGCGCGAATGGACTGGATGCGGTAAGGGGCTCTCCCCACAGTGAGTCGGGCCGTCTTCTAGTTTAGCAAAGTAACATTATCAGTTACAGTGTAGTGGTGGGTTCATGCGACCATCGAGGAACGCAGAAGGAGTCGTCTGTTGCCGTCTGCCGAGGCGAGCGCACGGTTCGACCGTGAGATGGTGCTAACGGCTAACTAGCCAGTTAGCTAGGATGGCTGCCTGCCTGACGTTCGCTGATGTGCTGCGGTGAGAAGCGCGAGACGAAGAGGAGCATTCTTTGTGAGTACAAGTTGGATGTGCGGGCTTCCAAGGGGAGCGAAGAGGGCTGTTTAGGGTCCCAACGTACCCGATAAAGAAACAGGCCTGCAACTGGGGGTTGACTTTATTTTATTTTATTGCCGGCTTGGTTATAGGGTTATTGAGCTGTATGCTAAGGTGTTAGTCTGATTAATTTGTGTATATCTGAATGCAGATGCTTGTTAGCCATTGAGGCTTATCACTTTCATTCATTCTAATAATTATTACTCATAATACATTTGTATATATAATTCTATGTACCTGTGTGAGTGTGGATTATTCATGTGTGTTTATTCCTGTGGTGTCTAGGCTATGGTAAGTGACATGTTGAGACAACCTTAAAGGGCTAGTCCACCATTTTAATATAAGTTACTCGGTGACACATTGAGGTGTCTAGACCATGTTAGATTGCCTTAAAGGGGTCATATGCCATATTTGAGCATCTTAAAGGGGTAGTCAACCTTTTTAGTTGGAGTTACCAGATGACACTGTAAGACATTTAGAGCCTTTAGAACATACTTTAAACACATAAAAAGCGAAGTTAACATACTTCAATAGTTTATTGGATACCGAGTTGTATAGAGAACTCAGGAGCGTTGTCCTTGACAGTTAAAAAGGATAGATAGCGCTACACAAGTTTGACTGTGTGTGAGGGCTGTTCGGAGGACACAGGACAGAAGGACGTTTCGTCCAGCTGGAAACAAGTTTGACTGTGTGTGAGGGCTGTTTGGACGACATAGGACAGCAGGACGTTTCGTCCAGCAGGAAGACACGTCTCACTGTGTGTGAGGGCTGTTCGGACGACACAGGACAGCAGGACGTTTCGTCCAGCAAGAAGACACGTCTGACTGTGAGTGAGGGCTGTTCGGAGGACACGGGACAGCAGGACGTTTCGTCCAGCAGGAAGACACGTCTGACTGTGTGTGAGGGCTTTTCAGACGACACAGGACAGCAGGACATTTCGTCAAGGAGGAAGACAAGTCTCACTGTGTGTGAGGGTTGTTCGGAGGACACAGGACAGCAGGACGTTTCGTCAAGCAGGAAGACATGTCTGACTGTGTGTGAGGGCTGTTCAGACGAAACAGGACAGCAGGACGTTTCGTCCAGAAGGAAGACAAGTTTGACTGTGTGTGAGGGCTGTTCGGAGGACACAGGACAGAAGGACGTTTTGTCCAGCAGGAAGACAAGTCTGACTGTGTGTGAGGGCTGTTCGGACGACATAGGACAGCAGGACGTTTCGTACAGCAGGAAGACACGTCTGACTGTGTGTGAGGGCTGTTCGGACGACACAGGACAGCAGGAAGTTTCGTCCAGCAAGAAGACACGACTGACTGTGTGTGAGGGCTGTTCAGACGACACAGGACAGCAAGACGTTTCGTCAAGCACGAAGACACGTCTGACTGTTCGTGAGGGCTGTTCACAGGACAGCAGGACGTTTCGTCAAGCAGGAAGACAAGTCTCACTGTGTGTGAGGGCTGTTCGGAGGACACAGGACAGTAGGACGTTTCGTCCAGCAGGAAGACACGTCTGACTGTGTGTGAGGGCTGTTCGGAGGACACAGGACAGCAGGACGTTTCGTCCAGCAGGAAGACACGTCTGACTCTTCGTGAGGGCTGTTCCAACGACACAGGACAGCAGGACGTTTCGTCCAGCAGGAAGACACGTCTGTCTGTGTTTGAGGGCTGCTCACACGACACAGGACAGCAGGACACTTCGTCCAGCAGGAAGACACGTCTGATTGTGTGTGAGGGCTGTTCAGACGATACAGGACAGCAGGACGTTTCGTCAAGCAGGAAGACACGTCTGACTGTGTGTGAGGGCTGTTCAGACGAAACAGGACAGAAGGACGTTTCGTCCAGCAGGAAGACAAGTTTGACTGTGTGTGAGGGCTGTTCGGAGGACACAGGACAGAAGGACGTTTCCTCCAGCAGGAAGACAAGTTTGACTGTGTGTGAGGGCTGTTCGGACGACATAGGACAGCAGGACGTTTCGTCCAGCAGGAAGACACGTCTGACTGTGTGTGAGGGCTGTTCGGACGACACAGGACAGCAGGACGTTTAGTCCAGCAAGAAGACACGTCTGACTGTGTGTGAGGGCTTTTCGGAGGACACATGACAGCAGGACGTTTCGTCGAGCAGGAAGACACGTCTGACTGTGTTTGAGGGCTGTTCAGAGGACACAGGACAGCAGGACGTTTCGTCAAGCAGGAAGACAAGTCTCACTGTGTGTGAGGGCTGTTCGAAGGACACAGGACAGTAGGACGTTTCATCCAGCAGGAAGACACGTCTGACTGTGTGTGAGGGCTGTTCAGACGACACAGGACAGCGGGACGTTTCGTCCAGCAGGAAGACACGTCTGACTGTGTTTGAGGGCTGCTCACACGACACAGGACAGCAGGACATTTCATCCAGCAGGAAGACACGTCTGACTATGTGTGAGGGCTGTTCGGAGGACACAGGACAGCAGGACGTTTCGTCAAGCAGGAAGACAAGTCTCACTGTGTGTGAGGGTTGTTTGGAGGACACAGGAGAGCAGGACGTTTCGTCAAGCAGGAAGACACGTCTGACTGTGTGTGAGGGCTGTTCGGAGGACACAGGACAGAAGGACGTTTCGTCCAGCAGGAAGACAAGTTTGACTTTGTGTGAGGGCTGTTCGGACGACATAGGACAGCAGGACGTTTCGTCCAGCAGAAAGACACTTCTGACTGTGTGTGAGGGCTGTTCGGACGACACAGGACAGCAGGACGTTTCGTCCAGCAAGAAGACACGTCTGACTGTGTGTGAGGGCTGTTCAGACGACACAGGACAGCAGGACATTTCGTCAAGCAGGAAGACACGTCTGACTGTTCGTGAGGGCTGTTCACAGGACAGCAGGACATTTCGTCAAGCAGGAAGACAAGTTTGACTGTGTGTGAGGGCTGTTCAGAGGACACAGGACAGAAGGACGTTTCGTCCAGCAGGAAGACACGTCTGACTGTGTGTGAGGGCTGTTCGGAGGACACAGGACAGCAGGACGTTTCGTCTAGCAGGAAGACACGTCTGACTGTGTTTGAGGGCTGCTCACTCGACACAGGACAGCAGGACTCTTCGTCCAGCAGGAAGACACGTCCGACTGTGTGTGAGGGCTGTTCAGACGACACAGGACAGCAGGACGTTTCGTCAAGCAGGAAGACACGTCTGACTGTGTGTGAGGGCTGTTCTGACGAAACAGGACAGCAGGACGTTTCGTCAGGCAGGAAGACAAGTTTGACTGGGTGTGAGGGCTGTTCGGAGGACACAGGACAGAAGGACGTTTCGTCCAGCAGGAAGACAAGTTTGACTGTGTGTGAGGGCTGTTCTTACGACATAGGACAGCAGGACGTTTCGTCCAGCAGGAAGACACATCTGACTGTGTGTGAGGGCTGTTCGGAGGACACAGGACAGCAGGACATTTCGTCCAGCAAGAAGACACATCTGACTGTGTGTGAGGGCTGTTCGGAGGACACAGGACAGCAGGACGTTTCGTCCAGCAGGAAGACACGTCTGACTGTGTTTGAGGGCTGCTCACACGACACAGGACAGCAGGACTCTTCGTCCAGCAGGAAGACATGTCTGACTGTGTGTGAGGGCTGTTCAGAGGACACAGGACAGCAGGACGTTTCGTCAAGCAGGAAGACACGTCTGACTGTGTGTGAGAGCTGTTCAGACGAAACAGGACAGCAGGACGTTTCGTCCAGCAGGAAGACAAGTTTGACTGTGTGTGAGGGCTGTTCGGAGGACACAGGACAGAACGAAGTTTCGTCCAGCATGAAGACAAGTTTGACTGTGTGTGAGGGCTGTTCGGAGGACACAGGACAGTAGGACGTTTCGTCCAGCAGGAAGACACGTCTGACTGTGTGTGAGGGCTGTTCGGAGGACACAGGACAGCAGGACGTTTCGTCCAGCAGGAAGACACGTCTGACTCTTCGTGAGGGCTGTTCAGACGACACAGGACAGCAGGACGTTTCGTCCAGCAGGAAGACACATCTGACTGGGTTTGAAGGCTGCTCACACGACACAGGACAGCAGGACTCTTCGTCCAGCAGGAAGACACGTCTGACTGTGTGTGAGGGCTGTTCAGACGACACAGGACAGCAGGACGTTTCGTCAAGCAGGAAGAAACGTCTGACTGTGTGTGAGGGCTGTTCAGACGAAACAGGAAAGCAGGACGTTTCGTCCAGCAGGAAGACAAGTTTGACAGTGTGTGAGGGCTGTTCGGAGGACACAGGACATAAGGACGTTTCGTCCAGCAAGAAGACAAGTTTGACTGTGTGTGAGGGCTGTTCGGACGACATAGGACAGCAGGACGTTTCGTCCAGCAGGAAGATACGTCTGACTGTGTGTGAGGGCTGTTCAGACGACAAAGTACAGCAGGACGTTTTGTCCAGCATGAAGACACGTCTAACTGTTCGTGAGGGCTGTTCAGATGACACAGGACAGCAGGGCGTTTCGTCCAGCCGGAATATGCGACTGACTGTGTTTGAGGCCTGTTCAGACGACACAGGACAGCAGGACGTTTCGTCCAGCAGGAAGACACGTCTGACTGTTCGCGAGGGCTGTTCAGACGACACAGGACAGCAGGAAGTTCCATCCAGCAGGAAGACACATGTGACGGTTCGTGAGGGCCGTTCACACGACATAGGACAGCAGGACGTTTCGTCCAGCAGGAAGACACGTCTGACTGTGTGTGAGGGCTGTCCAGAGGACACAATACAGCAGGACGTTTCGTCCAGCAGGAAGACATGTATGACTGTGTTTGAGAGCTGCTGAGACGACACAGGACAGCAGGACGTTTCGTCCAGAAGGAAGACGCGTCTGACGTTGTGTGAACGCTGTTCAGACGACACAGGACAGCAGGACGTTTCGTCAAGCAGGAAGACAAGTCTGATTGTTCGTGAGGGCTGTTCAGACGACACAGGACAGCCGGACGTTTCGTCCAGCAGGAAGACACGTCTGACTGTGTGTGAGGGCTGTTCAGACGACAAAGGACAGCAGGACGTTTAGTCCAGCATGAAGACACGTCTATCTGTTCGTGAGGGCTGTTCAGACGACACAGGACAGCAGGACGTTTCGTCCAGCCGGAATACGCAACTGATTGTGTTTGAGGGCTGTTCAGACGACACAGGACAGCAGGACGTTTCGTCCAGCAGGAAGACACGTCTGACTGTTCGTGGGTGCTGTTCAGACGACACAGGACAGCAGGAAGTTCCATCCAGCAGGAAGACACATGTGACGGTTCGTGAGGGCCGTTCACACGACATAGGACAGCAGGACGTTTCGTCCAGCAGGAAGATACGTCTGACTGTGTGTGAGGGCTGTCCAGAGGACACAATACAGCAGGACGTTTCGTCCAGCAGGAAGGCACGTCTGACTGTTCGTGAGGCGCTGTTCAGATGACACAGGACAGCAGGACGTTTCGTCCAGCAGGAAGACGCTTCTGACTGTGTGTGAGGGCTGTTCAGTCGACACAGGACAGCAGGACGTTTCGTCTAGCAGGAAGACACGTCTGACTGTGTGTGAGGGCTGTTCAAACGACACAGGACAGCAGGACGTTTCGTCCAGCAGTAAGACGTGTCTGACTGTGTGTGAGGGCTGTTCACACGACACAGCTCAGCAGGACGTTACGGCAAGCAGTAAGACGTGTTTGACTGTGTGTGAGGGCTGTTCAGACGACACAGGACAGCAGGACGTTTCGTCCAGCAGGAAGACACGTCTGACTGTTCGTGGGCGCTGTTCAGACGACACAGGACAGCAGGACGTTCCATCCAGCAGGAAGACACATGTGACGGTTCGTGAGGGCTGTTCAGACGACACAGGACAGCAGGACGTTCCATCCAGCCGGAAGACACGTCTGACTGTTCGCGAGGGCTGCTCAGACGACACAGAACAGCAGGACGTTTCGTCCAGCAGGAAGACAAGTCTGACTGTATGTGAGGGCTGTTCAAACGACAGCAAGACATTTCGTCCAGCAGGAAGACACATGTGACTGTGTGTGAGGGCTGTTCAGTCGACACAGGACAGCAGGACGTTTCGTCAAGCAGGAAGACACGTCTGACTGTTCGTGAGGGCTGTTCAGAAGACACAGGACAGCCGGACGTTTCGTCCAGCAGGAAGACATGTCTTACTGTGTGTGAGGGCTGTTCAGACGACAAAGTACAGCAGGACGTTTCGTCCAGCAGGAAGACACGTCTGACTGTGTGTGAGGGCTGTTCAGACGACAAAGTACAGCAGGACGTTTTGTCCAGCATGAAGACACGTCTAACTGTTCGTGAGGGCTGTTCAGACGACACAGGACAGCAGGGCGTTTCGTCCAGCCGGAATACGCAACTGACTGTGTTTGAGGCCTGTTCAGACGACAAAGGACAGCAGGACGTTTCGTCCAGCAGGAAGATACGTCTGACTGTTCGTGGGCACTGTTCACACGACACAGGACAGCAGGACGTTTCGTCCAGCAGGAAGACACGTCTGACTGTGTGTGAGGGCTGTTCAGAGGACACAATACAGCAGGACGTTTCGTCCAGCAGGAAGGCACGTCTGACAGTTCGTGAGGCGCTGTTCGGACGACACAGGACAGCAGGACGTTTCGTCCAGCAGGAAGACGCTTCTGACTGTGTGTGAGGGCTGTTCAGTCGAAACAGGACAGCAGGACGTTTCGTCTAGCAGGAAGACACGTCTGACTGTGTGTGAGGGCTGTTCAGATGACACAGGACTGCAGGACGTTTCGTCCAGCAGGAAGACGCGAGTGACTGTGTTTGAGGGCTGTTCAGACGACACAGGACAGCAGGACGTTTCGTCCAGCAGTAAGACGTGTCTGACTGTGTGTGAGGGCTGTTCAGACGACACAGGACAGCAGGACGTTACGGCCAGCAGGAAGACACGTCTGACTGTTCGTGGGCGCTGTTCAGACGACACAGGACAGCAGGACGTTCCATCCAGCAGGAAGACACATGTGACGGTTCGTGAGGGCTGTTCAGACGACACAGGACAGCAGGACGTTCCATCCAGCAGGAAGACACGTCTGACTGTTCGCAAGGGCTGCTCAGACGACACAGAACAGCAGGACGTTTCGTCCAGCAGGAAGACAAGTCTGACTGTGTGTGAGGGCTGTTCAAACGACAGCAGGACGTTTCGTCCAGCAGGAAGACACGTGTGACTGTGTGTGAGGGCTGTTCAGTCGACACAGGACAGCAGGACGTTTCGTCAAGCAGGAAGACACGTCTGACTGTTCGTGAGGGCTGTTCAGAAGACACAGGACAGCCGGACGTTTCGTCCAGCAGGAAGACACGTCTTACTGTGTGTGAGGGCTGTTCAGACGACACACGACAACAGGACGTTTCGTCCAGCAGGAAGACACGTCTGACTGTGTGTGAGAGCTGTTCAGACGACAAAGTACAGCAGGACGTTTTGTCCAGCATGAAGACACGTCTAACTGTTCGTGAGGGCTGTTCAGACGACACAGGACAGCAGGGCGTTTCGTCCAGCCGGAATACGCAACTGACTGTGTTTGAGGCCTGTTCAGACGACAAAGGACAGCAGGACGTTTCGTCCAGCAGGAAGATACGTCTGACTGTTCGTGGGCGCTGTTCAGACAACACAGGACAGCAGGAAGTTCCATCCAGCAGGAAGACACATGTGACGGTTCGTGAGGGCCGTTCACACGACACAGGACAGCAGGACGTTTCGTCCAGCAGGAAGACACATCTGACTGTGTGTGAGGGCTGTTCAGAGGACACAATACAGCAGGAGGTTTCGTCCAGCAGGAAGGCACGTCTGACTGTTCGTGAGGCGCTGTTCAGACGACACAGGACAGCAGGACGTTTCGTCCAGCAGGAAGACGCTTCTGACTGTGTGTGAGGGCTGTTCAGTCGAAACAGGACAGCAGGATGTTTCGTCTAGCAGGAAGACACGTCTGACTGTGTGTGAGGGCTGTTCAGATGACACAGGACTGCAGGACGTTTCGTCCAGCAGGAAGACGCGAGTGACTGTGTTTGAGGGCTATTCAGACGACACAGGATAGCAGGACGTTTCGTCCAGCAGTAAGACGTGTCTGACTGTGTGTGAGGGCTGTTCAGTCGAAACAGGACAGCAGGACGTTCCATGCAGCAGGAAGACAGATGTGACGGTTCGTGAGGGTTGTTCAGACGACACAGGACAGCAGGACGTTTCGTCCAGCAGGAAGACACGTCTGACTGTGTGTGAGGGCTGTTCAGACGACACAGGACAGCAGGACGTTACGGCCAGCAGGAAGACACGTCTGACTGTTCGTGAGGGCTGTTCAGACGACACAGGACAGCAGGAAGTTTCGTCCAGCAGGAAGACACGTCTGACTGTTCGTGGGCGCTGTTCAGACGACACAGGTCAGCAGGACGTTCCATCCAGCAGGAAGACACATGTGACTGTGTGTGAGGGCTGTTCAGTTGACACAGGACAGTAGGACGTTTCGTACAGCATGAAGACACGTCTGAATGTTCGTGAGGGCTGTTCAGACGACACAGGACAGCAGGACGTTTCGTCCAGCAGTAAGACGTGTCTGACTGTGTGTGAGGGCTGTTCAGATGACACAGGACAGCAGGAAGTTTTGTCCAGCAGGAAGACACGTCTGACTGTTCGTGGGCGCTGTTCAGACGACACAGGTCAGCAGGACGTTCCATCCAGCAGGAAGACACATGTGACTGTGTGTGAGGGCTGTTCAGTTGACACAGGACAGCAGGACGTTTCGTACAGCATGAAGACACGTCTGAATGTTCGTGAGGGCTGTTCAGATGACACAGGACAGCAGGACGTTTCGTCCAGCAGGAAGACACGTCTGACTGTGTCTGAGGGCTGTTCAGACGACAAAGGACAGCAGGACGTTTCGTCCAACATGAAGACATGTCTAACTGTTCGTGAGGGCTGTTCAGACGACACAGGACAGCAGGACGTTTCGTCCAGCAGGAAAACACGTCTGACTGTGTCTGAGGGCTGTTCAGACGACAAAGGACATCAGGACGTTTCGTCCAACATGAAGACATGTCTAACTGTTCGTGAGGGCTGTTCAGACGACACAGGACAGCAGGACGTTTCGTCCAGCATGAAGACACGTCTAACTGTTAGTGAGGGCTGTTCAGACGACACAGGACAGCAGGACGTTTCGTCCAGGCAGAAGACGCGAGTGACTGTGTTTGAGGGTTGTTCAGACGACACAGGACAGCAGGACGTTTCGTCCAGCAGGAAGATACGTCTGACTGTTCGTGAGGGCTGTTCAGACGACACAGGACAGCAGGACGTTTCGTCCAGCATGAAGACGTGTCTGACTGTTAGTGAGGGCTGTTCAGACGACACAGGACAGCAGGACGTTTCGTCCAGGCAGAAGACGCGAGTGACTGTGTTTGAGGGTTGTTCAGACGACACAGGACAGCAGGACGTTTCGTCCAGCAGGAAGATACGTCTGACTGTTCGTGAGGGCTGTTCAGACGACACAGGACAGCAGGACGTTTCGTCCAGCATGAAGACGTGTCTGACTGTTCGTGAGGGCTGTTCAGACGACACAGGACAGCAGGACGTTTCGTCCAGCAGGAAGACACGTCTGACTGTGTCTGAGGGCTGTTCAGACGACAAAGGACAGCAGGACGTTTCGTCCAACATGAAGACATGTCTAACTGTTCGTGAGGGCTTTTCAGACGACACAGGACAGCAGGACGTTTCGTCCAGCATGAAGACACGTCTAACTGTTAGTGAGGGCTGTTCAGACGACACAGGACAGCAGGACGTTTCGTCCAGGCAGAAGACGCGAGTGACTGTGTTTGAGGGTTGTTCAGACGACACAGGACAGCAGGACGTTTCGTACAGCATAAAGACACGTCTGACTGTTCGTGAGGGCTGTTCAGACGACACAGGACAGCAGGACGTTTCGTCCAGCAGGAAGACACGTCTGACTGTGTCTGAGGGCTGTTCAGACGACAAAGGACAGCAGGACGTTTCGTCCAACATGAAGACATGTCTAACTGTTCGTGAGGGCTGTTCAGACGACACAGGACAGCAGGACGTTTCGTCCAGCATGAAGACACGTCTAACTGTTAGTGAGGGCTGTTCAGACGACACAGGACAGCAGGACGTTTCGTCCAGGCAGAAGACGCGAGTGACTGTGTTTGAGGGTTGTTCAGACGACACAGGACAGCAGGACGTTTCGTCCAGCAGGAAGACACGTCTGACTGTTCGTGAGGGCTGTTCAGACGACACAGGATAGCAGGACGTGTCGTCCAGCATGAAGACGTGTCTAACTGTGTGTGAGGGCTGTTCAGAGGAGACAAGACAGTAGGACGTTTCGTCCAGCAGGAAGGCACGTCTGATTGTGTGAGGGCTGTTCAGACGACACAGGACAGCAGGACGTTTCGTCCAGCAGGAAGACACGTCTGACTGTGTCTGAGGGCTGTTCAGACGACAAAGGACAGCAGGACGTTTCGTCCAACATGAAGACATGTCTAACTGATCGTGAGGGCTGATCAGACGACACAGGACAGCAGGACGTTTCGTCCAGCAGGAAGATACGTCTGACTGTTCGTGAGGGCTGTTCAGACGACACAGGACAGCAGGACGTTTCGTCCAGCAGGAAGACACGTCTGACTGTGTGTGAGGGCTGTTTAGACGAAACAGGACAGCAGGACATTTCGTCCAGCAGGAAGACACGTCTGACTGTGCGTGATTGCTGTTCAGATGACACAGGACAGCAGGACGTTTCGTCCAGCCGGAAGACACGTCTGACTGTTCGTGAGGGCTGTTCAGACGACACAGGACAGCAGCACGTTTCGTCCAGCAGAAAGACACGTCTGACTGTTCGTGAGGGCTGTTCAGAAGACACAGGACAGCCGGACGTTTCGTCCAGCAGGAAGACACGTCTGACTGTTCGTGAGGGCTGTTCAGACGACACAGGACAGCAGGACGTTTCGTCCAGCAGGAAGACACGTCTGACTGTTCGCGAGGGCTGCTCATACGACACAGAACTGCAGGACGTTTCGTCCAGCAGGAAGACAAGTATGACTGTGTGCGAGGGCTGTTCAAACGACACAGGACAGCAGGACGTTTCGTACAGCATAAAGACACGTCTGACTGTTCGTGAGGGCTGTTCAGACGACACAGGACAGCAGGACGTTTCGTCCCGCAGGAAGACGCGTCTGACTGTGTCTGAGGGCTGTTCAGACGACAAAGGACAGCAGCACGTTTCGTCCAACATGAAGACATGTCTAACTGTTCGTGAGGGCTGTTCAGACGACACAGGACAGTAGGACGTTTCGTCCAGCAGGAAGACGTGTCTGACTGTTCGTGAGGGCTGTTCAGACGACACAGGACAGTAGGACGTTTCGTCCAGCAGGAAGACACGTCTGACTGTTCGCGAGGGCTGCTCATACGACACAGAACTGCAGGACGTTTCGTCCAGCAGGAAGACAAGTATGACTGTGTGTGAGGGCTGTTCAAACGACACAGGACAGCAGGACGTTTCGTCCAGCAGGAAGACACATGTGACTGTGTGTGAGGGCTGTTCAGTCGACACAGGACAGCAGGACGTTTCGTACAGCATAAAGACACGTCTGACTGTTCGTGAGGGCTGTTCAGACGACACAGGACAGCAGGACGTTTCGTCCAGCAGGAAGACACGTCTGACTGTGTCTGAGGGCTGTTCAGACGACAAAGGACCGCAGGACGTTTCGTCCAACATGAAGACATGTCTAACTGTTCGTGAGGGCTGTTCAGATGACACGGGACAGTAGGACGTTTCGTCCAGCAGGAAGACGTGTCTGACTGTTCGTGAGGGCTGTTCAGACGACACAGGACAGCAGGACGTTTCGTCCAGCATGAAGACACGTCTAACTGTTAGTGAGGGCTGTTCAGACGACACAAGACAGCAGGACGTTTCGTCCAGGCAGAAGACGCGAGTGACTGTGTTTGAGGGTTGTTCAGACGACACAGGACAGCAGGACGTTTCGTACAGCATAAAGACACGTCTGACTGTTCGTGAGGGCTGTTCAGACGACACAGGACAGCAGGACGTTTCGTCCAGCAGGAAGACACGTCTGACTGTGTCTGAGGGCTGTTCAGACGACAAAGGACAGCAGGACGTTTCGTCCAACATGAAGACATGTCTAACTGTTCGTGAGGGCTGTTCAGACGACACAGGACAGCAGGACGTTTCGTCCAGCATGAAGACACGTCTAACTGTTAGTGAGGGCTGTTCAGACGACACAGGACAGCAGGACGTTTCGTCCAGGCAGAAGACGCGACTGACTGTGTTTGAGGGTTGTTCAGACGACACAGGACAGCAGGACGTTTCGTCCAGCAGGAAGATACGTCTGACTGTTCGTGAGGGCTGTTCAGACGACACAGGATAGCAGGACGTGTCGTCCAGCATGAAGACGTGTCTAACTGTGTGTGAGGGCTGTTCAGAGGAGACAAGACAGTAGGACGTTTCGTCCAGCAGGAAGGCACGTCTGATTGTGTGAGGGCTGTTCAGACGACACAGGACAGCAGGACGTTTCGTCCAGCAGGAAGACACGTCTGACTGTGTCTGAGGGCTGTTCAGACGACAAAGGACAGCAGGACGTTTCGTCCAACATGAAGACATGTCTAACTGATCGTGAGGGCTGATCAGACGACACAGGACAGCAGGACGTTTCGTCCAGCAGGAAGATACGTCTGACTGTTCGTGAGGGCTGTTCAGACGACACAGGACAGCAGGACGTTTCGTCCAGCAGGAAGACACGTCTGACTGTGTGTGAGGGCTGTTTAGACGAAACAGGACAGCAGGACATTTCGTCCAGCAGGAAGACACGTCTGACTGTGCGTGATTGCTGTTCAGATGACACAGGACAGCAGGACGTTTCGTCCAGCCGGAAGACACGTCTGACTGTTCGTGAGGGCTGTTCAGACGACACAGGACAGCAGCACGTTTCGTCCAGCAGAAAGACACGTCTGACTGTTCGTGAGGGCTGTTCAGAAGACACAGGACAGCCGGACGTTTCGTCCAGCAGGAAGACACGTCTGACTGTTCGTGAGGGCTGTTCAGACGACACAGGACAGCAGGACGTTTCGTCCAGCAGGAAGACACGTCTGACTGTTCGCGAGGGCTGCTCATACGACACAGAACTGCAGGACGTTTCGTCCAGCAGGAAGACAAGTATGACTGTGTGCGAGGGCTGTTCAAACGACACAGGACAGCAGGACGTTTCGTACAGCATAAAGACACGTCTGACTGTTCGTGAGGGCTGTTCAGACGACACAGGACAGCAGGACGTTTCGTCCCGCAGGAAGACGCGTCTGACTGTGTCTGAGGGCTGTTCAGACGACAAAGGACAGCAGCACGTTTCGTCCAACATGAAGACATGTCTAACTGTTCGTGAGGGCTGTTCAGACGACACAGGACAGTAGGACGTTTCGTCCAGCAGGAAGACGTGTCTGACTGTTCGTGAGGGCTGTTCAGACGACACAGGACAGTAGGACGTTTCGTCCAGCAGGAAGACACGTCTGACTGTTCGCGAGGGCTGCTCATACGACACAGAACTGCAGGACGTTTCGTCCAGCAGGAAGACAAGTATGACTGTGTGTGAGGGCTGTTCAAACGACACAGGACAGCAGGACGTTTCGTCCAGCAGGAAGACACATGTGACTGTGTGTGAGGGCTGTTCAGTCGACACAGGACAGCAGGACGTTTCGTACAGCATAAAGACACGTCTGACTGTTCGTGAGGGCTGTTCAGACGACACAGGACAGCAGGACGTTTCGTCCAGCAGGAAGACACGTCTGACTGTGTCTGAGGGCTGTTCAGACGACAAAGGACCGCAGGACGTTTCGTCCAACATGAAGACATGTCTAACTGTTCGTGAGGGCTGTTCAGACGACACGGGACAGTAGGACGTTTCGTCCAGCAGGAAGACGTGTCTGACTGTTCGTGAGGGCTGTTCAGACGACACAGGACAGCAGGACGTTTCGTCCAGCATGAAGACACGTCTAACTGTTAGTGAGGGCTGTTCAGACGACACAAGACAGCAGGACGTTTCGTCCAGGCAGAAGACGCGAGTGACTGTGTTTGAGGGTTGTTCAGACGACACAGGACAGCAGGACGTTTCGTCCAGCAGGAAGACACGTCTGACTGTGTGTGAGGGCTGTTTAGACGAAATAGGACAGCAGGACGTTTCGTCCAGCAGGAAGACACGTCTGACTGTGCGTGATTGCTGTTCAGACGACACAGGACAGCAGGACGTTTCGTCCAGCAGGAAGACGCTTCTGACTGTGTGTGAGGGCTGTTCAGACGACACAGGACAGCAGGATGTTTCGTCCAGCAGGAAGACAAGTCTGACTGTTCGTGGGCGCTGTTCAGACGACACAGGACAGCAGGAAGTTCCATCCAGCAGAAAGACACATGTCACGGTTCGTGAGGGCCTTTCACATGACAAAGGACAGCAGGAAGTTTCGTCCAGCAGGAAGACACGTCTGACTGTGTGTGAGGGCTGTTCAGAGGACACAATACAGCAGGCCGTTTCGTCCAGCAGGAAGGCACGTCTGACTGTTCGTGAGGCACTGTTCAGATGACACAGGACAGCAGGACGTTTCGTCCAGCAGGAAGATGCTTCTGACTGTGTGTGAGGGCTGTTCAGTCGAAACAGGACAGCAGGACGTTCCATGCAGCAGGAAGTCAGATGTGACGGTTCGTGAGGGCTGTTCAGACGACAAAGGACAGCAGGACGTTTCGTCCAGCATGAAGACACGTCTAACTGTTCGTGAGGGCTGTTCAGACGACACAGGACAGCAGGACATTTCGTCCAGCAGGAAGACGTGTCTGTATTTTCGTGAGGGCTGTTCAGACGACACAGGACAGCAGAACGTTTCGTCCAGCAGGAAGATACGTCTGACTGTTCGTGAGGGCTGTTCAGACGACACAGGACAGCAGGACGTTTCGTCTAGTATGAAGACACATGTGACGGTTCGTGAGGGCTGTTCAGACGACACAGAACAGCAGGACGTTTCGTCCAGCAGGAAGACACGGCTGACTGTGTGTGAGGGCTGTTCGGAGGACACAATACAGCAGGACGTTTCGTCCCGTAGGAAGGCACGTCTGACTGTTCGTGAGGGCTATTCAGACGACACAGGAAAGCAGGACGTTTCGTCCAGCAGGGAGACGCGTCTGACTGTGTGTGAGGGCTGTTCAGACGACACAGGACAGCAGTACGTTTCGTCCTGCAGGAAGACACATGTGACGGTTCGTGAGGGCTGTTCAGACGACACAGGACAGCAGGACATTTCGTCCAGCAGAAAGACACGTCTGACTGTGTGTGAGGGCTGTTCAGACGACACAGGACAGCAGGACGTTACGGCCAGCAGGAAGACATGTCTGACTGTTCGTGAGGGCTGTTCCGACGACACAGGACAGCAGGACGATTCGTCCAGCAGGAAGACACGTCTGACTGTTCGTGAGGGCTGTTCAGACGACACACGACAGCAGGACGTTTCGTCTAGTATGAAGACACATGTGACGGTTCGTGAGGGCTGTTCAGACGACACAGAACAGCAGGACGTTTCGTCCAGCAGGAAGACACGGCTGACTGTGTGTGAGGGCTGTTCAGAGGACACAATACAGCAGGACGTTTCGTCCCGTAGGAAGGCACGTCTGACTGTTCGTGAGGACTATTCAGACGACACAGGAAAGCAGGACGTTTCGTCCAGCAGGAAGACGCGTCTGACTGTGTGTGAGGGCTGTTCAGACGACACAGGACAGCAGTACGTTTCGTCCTGCAGGAAGACACATGTGACGGTTCGTGAGGGCTGTTCAGACGACACAGGACAGCAGGACGTTTCGTCCAGCAGGAAGACACGTCTGACTGTGTGTGAGGGCTGTTCAGATGACACAGGACAGCAGGACGTTACGGCCAGCAGGAAGACATGTCTGACTGTTCGTGAGGGCTGTTCCGACGACACAGGACAGCAGGACGATTCGTCCAGCAGGAAGACACGTCTGACTGTTCGTGAGGGCTGTTCAGACGACACACGACAGCAGGACGTTTCGTCCAGCAGGAAGACACGTCTGACTGTTCGTGAGGGCTGTTCAGAAGACACAGGACAGCCGGACGTTTCGTCCAGCAGGAAGACACGTCTGACTGTTCGTGAGGGCTGTTCAGACGACACAGGACAGCAGGATGTTTCGTCCAGCAGGAAGACACGTCTGACTGTTCGCGAGGGCTGCTCAGACGACACAGAACAGCAGGACGTTTCGTCCAGCAGGAAGACACGTCTGGCTGTGTGTGAGGGCTGTTCAAACGACACAGGACAGCAGGACGTTTCGTCCAGCAGGAAGACACATGTGACTGTGTGTGAGGGCTGCTCAGACGACACAGGACAGCAGGACGTTTCGTCCAGTAGGAAGACGCTTCTGACTGTGTGTGAGGGCTGTTCAGACGACAAAGGACAGCAGGACGTTTCGTCCAGCATGAAGACATGTCTAACTGTTCGTGAGGGCTGTTCAGACGACACAGGACAGCAGTACGTTTCGTCCAGCAGGAAGACGTGTCTGTATGTTCGTGAGGGCTGTTCAGACGACACAGGACAGCAGAACGTGTCATCCAGCAGGAAGATACGTCTGACTGTTCGTGAGGGCTTGTCAGACGACACAGGACAGCAGGACGTTTCGTCTAGTATGAAGACACATGTGACGGTTCGTGAGGGCTGTTCAGACGACACAGAACAGCAGGACGTTTCGTCCAGCAGGAAGACACGGCTGACTGTGTGTGAGGGCTGTTCAGAGGACACAATACAGCAGGACGTTTCGTCCCGCAGGAAGGCACGTCTGACTGTTAGTGAGGGCTATTCAGACGACACAGGAAAGCAGGACGTTTCGTCCAGCAGGAAGACGCGTCTGACAGTGTGTGAGGGCTGTTCAGACGACACAGGACAGCAGTACGTTTCGTCCTGCAGGAAGACACATGTGACGGTTCGTGAGGGCTGTTCAGACGACACAGGACAGCAGGACGTTTCGTCCAGCAGGAAGACACGTCTGACTGTGTGTGAGGGCTGTTCAGACGACACAGGACAGCAGGACGTTACGGCCAGCAGGAAGACATGTCTGACTGTTCGTGAGGGCTGTTCCGACAACACAGGACAGCAGGACGATTCGTCCAGCAGGAAGACACGTCTGACTGTTCGTGAGGGCTGTTCAGATGACACACGGCAGCAGGACGTTTCGTCCAGCAGGAAGACACGTCTGACTGTTCATGAGGGCTGTTCAAAAGACACAGGACAGCGGGACGTTTCGTCCAGCAGGAAGACACGTTTGACTGTTCGTGAGGGCTGTTCAGACGACACAGGACAGCAGGATGTTTCGTCCAGCAGGAAGACGCGTCTGACTGTTCGCGAGGGCTGCTCAGACGACACAGAACAGCAGGACGTTTCGTCCAGCAGGAAGACACGTCTGACTGTGTGTGAGGGCTGTTCAAACGACACAGGACAGCAGGACGTTTCGTCCAGCAGGAAGACACATGTGACTGTGTGTGAGGGCTGTTCAGTCGACAGAGGACAGCAGGACGTTTCGTACAGCATGAAGACACGTCTGACTGTTCGTGAGGGCTGTTCAGACGACACAGGACAGCAGGACGTTTCGTCCAGCAGGAAGACACGTCTGACTGTGTTTGAGGGCTGCTCAGATGACACAGGATAGCAGGACGTGTCGTCCAGCATGAAGACGTGTCTAACTGTGTGTGAGGGCTGTTCAGAGGAGACAAGACAGTAGGACGTTTCGTCCAGCAGGAAGGCACGTCTGACTGTGTGAGGGCTATTCAGACGACACAGGACAGCAGGACGTTTCGTCCAGCAGGAAGACACGTCTGACTGTGTTTGAGGGCTGCTCAGACGACACAGGACAGTAGGACGTTTCGTCAAGCAGGAAGACGCTTCTGACTGTGTGTGAGGGCTGTTCAGACGAAACAGGACAGCAGGACGTTTTGTCCAGCAGGAAGACACGTCTGACTGTGTGTGAGGGCTGTTCAGACGACAAAGGACAGCAGGACGTTTCATCCAGCATGAAGACACGTCTAACTGTTCGTGAGGGCTGTTCAGACGACACAGGACAGTAGGACGTTTCGTCCAGCAGGAAGACGTGTCTGACTGTTCGTGAGGGCTGTTCAGACGACACAGGACAGCAGGACGTTTCGTCCAGCATGAAGACACGTCTAACTGTTAGTGAGGGCTGTTCAGACGACACAGGACAGCAGGACGTTTCGTCCAGCCGGAAGACGCGACTGACTGTGTTTGAGGGCTGTTCAGACGACACAGGACAGCAGGACGTTTCGTCCAGCAGGAAGATACGTCTGACTGTTCGTGAGGGCTGTTCACACGACACAGGACAGCAGGACATTTCGTCTAGCAGGAAGACACATGTGACGGTTCGTGAGGGATGTTCAGACGACACAGGACAGTAGGACGTTTCGTCCAGCAGGAAGACACGTCTGACTGTTCGCGAGGGCTGCTCAGACAACACAGAACAGCAGGACGTTTCGTCCAGCAGGAAGACACGTCTGACTGTGTGTGAGGGCTGTTCAAACGACACAGGACAGCAGGACGTTTCGTCCAGCAGGAAGACACATGTGACTGTGTGTGAGGGCTGCTCAGACGACACAGGACAGCAGGACGTTTCGTCCAGTAGGAAGACGCTTCTGACTGTGTGTGAGGGCTGTTCAGACGACAAAGGACAGCAGGACGTTTCGTCCAGCATGAAGACATGTCTAACTGTTCGTGAGGGCTGTTCAGACGACACAGGACAGCAGGACGTTTCGTCCAGCAGGAAGACGTGTCTGTATGTTCGTGAGGGCTGTTCAGACGACACAGGACAGCAGAACGTGTCATCCAGCAGGAAGATACGTCTGACTGTTCGTGAGGGCTTGTCAGACGACACAGGACAGCAGGACGTTTCGTCTAGTATGAAGACACATGTGACGGTTCGTGAGGGCTGTTCAGACGACACAGAACAGCAGGACGTTTCGTCCAGCAGGAAGACACGGCTGACTGTGTGTGAGGGCTGTTCAGAGGACACAATACAGCAGGACGTTTCGTCCCGCAGGAAGGCACGTCTGACTGTTAGTGAGGGCTATTCAGACGACACAGGAAAGCAGGACGTTTCGTCCAGCAGGAAGACGCGTCTGACAGTGTGTGAGGGCTGTTCAGACGACACAGGACAGCAGGACGTTTCGTCCAGTAGGAAGACGCTTCTGACTGTGTGTGAGGGCTGTTCAGACGACAAAGGACAGCAGGACGTTTCGTCCAGCATGAAGACATGTCTAACTGTTCGTGAGGGCTGTTCAGACGACACAGGACAGCAGGACGTTTCGTCCAGCAGGAAGACGTGTCTGTATGTTCGTGAGGGCTGTTCAGACGACACAGGACAGCAGAACGTGTCATCCAGCAGGAAGATACGTCTGACTGTTCGTGAGGGCTTGTCAGACGACACAGGACAGCAGGACGTTTCGTCTAGTATGAAGACACATGTGACGGTTCGTGAGGGCTGTTCAGACGACACAGAACAGCAGGACGTTTCGTCCAGCAGGAAGACACGGCTGACTGTGTGTGAGGGCTGTTCAGAGGACACAATACAGCAGGACGTTTCGTCCCGCAGGAAGGCACGTCTGACTGTTAGTGAGGGCTATTCAGACGACACAGGAAAGCAGGACGTTTCGTCCAGCAGGAAGACGCGTCTGACAGTGTGTGAGGGCTGTTCAGACGACACACGGCAGCAGGACGTTTCGTCCAGCAGGAAGACACGTCTGACTGTTCATGAGGGCTGTTCAAAAGACACAGGACAGCGGGACGTTTCGTCCAGCAGGAAGACACGTTTGACTGTTCGTGAGGGCTGTTCAGACGACACAGGACAGCAGGATGTTTCGTCCAGCAGGAAGACGCGTCTGACTGTTCGCGAGGGCTGCTCAGACGACACAGAACAGCAGGACGTTTCGTCCAGCAGGAAGACACGTCTGACTGTGTGTGAGGGCTGTTCAAACGACACAGGACAGCAGGACGTTTCGTCCAGCAGGAAGACACATGTGACTGTGTGTGAGGGCTGTTCAGTCGACAGAGGACAGCAGGACGTTTCGTACAGCATGAAGACACGTCTGACTGTTCGTGAGGGCTGTTCAGACGACACAGGACAGCAGGACGTTTCGTCCAGCAGGAAGACACGTCTGACTGTGTTTGAGGGCTGCTCAGATGACACAGGATAGCAGGACGTGTCGTCCAGCATGAAGACGTGTCTAACTGTGTGTGAGGGCTGTTCAGAGGAGACAAGACAGTAGGACGTTTCGTCCAGCAGGAAGGCACGTCTGACTGTGTGAGGGCTATTCAGACGACACAGGACAGCAGGACGTTTCGTCCAGCAGGAAGACACGTCTGACTGTGTTTGAGGGCTGCTCAGACGACACAGGACAGTAGGACGTTTCGTCAAGCAGGAAGACGCTTCTGACTGTGTGTGAGGGCTGTTCAGACGAAACAGGACAGCAGGACGTTTTGTCCAGCAGGAAGACACGTCTGACTGTGTGTGAGGGCTGTTCAGACGACAAAGGACAGCAGGACGTTTCATCCAGCATGAAGACACGTCTAACTGTTCGTGAGGGCTGTTCAGACGACACAGGACAGTAGGACGTTTCGTCCAGCAGGAAGACGTGTCTGACTGTTCGTGAGGGCTGTTCAGACGACACAGGACAGCAGGACGTTTCGTCCAGCATGAAGACACGTCTAACTGTTAGTGAGGGCTGTTCAGACGACACAGGACAGCAGGACGTTTCGTCCAGCCGGAAGACGCGACTGACTGTGTTTGAGGGCTGTTCAGACGACACAGGACAGCAGGACGTTTCGTCCAGCAGGAAGATACGTCTGACTGTTCGTGAGGGCTGTTCACACGACACAGGACAGCAGGACATTTCGTCTAGCAGGAAGACACATGTGACGGTTCGTGAGGGATGTTCAGACGACACAGGACAGTAGGACGTTTCGTCCAGCAGGAAGACACGTCTGACTGTTCGCGAGGGCTGCTCAGACAACACAGAACAGCAGGACGTTTCGTCCAGCAGGAAGACACGTCTGACTGTGTGTGAGGGCTGTTCAAACGACACAGGACAGCAGGACGTTTCGTCCAGCAGGAAGACACATGTGACTGTGTGTGAGGGCTGCTCAGACGACACAGGACAGCAGGACGTTTCGTCCAGTAGGAAGACGCTTCTGACTGTGTGTGAGGGCTGTTCAGACGACAAAGGACAGCAGGACGTTTCGTCCAGCATGAAGACATGTCTAACTGTTCGTGAGGGCTGTTCAGACGACACAGGACAGCAGGACGTTTCGTCCAGCAGGAAGACGTGTCTGTATGTTCGTGAGGGCTGTTCAGACGACACAGGACAGCAGAACGTGTCATCCAGCAGGAAGATACGTCTGACTGTTCGTGAGGGCTTGTCAGACGACACAGGACAGCAGGACGTTTCGTCTAGTATGAAGACACATGTGACGGTTCGTGAGGGCTGTTCAGACGACACAGAACAGCAGGACGTTTCGTCCAGCAGGAAGACACGGCTGACTGTGTGTGAGGGCTGTTCAGAGGACACAATACAGCAGGACGTTTCGTCCCGCAGGAAGGCACGTCTGACTGTTAGTGAGGGCTATTCAGACGACACAGGAAAGCAGGACGTTTCGTCCAGCAGGAAGACGCGTCTGACAGTGTGTGAGGGCTGGTCAGACGACACAGGACAGCAGTACGTTTCGTCCTGCAGGAAGACACATGTGACGGTTCGTGAGGGCTGTTTAGACGACACAGGACAGCAGGACGTTTCGTCCAGCAGGAAGACACGTCTGACTGTGTGTGAGGGCTGTTCAGACGACACAGAACAGCAGGACGTTACGGCCAGCAGGAAGACATGTCTGACTGTTCGTGAGGGCTGTTCCGACAACACAGGACAGCAGGACGATTCGTCCAGCAGGAAGACACGTCTGACTGTTCGTGAGGGCTGTTCAGATGACACAGGACAGCAGGACGTTTCGTCGAGCAGGAAGACGTGTCTGACTGTTCATGAGGGCTGTTCAGAAGACACAGGACAGCGGGACGTTTCGTCCAGCAGGAAGACACGTCTGACTGTTCGTGAGGGCTGTTCAGACGACACAGGACAGCAGGATGTTTCGTCCAGCAGGAAGACGCGTCTGACTGTTCGCGAGGGCTGCTCAGACGACACAGAACAGCAGGACGTTTCGTCCAGCAGGAAGACACGTCTGACTGTGTGTGAGGGCTGTTCAAACGACACAGGACAGCAGGACGTTTCGTCCAGCAGGAAGACACATGTGACTGTGTGTGAGGGCTGTTCAGTCGACACAGGACAGCAGGACGTTTCGTACAGCATGAAAACACGTCTGACTGTTCGTGAGGGCTGTTCAGACGACACAGGACAGCAGGACGTTTCGTCCAGCAGGAAGACACGTCTGACTGTGTATGAGGGCTGCTCAGATGACACAGGATAGCAGGACGTGTCGTCCAGCATGAAGACGTGTCTAACTGTGTGTGAGGGCTGTTCAGAGGAGACAAGACAGTAGGACGTTTCGTCCAGCAGGAAGGCACGTCTGACTGTGTGAGGGCTATTCAGACGACACAGGACAGCAGGACGTTTCGTCCAGCAGGAAGACACGTCTGACTGTGTTTGAGGGCTGCTCAGACGACACAGGACAGTAGGACGTTTCGTCAAGCAGGAAGACGCTTCTGACTGTGTGTGAGGGCTGTTCAGACGAAACAGGACAGCAGGACGTTTTGTCCAGCAGGAAGACACGTCTGACTGTGTGTGAGGGCTGTTCAGACGACAAAGGACAGCAGGACGTTTCATCCAGCATGAAGACACGTCTAACTGTTCGTGAGGGCTGTTCAGACGACACAGGACAGTAGGACGTTTCGTCCAGCAGGAAGATGTGTCTGACTGTTCGTGAGGGCTGTTCAGACGACACAGGACAGCAGGACGTTTCGTCCAGCATGAAGACACGTCCAGCTGTTAGTGAGGGCTGTTCAGACGACACAGGACAGCAGGACGTTTCGTCCAGCAGGAAGACACGTCTGACTGTTCGCGAGGGCTGCTCAGACAACACAGAACAGCAGGACGTTTCGTCCAGCAGGAAGACACGTCTGACTGTGTGTGAGGGCTGTTCAAACGACACAGGACAGCAGGACGTTTCGTCCAGCAGGAAGACACATGTGACTGTGTGTGAGGGCTGTTCAGTCGACACAGGACAGCGGGACGTTTCGTCCAGCAGGAAGACACGTCTGACTGTTCGTGAGGGCTGTTCAGAAGACACAGGACAGCGGGACGTTTCGTCCAGCAGGAAGACACGTCTGACTGTTCGTGAGGGCTGTTCAGACGACACAGGACAGCAGGACGTTTCGTCCAGCAGGAAGACACGTCTGACTGTTCGCGAGGGCTGCTCAGACGACACAGAACAGCAGGACGTTTCGTCCAGCAGGAAGACACGTCTGACTGTGTGTGAGGGCTGTTCAAACGACACAGGACAGCAGGACGTTTCGTCCAGCAGGAAGACACATGTGACTGTGTGTGAGGGCTGTTCAGTCGACACAGGACAGCAGGACGTTTCGTACAGCATGAAGACACGTCTGACTGTGTTTGAGGGCTGCTCAGACGACACAGGATAGCAGGACGTGTCGTCCAGCATGAAGACGTGTCTAACTGTGTGTGAGGGCTGTTCAGAGGAGACAAGACAGTAGGACGTTTCGTCCAGCAGGAAGGCACGTCTGACTGTGTGAGGGCTGTTCAGACGACACAGGACAGCAGGACGTTTCGTCCAGCAGGAAGACACGTCTGACTGTGTTTGAGGGCTGCTCAGACGACACAGGACAGCAGGACGTTTCGTCCAGCAGGAAGACAAGTCTGACTGTGTGTGAGGGCTGTTCAGACGACACAGGTCAGCAGGACGTTTCGTCCAGCAGGAAGACACGTCTGACTGTGTCTGAGGGCTGTTCAGACGACAAAGGACAGCAGGACGTTTCGTCCAACATGAAGACATGTCTAACTGATCGCGAGGGCTGATCAGACGACACAGGACAGCAGGACGTTTCGTCCAGCAGGAAGATACGTCTGACTGTTCGTGAGGGCTGTTCAGACGACACAGGACAGCAGGACGTTTCGTCCAGCAGGAAGACACGTCTGACTGTGTGTGAGGGCTGTTTAGACGAAACAGGACAGCAGGACGTTTCGTCCAGCAGGAAGACACGTCTGACTGTGCGTGATTGCTGTTCAGACGACACAGGACAGCAGGACGTTTCGTCCAGCCGGAAGACACGTCTGACTGTTCGTGAGGGCTGTTCAGACGACACAGGACAGCAGCACGTTTCGTCCAGCAGAAAGACACGTCTGACTGTTCGTGAGGGCTGTTCAGAAGACACAGGACAGCCGGACGTTTCGTCCAGCAGCAAGACACGTCTGACTGTTCGTGAGGGCTGTTCAGACGACACAGGACAGCAGGACGTTTCGTCCAGCAGGAAGACACGTCTGACTGTTCGCGAGGGCTGCTCATACGACACAGAACTGCAGGCCGTTTCGTCCAGCAGGAAGACAAGTATGACTGTGTGTGAGGGCTGTTCAAACGACACAGGACAGCAGGACGTTTCGTCCAGCAGGAAGACACATGTGACTGTGTGTGAGGGCTGTTCAGTCGACACAGGACAGCAGGACGTTTCGTACAGCATAAAGACACGTCTGACTGTTCGTGAGGGCTGTTCAGACGACACAGGACAGCAGGACGTTTCGTCCCGCAGGAAGACACGTCTGACTGTTAGTGAGGGCTATTCAGACGACACAGGAAAGCAGGACGTTTCGTCCAGCAGGAAGACGCGTCTGACAGTGTGTGAGGGCTGGTCAGACGACACAGGACAGCAGTACGTTTCGTCCTGCAGGAAGACACATGTGACGGTTCGTGAGGGCTGTTCAGACGACACAGGACAGCAGGACGTTTCGTCCAGCAGGAAGACATGTCTGACTGTGTGTGAGGGCTGTTCAGACGACACAGAACAGCAGGACGTTACGGCCAGCAGGAAGACATGTCTGACTGTTCGTGAGGGCTGTTCCGACAACACAGGACAGCAGGACGATTCGTCCAGCAGGAAGACACGTCTGACTGTTCGTGAGGGCTGTTCAGATGACACACGGCAGCAGGACGTTTCGTCCAGCAGGAAGACACGTCTGACTGTTCATGAGGGCTGTTCAGAAGACACAGGACAGCGGGACGTTTCGTCCAGCAGGAAGACACGTCTGACTGTTCGTGAGGGCTGTTCAGACGACACAGGACAGCAGGATGTTTCGTCCAGCAGGAAGACGCGTCTGACTGTTCGCGAGGGCTGCTCAGACGACACAGAACAGCAGGACGTTTCGTCCAGCAGGAAGACACGTCTGACTGTGTGTGAGGGCTGTTCAAACGACACAGGACAGCAGGACGTTTCGTCCAGCAGGAAGACACATGTGACTGTGTGTGAGGGCTGTTCAGTCGACACAGGACAGCAGGACGTTTCGTACAGCATGAAAACACGTCTGACTGTTCGTGAGGGCTGTTCAGACGACACAGGACAGGAGGACGTTTCGTCCAGCAGGAAGACACGTCTGACTGTGTATGAGGGCTGCTCAGATGACACAGGATAGCAGGACGTGTCGTCCAGCATGAAGACGTGTCTAACTGTGTGTGAGGGCTGTTCAGAGGAGACAAGACAGTAGGACGTTTCGTCCAGCAGGAAGGCACGTCTGACTGTGTGAGGGCTATTCAGACGACACAGGACAGCAGGACGTTTCGTCCAGCAGGAAGACACGTCTGACTGTGTTTGAGGGCTGCTCAGACGACACAGGACAGTAGGACGTTTCGTCAAGCAGGAAGACGCTTCTGACTGTGTGTGAGGGCTGTTCAGACGAAACAGGACAGCAGGACGTTTTGTCCAGCAGGAAGACACGTCTGACTGTGTGTGAGGGCTGTTCAGACGACAAAGGACAGCAGGACGTTTCATCCAGCATGAAGACACGTCTAACTGTTCGTGAGGGCTGTTCAGACGACACAGGACAGTAGGACGTTTCGTCCAGCAGGAAGATGTGTCTGACTGTTCGTGAGGGCTGTTCAGACGACACAGGACAGCAGGACGTTTCGTCCAGCATGAAGACACGTCTAACTGTTAGTGAGGGCTGTTCAGACGACACAGGACAGCAGGACGTTTCGTCCAGCCGGAAGACGCGAGTGACTGTGTTTGAGGGCTGTTCAGACGACACAGGACAGCAGGACGTTTCGTCCAGCAGGAAGATACGTCTGACTGTTCGTGAGGGCTGTTCACACGACACAGGACAGCAGGACATTTCGTCTAGCAGGAAGACACATGTGACGGTTCGTGAGGGATGTTCAGACGACACAGGACAGTAGGACGTTTCGTCCAGCAGGAAGACACGTCTGACTGTTCGCGAGGGCTGCTCAGACAACACAGAACAGCAGGACGTTTCGTCCAGCAGCAAGACACGTCTGACTGTTCGTGAGGGCTGTTCAGACGACACAGGACAGCAGGACGTTTCGTCCAGCAGGAAGACACGTCTGACTGTTCGCGAGGGCTGCTCATACGACACAGAACTGCAGGACGTTTCGTCCAGCAGGAAGACAAGTATGACTGTGTGTAAGGGCTGTTCAAACGACACAGGACAGCAGGACGTTTCGTCCAGCAGGAAGACACATGTGACTGTGTGTGAGGGCTGTTCAGTCGACACAGGACAGCAGGACGTTTCGTACAGCATAAAGACACGTCTGACTGTTCGTGAGGGCTGTTCAGACGACACAGGACAGCAGGACGTTTCGTCCCGCAGGAAGACATGTCTGACTGTGTCTGAGGGCTGTTCAGACGACAAAGGACAGCAGGACGTTTCGTCCAACATGAAGACATGTCTAACTGTTCGTGAGGGCTGTTCAGACGACACAGGACAGTAGGACGTTTCGTCCAGCAGGAAGACGTGTCTGACTGTTCGTGAGGGCTGTTCAGACGACACAGGACAGCAGGACGTTTCGTCCAGCAGGAAGACACGTCTGACTGTTCGCGAGGGCTGCTCATACGACACAGAACTGCAGGACGTTTCGTCCAGCAGGAAGACAAGTATGACTGTGTGTGAGGGCTGTTCAAATGACACAGGACAGCAGGACGTTTCGTCCAGCAGGAAGACACATGTGACTGTGTGTGAGGGCTGTTCAGTCGACACAGGACAGCAGGACGTTTCGTACAGCATAAAGACACGTCTGACTGTTCGTGAGGGCTGTTCAGACGACACAGGACAGCAGGACGTTTCATCCAGCAGGAAGACACGTCTGACTGTGTCTGAGGGCTGTTCAGACGACAAAGGACCGCAGGACGTTTCGTCCAACATGAAGACATGTCTAACTGTTCGTGAGGGCTGTTCAGACGACACGGGACAGTAGGACGTTTCGTCCAGCAGGAAGACGTGTCTGACTGTTCGTGAGGGCTGTTCAGACGACACAGGACAGCAGGACGTTTCGTCCAGCATGAAGACACGTCTAACTGTTAGTGAGGGCTGTTCAGACGACACAGGACAGCAGGACGTTTCGTCCAGGCAGAAGACGCGAGTGAATGTGTTTGAGGGTTGTTCAGACGACACAGGACAGCAGGACGTTTCGTCCAGCAGGAAGATACGTCTGACTGTTCGTGAGGGCTGTTCAGACGACACAGGACAGCAGGACGTTTCGTCCAGCAGGAAGACACGTCTGACTGTGTGTGAGGGCTGTTTAGACGAAACAGGACAGCAGGACGTTTCGTCCAGCAGGAAGACACGTCTGACTGTGCGTGATTGCTGTTCAGACGACACAGGACAGCAGGACGTTTCGTACAGCAGGAAGACGTGAGTGACTGTGTTTGAGGGCTGTTCAGACGACACAGGACAGCAGGACGTTTCGTCCAGCAGGAAGACACGTCTGACTGTTCGTGGGCGCTGTTCAGACGACACAGGACAGCAGGAAGTTCCATCCAGCAGAAAGACACATGTCAGGGTTCGTGAGGGCCGTTCACACGACAAAGGACAGCAGGAAGTTTCGTCCAGCAGGAAGACACGTCTGACTGTGTGTGAGGGCTGTTCAGAGGACACAATACAGCAGGACGTTTCGTCCAGCAGGAAGGCACGTCTGACTGTTCGTGAGGCACTGTTCAGATGACACAGGACAGCAGGACGTTTCGTCCAGCAGGAAGATGCTTCTGACTGTGTGTGAGGGCTGTTCAGTCGAAACAGGACAGCAGGACGTTCCATGCAGCAGGAAGACAGATGTGACGGTTCGTGAGGGTTGTTCAGACGACACAGGACAGCAGGACGTTTCGTCCAGCAGGAAGACACGTCTGACTGTGTGTGAGGGCTGTTCAGACGACACAGGACAGCAGGACGTTACGGCCAGCAGGAAGACACGTCTGACTGTTCGTGAGGGCTGTTCAGACGACACAGGACAGCAGGAAGTTTCGTCCAGCAGGAAGACACTTCTGACTGTTCGTGGGCGCTGTTCAGACGACACAGGTCAGCAGGACGTTCCATCCAGCAGGAAGACACATGTGACTGTGTGTGAGGGCTGTTCAGTTGACACAGGACAGTAGGACGTTTCGTACAGCATGAAGACACGTCTGAATGTTCGTGAGGGCTGTTCAGACGACACAGGACAGCAGGACGTTTCGTCCAGCAGTAAGACGTGTCTGACTGTGTGTGAGGGCTGTTCAGACGACACAGGACAGCAGGAAGTTTTGTCCAGCAGGAAGACACGTCTGACTGTTCGTGGGCGCTGTTCAGACGACACAGGTCAGCAGGACGTTTCGTCCAGCAGGAAGACACATGTGACTGTGTGTGAGGGCTGTTCAGTTGACACAGGACAGCAGGACGTTTCGTACAGCATGAAGACACGTCTGAATGTTCGTGAGGGCTGTTCAGACGACACAGGACAGCAGGACGTTTCGTCCAGCAGGAAGACACGTCTGACTGTGTCTGAGGGCTGTTCAGACGACAAAGGACAGCAGGACGTTTCGTCCAGCAGGAAGACACGTCTGACTGTGTCTGAGGGCTGTTCAGACGACAAAGGACAGCAGGACGTTTCGTCCAACATGAAGACATGTCTAACTGTTCGTGAGGGCTGTTCAGACGACACAGGACAGCAGGACGTTTCGTCCAGCAGGAAAACACGTCTGACTGTGTCTGAGGGCTGTTCAGACGACAAAGGACATCAGGACGTTTCGTCCAACATGAAGACATGTCTAACTGTTCGTGAGGGCTGTTCAGACGACACAGGACAGCAGGACGTTTCGTCCAGCATGAAGACACGTCTAACTGTTAGTGAGGGCTGTTCAGACGACACAGGACAGCAGGACGTTTCGTCCAGGCAGAAGACGCGAGTGACTGTGTTTGAGGGTTGTTCAGACGACACAGGACAGCAGGACGTTTCGTCCAGCAGGAAGATACGTCTGACTGTTCGTGAGGGCTGTTCAGACGACACAGGACGGCAGGACGTTTCGTCCAGCATGAAGACGTGTCTGACTGTTAGTGAGGGCTGTTCAGACGACACAGGACAGCAGGACGTTTCGTCCAGGCAGAAGACGCGAGTGACTGTTCGTGAGGGTTGTTCAGACGACACAGGACAGCAGGACGTTTCGTCCAGCAGGAAGATACGTCTGACTGTTCGTGAGGGCTGTTCAGACGACACAGGACAGCAGGACATTTCGTCCAGCCGGAAGACGTGTCTGATTGTTCGTGAGGGCTGTTCAGACGACACAGGACAGCAGGACGTTTCGTCCAGCAGGAAGACACGTCTGACTGTGCCTGAGGGCTGTTCAGACGACAAAGGACAGCAGGACGTTTCGTCCAACATGAAGACATGTCTAACTGTTCGTGAGGGCTGTTCAGACGACACAGGACAGCAGGACGTTTCGTCCAGCATGAAGACACGTCTAACTGTTAGTGAGGGCTGTTCAGACGACACAGGACAGCAGGACGTTTCGTCCAGGCAGAAGACGCGAGTGACTGTGTTTGAGGGTTGTTCAGACGACACAGGACAGCAGGACGTTTCGTACAGCATAAAGACACGTCTGACTGTTCGTGAGGGCTGTTCAGACGACACAGGACAGCAGGACGTTTCGTCCAGCAGGAAGACACGTCTGACTGTGTCTGAGGGCTGTTCAGACGACAAAGGACAGCAGGACGTTTCGTCCAACATGAAGACATGCCTAACTGTTCGTGAGGGCTGTTCAGACGACACAGGACAGCAGGACGTTTCGTCCAGCATGAAGACACGTCTAACTGTTAGTGAGGGCTGTTCAGACGACACAGGACAGCAGGACGTTTCGTCCAGGCAGAAGACGCGAGTGACTGTGTTTGAGGGTTGTTCAGACGACACAGGACAGCAGGACGTTTCGTCCAGCAGGAAGATACGTCTGACTGTTCGTGAGGGCTGTTCAGACAACACAGGATAGCAGGACGTGTCGTCCAGCATGAAGACGTGTCTAACTGTGTGTGAGGGCTGTTCAGAGGAGACAAGACAGTAGGACGTTTCGTCCAGCAGGAAGGCACGTCTGATTGTGTGAGGGCTGTTCAGACGACACAGGACAGCAGGACGTTTCGTCCAGCAGGAAGACACGTCTGACTGTGTCTGAGGGCTGTTCAGACGACAAAGGACAGCAGGACGTTTCGTCCAACATGGAGACATGTCTAACTGATCGTGAGGGCTGATCAGACGACAAAGGACAGCAGGACGTTTCGTCCAGCAGGAAGATACGTCTGACTGTTCGTGAGGGCTGTTCAGACGACACAGGACAGCAGGACGTTTCGTCCAGCAGGAAGACACGTCTGACTGTGTGTGAGGGCTGTTTAGACGAAACAGGACAGCAGGACATTTCGTCCAGCAGGAAGACACGTCTGACTGTGCGTGATTGCTGTTCAGATGACACAGGACAGCAGGACGTTTCGTCCAGCCGGAAGACACGTCTGACTGTTCGTGAGGGCTGTTCAGACGACACAGGACAGCAGCACGTTTCGTCCAGCAGAAAGACACGTCTGACTGTTCGTGAGGGCTGTTCAGAAGACACAGGATAGCCAGACGTTTCGTCCAGCAGGAAGACACGTCTGACTGTTCGTGAGGGCTGTTCAGACGACACAGGACAGCAGGACGTTTCGTCCAGCAGGAAGACACGTCTGACTATTCGCGAGGGCTGCTCATACGACACAGAACTGCAGGACGTTTCGTCCAGCAGGAAGACAAGTATGACTGTGTGCGAGGGCTGTTCAAACGACACAGGACAGCAGGACGTTTCGTACAGCATAAAGGCACGTCTGACTGTTCGTGAGGGCTGTTCAGACGACACAGGACAGCAGGACGTTTCGTCCCGCAAGAAGACGCGTGTGACTGTGTCTGAGGGCTGTTCAGACGACAAAGGACAGCAGGACGTTTCGTCCAACATGAAGACATGTCTAACTGTTCGTGAGGGCTGTTCAGACGACACAGGACAGTAGGACGTTTCGTCCAGCAGGAAGACGTGTCTGACTGTTCGTGAGGGCTGTTCAGACGACACAGGACAGTAGGACGTTTCGTCCAGCAGGAAGACACGTCTGACTGTTCGCGAGGGCTGCTCATACGACACAGAACTGCAGGACGTTTCGTCCAGCAGGAAGACAAGTATGACTGTGTGTGAGGGCTGTTCAAACAACACAGGACAGCAGGACGTTTCGTCCAGCAGGAAGACACATGTGACTGTGTGTGAGGGCTGTTCAGTCGACACAGGACAGCAGGACGTTTCGTACAGCATAAAGACACGTCTGACTGTTCGTGAGGGCTGTTCAGACGACACAGGACAGCAGGACGTTTCATCCAGCAGGAAGACACGTCTGACTGTGTCTGAGGGCTGTTCAGACGACAAAGGACCGCAGGACGTTTCGTCCAACATGAAGACATGTCTAACTGTTCGTGAGGGCTGTTCAGACGACACGGGACAGTAGGACGTTTCGTCCAGCAGGAAGACGTGTCTGACTGTTCGTGAGGGCTGTTCAGACGACACAGGACAGCAGGACGTTTCGTCCAGCATGAAGACACGTCTAACTGTTAGTGAGGGCTGTTCAGACGACACAAGACAGCAGGACGTTTCGTCCAGGCAGAAGACGCGAGTGACTGTGTTTGAGGGTTGTTCAGACGACACAGGACAGCAGGACGTTTCGTCCAGCAGGAAGACACGTCTGACTGTGTGTGAGGGCTGTTTAGACGAAACAGGACAGCAGGACGTTTCGTCCAGCAGGAAGACACGTCTGACTGTGCGTGATTGCTGTTCAGACGACACAGGACAGCAGGACGTTTCGTCCAGCAGGAAGACGCTTCTGACTGTGTGTGAGGGCTGTTCAGACGACACAGGACAGCAGGACGTTTCGTCCAGCAGGAAGACAAGTCTGACTGTTCGTGGGCGCTGTTCAGACGACACAGGACAGCAGGAAGTTCCATCCAGCAGAAAGACACATGTCACGGTTCGTGAGGGCCTTTCACACGACAAAGGACAGCAGGAAGTTTCGTCCAGCAGGAAGACACGTCTGACTGTGTGTGAGGGCTGTTCAGAGGACACAATACAGCAGGCCGTTTCGTCCAGCAGGAAGGCACGTCTGACTGTTCGTGAGGCACTGTTCAGATGACACAGGACAGCAGGACGTTTCGTCCAGCAGGAAGATGCTTCTGACTGTGTGTGAGGGCTGTTCAGTCGAAACAGGACAGCAGGACGTTCCATGCAGCAGGAAGTCAGATGTGACGGTTCGTGAGGGCTGTTCAGACGACACAGGACAGCAGGACGTTTCGTCCAGCAGGAAGACACGTCTGACTGTGTGTGAGGGCTGTTCAGACGACACAGGACAGCAGGACGTTACGGCCAGCAGGAAGACACGTCTGACTGTTCGTGAGGGCTGTTCAGACGACACAGGACAGCAGGACGATTCGTCCAGCAGGAAGACATGTCTGACTGTTCGTGAGGGCTGTTCAGACGACACAGGACAGCAGGACGTTTCGTCCAGCAGGAAGACACGTCTGACTGTGTTTGAGGGCTGCTCAGACGACACAGCACAGCAGGACGTTTCGTCCAGCAGGAAGACACGTCTGACTGTTCGTGAGGGCTGTTCAGATGACACAGAACAGCAGGACGTTTCGTCCAGCAGGAAGACACGTCTGACTGTTCGTGAGTGCTGTTCAGACAACACAGGACAGCAGGACGTTTCGTCTAGCAGGAAGACACGTCTGACTGTTGGTGAGGATGGTTCAGACGACACAGGACAGCAGGACGTTTCGTCCAGCAGGAAGACACGTCTGACTGTGTTTGAGGGCTGCTCATACGACACAGGACAGCAGGACGTTTCGTCGAGCAGGAAGACGTGTCTGACTGTGTGTGAGGGCCGTTCAGAGGACACAAGACAGCAGGACTCTTCGTCCAGCAGGAAGACACGTCTGTCTGTTCGTGAGGGATGTTCAGACGACACAGGACAGCAGGGCGTTTCGTCCAGCATGAAGTCACATCTAACTGTTCGTGAGGGCTGTTCAGACGACACAGGACAGCAGGACGTTTCGTCCAGCAGTAAGACGTGTCTGACTGTGTGTGAGGGCTGTTCAGACGACACAGGACAGCAGGAAGTTTCGTCCAGCAGGAAGAAACGTCTGACTGTTCGTGGGCGCTGTTCAGACGACACAGGTCAGCAGGACGTTCCATCCAGCAGGAAGACACATGTGACTGTGTGTGAGGGCTGTTCAGTTGACACAGGACAGCAGGACGTTTCGTACAGCATGAAGACACGTCTGAATGTTCGTGAGGGCTGTTCAGACGACACAGGACAGCAGGACGTTTCGTCCAGCAGTAAGACGTGTCTGACTGTGTGTGAGGGCTGTTCAGACGACACAGGACAGCAGGAAGTTTCGTCCAGAAGGAAGACACGTCTGACTGTTCGTGGGCGCTGTTCAGACGACACAGGTCAGCAGGACGTTCCATCCAGCAGGAAAACACATGTGACTGTGTGTGAGGGCTGTTCAGTTGACACAGGACAGCAGGACGTTTTGTACAGCATGAAGACACGTCTGAATGTTCGTGAGGGCTGTTCAGACGACACAGGACAGCAGGACGTTTCGTCCAGTAGGAAGACACGTCTGACTGTGTCTGAGGGCTGTTCAGACGACAAAGGACAGCACGACGTTTCGTCCAACATGAAGACATGTCTAACTGTTCGTGAGGGCTGTTCAGACGACACAGGACAGCAGGACGTTTCGTCCAGCATGAAGACACGTCTAACTGTTAGTGAGGGCTGTTCAGACGACACAGGACAGCAGGACGTTTCGTCCAGGCAGAAGACGCGAGTGACTGTGTTTGAGGGTTGTTCAGACGACACAGGACAGCAGGACGTTTCGTCCAGCAGGAAGATACGTCTGACTGTTCGTGAGGGCTGTTCAGACGACACAGGATAGCAGGACGTGTCGTCCAGCATGAAGACGTGTCTAACTGTGTGTGAGGGCTGTTCAGAGGAGACAAGACAGTAGGACGTTTCGTCCAGCAGGAAGGCACGTCTGATTGTGTGAGGGCTGTTCAGACGACACAGGACAGCAGGACGTTTCGTCCAGCAGGAAGACACGTCTGACTGTGTCTGAGGGCTGTTCAGACGACAAAGGACAGCAGGACGTTTCGTCCAACATGGAGACATGTCTAACTGATCGTGAGGGCTGATCAGACGACAAAGGACAGCAGGACGTTTCGTCCAGCAGGAAGATACGTCTGACTGTTCGTGAGGGCTGTTCAGACGACACAGGACAGCAGGACGTTTCGTCCAGCAGGAAGACACGTCTGACTGTGTGTGAGGGCTGTTAAGACGAAACAGGACAGCAGGACATTTCGTCCAGCAGGAAGACACGTCTGACTGTGCGTGATTGCTGTTCAGATGACACAGGACAGCAGGACGTTTCGTCCAGCCGGAAGACACGTCTGACTGTTCGTGAGGGTTGTTCAGACGACACAGGACAGCAGCACGTTTCGTCCAGCAGAAAGACACGTCTGACTGTTCGTGAGGGCTGTTCAGAGAAGACACAGGACAGCCAGACGTTTCGTCCAGCAGGACGACACGTCTGACTGTTCGTGAGGGCTGTTCAGACGACACAGGACAGCAGGACGTTTCGTCCAGCAGGAAGACACGTCTGACTGTTCGCGAGGGCTGCTCATACGACACAGAACTGCAGGACGTTTCGTCCAGCAGGAAGACAAGTATGACTGTGTGCGAGGGCTGTTCAAACGACACAGGACAGCAGGACGTTTCGTACAGCATAAAGACACGTCTGACTGTTCGTGAGGGCTGTTCAGACGACACAGGACAGCAGGACGTTTCGTCCCGCAGGAAGACGCCTCTGACTGTGTCTGAGGGCTGTTCAGACGACAAAGGACAGCAGGACGTTTCGTCCAACATGAAGACATGTCTAACTGTTCGTGAGGGCTGTTCAGACGACACAGGACAGTAGGACGTTTCGTCCAGCAGGAAGACGTGTCTGACTGTTCGTGAGGGCTGTTCAGACGACACAGGACAGTAGGACGCTTCGTCCAGCAGGAAGACACGTCTGACTGTTCGCGAGGGCTGCTCATACGACACAGAACTGCAGGACGTTTCGTCCAGCAGGAAGACAAGTATGACTGTGTGTGAGGGCTGTTCAAACAACACAGGACAGCAGGACGTTTCGTCCAGCAGGAAGACACATGTGACTGTGTGTGAGGGCTGTTCAGTCGACACAGGACAGCAGGACGTTTCGTACAGCATAAAGACACGTCTGACTGTTCGTGAGGGCTGTTCAGACGACACAGGACAGCAGGACGTTTCATCCAGCAGGAAGACACGTCTGACTGTGTCTGAGGGCTGTTCAGACGACAAAGGACCGCAGGACGTTTCGTCCAACATGAAGACATGTCTAACTGTTCGTGAGGGCTGTTCAGACGACACGGGACAGTAGGACGTTTCGTCCAGCAGGAAGACGTGTCTGACTGTTCGTGAGGGCTGTTCAGACGACACAGGACAGCAGGACGTTTCGTCCAGCATGAAGACACGTCTAACTGTTAGTGAGGGCTGTTCAGACGACACAAGACAGCAGGACGTTTCGTCCAGGCAGAAGACGCGAGTGACTGTGTTTGAGGGTTGTTCAGACGACACAGGACAGCAGGACGTTTCGTCCAGCAGGAAGACACGTCTGACTGTGTGTGAGGGCTGTTTAGACGAAACAGGACAGCAGGACGTTTCGTCCACTAGGAAGACACGTCTGACTGTGCGTGATTGCTGTTCAGACGACACAGGACAGCAGGACGTTTCGTCCAGCAGGAAGACGCTTCTGACTGTGTGTGAGGGCTGTTCAGACGACACAGGACAGCAGGACGTTTCGTCCAGCAGGAAGACAAGTCTGACTGTTCGTGGGCGCTGTTCAGACGACACAGGACAGCAGGAAGTTCCATCCAGCAGAAAGACACATGTCACGGTTCGTGAGGGCCTTTCACACGACAAAGGACAGCAGGAAGTTTCGTCCAGCAGGAAGACACGTCTGACTGTGTGTGAGGGCTGTTCAGAGGACACAATACAGCAGGCCGTTTCGTCCAGCAGGAAGGCACGTCTGACTGTTCGTGAGGCACTGTTCAGATGACACAGGACAGCAGGACGTTTCGTCCAGCAGGAAGATGCTTCTGACTGTGTGTGAGGGCTGTTCAGTCGAAACAGGACAGCAGGACGTTCCATGCAGCAGGAAGACACATGTGACGGTTCGTGAGGGCTGTTCAGACGACACAGGACAGCAGGACGTTTCGTCCAGCAGGAAGACACGTCTGACTGTGTGTGAGGGCTGTTCAGACGACACAGGACAGCAGGACGTTACGGCCAGCAGGAAGACACATCTGACTGTTCGTGAGGGCTGTTCAGACGACACAGGACAGCAGGACGATTCGTCCAGCAGGAAGACATGTCTGACTGTTCGTGAGGGCTGTTCAGACGACACAGGACAGCAGGACGTTTCGTCCAGCAGGAAGACACGTCTGACTGTGTTTGAGGGCTGCTCAGACGACACAGCACAGCAGGACGTTTCGTCCAGCAGGAAGACACGTCTGACTGTTCGTGAGGGCTGTTCAGACGACACAGAACAGCAGGACGTTTCGTCCAGCAGGAAGACACGTCTGACTGTTCGTGAGTGCTGTTCAGACAACACAGGACAGCAGGACGTTTCGTCTAGCAGGAAGACACGTCTGACTGTTGGTGAGGATGGTTCAGACGACACAGGACAGCAGGAAGTTTCGTCCAGCAGGAAGACACGTCTGACTGTGTTTGAGGGCTGCTCATACGACACAGGACAGCAGGACGTTTCGTCGAGCAGGAAGACGTGTCTGACTGTGTGTGAGGGCCGTTCAGAGGACACAAGACAGCAGGACTCTTCGTCCAGCAGGAAGACACGTCTGTCTGTTCGTGAGGGATGTTCAGACGACACAGGACAGCAGGGCGTTTCGTCCAGCATGAAGTCACATCTAACTGTTCGTGAGGGCTGTTCAGACGACACAGGACAGCAGGACGTTTCGTCCAGCAGTAAGACGTGTCTGACTGTGTGTGAGGGCTGTTCAGACGACACAGGACAGCAGGAAGTTTCGTCCAGCAGGAAGAAACGTCTGACTGTTCGTGGGCGCTGTTCAGACGACACAGGTCAGCAGGACGTTCCATCCAGCAGGAAGACACATGTGACTGTGTGTGAGGGCTGTTCAGTTGACACAGGACAGCAGGACGTTTCGTACAGCATGAAGACACGTCTGAATGTTCGTGAGGGCTGTTCAGACGACACAGGACAGCAGGACGTTTCGTCCAGCAGTAAGACGTGTCTGACTGTGTGTGAGGGCTGTTCAGACGACACAGGACAGCAGGACGTTTCGTCCAGAAGGAAGACACGTCTGACTGTTCGTGGGCGCTGTTCAGACGACACAGGTCAGCAGGACGTTCCATCCAGCAGGAAGTCAGATGTGACGGTTCGTGAGGGCTGTTCAGACGACACAGGACAGCAGGACGTTTCGTCCAGCAGGAAGACACGTCTGACTGTGTGTGAGGGCTGTTCAGACGACACAGGACAGCAGGACGTTACGGCCAGCAGGAAGACACATCTGACTGTTCGTGAGGGCTGTTCAGACGACACAGGACAGCAGGACGATTCGTCCAGCAGGAAGACATGTCTGACTGTTCGTGAGGGCTGTTCAGACGACACAGGACAGCAGGACGTTTCGTCCAGCAGGAAGACACGTCTGACTGTGTTTGAGGGCTGCTCAGACGACACAGCACAGCAGGACGTTTCGTCCAGCAGGAAGACACGTCTGACTGTTCGTGAGGGCTTTTCAGACGACACAGAACAGCAGGACGTTTCGTCCAGCAGGAAGACACGTCTGACTGTTCGTGAGTGCTGTTCAGACAACACAGGACAGCAGGACGTTTCGTCTAGCAGGAAGACACGTCTGACTGTTGGTGAGGATGGTTCAGACGACACAGGACAGCAGGACGTTTCGTCCAGCAGGAAGACACGTCTGACTGTGTTTGAGGGCTGCTCATACGACACAGGACAGCAGGACGTTTCGTCGAGCAGGAAGACGTGTCTGACTGTGTGTGAGGGCCGTTCAGAGGACACAAGACAGCAGGACTCTTCGTCCAGCAGGAAGACACGTCTGTCTGTTCGTGAGGGATGTTCAGACGACACAGGACAGCAGGGCGTTTCGTCCAGCATGAAGTCACATCTAACTGTTCGTGAGGGCTCTTCAGACGACACAGGACAGCAGGACGTTTCGTCCAGCAGTAAGACGTGTCTGACTGTGTGTGAGGGCTGTTCAGACGACACAGGACAGCAGGAAGTTTCGTCCAGCAGGAAGAAACGTCTGACTGTTCGTGGGCGCTGTTCAGACGACACAGGTCAGCAGGACGTTCCATCCAGCAGGAAGACACATGTGACTGTGTGTGAGGGCTGTTCAGTTGACACAGGACAGCAGGACGTTTCGTACAGCATGAAGACACGTCTGAATGTTCGTGAGGGCTGTTCAGACGACACAGGACAGCAGGACGTTTCGTCCAGCAGTAAGACGTGTCTGACTGTGTGTGAGGGCTGTTCAGACGACACAGGACAGCAGGAAGTTTCGTCCAGAAGGAAGACACGTCTGACTGTTCGTGGGCGCTGTTCAGACGACACAGGTCAGCAGGACGTTCCATCCAGCAGGAAGACACATGTGACTGTGTGTGAGGGCTGTTCAGTTGACACAGGACAGCAGGACGATTTGTACAGCATGAAGACACGTCTGAATGTTCGTGAGGGCTGTTCAGACGACACAGGACAGCAGGACGTTTCGTCCAGTAGGAAGACACGTCTGACTGTGTCTGAGGGCTGTTCAGACGACAAAGGACAGCAGGACGTTTCGTCCAACATGAAGACATGTCTAACTGTTCGTGAGGGCTGTTCAGACGACACAGGACAGTAGGACGTTTCGTCCAGCAGGAAGACGTGTCTGACTGTTCGTGAGGGCTGTTCAGACGACACAGGACAGCAGGACGTTTCGTCCAGCAGGAAGACAAGTATGACTGTGTGTGAGGGCTGTTCAAACGACACAGGACAGCAGGACGTTTCGTCCAGCAGGAAGACACATGTGACTGTGTGTGAGGGCTGTTCAGTCGACACAGGACAGCAGGATGTTTCGTACAGCATAAAGACACGTCTGACTGTTCGTGAGGGCTGTTCAGACGACACAGGACAGCAGGACGTTTCGTCCAGCAGGAAGACACGTCTGACTGTGTCTGAGGGCTGTTCAGACGACAAAGGACAGCAGGACGTTTCGTCCAACATGAAGACATGTCTAACTGTTCGTGAGGGCTGTTCAGACGACACAGGACAGCAGGACGTTTCGTACAGCATAAAGACACGTCTGACTGTTCGTGAGGGCTGTTCAGACGACACAGGACAGCAGGACGTTTCGTCCAGCAGGAAGACACGTCTGACTGTGTCTGAGGGCTGTTCAGACGACAAAGGACAGCAGGACGTTTCGTCCAACATGAAGACATGTCTAACTGTTCGTGAGGGCTGTTCAGACGACACAGGACAGCAGGACGTTTCGTCCAGCATGAAGACACGTCTAACTGTTAGTGAGGGCTGTTCAGACGACACAGGACAGCAGGACGTTTCGTCCAGGCAGAAGACGCGAGTGACTGTGTTTGAGGGTTGTTCAGACGACACAGGACAGCAGGACGTTTCGTCCAGCAGGAAGATACGTCTGACTGTTCGTGAGGGCTGTTCAGACGACACAGGATAGCAGGACGTGTCGTCCAGCATGAAGACGTGTCTAACTGTGTGTGAGGGCTGTTCAGAGGAGACAAGACAGTAGGACGTTTCGTCCAGCAGGAAGGCACGTCTGATTGTGTGAGGGCTGTTCAGACGACACAGGACAGCAGGACGTTTCGTCCAGCAGGAAGACACGTCTGACTGTGTCTGAGGGCTGTTCAGACGACAAAGGACAGCAGGACGTTTCGTCCAACATGGAGACATGTCTAACTGATCGTGAGGGCTGATCAGACGACAAAGGACAGCAGGACGTTTCGTCCAGCAGGAAGATACGTCTGACTGTTCGTGAGGGCTGTTCAGACGACACAGGACAGCAGGACGTTTCGTCCAGCAGGAAGACACGTCTGACTGTGTGTGAGGGCTGTTTAGACGAAACAGGACAGCAGGACATTTCGTCCAGCAGGAAGACACGTCTGACTGTGCGTGATTGCTGTTCAGATGACACAGGACAGCAGGACGTTTCGTCCAGCCGGAAGACACGTCTGACTGTTCGTGAGGGCTGTTCAGACGACACAGGACAGCAGCACGTTTCGTCCAGCAGAAAGACACGTCTGACTGTTCGTGAGGGCTGTTCAGAAGACACAGGACAGCCGGACGTTTCGTCCAGCAGGAAGACACGTCTGACTGTTCGTGAGGGCTGTTCAGACGACACAGGACAGCAGGACGTTTCGTCCAGCAGGAAGAAACGTCTGACTGTTCGCGAGGGCTGCTCATACGACACAGAACTGCAGGACGTTTCGTCCAGCAGGAAGACAAGTATGACTGTGTGCGAGGGCTGTTCAAACGACACAGGACAGCAGGACGTTTCGTACAGCATAAAGACACGTCTGACTGTTCGTGAGGGCTGTTCAGACGACACAGGACAGCAGGACGTTTCGTCCCGCAGGAAGACGCGTCTGACTGTGTCTGAGGGCTGTTCAGACGACAAAGGACAGCAGGACGTTTCGTCCAACATGAAGACATGTCTAACTGTTCGTGAGGGCTGTTCAGACGACACAGGACAGTAGGACGTTTCGTCCAGCAGGAAGACGTGTCTGACTGTTCGTGAGGGCTGTTCAGACGACACAGGACAGTAGGACGTTTCGTCCAGCAGGAAGACACGTCTGACTGTTCGCGAGGGCTGCTCATACGACACAGAACTGCAGGACGTTTCGTCCAGCAGGAAGACAAGTATGACTGTGTGTGAGGGCTGTTCAAACAACACAGGACAGCAGGACGTTTCGTCCAGCAGGAAGACACATGTGACTGTGTGTGAGGGCTGTTCAGTCGACACAGGACAGCAGGACGTTTCGTACAGCATAAAGACACGTCTGACTGTTCGTGAGGGCTGTTCAGACGACACAGGACAGCAGGACGTTTCATCCAGCAGGAAGACACGTCTGACTGTGTCTGAGGGCTGTTCAGACGACAAAGGACCGCAGGACGTTTCGTCCAACATGAAGACATGTCTAACTGTTCGTGAGGGCTGTTCAGACGACATGGGACAGTAGGACGTTTCGTCCAGCAGGAAGACGTGTCTGACTGTTCGTGAGGGCTGTTCAGACGACACAGGACAGCAGGACGTTTCGTCCAGCATGAAGACACGTCTAACTGTTAGTGAGGGCTGTTCAGACGACACAAGACAGCAGGACGTTTCGTCTAGGCAGAAGACGCGAGTGACTGTGTTTGAGGGTTGTTCAGACGACACAGGACAGCAGGACGTTTCGTCCAGCAGGAAGACACGTCTGACTGTGTGTGAGGGCTGTTTAGACGAAACAGGACAGCAGGACGTTTCGTCCAGCAGGAAGACACGTCTGACTGTGCGTGATTGCTGTTCAGACGACACAGGACAGCAGGACGTTTCGTCCAGCAGGAAGAAGCTTCTGACTGTGTGTGAGGGCTGTTCAGACGACACAGGACAGCAGGACGTTTCGTCCAGCAGTAAGACGTGTCTGACTGTGTGTGAGGGCTGTTCAGACGACACAGGACAGCAGGAAGTTTCGTCCAGCAGGAAGAAACGTCTGACTGTTCGTGGGCGCTGTTCAGACGACACAGGTCAGCAGGACGTTCCATCCAGCAGGAAGACACATGTGACTGTGTGTGAGGGCTGTTCAGTTGACACAGGACAGCAGGACGTTTCGTACAGCATGAAGACACGTCTGAATGTTCGTGAGGGCTGTTCAGACGACACAGGACAGCAGGACGTTTCGTCCAGCAGTAAGACGTGTCTGACTGTGTGTGAGGGCTGTTCAGACGACACAGGACAGCAGGAAGTTTCGTCCAGAAGGAAGACACGTCTGACTGTTCGTGGGCGCTGTTCAGACGACACAGGTCAGCAGGACGTTCCATCCAGCAGGAAGACACATGTGACTGTGTGTGAGGGCTGTTCAGTTGACACAGGACAGCAGGACGATTTGTACAGCATGAAGACACGTCTGAATGTTCGTGAGGGCTGTTCAGACGACACAGGACAGCAGGACGTTTCGTCCAGTAGGAAGACACGTCTGACTGTGTCTGAGGGCTGTTCAGACGACAAAGGACAGCAGGACGTTTCGTCCAACATGAAGACATGTCTAACTGTTCGTGAGGGCTGTTCAGACGACACAGGACAGTAGGACGTTTCGTCCAGCAGGAAGACGTGTCTGACTGTTCGTGAGGGCTGTTCAGACGACACAGGACAGCAGGACGTTTCGTCCAGCAGGAAGACAAGTATGACTGTGTGTGAGGGCTGTTCAAACGACACAGGACAGCAGGACGTTTCGTCCAGCAGGAAGACACATGTGACTGTGTGTGAGGGCTGTTCAGTCGACACAGGACAGCAGGATGTTTCGTACAGCATAAAGACACGTCTGACTGTTCGTGAGGGCTGTTCAGACGACACAGGACAGCAGGACGTTTCGTCCAGCAGGAAGACACGTCTGACTGTGTCTGAGGGCTGTTCAGACGACAAAGGACAGCAGGACGTTTCGTCCAACATGAAGACATGTCTAACTGTTCGTGAGGGCTGTTCAGACGACACAGGACAGCAGGACGTTTCGTACAGCATAAAGACACGTCTGACTGTTCGTGAGGGCTGTTCAGACGACACAGGACAGCAGGACGTTTCGTCCAGCAGGAAGACACGTCTGACTGTGTCTGAGGGCTGTTCAGACGACAAAGGACAGCAGGACGTTTCGTCCAACATGAAGACATGTCTAACTGTTCGTGAGGGCTGTTCAGACGACACAGGACAGCAGGACGTTTCGTCCAGCATGAAGACACGTCTAACTGTTAGTGAGGGCTGTTCAGACGACACAGGACAGCAGGACGTTTCGTCCAGGCAGAAGACGCGAGTGACTGTGTTTGAGGGTTGTTCAGACGACACAGGACAGCAGGACGTTTCGTCCAGCAGGAAGATACGTCTGACTGTTCGTGAGGGCTGTTCAGACGACACAGGATAGCAGGACGTGTCGTCCAGCATGAAGACGTGTCTAACTGTGTGTGAGGGCTGTTCAGAGGAGACAAGACAGTAGGACGTTTCGTCCAGCAGGAAGGCACGTCTGATTGTGTGAGGGCTGTTCAGACGACACAGGACAGCAGGACGTTTCGTCCAGCAGGAAGACACGTCTGACTGTGTCTGAGGGCTGTTCAGACGACAAAGGACAGCAGGACGTTTCGTCCAACATGGAGACATGTCTAACTGATCGTGAGGGCTGATCAGACGACAAAGGACAGCAGGACGTTTCGTCCAGCAGGAAGATACGTCTGACTGTTCGTGAGGGCTGTTCAGACGACACAGGACAGCAGGACGTTTCGTCCAGCAGGAAGACACGTCTGACTGTGTGTGAGGGCTGTTTAGACGAAACAGGACAGCAGGACATTTCGTCCAGCAGGAAGACACGTCTGACTGTGCGTGATTGCTGTTCAGATGACACAGGACAGCAGGACGTTTCGTCCAGCCGGAAGACACGTCTGACTGTTCGTGAGGGCTGTTCAGACGACACAGGACAGCAGCACGTTTCGTCCAGCAGAAAGACACGTCTGACTGTTCGTGAGGGCTGTTCAGAAGACACAGGACAGCCGGACGTTTCGTCCAGCAGGAAGACACGTCTGACTGTTCGTGAGGGCTGTTCAGACGACACAGGACAGCAGGACGTTTCGTCCAGCAGGAAGAAACGTCTGACTGTTCGCGAGGGCTGCTCATACGACACAGAACTGCAGGACGTTTCGTCCAGCAGGAAGACAAGTATGACTGTGTGCGAGGGCTGTTCAAACGACACAGGACAGCAGGACGTTTCGTACAGCATAAAGACACGTCTGACTGTTCGTGAGGGCTGTTCAGACGACACAGGACAGCAGGACGTTTCGTCCCGCAGGAAGACGCGTCTGACTGTGTCTGAGGGCTGTTCAGACGACAAAGGACAGCAGGACGTTTCGTCCAACATGAAGACATGTCTAACTGTTCGTGAGGGCTGTTCAGACGACACAGGACAGTAGGACGTTTCGTCCAGCAGGAAGACGTGTCTGACTGTTCGTGAGGGCTGTTCAGACGACACAGGACAGTAGGACGTTTCGTCCAGCAGGAAGACACGTCTGACTGTTCGCGAGGGCTGCTCATACGACACAGAACTGCAGGACGTTTCGTCCAGCAGGAAGACAAGTATGACTGTGTGTGAGGGCTGTTCAAACAACACAGGACAGCAGGACGTTTCGTCCAGCAGGAAGACACATGTGACTGTGTGTGAGGGCTGTTCAGTCGACACAGGACAGCAGGACGTTTCGTACAGCATAAAGACACGTCTGACTGTTCGTGAGGGCTGTTCAGACGACACAGGACAGCAGGACGTTTCATCCAGCAGGAAGACACGTCTGACTGTGTCTGAGGGCTGTTCAGACGACAAAGGACCGCAGGACGTTTCGTCCAACATGAAGACATGTCTAACTGTTCGTGAGGGCTGTTCAGACGACATGGGACAGTAGGACGTTTCGTCCAGCAGGAAGACGTGTCTGACTGTTCGTGAGGGCTGTTCAGACGACACAGGACAGCAGGACGTTTCGTCCAGCATGAAGACACGTCTAACTGTTAGTGAGGGCTGTTCAGACGACACAAGACAGCAGGACGTTTCGTCTAGGCAGAAGACGCGAGTGACTGTGTTTGAGGGTTGTTCAGACGACACAGGACAGCAGGACGTTTCGTCCAGCAGGAAGACACGTCTGACTGTGTGTGAGGGCTGTTTAGACGAAACAGGACAGCAGGACGTTTCGTCCAGCAGGAAGACACGTCTGACTGTGCGTGATTGCTGTTCAGACGACACAGGACAGCAGGACGTTTCGTCCAGCAGGAAGAAGCTTCTGACTGTGTGTGAGGGCTGTTCAGACGACACAGGACAGCAGGACGTTTCGTCCAGCAGGAAGACAAGTCTGACTGTTCGTGGGCGCTGTTCAGACGACACAGGACAGCAGGAAGTTCCATCCAGCAGAAAGACACATGTCACGGTTCGTGAGGGCCTTTCACACAACAAAGGACAGCAGGAAGTTTCGTCCAGCAGGAAGACACGTCTGACTGTGTGTGAGGGCTGTTCAGAGGACACAATACAGCAGGCCGTTTCGTCCAGCAGGAAGGCACGTCTGACTGTTCGTGAGGCACTGTTCAGATGACACAGGACAGCAGGACGTTTCGTCCAGCAGGAAGATGCTTCTGACTGTGTGTGAGGGCTGTTCAGTCGAAACAGGACAGCAGGACGTTCCATGCAGCAGGAAGTCAGATGTGACGGTTCGTGAGGGCTGTTCAGATGACACAGGACAGCAGGACGTTTCGTCCAGCAGGAAGACACGTCTGACTGTGTGTGAGGGCTGTTCAGACGACACAGGACAGCAGGACGTTACGGCCAGCAGGAAGACACGTCTGACTGTTCGTGAGGGCTGTTCAGACGACACAGGACAGCAGGACGATTCGTCCAGCAGGAAGACATGTCTGACTGTTCGTGAGGGCTGTTCAGACGACACAGGACAGCAGGACGTTTCGTCCAGCAGGAAGACACGTCTGACTGTGTTTGAGGGCTGCTCAGACGACACAGCACAGCAGGACGTTTCGTCCAGCAGGAAGACACGTCTGACTGTTCGTGAGGGCTGTTCAGACGACACAGAACAGCAGGACGTTTCGTCCAGCAGGAAGACACGTCTGACTGTTCGTGAGTGCTGTTCAGACAACACAGGACAGCAGGACGTTTCGTCTAGCAGGAAGACACGTCTGACTGTTGGTGAGGATGGTTCAGACGACACAGGACAGCAGGACGTTTCGTCCAGCAGGAAGACACGTCTGACTGTGTTTGAGGGCTGCTCATACGACACAGGACAGCAGGACGTTTCGTCGAGCAGGAAGACGTGTCTGACTGTGTGTGAGGGCCGTTCAGAGGACACAAGACAGCAGGACTCTTCGTCCAGCAGGAAGACACGTCTGTCTGTTCGTGAGGGATGTTCAGACGACACAGGACAGCAGGGCGTTTCGTCCAGCATGAAGTCACATCTAACTGTTCGTGAGGGCTGTTCAGACGACACAGGACAGCAGGACGTTTCGTCCAGCAGTAAGACGTGTCTGACTGTGTGTGAGGGCTGTTCAGACGACACAGGACAGCAGGAAGTTTCGTCCAGCAGGAAGAAACGTCTGACTGTTCGTGGGCGCTGTTCAGACGACACAGGTCAGCAGGACGTTCCATCCAGCAGGAAGACACATGTGACTGTGTGTGAGGGCTGTTCAGTTGACACAGGACAGCAGGACGTTTCGTACAGCATGAAGACACGTCTGAATGTTCGTGAGGGCTGTTCAGACGACACAGGACAGCAGGACGTTTCGTCCAGCAGTAAGACGTGTCTGACTGTGTGTGAGGGCTGTTCAGACGACACAGGACAGCAGGAAGTTTCGTCCAGAAGGAAGACACGTCTGACTGTTCGTGGGCGCTGTTCAGACGACACAGGTCAGCATGACGTTCCATCCAGCAGGAAGACACATGTGACTGTGTGTGAGGGCTGTTCAGTTGACACAGGACAGCAGGACGTTTCGTACAGCATGAAGACACGTCTGAATGTTCGTGAGGGCTGTTCAGACGACACAGGACAGCAGGACGTTTCGTCCAGTAGGAAGACACGTCTGACTGTGTCTGAGGGCTGTTCAGACGACAAAGGACAGCAGGACGTTTCGTCCAACATGAAGACATGTCTAACTGTTCGTGAGGGCTGTTCAGACGACACAGGACAGTAGGACGTTTCGTCCAGCAGGAAGACGTGTCTGACTGTTCGTGAGGGCTGTTCAGACGACACAGGACAGCAGGACGTTTCGTCCAGCAGGAAGACACGTCTGACTGTTCGCGAGGGCTGCTCATACGACACAGAACTGCAGGACGTTTCGTCCAGCAGGAAGACACGTCTGACTGTTCGTGAGGGCTGTTCAGACGACACAGGACAGCAGGACGTTTCGTCCAGCAGGAAGACACGTCTGACTGTGTCTGAGGGCTGTTCAGACGACAAAGGACAGCAGGACGTTTCGTCCAACATGAAGACATGTCTAACTGTTCGTGAGGGCTGTTCAGACGACACAGGACAGCAGGACGTTTCGTCCAGCATGAAGACACGTCTAACTGTTAGTGAGGGCTGTTCAGACGACACAGGACAGCAGGACGTTTCGTCCAGGCAGAAGACGCGAGTGACTGTGTTTGAGGGTTGTTCAGACGACACAGGACAGCAGGACGTTTCGTCCCGCAGGAAGACGCGTCTGACTGTGTCTGAGGGCTGTTCAGACGACAAAGGACAGCAGGACGTTTCGTCCAACATGAAGACATGTCTAACTGTTCGTGAGGGCTGTTCAGACGACACAGGACAGTAGGACGTTTCGTCCAGCAGGAAGACGTGTCTGACTGTTCGTGAGGGCTGTTCAGACGACACAGGACAGTAGGACGTTTCGTCCAGCAGGAAGACACGTCTGACTGTTCGCGAGGGCTGCTCATACGACACAGAACTGCAGGACGTTTCGTCCAGCAGGAAGACAAGTATGACTGTGTGTGAGGGCTGTTCAAACGACACAGGACAGCAGGACGTTTCGTCCAGCAGGAAGACACATGTGACTGTGTGTGAGGGCTGTTCAGTCGACACAGGACAGCAGGACGTTTCGTACAGCATAAAGACACGTCTGACTGTTCGTGAGGGCTGTTCAGACGACACAGGACAGCAGGACGTTTCGTCCAGCAGGAAGACACGTCTGACTGTGTCTGAGGGCTGTTCAGACGACAAAGGACCGCAGGACGTTTCGTCCAACATGAAGACATGTCTAACTGTTCGTGAGGGCTGTTCAGACGACACAGGACAGTAGGACGTTTCGTCCAGCAGGACGACGTGTCTGACTGTTCGTGAGGGCTGTTCAGACGACACAGGACAGCAGGACGTTTCGTCCAGCATGAAGACACGTCTAACTGTTAGTGAGGGCTGTTCAGACGACACAAGACAGCAGGACGTTTCGTCCAGGCAGAAGACGCGAGTGACTGTGTTTGAGGGTTGTTCAGACGACACAGGACAGCAGGACGTTTCGTCCAGCAGGAAGACACGTCTGACTGTGTGTGAGGGCTGTTTAGACGAAACAGGACAGCAGGACGTTTCGTCCAGCAGGAAGACACGTCTGACTGTGCGTGATTGCTGTTCAGACGACACAGGACAGCAGGACGTTTCGTCCAGCAGGAAGACGCTTCTGACTGTGTGTGAGGGCTGTTCAGACGACACAGGACAGCAGGACGTTTCGTCCAGCACGAAGACAAGTCTGACTGTTCGTGGGCGCTGTTCAGACGACACAGGACAGCAGGAAGTTCCATCCAGCAGAAAGACACATGTCACGGTTCGTGAGGGCCTTTCACACGACAAAGGACAGCAGGAAGTTTCGTCCAGCAGGAAGACACGTCTGACTGTGTGTGAGGGCTGTTCAGAGGACACAATACAGCAGGCCGTTTCGTCCAGCAGGAAGGCACGTCTGACTGTTCGTGAGGCACTGTTCAGATGACACAGGACAGCAGGACGTTTCGTCCAGCAGGAAGATGCTTCTGACTGTGTGTGAGGGCTGTTCAGTCGAAACAGGACAGCAGGACGTTCCATGCAGCAGGAAGTCAGATGTGACGGTTCGTGAGGGCTGTTCAGACGACACAGGACAGCAGGACGTTTCGTCCAGCAGGAAGACACGTCTGACTGTGTGTGAGGGCTGTTCAGACGACAAAGGACAGCAGGACGTTTCGTCCAGCATGAAGACACGTCTAACTGTTCGTGAGGGCTGTTCAGACGACACAGGACAGCAGGACGTTTCGTCCAGCAGGAAGACGTGTCTGTATTTTCGTGAGGGCTGTTCAGACGACACAGGACAGCAGAACGTTTCGTCCAGCAGGAAGATACGTCTGACTGTTCGTGAGGGCTGTTCAGACGACACAGGGACAGCAGGAAGTTTCGTCTAGTATGAAGACACATGTGACGGTTCGTGAGGGCTGTTCAGACGACACAGAACAGCAGGACGTTTCGTCCAGCAGGAAGACACGGCTGACTGTGTGTGAGGGCTGTTCAGACGACACAGGACAGCAGGAAGTTTCGTCCAGCAGGAAGAAACGTCTGACTGTTCGTGGGCGCTGTTCAGACGACACAGGTCAGCAGGACGTTCCATCCAGCAGGAAGACACATGTGACTGTGTGTGAGGGCTGTTCAGTTGACACAGGACAGCAGGACGTTTCGTACAGCATGAAGACACGTCTGAATGTTCGTGAGGGCTGTTCAGACGACACAGGACAGCAGGACGTTTCGTCCAGCAGTAAGACGTGTCTGACTGTGTGTGAGGGCTGTTCAGACGACACAGGACAGCAGGAAGTTTCGTCCAGAAGGAAGACACGTCTGACTGTTCGTGGGCGCTGTTCAGACGACACAGGTCAGCATGACGTTCCATCCAGCAGGAAGACACATGTGACTGTGTGTGAGGGCTGTTCAGTTGACACAGGACAGCAGGACGTTTCGTACAGCATGAAGACACGTCTGAATGTTCGTGAGGGCTGTTCAGACGACACAGGACAGCAGGACGTTTCGTCCAGTAGGAAGACACGTCTGACTGTGTCTGAGGGCTGTTCAGACGACAAAGGACAGCAGGACGTTTCGTCCAACATGAAGACATGTCTAACTGTTCGTGAGGGCTGTTCAGACGACACAGGACAGTAGGACGTTTCGTCCAGCAGGAAGACGTGTCTGACTGTTCGTGAGGGCTGTTCAGACGACACAGGACAGCAGGACGTTTCGTCCAGCAGGAAGACACGTCTGACTGTTCGCGAGGGCTGCTCATACGACACAGAACTGCAGGACGTTTCGTCCAGCAGGAAGACAAGTATGACTGTGTGTGAGGGCTGTTCAAACGACACAGGACAGCAGGACGTTTCGTCCAGCAGGAAGACACATGTGACTGTGTGTGAGGGCTGTTCAGTCGACACAGGACAGCAGGATGTTTCGTACAGCATAAAGACACGTCTGACTGTTCGTGAGGGCTGTTCAGACGACACAGGACAGCAGGACGTTTCGTCCAGCAGGAAGACACGTCTGACTGTGTCTGAGGGCTGTTCAGACGACAAAGGACAGCAGGACGTTTCGTCCAACATGAAGACATGTCTAACTGTTCGTGAGGGCTGTTCAGACGACACAGGACAGCAGGACGTTTCGTCCAGCATGAAGACACGTCTAACTGTTAGTGAGGGCTGTTCAGACGACACAGGACAGCAGGACGTTTCGTCCAGGCAGAAGACGCGAGTGACTGTGTTTGAGGGTTGTTCAGACGACACAGGACAGCAGGACGTTTCGTCCCGCAGGAAGACGCGTCTGACTGTGTCTGAGGGCTGTTCAGACGACAAAGGACAGCAGGACGTTTCGTCCAACATGAAGACATGTCTAACTGTTCGTGAGGGCTGTTCAGACGACACAGGACAGTAGGACGTTTCGTCCAGCAGGAAGACGTGTCTGACTGTTCGTGAGGGCTGTTCAGACGACACAGGACAGTAGGACGTTTCGTCCAGCAGGAAGACACGTCTGACTGTTCGCGAGGGCTGCTCATACGACACAGAACTGCAGGACGTTTCGTCCAGCAGGAAGACAAGTATGACTGTGTGTGAGGGCTGTTCAAACGACACAGGACAGCAGGACGTTTCGTCCAGCAGGAAGACACATGTGACTGTGTGTGAGGGCTGTTCAGTCGACACAGGACAGCAGGACGTTTCGTACAGCATAAAGACACGTCTGACTGTTCGTGAGGGCTGTTCAGACGACACAGGACAGCAGGACGTTTCGTCCAGCAGGAAGACACGTCTGACTGTGTCTGAGGGCTGTTCAGACGACAAAGGACCGCAGGACGTTTCGTCCAACATGAAGACATGTCTAACTGTTCGTGAGGGCTGTTCAGACGACACAGGACAGTAGGACGTTTCGTCCAGCAGGAAGACGTGTCTGACTGTTCGTGAGGGCTGTTCAGACGACACAGGACAGCAGGACGTTTCGTCCAGCATGAAGACACGTCTAACTGTTAGTGAGGGCTGTTCAGACGACACAAGACAGCAGGACGTTTCGTCCAGGCAGAAGACGCGAGTGACTGTGTTTGAGGGTTGTTCAGACGACACAGGACAGCAGGACGTTTCGTCCAGCAGGAAGACACGTCTGACTGTGTGTGAGGGCTGTTTAGACGAAACAGGACAGCAGGACGTTTCGTCCAGCAGGAAGACACGTCTGACTGTGCGTGATTGCTGTTCAGACGACACAGGACAGCAGGACGTTTCGTCCAGCAGGAAGACGCTTCTGACTGTGTGTGAGGGCTGTTCAGACGACACAGGACAGCAGGACGTTTCGTCCAGCACGAAGACAAGTCTGACTGTTCGTGGGCGCTGTTCAGACGACACAGGACAGCAGGAAGTTCCATCCAGCAGAAAGACACATGTCACGGTTCGTGAGGGCCTTTCACACGACAAAGGACAGCAGGAAGTTTCGTCCAGCAGGAAGACACGTCTGACTGTGTGTGAGGGCTGTTCAGAGGACACAATACAGCAGGCCGTTTCGTCCAGCAGGAAGGCACGTCTGACTGTTCGTGAGGCACTGTTCAGATGACACAGGACAGCAGGACGTTTCGTCCAGCAGGAAGATGCTTCTGACTGTGTGTGAGGGCTGTTCAGTCGAAACAGGACAGCAGGACGTTCCATGCAGCAGGAAGTCAGATGTGACGGTTCGTGAGGGCTGTTCAGACGACACAGGACAGCAGGACGTTTCGTCCAGCAGGAAGACACGTCTGACTGTGTGTGAGGGCTGTTCAGACGACAAAGGACAGCAGGACGTTTCGTCCAGCATGAAGACACGTCTAACTGTTCGTGAGGGCTGTTCAGACGACACAGGACAGCAGGACGTTTCGTCCAGCAGGAAGACGTGTCTGTATTTTCGTGAGGGCTGTTCAGACGACACAGGACAGCAGAACGTTTCGTCCAGCAGGAAGATACGTCTGACTGTTCGTGAGGGCTGTTCAGACGACACAGGACAGCAGGAAGTTTCGTCTAGTATGAAGACACATGTGACGGTTCGTGAGGGCTGTTCAGACGACACAGAACAGCAGGACGTTTCGTCCAGCAGGAAGACACGGCTGACTGTGTGTGAGGGCTGTTCGGAGGACACAGGACAGCAGTACGTTTCGTCCTGCAGGAAGACACATGTGACGGTTCGTGAGGGCTGTTCAGACGACACAGGACAGCAGGACGTTTCGTCCAGCAGGAAGACACGTCTGACTGTGTGTGAGGGCTGTTCAGAGGACACAATACAGCAGGCCGTTTCGTCCAGCAGGAAGGCACGTCTGACTGTTGGTGAGGATGGTTCAGACGACACAGGACAGCAGGACGTTTCGTCCAGCAGGAAGACACGTCTGACTGTGTTTGAGGGCTGCTCATACGACACAGGACAGCAGGACGTTTCGTCGAGCAGGAAGACGTGTCTGACTGTGTGTGAGGGCCGTTCAGAGGACACAAGACAGCAGGACTCTTCGTCCAGCAGGAAGACACGTCTGTCTGTTCGTGAGGGATGTTCAGACGACACAGGACAGCAGGGCGTTTCGTCCAGCATGAAGTCAGATCTAACTGTTCGTGAGGGCTGTTCAGACGACACAGGACAGCAGGACGTTTCGTCCAGCAGTAAGACGTGTCTGACTGTGTGTGAGGTCTGTTCAGACGACACAGGACAGCAGGAAGTTTCGTCCAGCAGGAAGAAACGTCTGACTGTTCGTGGGCGCTGTTCAGACGACACAGGTCAGCAGGACGTTCCATCCAGCAGGAAGACACATGTGACTGTGTGTGAGGGCTGTTCAGTTGACACAGGACAGCAGGACGTTTCGTACAGCATGAAGACACGTCTGAATGTTCGTGAGGGCTGTTCAGACGACACAGGACAGCAGGACGTTTCGTCCAGCAGTAAGACGTGTCTGACTGTGTGTGAGGGCTGTTCAGACGACACAGGACAGCAGGAAGTTTCGTCCAGAAGGAAGACACGTCTGACTGTTCGTGGGCGCTGTTCAGACGACACAGGTCAGCAGGACGTTCCATCCAGCAGGAAGACACATGTGACTGTGTGTGAGGGCTGTTCAGTTGACACAGGACAGCAGGACGTTTCGTACAGCATGAAGACACGTCTGAATGTTCGTGAGGGCTGTTCAGACGACACAGGACAGCAGGACGTTTCGTCCAGTAGGAAGACACGTCTGACTGTGTCTGAGGGCTGTTCAGACGACAAAGGACAGCAGGACGTTTCGTCCAACATGAAGACATGTCTAACTGTTCGTGAGGGCTGTTCAGACGACACAGGACAGTAGGACGTTTCGTCCAGCAGGAAGACGTGTCTGACTGTTCGTGAGGGCTGTTCAGACGACACAGGACAGCAGGACGTTTCGTCCAGCAGGAAGACACGTCTGACTGTTCGCGAGGGCTGCTCATACGACACAGAACTGCAGGACGTTTCGTCCAGCAGGAAGACAAGTATGACTGTGTGTGAGGGCTGTTCAAACGACACAGGACAGCAGGACGTTTCGTCCAGCAGGAAGACACATGTGACTGTGTGTGAGGGCTGTTCAGTCGACACAGGACAGCAGGATGTTTCGTACAGCATAAAGACACGTCTGACTGTTCGTGAGGGCTGTTCAGACGACACAGGACAGCAGGACGTTTCGTCCAGCAGGAAGACACGTCTGACTGTGTCTGAGGGCTGTTCAGACGACAAAGGACAGCAGGACGTTTCGTCCAACATGAAGACATGTCTAACTGTTCGTGAGGGCTGTTCAGACGACACAGGACAGCAGGACGTTTCGTCCAGCATGAAGACACGTCTAACTGTTAGTGAGGGCTGTTCAGACGACACAGGACAGCAGGACGTTTCGTCCAGGCAGAAGACGCGAGTGACTGTGTTTGAGGGTTGTTCAGACGACACAGGACAGCAGGACGTTTCGTCCCGCAGGAAGACGCGTCTGACTGTGTCTGAGGGCTGTTCAGACGACAAAGGACAGCAGGACGTTTCGTCCAACATGAAGACATGTCTAACTGTTCGTGAGGGCTGTTCAGACGACACAGGACAGTAGGACGTTTCGTCCAGCAGGAAGACGTGTCTGACTGTTCGTGAGGGCTGTTCAGACGACACAGGACAGTAGGACGTTTCGTCCAGCAGGAAGACACGTCTGACTGTTCGCGAGGGCTGCTCATACGACACAGAACTGCAGGACGTTTCGTCCAGCAGGAAGACAAGTATGACTGTGTGTGAGGGCTGTTCAAACGACACAGGACAGCAGGACGTTTCGTCCAGCAGGAAGACACATGTGACTGTGTGTGAGGGCTGTTCAGTCGACACAGGACAGCAGGACGTTTCGTACAGCATAAAGACACGTCTGACTGTTCGTGAGGGCTGTTCAGACGACACAGGACAGCAGGACGTTTCGTCCAGCAGGAAGACACGTCTGACTGTGTCTGAGGGCTGTTCAGACGACAAAGGACCGCAGGACGTTTCGTCCAACATGAAGACATGTCTAACTGTTCGTGAGGGCTGTTCAGACGACACGGGACAGTAGGACGTTTCGTCCAGCAGGAAGACGTGTCTGACTGTTCGTGAGGGCTGTTCAGACGACACAGGACAGCAGGACGTTTCGTCCAGCATGAAGACACGTCTAACTGTTAGTGAGGGCTGTTCAGACGACACAAGACAGCAGGACGTTTCGTCCAGGCAGAAGACGCGAGTGACTGTGTTTGAGGGTTGTTCAGACGACACAGGACAGCAGGACGTTTCGTCCAGCAGGAAGACACGTCTGACTGTGTGTGAGGGCTGTTTAGACGAAACAGGACAGCAGGACGTTTCGTCCAGCAGGAAGACACGTCTGACTGTGCGTGATTGCTGTTCAGACGACACAGGACAGCAGGACGTTTCGTCCAGCAGGAAGACGCTTCTGACTGTGTGTGAGGGCTGTTCAGACGACACAGGACAGCAGGACGTTTCGTCCAGCACGAAGACAAGTCTGACTGTTCGTGGGCGCTGTTCAGACGACACAGGACAGCAGGAAGTTCCATCCAGCAGAAAGACACATGTCACGGTTCGTGAGGGCCTTTCACACGACAAAGGACAGCAGGAAGTTTCGTCCAGCAGGAAGACACGTCTGACTGTGTGTGAGGGCTGTTCAGAGGACACAATACAGCAGGCCGTTTCGTCCAGCAGGAAGGCACGTCTGACTGTTCGTGAGGCACTGTTCAGATGACACAGGACAGCAGGACGTTTCGTCCAGCAGGAAGATGCTTCTGACTGTGTGTGAGGGCTGTTCAGTCGAAACAGGACAGCAGGACGTTCCATGTAGCAGGAAGTCAGATGTGACGGTTCGTGAGGGCTGTTCAGACGACACAGGACAGCAGGACGTTTCGTCCAGCAGGAAGACACGTCTGACTGTGTGTGAGGGCTGTTCAGACGACAAAGGACAGCAGGACGTTTCGTCCAGCATGAAGACACGTCTAACTGTTCGTGAGGGCTGTTCAGACGACACAGGACAGCAGGACGTTTCGTCCAGCAGGAAGACGTGTCTGTATTTTCGTGAGGGCTGTTCAGACGACACAGGACAGCAGAACGTTTCGTCCAGCAGGAAGATACGTCTGACTGTTCGTGAGGGCTGTTCAGACGACACAGGACAGCAGGAAGTTTCGTCTAGTATGAAGACACATGTGACGGTTCGTGAGGGCTGTTCAGACGACACAGAACAGCAGGACGTTTCGTCCAGCAGGAAGACACGGCTGACTGTGTGTGAGGGCTGTTCGGAGGACACAGGACAGCAGTACGTTTCGTCCTGCAGGAAGACACATGTGACGGTTCGTGAGGGCTGTTCAGACGACACAGGACAGCAGGACGTTTCGTCCAGCAGGAAGACACGTCTGACTGTGTGTGAGGGCTGTTCAGAGGACACAATACAGCAGGCCGTTTCGTCCAGCAGGAAGGCACGTCTGACTGTTCGTGAGGCACTGTTCAGATGACACAGGACAGCAGGACGTTTCGTCCAGCAGGAAGATGCTTCTGACTGTGTGTGAGGGCTGTTCAGTCGAAACAGGACAGCAGGACGTTCCATGCAGCAGGAAGTCAGATGTGACGGTTCGTGAGGGCTGTTCAGACGACACAGGACAGCAGGACGTTTCGTCCAGCAGGAAGACACGTCTGACTGTGTGTGAGGGCTGTTCAGACGACACAGGACAGCAGGACGTTACGGCCAGCAGGAAGACACGTCTGACTGTTCGTGAGGGCTGTTCAGACGACACAGGACAGCAGGACGATTCGTCCAGCAGGAAGACATGTCTGACTGTTCGTGAGGGCTGTTCAGACGACACAGGACAGCAGGACGTTTCGTCCAGCAGGAAGACACGTCTGACTGTGTTTGAGGGCTGCTCAGACGACACAGCACAGCAGGACGTTTCGTCCAGCAGGAAGACACGTCTGACTGTTCGTGAGGGCTGTTCAGACAACACAGAACAGCAGGACGTTTCGTCCAGCAGGAAGACACGTCTGACTGTTCGTGAGTGCTGTTCAGACAACACAGGACAGCAGGACGTTTCGTCTAGCAGGAAGACACGTCTGACTGTTGGTGAGGATGGTTCAGACGACACAGGACAGCAGGACGTTTCGTCCAGCAGGAAGACACGTCTGACTGTGTTTGAGGGCTGCTCATACGACACAGGACAGCAGGACGTTTCGTCGAGCAGGAAGTCGTGTCTGACTGTGTGTGAGGGCCGTTCAGAGGACACAAGACAGCAGGACTCTTCGTCCAGCAGGAAGACACGTCTGTCTGTTCGTGAGGGATGTTCAGACGACACAGGACAGCAGGGCGTTTCGTCCAGCATGAAGTCACATCTAACTGTTCGTGAGGGCTGTTCAGACGACACAGGACAGCAGGACGTTTCGTCCAGCAGTAAGACGTGTCTGACTGTGTGTGAGGGCTGTTCAGACGACACAGGACAGCAGGAAGTTTCGTCCAGAAGGAAGACACGTCTGACTGTTCTTGGGCGCTGTTCAGACGACACAGGTCAGCAGGACGTTCCATCCAGCAGGAAGACACATGTGACTGTGTGTGAGGGCTGTTCAGTTGACACAGGACAGCAGGACGTTTCGTACAGCATGAAGACACGTCTGAATGTTCGTGAGGGCTGTTCAGACGACACAGGACAGCAGGACGTTTCGTCCAGCAGGAAGACACGTCTGACTGTGTCTGAGGGCTGTTCAGACGACAAAGGACAGCAGGACGTTTCGTCCAACATGAAGACATGTCTAACTGTTCGTGAGGGCTGTTCAGACGACACAGGACAGTAGGACGTTTCGTCCAGCAGGAAGACGTGTCTGACTGTTCGTGAGGGCTGTTCAGACGACACAGGACAGCAGGACGTTTCGTCCAGCAGGAAGACACGTCTGACTGTTCGCGAGGGCTGCTCATACGACACAGAACTGCAGGACGTTTCGTCCAGCAGGAAGACAAGTATGACTGTGTGTGAGGGCTGTTCAAACGACACAGGACAGCAGGACGTTTCGTCCAGCAGGAAGACACATGTGACTGTGTGTGAGGGCTGTTCAGTCGACACAGGACAGCAGGACGTTTCGTACAGCATAAAGACACGTCTGACTGTTCGTGAGGGCTGTTCAGACGACACAGGACAGCAGGACGTTTCGTCCAGCAGGAAGACACGTCTGACTGTGTCTGAGGGCTGTTCAGACGACAAAGGACCGCAGGACGTTTCGTCCAACATGAAGACATGTCTAACTGTTCGTGAGGGCTGTTCAGACGACACGGGACAGTAGGACGTTTCGTCCAGCATGAAGACGTGTCTGACTGTTCGTGAGGGCTGTTCAGACGACACAGGACAGCAGGACGTTTCGTCCAGCATGAAGACACGTCTAACTGTTAGTGAGGGCTGTTCAGACGACACAAGACAGCAGGACGTTTCGTCCAGGCAGAAGACGCGAGTGACTGTGTTTGAGGGTTGTTCAGACGACACAGGACAGCAGGACGTTTCGTCCAGCAGGAAGACACGTCTGACTGTGTGTGAGGGCTGTTTAGACGAAACAGGACAGCAGGACGTTTCGTCCAGCAGGAAGACACGTCTGACTGTGCGTGATTGCTGTTCAGACGACACAGGACAGCAGGACGTTTCGTCCAGCAGGAAGACGCTTCTGACTGTGTGTGAGGGCTGTTCAGACGACACAGGACAGCAGGACGTTTCGTCCAGCACGAAGACAAGTCTGACTGTTCGTGGGCGCTGTTCAGACGACACAGGACAGCAGGAAGTTCCATCCAGCAGAAAGACACATGTCACGGTTCGTGAGGGCCTTTCACACGACAAAGGACAGCAGGAAGTTTCGTCCAGCAGGAAGACACGTCTGACTGTGTGTGAGGGCTGTTCAGAGGACACAATACAGCAGGCCGTTTCGTCCAGCAGGAAGGCACGTCTGACTGTTCGTGAGGCACTGTTCAGATGACACAGGACAGCAGGACGTTTCGTCCAGCAGGAAGATGCTTCTGACTGTGTGTGAGGGCTGTTCAGTCGAAACAGGACAGCAGGACGTTCCATGCAGCAGGAAGTCAGATGTGACGGTTCGTGAGGGCTGTTCAGACGACACAGGACAGCAGGACGTTTCGTCCAGCAGGAAGACACGTCTGACTGTGTGTGAGGGCTGTTCAGACGACAAAGGACAGCAGGACGTTTCGTCCAGCATGAAGACACGTCTAACTGTTCGTGAGGGCTGTTCAGACGACACAGGACAGTAGGACGTTTCGTCCAGCAGGAAGACGTGTCTGACTGTTCGTGAGGGCTGTTCAGACGACACAGGACAGTAGGACGTTTCGTCCAGCAGGAAGACACGTCTGACTGTTCGCGAGGGCTGCTCATACGACACAGAACTGCAGGACGTTTCGTCCAGCAGGAAGACAAGTATGACTGTGTGTGAGGGCTGTTCAAACGACACAGGACAGCAGGACGTTTCGTCCAGCAGGAAGACACATGTGACTGTGTGTGAGGGCTGTTCAGTCGACACAGGACAGCAGGACGTTTCGTACAGCATAAAGACACGTCTGACTGTTCGTGAGGGCTGTTCAGACGACACAGGACAGCAGGACGTTTCGTCCAGCAGGAAGACACGTCTGACTGTGTCTGAGGGCTGTTCAGACGACAAAGGACCGCAGGACGTTTCGTCCAACATGAAGACATGTCTAACTGTTCGTGAGGGCTTTTCAGACGACACGGGACAGTAGGACGTTTCGTCCAGCAGGAAGACGTGTCTGACTGTTCGTGAGGGCTGTTCAGAGGACACAGGACAGCAGGACGTTTCGTCCAGCATGAAGACACGTCTAACTGTTAGTGAGGGCTGTTCAGACGACACAAGACAGCAGGACGTTTCGTCCAGGCAGAAGACGCGAGTGACTGTGTTTGAGGGTTGTTCAGACGACACAGGACAGCAGGACGTTTCGTCCAGCAGGAAGACACGTCTGACTGTGTGTGAGGGCTGTTTAGACGAAACAGGACAGCAGGACGTTTCGTCCAGCAGGAAGACACGTCTGACTGTGCGTGATTGCTGTTCAGACGACACAGGACAGCAGGACGTTTCGTCCAGCAGGAAGACGCTTCTGACTGTGTGTGAGGGCTGTTCAGACGACACAGGACAGCAGGACGTTTCGTCCAGCACGAAGACAAGTCTGACTGTTCGTGGGCGCTGTTCAGACGACACAGGACAGCAGGAAGTTCCATCCAGCAGAAAGACACATGTCACGGTTCGTGAGGGCCTTTCACACGACAAAGGACAGCAGGAATTTTCGTCCAGCAGGAAGACACGTCTGACTGTGTGTGAGGGCTGTTCAGAGGACACAATACAGCAGGCCGTTTCGTCCAGCAGGAAGGCACGTCTGACTGTTCGTGAGGCACTGTTCAGATGACACAGGACAGCAGGACGTTTCGTCCAGCAGGAAGATGCTTCTGACTGTGTGTGAGGGCTGTTCAGTCGAAACAGGACAGCAGGACGTTCCATGTAGCAGGAAGTCAGATGTGACGGTTCGTGAGGGCTGTTCAGACGACACAGGACAGCAGGACGTTTCGTCCAGCAGGAAGACACGTCTGACTGTGTGTGAGGGCTGTTCAGACGACAAAGGACAGCAGGACGTTTCGTCCAGCATGAAGACACGTCTAACTGTTCGTGAGGGCTGTTCAGACGACACAGGACAGCAGGACGTTTCGTCCAGCAGGAAGACGTGTCTGTATTTTCGTGAGGGCTGTTCAGACGACACAGGACAGCAGAACGTTTCGTCCAGCAGGAAGATACGTCTGACTGTTCGTGAGGGCTGTTCAGACGACACAGGACAGCAGGAAGTTTCGTCTAGTATGAAGACACATGTGACGGTTCGTGAGGGCTGTTCAGACGACACAGAACAGCAGGACGTTTCGTCCAGCAGGAAGACACGGCTGACTGTGTGTGAGGGCTGTTCGGAGGACACAGGACAGCAGTACGTTTCGTCCTGCAGGAAGACACATGTGACGGTTCGTGAGGGCTGTTCAGACGACACAGGACAGCAGGACGTTTCGTCCAGCAGGAAGACACGTCTGACTGTGTGTGAGGGCTGTTCAGAGGACACAATACAGCAGGCCGTTTCGTCCAGCAGGAAGGCACGTCTGACTGTTCGTGAGGCACTGTTCAGATGACACAGGACAGCAGGACGTTTCGTCCAGCAGGAAGATGCTTCTGACTGTGTGTGAGGGCTGTTCAGTCGAAACAGGACAGCAGGACGTTCCATGCAGCAGGAAGTCAGATGTGACGGTTCGTGAGGGCTGTTCAGACGACACAGGACAGCAGGACGTTTCGTCCAGCAGGAAGACACGTCTGACTGTGTGTGAGGGCTGTTCAGACGACACAGGACAGCAGGACGTTACGGCCAGCAGGAAGACACGTCTGACTGTTCGTGAGGGCTGTTCAGACGACACAGGACAGCAGGACGATTCGTCCAGCAGGAAGACATGTCTGACTGTTCGTGAGGGCTGTTCAGACGACACAGGACAGCAGGACGTTTCGTCCAGCAGGAAGACACGTCTGACTGTGTTTGAGGGCTGCTCAGACGACACAGCACAGCAGGACGTTTCGTCCAGCAGGAAGACACGTCTGACTGTTCGTGAGGGCTGTTCAGACAACACAGAACAGCAGGACGTTTCGTCCAGCAGGAAGACACGTCTGACTGTTCGTGAGTGCTGTTCAGACAACACAGGACAGCAGGACGTTTCGTCTAGCAGGAAGACACGTCTGACTGTTGGTGAGGATGGTTCAGACGACACAGGACAGCAGGACGTTTCGTCCAGCAGGAAGACACGTCTGACTGTGTTTGAGGGCTGCTCATACGACACAGGACAGCAGGACGTTTCGTCGAGCAGGAAGTCGTGTCTGACTGTGTGTGAGGGCCGTTCAGAGGACACAAGACAGCAGGACTCTTCGTCCAGCAGGAAGACACGTCTGTCTGTTCGTGAGGGATGTTCAGACGACACAGGACAGCAGGGCGTTTCGTCCAGCATGAAGTCACATCTAACTGTTCGTGAGGGCTGTTCAGACGACACAGGACAGCAGGACGTTTCGTCCAGCAGTAAGACGTGTCTGACTGTGTGTGAGGGCTGTTCAGACGACACAGGACAGCAGGAAGTTTCGTCCAGAAGGAAGACACGTCTGACTGTTCTTGGGCGCTGTTCAGACGACACAGGTCAGCAGGACGTTCCATCCAGCAGGAAGACACATGTGACTGTGTGTGAGGGCTGTTCAGTTGACACAGGACAGCAGGACGTTTCGTACAGCATGAAGACACGTCTGAATGTTCGTGAGGGCTGTTCAGACGACACAGGACAGCAGGACGTTTCGTCCAGCAGGAAGACACGTCTGACTGTGTCTGAGGGCTGTTCAGACGACAAAGGACAGCAGGACGTTTCGTCCAACATGAAGACATGTCTAACTGTTCGTGAGGGCTGTTCAGACGACACAGGACAGTAGGACGTTTCGTCCAGCAGGAAGACGTGTCTGACTGTTCGTGAGGGCTGTTCAGACGACACAGGACAGCAGGACGTTTCGTCCAGCAGGAAGACACGTCTGACTGTTCGCGAGGGCTGCTCATACGACACAGAACTGCAGGACGTTTCGTCCAGCAGGAAGACAAGTATGACTGGGTGTGAGGGCTGTTCAAACGACACAGGACAGCAGGACGTTTCGTCCAGCAGGAAGACACATGTGACTGTGTGTGAGGGCTGTTCAGTCGACACAGGACAGCAGGACGTTTCGTACAGCATAAAGACACGTCTGACTGTTCGTGAGGGCTGTTCAGACGACACAGGACAGCAGGACGTTTCGTCCAGCAGGAAGACACGTCTGACTGTGTCTGAGGGCTGTTCAGACGACAAAGGACCGCAGGACGTTTCGTCCAACATGAAGACATGTCTAACTGTTCGTGAGGGCTGTTCAGACGACACGGGACAGTAGGACGTTTCGTCCAGCAGGAAGACGTGTCTGACTGTTCGTGAGGGCTGTTCAGACGACACAGGACAGCAGGACGTTTCGTCCAGCATGAAGACACGTCTAACTGTTAGTGAGGGCTGTTCAGACGACACAAGACAGCAGGACGTTTCGTCCAGGCAGAAGACGCGAGTGACTGTGTTTGAGGGTTGTTCAGACGACACAGGACAGCAGGACGTTTCGTCCAGCAGGAAGACACGTCTGACTGTGTGTGAGGGCTGTTTAGACGAAACAGGACAGCAGGACGTTTCGTCCAGCAGGAAGACACGTCTGACTGTGCGTGATTGCTGTTCAGACGACACAGGACAGCAGGACGTTTCGTCCAGCAGGAAGACGCTTCTGACTGTGTGTGAGGGCTGTTCAGACGACACAGGACAGCAGGACGTTTCGTCCAGCACGAAGACAAGTCTGACTGTTCGTGGGCGCTGTTCAGACGACACAGGACAGCAGGAAGTTCCATCCAGCAGAAAGACACATGTCACGGTTCGTGAGGGCCTTTCACACGACAAAGGACAGCAGGAAGTTTCGTCCAGCAGGAAGACACGTCTGACTGTGTGTGAGGGCTGTTCAGAGGACACAATACAGCAGGCCGTTTCGTCCAGCAGGAAGGCACGTCTGACTGTTCGTGAGGCACTGTTCAGATGACACAGGACAGCAGGACGTTTCGTCCAGCAGGAAGATGCTTCTGACTGTGTGTGAGGGCTGTTCAGTCGAAACAGGACAGCAGGACGTTCCATGCAGCAGGAAGTCAGATGTGACGGTTCGTGAGGGCTGTTCAGACGACACAGGACAGCAGGACGTTTCGTCCAGCAGGAAGACACGTCTGACTGTGTGTGAGGGCTGTTCAGACGACAAAGGACAGCAGGACGTTTCGTCCAGCATGAAGACACGTCTAACTGTTCGTGAGGGCTGTTCAGACGACACAGGACAGCAGGACGTTTCGTCCAGCAGGAAGACGTGTCTGTATTTTCGTGAGGGCTGTTCAGACGACACAGGACAGCAGAACGTTTCGTCCAGCAGGAAGATACGTCTGACTGTTCGTGAGGGCTGTTCAGACGACACAGGACAGCAGGAAGTTTCGTCTAGTATGAAGACACATGTGACGGTTCGTGAGGGCTGTTCAGACGACACAGAACAGCAGGACGTTTCGTCCAGCAGGAAGACACGGCTGACTGTGTGTGAGGGCTGTTCGGAGGACACAGGACAGCAGTACGTTTCGTCCTGCAGGAAGACACATGTGACGGTTCGTGAGGGCTGTTCAGACGACACAGGACAGCAGGACGTTTCGTCCAGCAGGAAGACACGTCTGACTGTGTGTGAGGGCTGTTCAGAGGACACAATACAGCAGGCCGTTTCGTCCAGCAGGAAGGCACGTCTGACTGTTCGTGAGGCACTGTTCAGATGACACAGGACAGCAGGACGTTTCGTCCAGCAGGAAGATGCTTCTGACTGTGTGTGAGGGCTGTTCAGTCGAAACAGGACAGCAGGACGTTCCATGCAGCAGGAAGTCAGATGTGACGGTTCGTGAGGGCTGTTCAGACGACACAGGACAGCAGGACGTTTCGTCCAGCAGGAAGACACGTCTGACTGTGTGTGAGGGCTGTTCAGACGACACAGGACAGCAGGACGTTACGGCCAGCAGGAAGACACGTCTGACTGTTCGTGAGGGCTGTTCAGACGACACAGGACAGCAGGACGATTCGTCCAGCAGGAAGACATGTCTGACTGTTCGTGAGGGCTGTTCAGACGACACAGGACAGCAGGACGTTTCGTCCAGCAGGAAGACACGTCTGACTGTGTTTGAGGGCTGCTCAGACGACACAGCACAGCAGGACGTTTCGTCCAGCAGGAAGACACGTCTGACTGTTCGTGAGGGCTGTTCAGACAACACAGAACAGCAGGACGTTTCGTCCAGCAGGAAGACACGTCTGACTGTTCGTGAGTGCTGTTCAGACAACACAGGACAGCAGGACGTTTCGTCTAGCAGGAAGACACGTCTGACTGTTGGTGAGGATGGTTCAGACGACACAGGACAGCAGGACGTTTCGTCCAGCAGGAAGACACGTCTGACTGTGTTTGAGGGCTGCTCATACGACACAGGACAGCAGGACGTTTCGTCGAGCAGGAAGTCGTGTCTGACTGTGTGTGAGGGCCGTTCAGAGGACACAAGACAGCAGGACTCTTCGTCCAGCAGGAAGACACGTCGGTCTGTTCGTGAGGGATGTTCAGACGACACAGGACAGCAGGGCGTTTCGTCCAGCATGAAGTCACATCTAACTGTTCGTGAGGGCTGTTCAGACGACACAGGACAGCAGGACGTTTCGTCCAGCAGTAAGACGTGTCTGACTGTGTGTGAGGGCTGTTCAGACGACACAGGACAGCAGGAAGTTTCGTCCAGAAGGAAGACACGTCTGATTGTTCTTGGGCGCTGTTCAGACGACACAGGTCAGCAGGACGTTCCATCCAGCAGGAAGACACATGTGACTGTGTGTGAGGGCTGTTCAGTTGACACAGGACAGCAGGACGTTTCGTACAGCATGAAGACACGTCTGAATGTTCGTGAGGGCTGTTCAGATGACACAGGACAGCAGGACGTTTCGTCCAGCAGGAAGACACGTCTGACTGTGTCTGAGGGCTGTTCAGACGACAAAGGACAGCAGGACGTTTCGTCCAACATGAAGACATGTCTAACTGTTCGTGACGGCTGTTCAGACGACACAGGACAGTAGGACGTTTCGTCCAGCAGGAAGACGTGTCTGACTGTTCGTGAGGGCTGTTCAGACGACACAGGACAGCAGGACGTTTCGTCCAGCAGGAAGACACATGTGACTGTGTGTGAGGGCTGTTCAGTCGACACAGGACAGCAGGACGTTTCGTACAGCATAAAGACACGTCTGACTGTTCGTGAGGGCTGTTCAGACGACACAGGACAGCAGGACGTTTCGTCCAGCAGGAAGACACGTCTGACTGTGTCTGAGGGCTGTTCAGACGACAAAGGACAGCAGGACGTTTCGTCCAACATGAAGACATGTCTAACTGTTCGTGAGGGCTGTTCAGACGACACAGGACAGCAGGACGTTTCGTCCAGCATGAAGACACGTCTAACTGTTAGTGAGGGCTGTTCAGACGACACAGGACAGCAGGACGTTTCGTCCAGGCAGAAGACGCGAGTGACTGTGTTTGAGGGTTGTTCAGACGACACAAGACAGCAGGACGTTTCGTCCAGCAGGAAGATACGTCTGACTGTTCGTGAGGGCTGTTCAGACGACACAGGACAGCAGGACGTTTTGTCCAGCAGGAAGACACGTCTGACTGTGTGTGAGGGCTGTTTAGACGAAACAGGACAGCAGGACGTTTCGTCCAGCAGGAAGACACGTCTGACTGTGCGTGATTGCTGTTCAGACGACACAGGACAGCAGGACGTTTCGTACAGCAGGAAGACGCGAGTGACTGTGTTTGAGGGCTGTTCAGACGACATAGGACAGCAGGACGTTTCGTCCAGCAGGAAGACACGTCTGACTGTTCGTGGGCGCTGTTCAGACGACACAGGACAGCAGGAAGTTCCATCCAGCAGAAAGACACATGTCACGGTTCGTGAGGGCCGTTCACACGACACAGGACAGCAGGACGTTTCGTACAGCATAAAGACACGTCTGACTGTTCGTGAGGGCTGTTCAGACGACACAGGACAGCAGGACGTTTCGTCCAGCAGGAAGACACGTCTGACTGTGTCTGAGGGCTGTTCAGACGACAAAGGACAGCAGGACGTTTCGTCCAACATGAAGACATGTCTAACTGTTCGTGAGGGCTGTTCAGACGACACAGGACAGCAGGACGTTTCGTCCAGCATGAAGACACGTCTAACTGTTAGTGAGGGCTGTTCAGACGACACAGGACAGCAGGACGTTTCGTCCAGGCAGAAGACGCGAGTGACTGTGTTTGAGGGTTGTTCAGACGACACAGGACAGCAGGACGTTTCGTCCAGCAGGAAGACACGTCTGACTGTTCGTGGGCGCTGTTCAGACGACACAGGACAGCAGGAAGTTCCAACCAGCAGAAAGACACATGTCACGGTTCGTGAGGGCCGTTCACACGACAAAGGACAGCAGGAAGTTTCGTCCAGCAGGAAGACACGTCTGACTGTGTGTGAGGGCTGTTCAGAGGACACAATACAGCAGGCCGTTTCGTCCAGCAGGAAGGCACGTCTGACTGTTCGTGAGGCACTGTTCAGATGACACAGGACAGCAGGACGTTTCGTCCAGCAGGAAGATGCTTCTGACTGTGTGTGAGGGATGTTCAGTCGAAACAGGACAGCAGGACGTTCCATGCAGCAGGAAGACAGATGTGACGGTTCGTGAGGGCTGTTCAGACGACACAGGACAGCAGGACGTTTCGTCCAGCAGGAAGACACGTCTGACTGTGTGTGAGGGCTGTTCAGACGACACAGGACAGCAGGACGTTACGGCCAGCAGGAAGACACGTCTGACTGTTCGTGAGGGCTGTTCAGACGACACAGGACAGCAGGACGATTCGTCCAGCAGGAAGACATGTCTGACTGTTCGTGAGGGCTGTTCAGACGACACAGGACAGCAGGACGTTTCGTCCAGCAGGAAGACACGTCTGACTGTGTTTGAGGGCTGCTCAGACGACACAGCACAGCAGGACGTTTCGTCCAGCAGGAAGACACGTCTGACTGTGTCTGAGGGCTGTTCAGACGACACAGAACAGCAGGACGTTTCGTCCAGCAGGAAGACACGTCTGACTGTTCGTGAGTGCTGTTCAGACAACACAGGACAGCAGGACGTTTCGTCTAGCAGGAAGACACGTCTGACTGTTCGTGAGGATGGTTCAGACGACACAGGACAGCAGGACGTTTCGTCCAGCAGGAAGACACGTCTGACTGTGTTTGAGGGCTGCTCATACGACACAGGACAGCAGGACGTTTCGTCGAGCAGGAAGACGTGTCTGACTGTGTGTGAGGGCCGTTCAGAGGACACAAGACAGCAGGACTCTTCGTCCAGCAGGAAGACACGTCTGTCTGTTCGTGAGGGATGTTCAGACGACACAGGACAGCAGGGCGTTTCGTCCAGCATGAAGACACGTCTAACTGTTCGTGAGGGCTGTTCAGACGACACAGGACAGCAGGACGTTTCGTCCAGCAGTAAGACGTGTCTGACTGTGTGTGAGGGCTGTTCAGACGACACAGGACAGCAGGATGTTTCGTCCAGCAGGAAGACACGTCTGACTGTTCGTGGGCGCTGTTCAGACGACACAGGTCAGCAGGACGTTCCATCCAGCAGGAAGACACATGTGACTGTGTGTGAGGGCTGTTCAGTTGACACAGGACAGCAGGACGTTTCGTACAGCATGAAGACACGTCTGAATGTTCGTGAGGGCTGTTCAGACGACACAGGACAGCAGGACGTTTCGTCCAGCAGTAAGACGTGTCTGACTGTGTGTGAGGGCTGTTCAGACGACACAGGACAGCAGGAAGTTTCGTCCAGCAGGAAGACACGTCTGACTGTTCGTGGGCGCTGTTCAGACGACACAGGTCAGCAGGACGTTCCATCCAGCAGGAAGACACATGTGACTGTGTGTGAGGGCTGTTCAGTTGACACAGGACAGCAGGACGTTTTGTACAGCATGAAGACACGTCTGAATGTTCGTGAGGGCTGTTCAGACGACACAGGACAGCAGGACGTTTCGTCCAGCAGGAAGACACGTCTGACTGTGTCTGAGGGCTGTTCAGACGACAAAGGACAGCAGGACGTTTCGTCCAACATGAAGACATGTCTAACTGTTCGTGAGGGCTGTTCAGACGACACAGGACAGTAGGACGTTTCGTCCAGCAGGAAGACGTGTCTGACTGTTCGTGAGGGCTGTTCAGACGACACAGGACAGCAGGACGTTTCGTCCAGCAGGAAGACAAGTATGACTGTGTGTGAGGGCTGTTCAAACGACACAGGACAGCAGGACGTTTCGTCCAGCAGGAAGACACATGTGACTGTGTGTGAGGGCTGTTCAGTCGACACAGGACAGCAGGACGTTTCGTACAGCATAAAGACACGTCTGACTGTTCGTGAGGGCTGTTCAGACGACACAGGACAGCAGGACGTTTCGTCCAGCAGGAAGACACGTCTGACTGTGTCTGAGGGCTGTTCAGACGACAAAGGACAGCAGGACGTTTCGTCCAACATGAAGACATGTCTAACTGTTCGTGAGGGCTGTTCAGACGACACAGGACAGCAGGACGTTTCGTCCAGCAGGAAGATACGTCTGACTGTTCGTGAGGGCTGTTCAGACGACACAGGACAGCAGGACGTTTCGTCCAGCAGGAAGACACGTCTGACTCTGTGTGAGGGCTGTTTAGACGAAACAGGACAGCAGGACGTTTCGTCCAGCAGGAAGACACGTCTGACTGTGCGTGATTGCTGTTCAGACGACACAGGACAGCAGGACGTTTCGTACAGCAGGAAGACGCGAGTGACTGTGTTTGAGGGCTGTTCAGACGACACAGGACAGCAGGACGTTTCGTCCAGCAGGAAGACACGTCTGACTGTTCGTGGGCGCTGTTCAGACGACACAGGACAGCAGGAAGTTCCATCCAGCAGAAAGACACATGTCACGGTTCGTGAGGGCCGTTCACACGACAAAGGACAGCAGGACGTTTCGTCCAGGCAGAAGACGCGAGTGACTGTGTTTGAGGGTTGTTCAGACGACACAGGACGGCAGGACGTTTCGTCCAGCAGGAAAATACGTCTGACTGTTCGTGAGGGCTGTTCAGACGACACAGGACAGCAGGACGTTTCGTCCAGCAGGAAGACACGTCTGACTCTGTGTGAGGGCTGTTTAGACGAAACAGGACAGCAGGACGTTTCATCCAGCAGGAAGACACGTCTGACTGTGCGTGATTGCTGTTCAGACGACACAGGACAGCAGGACGTTTCGTACAGCAGGAAGACGCGAGTGACTGTGTTTGAGGGCTGTTCAGACGACACAGGACAGCAGGACGTTTCGTCCAGCAGGAAGACACGTCTGACTGTTCGTGAGGGCTGTTCAGACGACACAGGACAGCAGGACGTTTCGTCCAGCAGTAAGACGTGTCTGACTGTGTGTGAGGGCTGTTCAGACGACACAGGACAGCAGGAAGTTTCGTCCAGCAGGAAGACACGTCTGACTGTTCGTGGGCGCTGTTCAGACGACACAGGTCAGCAGGACGTTCCATCCAGCAGGAAGACACATGTGACTGTGTGTGAGGGCTGTTCAGTTGACACAGGACAGCAGGACGTTTCGTACAGCATGAAGACACGTCTGAATGTTCGTGAGGGCTGTTCAGACGACACAGGACAGCAGGACGTTTCGTCCAGCAGTAAGGCGTGTCTGACTGTGTGTGAGGGCTGTTCAGACGACACAGGACAGCAGGATGTTTCGTCCAGCAGGAAGACACGTCTGACTGTTCGTGGGCGCTGTTCAGACGACACAGGTCAGCAGGACGTTCCATCCAGCAGGAAGACACATGTGACTGTGTGTGAGGGCTGTTCAGACGACACAGGACAGCAGGACGTTTCGTACAGCATGAAGACACGTCTGAATGTTCGTGAGGGCTGTTCAGACGACACAGGACAACAGGACGTTTCGTCCAGCAGGAAGACACGTCTGACTGTGTCTGAGGGCTTTTCAGACGACACAGGACAGCAGGACGTTTCGTCCAGCAGGAAGACACGTCTGACTGTTCGCGAGGGCTGCTCATACGACACAGAACTGCAGGACGTTTCGTCCAGCAGGAAGACAAGTATGACTGTGTGTGAGGGCTGTTCAAACGACACAGAACAGCAGGACGTTTCGTCCAGCAGGAAGACACATGTGACTGTGTGTAAGGGCTGTTCAGTCGACACAGGACAGCAGGACGTTTCGTACAGCATAAAGACACGTCTGACTGTTCGTGAGGGCTGTTCAGACGACACAGGACAGCAGGACGTTTCGTCCAGCAGGAAGACACGTCTGACTGTGTCTGAGGGCTGTTCAGACGACAAAGGACAGCAGGACGTTTCGTCCAACATGAAGACATGTCTAACTGTTCGTGAGGGCTGTTCAGACGACACAGGACAGCAGGACGTTTCGTCCAGCATGAAGAAACGTCTAACTGTTAGTGAGGGCTGTTCAGACGACACAGGACAGCAGGACGTTTCGTCCAGGCAGAAGACGCGAGTGACTGTGTTTGAGGGTTGTTCAGACGACACAGGACAGCAGGACGTTTCGTCCAGCAGGAAGATACGTCTGACTGTTCGTGAGGGCTGTTCAGACGACACAGGACAGCAGGACGTTTCGTACAGCAGGAAGACGCGAGTGACTGTGTTTGAGGGCTGTTCAGACGACACAGGACAGCAGGACGTTTCGTCCAGCAGGAAGACACGTCTGACTGTGTTTGAGGGCTGCTCAGACGACACAGCACAGCAGGACGTTTCGTCCAGCAGGAAGACACGTCTGACTGTTCGTGAGGGCTGTTCAGACGACACAGAACAGCAGGACGTTTCGTCCAGCAGGAAGACACGTCTGACTGTTCGTGGGCGCTGTTCAGACGACACAGGACAGCAGGAAGTTCCATCCAGCAGAAAGACACATGTCACGGTTCGTGAGGGCCGTTCACACGACAAAGGACAGCAGGAAGTTTCGTCCAGCAGGAAGACACGTCTGACTGTGTGTGAGGGCTGTTCAGAGGACACAATACAGCAGGCCGTTTCGTCCAGCAGGAAGGCACGTCTGACTGTTCGTGAGGCACTGTTCAGATGACACAGGACAGCAGGACGTTTCGTCCAGCAGGAAGATGCTTCTGACTGTGTCTGAGGGCTGTTCAGTCGAAACAGGACAGCAGGACGTTCCATGCAGCAGGAAGACAGATGTGACGGTTCGTGAGGGCTGTTCAGACGACACAGGACAGCAGGACGTTTCGTCCAGCAGGAAGACACGTCTGACTGTGTGTGAGGGCTGTTCAGACGACACAGGACAGCAGGACGTTACGGCCAGCAGGACGACACGTCTGCCTGTTCGTGAGGGCTGTTCAGACGACACAGGACAGCAGGACGATTCGTCCAGCAGGAAGACATGTCTGACTGTTCGTGAGGGCTGTTCAGACGACACAGGACAGCAGGACGTTTCGTCCAGCAGGAAGACACGTTTGACTGTGTTTGAGGGCTGCTCAGACGACACAGCACAGCAGGACGTTTCGTCCAGCAGGAAGACACGTCTGACTGTTCGTGAGGGCTGTTCAGACGACACAGAACAGCAGGACGTTTCGTCCAGCAGGAAGACACGTCTGACTGTTCGTGAGTGCTGTTCAGACAACACAGGACAGCAGGACGTTTCGTCTAGCAGGAAGACACGTCTGACTGTTCGTGAGGATGGTTCAGACGACACAGGACAGCAGGACGTTTCGTCCAGCAGGAAGACACGTCTGACTGTGTTTGAGGGCTGCTCATACGACACAGGACAGCAGGACGTTTCGTCGAGCAGGAAGACGTGTCTGACTGTGTGTGAGGGCCGTTCAGAGGACACAAGACAGCAGGACTCTTCGTCCAGCAGGAAGACACGTCTGTCTGTTCGTGAGGGATGTTCAGACGACACAGGACAGCCGGGCGTTTCGTCCAGCATGAAGACACGTCTAACTGTTCGTGAGGGCTGTTCAGACGACACAGGACAGCAGGACGTTTCGTCCAGCAGTAAGACGTGTCTGACTGTGTGTGAGGGCTGCTCAGACGACACAGGACAGCAGGACATTTCGTCCAGCAGGAAGACACGTCTGTCTGTTCGTGGGCGCTGTTCAGACGACACAGGTCAGCAGGACGTTCCATCCAGCAGGAAGACACATGTGACTGTGTGTGAGGGCTGTTCAGTTTACACAGGACAGCAGGACGTTTCGTACAGCATGAAGACACGTCTGAATGTCCGTGAGGGCTGTTCAGACGACACAGGACAGCAGGACGTTTCGTCCAGGCAGAAGACGCGAGTGACTGTGTTTGAGGGTTGTTCAGACGACACAGGACAGCAGGACGTTTCGTCCAGCAGGAAGATAAGTCTGACTGTTCGTGAGGGCTGTTCAGACGACACAGGTCAGCAGGACGTTCCATCCAGCAGGAAGACACATGTGACTGTGTGTGAGGGCTGTTCAGTTGACACAGGACAGCAGGACGTTTCGTACAGCATGAAGACACGTCTGAATGTTCGTGAGGGCTGTTCAGACGACACAGGACAGCAGGACGGTTCCTCCAGCAGAAAGACACGTCTGACTGTGTCTGAGGGCTGTTCAGACGACAAAGGACAGCAGGACGTTTCGTCCAACATGAAGACATGTCTAACTGTTCGTGAGGGCTGTTCAGACGACACAGGACAGTAGGACGTTTCGTCCAGCAGGAAGACGTGTCTGACTGTTCGTGAGGGCTGTTCAGACGACACAGGACAGCAGGACGTTTCGTCCAGCAGGAAGACACGTCTGACTGTTCGCGAGGGCTGCTCATACGACACAGAACTGCAGGACGTTTCGTCCAGCAGGAAGACAAGTATGACTGTGTGTGAGGGCTGTTCAAACGACACAGGACAGCAGGACGTTTCGTCCAGCAGGAAGACACATGTGAATGTGTGTGAGGGCTGTTCAGTTGACACAGGACAGCAGGACGTTTCGTACAGCATAAAGACACGTCTGACTGTTCGTGAGGGCTGTTCAGACGACACAGGACAGCAGGACGTTTCGTCCAGCAGGAAGACACGACTGACTGTGTCTGAGGGCTGTTCAGACGACAAAGGACAGCAGGACGTTTCGTCCAACATGAAGACATGTCTAACTGTTCGTGGGGGCTGTTCAGACGACACGGGACAGTAGGACGTTTCGTCCAGCAGGAAGACGTGTCTGACTGTTCGTGAGGGCTGTTCAGACGACACAGGACAGCAGGACGTTTCGTCCAGCATGAAGACACGTCTAACTGTTAGTGAGGGCTGTTCAGACGACACAGGACAGCAGGACGTTTCGTCCAGCAGGAAGACACGTCTGACTGTGTTTGAGGGCTGCTCATACGACACAGGACAGCAGGACGTTTCGTCGAGCAGGAAGACGTGTCTGACTGTGTGTGAGGGCCGTTCAGAGGACACAAGACAGCAGGACTCTTCGTCCAGCAGGAAGACACGTCTGTCTGTTCGTGAGGGATGTTCAGACGACACAGGACAGCCGGGCGTTTCGTCCAGCATGAAGACACGTCTAACTGTTCGTGAGGGCTGTTCAGACGACACAGGACAGCAGGACGTTTCGTCCAGCAGTAAGACGTGTCTGACTGTGTGTGAGGGCTGTTCAGACGACACAGGACAGCAGGACGTTTCGTCCAGCAGGAAGACACGTCTGACTGTTCGTGGGCGCTGTTCAGACGACACAGGTCAGCAGGACGTTCCATCCAGCAGGAAGACACATGTGACTGTGTGTGAGGGCTGTTCAGTTTACACAGGACAGCAGGACGTTTCGTACAGCATGAAGACACGTCTGAATGTTCGTGAGGGCTGTTCAGACGACACAGGACAGCAGGACGTTTCGTCCAGCAGTAAGACGTGTCTGACTGTGTGTGAGGGCTGTTCAGACGACACAGGACAGCAGGAAGTTTCGTCCAGCAGGAAGACACGTCTGACTGTTCGTGGGCGCTGTTCAGACGACACAGGTCAGCAGGACGTTCCATCCAGCAGGAAGACACATGTGACTGTGTGTGAGGGCTGTTCAGTTGACACAGGACAGCAGGACGTTTCGTACAGCATGAAGACACGTCTGAATGTTCGTGAGGGCTGTTCAGACGACACAGGACAGCAGGACGGTTCCTCCAGCAGAAAGACACGTCTGACTGTGTCTGAGGGCTGTTCAGACGACAAAGGACAGCAGGACGTTTCGTCCAACATGAAGACATGTCTAACTGTTCGTGAGGGCTGTTCAGACGACACAGGACAGTAGGACGTTTCGTCCAGCAGGAAGACGTGTCTGACTGTTCGTGAGGGCTGTTCAGACGACACAGGACAGCAGGACGTTTCGTCCAGCAGGAAGACACGTCTGACTGTTCGCGAGGGCTGCTCATACGACACAGAACTGCAGGACGTTTCGTCCAGCAGGAAGACAAGTATGACTGTGTGTGAGGGCTGTTCAAACGACACAGGACAGCAGGACGTTTCGTCCAGCAGGAAGACACATGTGAATGTGTGTGAGGGCTGTTCAGTTGACACAGGACAGCAGGACGTTTCGTACAGCATAAAGACACGTCTGACTGTTCGTGAGGGCTGTTCAGACGACACAGGACAGCAGGACGTTTCGTCCAGCAGGAAGACACGACTGACTGTGTCTGAGGGCTGTTCAGACGACAAAGGACAGCAGGACGTTTCGTCCAACATGAAGACATGTCTAACTGTTCGTGAGGGCTGTTCAGACGACACGGGACAGTAGGACGTTTCGTCCAGCAGGAAGACATGTCTGACTGTTCGTGAGGGCTGTTCAGACGACACAGGACAGCAGGACGTTTCGTCCAGCATGAAGAAACGTCTAACTGTTAGTGAGGGCTGTTCAGACGACACAGGACAGCAGGACGTTTCGTCCAGCAGGAAGACACGTCTGACTGTGCGTGATTGCTGTTCAGACGACACAGGACAGCAGGACGTTTCGTACAGCAGGAAGACGCGAGTGACTGTGTTTGAGGGCTGTTCAGACGACACAGGACAGCAGGACGTTTCGTCCAGCAGGAAGACACGTCTGACTGTTCGTGGGCGCTGTTCAGACGACACAGGACAGCAGGAAGTTCCATCCAGCAGAAAGACACATGTCACGGTTCGTGAGGGCCGTTCACACGACAAAGGACAGCAGGAAGTTTCGTCCAGCAGGAAGACACGTCTGACTGTGTGTGAGGGCTGTTCAGAGGACACAATACAGCAGGCCGTTTCGTCCAGCAGGAAGGCACGTCTGACTGTTCGTGAGGCACTGTTCAGATGACACAGGACAGCAGGACGTTTCGTCCAGCAGGAAGATGCTTCTGACTGTGTGTGAGGGCTGTTCAGTCGAAACAGGACAGCAGGACGTTCCATGCAGCAGGAAGACAGTTGTGACGGTTCGTGAGGGCTGTTCAGACGACACAGGACAGCAGGACGTTTCGTCCAGCAGGAAGACACGTCTGACTGTGTGTGAGGGCTGTTCAGACGACACAGGACAGCAGGACTTTACGGCCAGCAGGAAGACACGTCTGACTGTTCGTGAGGGCTGTTCAGACGACACAGGACAGCAGGACGTTTCGTCCAGCAGGAAGACATGTCTGACTGTTCGTGAGGGCTGTTCAGACGACACAGGACAGCAGGACGTTTCGTCCAGCAGGAAGACACGTCTGACTGTGTTTGAGGGCTGCTCAGACGACACAGCACAGCAGGACGTTTCATCCAGCAGGAAGACACGTCTGACTGTTCGTGAGGGCTGTTCAGACGACACAGAACAGCAGGACGTTTCGTCCAGCAGGAAGACACGTCTGACTGTTCGTGAGTGCTGTTCAGACAACACAGGACAGCAGGACGTTTCGTCTAGCAGGAAGACACGTCTGACTGTTCGTGAGGATGGTTCAGACGACACAGGACAGCAGGACGTTTCGTCCAGCAGGAAGACACGTCTGACTGTGTTTGAGGGCTGCTCATACGACAAAGGACAGCAGCACGTTTCGTCCAGCAGAAAGACACGTCTGACTGTTCGTGAGGGCTGTTCAGAAGACACAGGAAAGCCGGACGTTTCGTCCAGCAGGAAGACACGTCTGACTGTTCGTGAGGGCTGTTCAGACGACACAGGACAGCAGGACGTTTCGTCCAGCAGGAAGACACGTCTGACTGTTCGCGAGGGCTGCTCATACGACACAGAACTGCAGGACGTTTCGTCCAGCAGGAAGACAAGTATGACTGTGTGTGAGGGCTGTTCAAACGACACAGGACAGCAGGACGTTTCGTCCAGCAGGAAGACACATGTGACTGTGTGTGAGGGCTGTTCAGTCGACACAGGACAGCAGGACGTTTCGTACAGCATAAAGACACGTCTGACTGTTCGTGAGGGCTGTTCAGACGACACAGGACAGCAGGACGTTTCGTCCAGGCAGAAGACGCGAGTGCCTGTGTTTGAGGGTTGTTCAGACGACACAGGACGGCAGGACGTTTCGTCCAGCAGGAAAATACGTCTGACTGTTCGTGAGGGCTGTTCAGACGACACAGGACAGCAGGACGTTTCGTCCAGCAGGAAGACACGTCTGACTCTGTGTGAGGGCTGTTTAGATGAAACAGGACAGCAGGACGTTTCGTCCAGCAGGAAGACACGTCTGACTGTGTGTGAGGGCTGTTCAGACGACACAGGACAGCAGGACTTTACGGCCAGCAGGAAGACACGTCTGACTGTTCGTGAGGGCTGTTCAGACGACACAGGACAGCAGGACGTTTCGTCCAGCAGGAAGACATGTCTGACTGTTCGTGAGGGCTGTTCAGACGACACAGGACAGCAGGACGTTTCGTCCAGCAGGAAGACACGTCTGACTGTGTTTGAGGGCTGCTCAGACGACACAGCACAGCAGGACGTTTCGTCCAGCAGGAAGACACGTCTGACTGTTCGTGAGGGCTGTTCAGACGACACAGAACAGCAGGACGTTTCGTCCAGCAGGAAGACACGTCTGACTGTTCGTGAGTGCTGTTCAGACAACACAGGACAGCAGGACGTTTCGTCTAGCAGGAAGACACGTCTGACTGTTCGTGAGGATGGTTCAGACGACACAGGACAGCAGGACGTTTCGTCCAGCAGGAAGACACGTCTGACTGTGTTTGAGGGCTGCTCATACGACAAAGGACAGCAGCACGTTTCGTCCAGCAGAAAGACACGTCTGACTGTTCGTGAGGGCTGTTCAGAAGACACAGGAAAGCCGGACGTTTCGTCCAGCAGGAAGACACGTCTGACTGTTCGTGAGGGCTGTTCAGACGACACAGGACAGCAGGACGTTTCGTCCAGCAGGAAGACACGTCTGACTGTTCGCGAGGGCTGCTCATACGACACAGAACTGCAGGACGTTTCGTCCAGCAGGAAGACAAGTATGACTGTGTGTGAGGGCTGTTCAAACGACACAGGACAGCAGGACGTTTCGTCCAGCAGGAAGACACATGTGACTGTGTGTGAGGGCTGTTCAGTCGACACAGGACAGCAGGACGTTTCGTACAGCATAAAGACACGTCTGACTGTTCGTGAGGGCTGTTCAGACGACACAGGACAGCAGGACGTTTCGTCCAGGCAGAAGACGCGAGTGCCTGTGTTTGAGGGTTGTTCAGACGACACAGGACGGCAGGACGTTTCGTCCAGCAGGAAAATACGTCTGACTGTTCGTGAGGGCTGTTCAGACGACACAGGACAGCAGGACGTTTCGTCCAGCAGGAAGACACGTCTGACTCTGTGTGAGGGCTGTTTAGACGAAACAGGACAGCAGGACGTTTCATCCAGCAGGAAGACACGTCTGACTGTGCGTGATTGCTGTTCAGACGACACAGGACAGCAGGACGTTTCGTACAGCAGGAAGACGCGAGTGACTGTGTTTGAGGGCTGTTCAGACGACACAGGACAGCAGGACGTTTCGTCCAGCAGGAAGACACGTCTGACTGTTCGTGAGGGCTGTTCAGACGACACAGGACAGCAGGACGTTTCGTCCAGCAGAAAGACGTGTCTGACTGTGTGTGAGGGCTGTTCAGACGACACAGGACAGCAGGAAGTTTCGTCCAGCAGGAAGACACGTCTGACTGTTCGTGGGCGCTGTTCAGACGACACAGGTCAGCAGGACGTTCCATCCAGCAGGAAGACACATGTGACTGTGTGTGAGGGCTGTTCAGTTGACACAGGACAGCAGGACGTTTCGTACAGCATGAAGACACGTCTGAATGTTCGTGAGGGCTGTTCAGACGACACAGGACAGCAGGACGTTTCGTCCAGCAGTAAGGCGTGTCTGACTGTGTGTGAGGGCTGTTCAGACGACACAGGACAGCAGGATGTTTCGTCCAGCAGGAAGACACGTCTGACTGTTCGTGGGCGCTGTTCAGACGACACAGGTCAGCAGGACGTTCCATCCAGCAGGAAGACACATGTGACTGTGTGTGAGGGCTGTTCAGACGACACAGGACAGCAGGACGTTTCGTACAGCATGAAGACACGTCTGAATGTTCGTGAGGGCTGTTCAGACGACACAGGACAGCAGGACGTTTCGTCCAGCAGTAAGACGTGTCTGACTGTGTGTGAGGGCTGTTCAGACGACACAGGACAGCAGGAAGTTTCGTCCAGCAGGAAGACACGTCTGACTGTTCGTGGGCGCTGTTCAGACGACACAGGTCAGCAGGACGTTCCATCCAGCAGGAAGACACATGTGACTGTGTGTGAGGGCTGTTCAGTTGACACAGGACAGCAGGACGTTTCGTACAGCATGAAGACACGTCTGAATGTTCGTGAGGGCTGTTCAGACGACACAGGACAGCAGGACGTTTCGTCCAGCAGGAAGACACGTCTGACTGTGTCTGAGGGCTTTTCAGACGACACAGGACAGCAGGACGTTTCGTCCAGCAGGAAGACACGTCTGACTGTTCGCGAGGGCTGCTCATACGACACAGAACTGCAGGACGTTTCGTCCAGCAGGAAGACAAGTATGACTGTGTGTGAGGGCTGTTCAAACGACACAGAACAGCAGGACGTTTCGTCCAGCAGGAAGACACATGTGACTGTGTGTAAGGGCTGTTCAGTCGACACAGGACAGCAGGACGTTTCGTACAGCATAAAGACACGTCTGACTGTTCGTGAGGGCTGTTCAGACGACACAGGACAGCAGGACGTTTCGTCCAGCAGGAAGACACGTCTGACTGTGTCTGAGGGCTGTTCAGACGACAAAGGACAGCAGGACGTTTCGTCCAGCAGGAAGACACGTCTGACTGTGTTTGAGGGCTGCTCAGACGACACAGCACAGCAGGACGTTTCGTCCAGCAGGAAGACACGTCTAACTGTTAGTGAGGGCTGTTCAGACGACACAGGACAGCAGGACGTTTCGTCCAGGCAGAAGACGCGAGTGACTGTGTTTGAGGGTTGTTCAGACGACACAGGACAGCAGGACGTTTCGTCCAGCAGGAAGATACGTCTGACTGTTCGTGAGGGCTGTTCAGACGACACAGGACAGCAGGACGTTTCGTCCAGCAGGAAGACACGTCTGACTCTGTGTGAGGGCTGTTTAGACGAAACAGGACAGAAGGACGTTTCGTCCAGCAGGAAGACACGTCTGACTGTGCGTGATTGCTGTTCAGACGACACAGGACAGCAGGACGTTTCGTACAGCAGGAAGACGCGAGTGACTGTGTTTGAGGGCTGTTCAGACGACACAGGACAGCAGGACGTTTCGTCCAGCAGGAAGACACGTCTGACTGTTCGTGGGCGCTGTTCAGACGACACAGGACAGCAGGAAGTTCCATCCAGCAGAAAGACACATGTCACGGTTCGTGAGGGCCGTTCACACGACAAAGGACAGCAGGAAGTTTCGTCCAGCAGGAAGACACGTCTGACTGTGTGTGAGGGCTGTTCAGAGGACACAATACAGCAGGCCGTTTCGTCCAGCAGGAAGGCACGTCTGACTGTTCGTGAGGCACTGTTCAGATGACACAGGACAGCAGGACGTTTCGTCCAGCAGGAAGATGCTTCTGACTGTGTGTGAGGGCTGTTCAGTCGAAACAGGACAGCAGGACGTTCCATGCAGCAGGAAGACAGATGTGACGGTTCGTGAGGGCTGTTCAGACGACACAGGACAGCAGGACGTTTCGTCCAGCAGGAAGACACGTCTGACTGTGTGTGAGGGCTGTTCAGACGACACAGGACAGCAGGACGTTACGGCCAGCAGGACGACACGTCTGCCTGTTCGTGAGGGCTGTTCAGACGACACAGGACAGCAGGACGATTCGTCCAGCAGGAAGACATGTCTGACTGTTCGTGAGGGCTGTTCAGACGACACAGGACAGCAGGACGTTTCGTCCAGCAGGAAGACACGTCTGACTGTGTTTGAGGGCTGCTCAGACGACACAGCACAGCAGGACGTTTCGTCCAGCAGGAAGACACGTCTGACTGTTCGTGAGGGCTGTTCAGACGACACAGAACAGCAGGACGTTTCGTCCAGCAGGAAGACACGTCTGACTGTTCGTGAGTGCTGTTCAGACAACACAGGACAGCAGGACGTTTCGTCTAGCAGGAAGACACGTCTGACTGTTCGTGAGGATGGTTCAGACGACACAGGACAGCAGGACGTTTCGTCCAGCAGGAAGACACGTCTGACTGTGTTTGAGGGCTGCTCATACGACACAGGACAGCAGGACGTTTCGTCGAGCAGGAAGACGTGTCTGACTGTGTGTGAGGGCCGTTCAGAGGACACAAGACAGCAGGACTCTTCGTCCAGCAGGAAGACACGTCTGTCTGTTCGTGAGGGATGTTCAGACGACACAGGACAGCCGGGCGTTTCGTCCAGCATGAAGACACGTCTAACTGTTCGTGAGGGCTGTTCAGACGACACAGGACAGCAGGACGTTTCGTCCAGCAGTAAGACGTGTCTGACTGTGTGTGAGGGCTGCTCAGACGACACAGGACAGCAGGACGTTTCGTCCAGCAGGAAGACACGTCTGTCTGTTCGTGGGCGCTGTTCAGACGACACAGGTCAGCAGGACGTTCCATCCAGCAGGAAGACACATGTGACTGTGTGTGAGGGCTGTTCAGTTTACACAGGACAGCAGGACGTTTCGTACAGCATGAAGACACGTCTGAATGTTCGTGAGGGCTGTTCAGACGACACAGGACAGCAGGACGTTTCGTCCAGGCAGAAGACGCGAGTGACTGTGTTTGAGGGTTGTTCAGACGACACAGGACAGCAGGACGTTTCGTCCAGCAGGAAGATACGTCTGACTGTTCGTGAGGGCTGTTCAGACGACACAGGACAGCAGGACGTTTCGTCCAGCAGGAAGACACGTCTGACTCTGTGTGAGGGCTGTTTAGACGAAACAGGACAGAAGGACGTTTCGTCCAGCAGGAAGACACGTCTGACTGTGCGTGATTGCTGTTCAGACGACACAGGACAGCAGGACGTTTCGTCCAGCAGGAAGACACGTCTGACTGTTCGTGAGTGCTGTTCAGACGACACAGGACAGCAGGACGTTTCGTCCAGCAGGAAGACACGTCTGACTGTTCGTGGGCGCTGTTCAGACGACACAGGACAGCAGGAAGTTCCATCCAGCAGAAAGACACATGTCACGGTTCGTGAGGGCCGTTCACACGACAAAGGACAGCAGGAAGTTTCGTCCAGCAGGAAGACACGTCTGACTGTGTGTGAGGGCTGTTCAGAGGACACAATACAGCAGTCCGTTTCGTCCAGCAGGAAGGCACGTCTGACTGTTCGTGAGGCACTGTTCAGATGACACAGGACAGCAGGACGTTTCGTCCAGCAGGAAGATGCTTCTGACTGTGTGTGAGGGCTGTTCAGTCGAAACAGGACAGCAGGACGTTCCATGCAGCAGGAAGACAGATGTGACGGTTCGTGAGGGCTGTTCAGACGACACAGGACAGCAGGACGTTTCGTCCAGCAGGAAGACACGTCTGACTGTGTGTGAGGGCTGTTCAGACGACACAGGACAGCAGGACGATTCGTCCAGCAGGAAGACATGTCTGACTGTTCGTGAGGGCTGTTCAGACAACACAGGACAGCAGGACGTTTCGTCCAGCAGGAAGACACGTCTGACTGTGTTTGAGGGCTGCTCAGACGACACAGCACAGCAGGACGTTTCGTCCAGCAGGAAGACACGTCTGACTGTTCGTGAGGGCTGTTCAGACGACACAGAACAGCAGGACGTTTCGTCCAGCAGGAAGACACGTCTGACTGTTCGTGAGTGCTGTTCAGACAACACAGGACAGCAGGACGTTTCGTCTAGCAGGAAGACACGTCTGACTGTTCGTGAGGATGGTTCAGACGACACAGGACAGCAGGACGTTTCGTCCAGCAGGAAGACACGTCTGACTGTGTTTGAGGGCTGCTCATACGACACAGGACAGCAGGACGTTTCGTCGAGCAGGAAGACGTGTCTGACTGTGTGTGAGGGCCGTTCAGAGGACACAAGACAGCAGGACTCTTCGTCCAGCAGGAAGACACGTCTGTCTGTTCGTGAGGGATGTTCAGACGACACAGGACAGCCGGGCGTTTCGTCCAGCATGAAGACACGTCTAACTGTTCGTGAGGGCTGTTCAGACGACACAGGACAGCAGGACGTTTCGTCCAGCAGTAAGACGTGTCTGACTGTGTGTGAGGGCTGTTCAGACGACACAGGACAGCAGGACGTTTCGTCCAGCAGGAAGACACGTCTGACTGTTCGTGGGCGCTGTTCAGACGACACAGGTCAGCAGGACGTTCCATCCAGCAGGAAGACACATGTGACTGTGTGTGAGGGCTGTTCAGTTTACACAGGACAGCAGGACGTTTCGTACAGCATGAAGACACGTCTGAATGTTCGTGAGGGCTGTTCAGACGACACAGGACAGCAGGACGTTTCGTCCAGCAGTAAGACGTGTCTGACTGTGTGTGAGGGCTGTTCAGACGACACAGGACAGCAGGAAGTTTCGTCCAGCAGGAAGACACGTCTGACTGTTCGTGGGCGCTGTTCAGACGACACAGGTCAGCAGGACGTTCCATCCAGCAGGAAGACACATGTGACTGTGTGTGAGGGCTGTTCAGTTGACACAGGACAGCAGGACGTTTCGTACAGCATGAAGACACGTCTGAATGTTCGTGAGGGCTGTTCAGACGACACAGGACAGCAGGACGGTTCCTCCAGCAGAAAGACACGTCTGACTGTGTCTGAGGGCTGTTCAGACGACAAAGGACAGCAGGACGTTTCGTCCAACATGAAGACATGTCTAACTGTTCGTGAGGGCTGTTCAGACGACACAGGACAGTAGGACGTTTCGTCCAGCAGGAAGACGTGTCTGACTGTTCGTGAGGGCTGTTCAGACGACACAGGACAGCAGGACGTTTCGTCCAGCAGGAAGACACGTCTGACTGTTCGCGAGGGCTGCTCATACGACACAGAACTGCAGGACGTTTCGTCCAGCAGGAAGACAAGTATGACTGTGTGTGAGGGCTGTTCAAACGACACAGAACAGCAGGACGTTTCGTCCAGCAGGAAGACACATGTGAATGTGTGTGAGGGCTGTTCAGTTGACACAGGACAGCAGGACGTTTCGTACAGCATAAAGACACGTCTGACTGTTCGTGAGGGCTGTTCAGACGACACAGGACAGCAGGACGTTTCGTCCAGCAGGAAGACACGACTGACTGTGTCTGAGGGCTGTTCAGACGACAAAGGACAGCAGGACGTTTCGTCCAACATGAAGACATGTCTAACTGTTCGTGAGGGCTGTTCAGACGACACGGGACAGTAGGACGTTTCGTCCAGCAGGAAGACGTGTCTGACTGTTCGTGAGGGCTGTTCAGACGACACAGGACAGCAGGACGTTTCGTCCAGCATGAAGACACGTCTAACTGTTAGTGAGGGCTGTTCAGACGACACAGGACAGCAGGACGTTTCGTCCAGCAGGAAGACACGTCTGACTGTGCGTGATTGCTGTTCAGACGACACAGGACAGCAGGACGTTTCGTACAGCAGGAAGACGCGAGTGACTGTGTTTGAGGGCTGTTCAGACGACACAGGACAGCAGGACGTTTCGTCCAGCAGGAAGACACGTCTGACTGTTCGTGGGCGCTGTTCAGACGACACAGGACAGCAGGAAGTTCCATCCAGCAGAAAGACACATGTCACGGTTCGTGAGGGCCGTTCACACGACAAAGGACAGCAGGAAGTTTCGTCCAGCAGGAAGACACGTCTGACTGTGTGTGAGGGCTGTTCAGAGGACACAATACAGCAGGCCGTTTCGTCCAGCAGGAAGGCACGTCTGACTGTTCGTGAGGCACTGTTCAGATGACACAGGACAGCAGGACGTTTCGTCCAGCAGGAAGATGCTTCTGACTGTGTGTGAGGGCTGTTCAGTCGAAACAGGACAGCAGGACGTTCCATGCAGCAGGAAGACAGTTGTGACGGTTCGTGAGGGCTGTTCAGACGACACAGGACAGCAGGACGTTTCGTCCAGCAGGAAGACACGTCTGACTGTGTGTGAGGGCTGTTCAGACGACACAGGACAGCAGGACTTTACGGCCAGCAGGAAGACACGTCTGACTGTTCGTGAGGGCTGTTCAGACGACACAGGACAGCAGGACGTTTCGTCCAGCAGGAAGACATGTCTGACTGTTCGTGAGGGCTGTTCAGACGACACAGGACAGCAGGACGTTTCGTCCAGCAGGAAGACACGTCTGACTGTGTTTGAGGGCTGCTCAGACGACACAGCACAGCAGGACGTTTCGTCCAGCAGGAAGACACGTCTGACTGTTCGTGAGGGCTGTTCAGACGACACAGAACAGCAGGACGTTTCGTCCAGCAGGAAGACACGTCTGACTGTTCGTGAGTGCTGTTCAGACAACACAGGACAGCAGGACGTTTCGTCTAGCAGGAAGACACGTCTGACTGTTCGTGAGGATGGTTCAGACGACACAGGACAGCAGGACGTTTCGTCCAGCAGGAAGACACGTCTGACTGTGTTTGAGGGCTGCTCATACGACAAAGGACAGCAGCACGTTTCGTCCAGCAGAAAGACACGTCTGACTGTTCGTGAGGGCTGTTCAGAAGACACAGGAAAGCCGGACGTTTCGTCCAGCAGGAAGACACGTCTGACTGTTCGTGAGGGCTGTTCAGACGACACAGGACAGCAGGACGTTTCGTCCAGCAGGAAGACACGTCTGACTGTTCGCGAGGGCTGCTCATACGACACAGAACTGCAGGACGTTTCGTCCAGCAGGAAGACAAGTATGACTGTGTGTGAGGGCTGTTCAAACGACACAGGACAGCAGGACGTTTCGTCCAGCAGGAAGACACATGTGACTGTGTGTGAGGGCTGTTCAGTCGACACAGGACAGCAGGACGTTTCGTACAGCATAAAGACACGTCTGACTGTTCGTGAGGGCTGTTCAGACGACACACGACAGCAGGACGATTCGTCCAGCAGGAAGACACGTCTGACTGTTCGTGAGGGCTGTTCAGACGACACACGACAGCAGGAAGTTTCGTCCAGCAGGAAGACACGTCTGACTGTTCGTGAGGGCTGTTCAGAAGACACAGGACAGCCGGACGTTTCGTCCAGCAGGAAGACACGTCTGACTGTTCGTGAGGGCTGTTCAGACGACACAGGACAGTAGGATGTTTCGTCCAGCAGGAAGACACGTCTGACTGTTCGCGAGGGCTGCTCAGACGACACAGAACAGCAGGACGTTTCGTCCAGCAGGAAGACACGTCTGGCTGTGTGTGAGGGCTGTTCAAACGACACAGGACAGCAGGACGTTTCGTCCAGCAGGAAGACACATGTGACTGTGTGTGAGGGCTGCTCAGACGACACAGGACAGCAGGACGTTTCGTCCAGTAGGAAGACGCTTCTGACTGTGTGTGAGGGCTGTTCAGACGACAAAGGACAGCAGGACGTTTCGTCCAGCATGAAGACATGTCTAACTGTTCGTGAGGGCTGTTCAGACGACACAGGACAGCAGTACGTTTCGTCCAGCAGGAAGACGTGTCTGTATGTTCGTGAGGGCTGTTCAGACGACACAGGACAGCAGAACGTGTCATCCAGCAGGAAGATACGTCTGACTGTTCGTGAGGGCTTGTCAGACGACACAGGACAGCAGGACGTTTCGTCTAGTATGAAGACACATGTGACGGTTCGTGAGGGCTGTTCAGACGACACAGAACAGCAGGACGTTTCGTCCAGCAGGAAGACACGGCTGACTGTGTGTGAGGGCTGTTCAGAGGACACAATACAGCAGGACGTTTCGTCCCGCAGGAAGGCACGTCTGACTGTTAGTGAGGGCTATTCAGACGACACAGGAAAGCAGGACGTTTCGTCCAGCAGGAAGACACGTCTGACTGTGTGTGAGGGCTGTTCAGACGACACAGGACAGCAGGACGTTACGGCCAGCAGGAAGACATGTCTGACTGTTCGTGAGGGCTGTTCCGACAACACAGGACAGCAGGACGATTCGTCCAGCAGGAAGACACGTCTGACTGTTCGTGAGGGCTGTTCAGATGACACACGGCAGCAGGACGTTTCGTCCAGCAGGAAGACACGTCTGACTGTTCATGAGGGCTGTTCAAAAGACACAGGACAGCGGGACGTTTCGTCCAGCAGGAAGACACGTCTGACTGTTCGTGAGGGCTGTTCAGACGACACAGGACAGCAGGATGTTTCGTCCAGCAGGAAGACGCGTCTGACTGTTCGCGAGGGCTGCTCAGACGACACAGAACAGCAGGACGTTTCGTCCAGCAGGAAGACACGTCTGACTGTGTGTGAGGGCTGTTCAAACGACACAGGACAGCAGGACGTTTCGTCCAGCAGGAAGACACATGTGACTGTGTGTGAGGGCTGTTCAGTCGACAGAGGACAGCAGGACGTTTCGTACAGCATGAAGACACGTCTGACTGTTCGTGAGGGCTGTTCAGACGACACAGGACAGCAGGACGTTTCGTCCAGCAGGAAGACACGTCTGACTGTGTTTGAGGGCTGCTCAGATGACACAGGATAGCAGGACGTGTCGTCCAGCATGAAGACGTGTCTAACTGTGTGTGAGGGCTGTTCAGAGGAGACAAGACAGTAGGACGTTTCGTCCAGCAGGAAGGCACGTCTGACTGTGTGAGGGCTATTCAGACGACACAGGACAGCAGGACGTTTCGTCCAGCAGGAAGACACGTCTGACTGTGTTTGAGGGCTGCTCAGACGACACAGGACAGTAGGACGTTTCGTCAAGCAGGAAGACGCTTCTGACTGTGTGTGAGGGCTGTTCAGACGAAACAGGACAGCAGGACGTTTTGTCCAGCAGGAAGACACGTCTGACTGTGTGTGAGGGCTGTTCAGACGACAAAGGACAGCAGGACGTTTCATCCAGCATGAAGACACGTCTAACTGTTCGTGAGGGCTGTTCAGACGACACAGGACAGTAGGACGTTTCGTCCAGCAGGAAGACGTGTCTGACTGTTCGTGAGGGCTGTTCAGACGACACAGGACAGCAGGACGTTTCGTCCAGCATGAAGACACGTCTAACTGTTAGTGAGGGCTGTTCAGACGACACAGGACAGCAGGACGTTTCGTCCAGCCGGAAGACGCGACTGACTGTGTTTGAGGGCTGTTCAGACGACACAGGACAGCAGGACGTTTCGTCCAGCAGGAAGATACGTCTGACTGTTCGTGAGGGCTGTTCACACGACACAGGACAGCAGGACATTTCGTCTAGCAGGAAGACACATGTGACGGTTCGTGAGGGATGTTCAGACGACACAGGACAGTAGGACGTTTCGTCCAGCAGGAAGACACGTCTGACTGTTCGCGAGGGCTGCTCAGACAACACAGAACAGCAGGACGTTTCGTCCAGCAGGAAGACACGTCTGACTGTGTGTGAGGGCTGTTCAAACGACACAGGACAGCAGGACGTTTCGTCCAGCAGGAAGACACATGTGACTGTGTGTGAGGGCTGCTCAGACGACACAGGAAAGCAGGACGTTTCGTCCAGTAGGAAGACGCTTCTGACTGTGTGTGAGGGCTGTTCAGACGACACAGGACAGCAGGACGTTTCGTCCAGCAGGAAGACGTGTCTGTATGTTCGTGAGGGCTGTTCAGACGACACAGGACAGCAGAACGTGTCATCCAGCAGGAAGATACGTCTGACTGTTCGTGAGGGCTTGTCAGACGACACAGGACAGCAGGACGTTTCGTCTAGTATGAAGACACATGTGACGGTTCGTGAGGGCTGTTCAGACGACACAGAACAGCAGGACGTTTCGTCCAGCAGGAAGACACGGCTGACTGTGTGTGAGGGCTGTTCAGAGGACACAATACAGCAGGACGTCTCGTCCCGCAGGAAGGCACGTCTGACTGTTAGTGAGGGCTATTCAGACGACACAGGACAGCAGGACGTTTCGTCCAGCAGGAAGACGCGTCTGACAGTGTGTGAGGGCTGGTCAGACGACACAGGACAGCAGTACGTTTCGTCCTGCAGGAAGACACATGTGACGGTTCGTGAGGGCTGTTCAGACGACACAGGACAGCAGGACGATTCGTCCAGCAGGAAGACACGTCTGACTGTTCGTGAGGGCTGTTCAGATGACACACGGCAGCAGGACGTTTCGTCCAGCAGGAAGACACGTCTGACTGTTCATGAGGGCTGTTCAGAAGACACAGGACAGCGGGACGTTTCGTCCAGCAGGAAGACACGTCTGACTGTTCGTGAGGGCTGTTCAGACGACACAGAACAGCAGGACGTTTCGTCCAGCAGGAAGACACGTCTGACTGTGTGTGAGGGCTGTTCAAACGACACAGGACAGCAGGACGTTTCGTCCAGCAGGAAGACACATGTGACTGTGTGTGAGGGCTGTTCAGTCGACACAGGACAGCAGGACGTTTCGTACAGCATGAAAACACGTCTGACTGTTCGTGAGGGCTGTTCAGACGACACAGGACAGCAGGACGTTTCGTCCAGCAGGAAGACACGTCTGACTGTGTTTGAGGGCTGCTCAGATGACACAGGATAGCAGGACGTGTCGTCCAGCATGAAGACGTGTCTAACTGTGTGTGAGGGCTGTTCAGAGGAGACAAGACAGTAGGACGTTTCGTCCAGCAGGAAGGCACGTCTGACTGTGTGAGGGCTATTCAGACGACACAGGACAGCAGGACGTTTCGTCCAGCAGGAAGACACGTCTGACTGTGTTTGAGGGCTGCTCAGACGACACAGGACAGTAGGACGTTTCGTCAAGCAGGAAGACGCTTCTGACTGTGTGTGAGGGCTGTTCAGACGAAACAGGACAGCAGGACGTTTTGTCCAGCAGGAAGACACGTCTGACTGTGTGTGAGGGCTGTTCAGACGACAAAGGACAGCAGGACGTTTCATCCAGCATGAAGACATGTCTAACTGTTCGTGAGGGCTGTTCAGACGACACAGGACAGTAGGACGTTTCGTCAAGCAGGAAGATGTGTCTGACTGTTCGTGAGGGCTGTTCAGACGACACAGGACAGCAGGACGTTTCGTCCAGCATGAAGACACGTCTAACTGTTAGTGAGGGCTGTTCAGACGACACAGGACAGCAGGACGTTTCGTCCAGCCGGAAGACGCGAGTGACTGTGTTTGAGGGCTGTTCAGACGACACAGGACAGCAGGACGTTTCGTCCAGCAGGAAGATACGTCTGACTGTTCGTGAGGGCTGTTCACACGACACAGGACAGCAGGACATTTCGTCTAGCAGGAAGACACATGTGACGGTTCGTGAGGGATGTTCAGACGACACAGGACAGTAGGACGTTTCGTCCAGCAGGAAGACACGTCTGACTGTTCGCGAGGGCTGCTCAGACAACACAGAACAGCAGGACGTTTCGTCCAGCAGGAAGACACGTCTGACTGTGTGTGAGGGCTGTTCAAACGACACAGGACAGCAGGACGTTTCGTCCAGCAGGAAGACACATGTGACTGTGTGTGAGGGCTGTTCAGTCGACACAGGACAGCAGGACGTTTCGTCCAGCAGGAAGACACGTCTGACTGTGTGTGAGGGCTGTTCAGACGACACAGGACAGCAGGACGTTACGGCCAGCAGGAAGACATGTCTGACTGTTCGTGAGGGCTGTTCCGACGACACAGGACAGCAGGACGATTCGTCCAGCAGGAAGACACGTCTGACTGTTTGTGAGGGCTGTTCAGACGACACACGACAGCAGGACGTTTCGTCCAGCAGAAAGACACGTCTGACTGTTCGTGAGGGCTGTTCAGAAGACACAGGACAGCGGGACGTTTCGTCCAGCAGGAAGACACGTCTGACTGTTCGTGAGGGCTGTTCAGACGACACAGGACAGCAGGACGTTTCGTCCAGCAGGAAGACACGTCTGACTGTTCGCGAGGGCTGCTCAGACGACACAGAACAGCAGGACGTTTCGTCCAGCAGGAAGACATGTCTGACTGTGTGTGAGGGCTGTTCAAACGACACAGGACAGCAGGACGTTTCGTCCAGCAGGAAGACACATGTGACTGTGTGTGAGGGCTGTTCAGTCGACACAGGACAGCAGGACGTTTCGTACAGCATGAAGACACGTCTGACTGTGTTTGAGGGCTGCTCAGACGACACAGGATAGCAGGACGTGTCGTCCAGCATGAAGACGTGTCTAACTGTGTGTGAGGGCTGTTCAGAGGAGACAAGACAGTAGGACGTTTCGTCCAGCAGGAAGGCACGTCTGACTGTGTGAGGGCTGTTCAGACGACACAGGACAGCAGGACGTTTCGTCCAGCAGGAAGACACGTCTGACTGTGTTTGAGGGCTGCTCAGACGACACAGGACAGCAGGACGTTTCGTCCAGCAGGAAGACAAGTCTGACTGTGTGTGAGGCCTGTTCAGACGACACAGGTCAGCAGGACGTTTCGTCCAGCAGGAAGACACGTCTGACTGTGTCTGAGGGCTGTTCAGACGACAAAGGACAGCAGGACGTTTCGTCCAACATGAAGACATGTCTAACTGATCGTGAGGGCTGATCAGACGACACAGGACAGCAGGACGTTTCGTCCAGCAGGAAGATACGTCTGACTGTTCGTGAGGGCTGTTCAGACGACACAGGACAGCAGGACGTTTCGTCCAGCAGGAAGACACGTCTGACTGTGTGTGAGGGCTGTTTAGACGAAACAGGACAGCAGGACGTTTCGTCCAGCAGGAAGACACGTCTGACTGTGCGTGATTGCTGTTCAGACGACACAGGACAGCAGGACGTTTCGTCCAGCCGGAAGACACGTCTGACTGTTCGTGAGGGCTGTTCAGACGACACAGGACAGCAGCACGTTTCGTCCAGCAGAAAGACACGTCTGACTGTTCGTGAGGGCTGTTCAGAAGACACAGGACAGCCGGACGTTTCGTCCGGCAGCAAGACACGTCTGACTGTTCGTGAGGGCTGTTCAGACGACACAGGACAGCAGGACGTTTCGTCCAGCAGGAAGACACGTCTGACTGTTCGCGAGGGCTGCTCATACGACACAGAACTGCAGGACGTTTCGTCCAGCAGGAAGACAAGTATGACTGTGTGTGAGGGCTGTTCAAACGACACAGGACAGCAGGACGTTTCGTCCAGCAGGAAGACACATGTGACTGTGTGTGAGGGCTGTTCAGTCGACACAGGACAGCAGGACGTTTCGTACAGCATAAAGACACGTCTGACTGTTCGTGAGGGCTGTTCAGACGACACAGGACAGCAGGACGTTTCGTCCCGCAGGAAGACACGTCTGACTGTGTGTGAGGGCTGTTCAGTCGACACAGGACAGCAGGACGTTTCGTACAGCATGAAGACACGTCTGACTGTGTTTGAGGGCTGCTCAGACGACACAGGATAGCAGGACGTGTCGTCCAGCATGAAGACGTGTCTAACTGTGTGTGAGGGCTGTTCAGAGGAGACAAGACAGTAGGACGTTTCGTCCAGCAGGAAGGCACGTCTGACTGTGTGAGGGCTGTTCAGACGACACAGGACAGCAGGACGTTTCGTCCAGCAGGAAGACACGTCTGACTGTGTTTGAGGGCTGCTCAGACGACACAGGACAGCAGGACGTTTCGTCCAGCAGGAAGACAAGTCTGACTGTGTGTGAGGGCTGTTCAGACGACACAGGTCAGCAGGACGTTTCGTCCAGCAGGAAGACACGTCTGACTGTGTCTGAGGGCTGTTCAGACGACAAAGGACAGCAGGACGTTTCGTCCAACATGAAGACATGTCTAACTGATCGTGAGGGCTGATCAGACGACACAGGACAGCAGGACGTTTCGTCCAGCAGAAAGACACGTCTGACTGTTCGTGAGGGCTGTTCAGAAGACACAGGACAGCGGGAGGTTCGTCCAGCAGGAAGACACGTCTGACTGTTCGTGAGGGCTGTTCAGACGACACAGGACAGCAGGACGTTTCGTCCAGCAGGAAGACACGTCTGACTGTTCGCGAGGGCTGCTCAGACGACACAGAACAGCAGGACGTTTCGTCCAGCAGGAAGACACGTCTGACTGTGTGTGAGGGCTGTTCAAACGACACAGGACAGCAGGACGTTTCGTCCAGCAGGAAGACACATGTGACTGTGTGTGAGGGCTGTTCAGTCGACACAGGACAGCAGGACGTTTCGTACAGCATGAAGACACGTCTGACTGTGTTTGAGGGCTGCTCAGACGACACAGGATAGCAGGACGTGTCGTCCAGCATGAAGACGTGTCTAACTGTGTGTGAGGGCTGTTCAGAGGAGACAAGACAGTAGGACGTTTCGTCCAGCAGGAAGGCACGTCTGACTGTGTGAGGGCTGTTCAGACGACACAGGACAGCAGGACGTTTCGTCCAGCAGGAAGACACGTCTGACTGTGTTTGAGGGCTGCTCAGACGACACAGGACAGCAGGACGTTACGTCCAGCAGGAAGACAAGTCTGACTGTGTGTGAGGCCTGTTCAGACGACACAGGTCAGCAGGACGTTTCGTCCAGCAGGAAGACACGTCTGACTGTGTCTGAGGGCTGTTCAGACGACAAAGGACAGCAGGACGTTTCGTCCAACATGAAGACATGTCTAACTGATCGTGAGGGCTGATCAGACGACACAGGACAGCAGGACGTTTCGTCCAGCAGGAAGATACGTCTGACTGTTCGTGAGGGCTGTTCAGACGACACAGGACAGCAGGACGTTTCGTCCAGCAGGAAGACACGTCTGACTGTGTGTGAGGGCTGTTTAGACGAAACAGGACAGCAGGACGTTTCGTCCAGCAGGAAGACACGTCTGACTGTGCGTGATTGCTGTTCAGACGACACAGGACAGCAGGACGTTTCGTCCAGCCGGAAGATACGTCTGACTGTTCGTGAGGGCTGTTCAGACGACACAGGACAGCAGCACGTTTCGTCCAGCAGAAAGACACGTCTGACTGTTCGTGAGGGCTGTTCAGAAGACACAGGACAGCCGGACGTTTCGTCCGGCAGCAAGACACGTCTGACTGTTCGTGAGGGCTGTTCAGACGACACAGGACAGCAGGACGTTTCGTCCAGCAGGAAGACACGTCTGACTGTTCGCGAGGGCTGCTCATACGACACAGAACTGCAGGACGTTTCGTCCAGCAGGAAGACAAGTATGACTGTGTGTGAGGGCTGTTCAAACGACACAGGACAGCAGGACGTTTCGTCCAGCAGGAAGACACATGTGACTGTGTGTGAGGGCTGTTCAGTCGACACAGGACAGCAGGACGTTTCGTACAGCATAAAGACACGTCTGACTGTTCGTGAGGGCTGTTCAGATGACACAGGACAGCAGGACGTTTCGTCCCGCAGGAAGACACGTCTGACTGTGTGTGAGGGCTGTTCAGTCGACACAGGACAGCAGGACGTTTCGTACAGCATGAAGACACGTCTGACTGTGTTTGAGGGCTGCTCAGACGACACAGGATAGCAGGACGTGTCGTCCAGCATGAAGACGTGTCTAACTGTGTGTGAGGGCTGTTCAGAGGAGACAAGACAGTAGGACGTTTCGTCCAGCAGGAAGGCACGTCTGACTGTGTGAGGGCTGTTCAGACGACACAGGACAGCAGGACGTTTCGTCCAGCAGGAAGACACGTCTGACTGTGTTTGAGGGCTGCTCAGACGACACAGGACAGCAGGACGTTTCGTCCAGCAGGAAGACAAGTCTGACTGTGTGTGAGGCCTGTTCAGACGACACAGGTCAGCAGGACGTTTCGTCCAGCAGGAAGACACGTCTGACTGTGTCTGAGGGCTGTTCAGACGACAAAGGACAGCAGGACGTTTCGTCCAACATGAAGACATGTCTAACTGATCGTGAGGGCTGATCAGACGACACAGGACAGCAGGACGTTTCGTCCAGCAGGAAGATACGTCTGACTGTTCGTGAGGGCTGTTCAGACGACACAGGACAGCAGGACGTTTCGTCCAGCAGGAAGACACGTCTGACTGTGTGTGAGGGCTGTTTAGACGAAACAGGACAGCAGGACGTTTCGTCCAGCAGGAAGACACGTCTGACTGTGCGTGATTGCTGTTCAGACGACACAGGACAGCAGGACGTTTCGTCCAGCCGGAAGACACGTCTGACTGTTCGTGAGGGCTGTTCAGACGACACAGGACAGCAGCACGTTTCGTCCAGCAGAAAGACACGTCTGACTGTTCGTGAGGGCTGTTCAGAAGACACAGGACAGCCGGACGTTTCGTCCGGCAGCAAGACACGTCTGACTGTTCGTGAGGGCTGTTCAGACGACACAGGACAGCAGGACGTTTCGTCCAGCAGGAAGACACGTCTGACTGTTCGCGAGGGCTGCTCATACGACACAGAACTGCAGGACGTTTCGTCCAGCAGGAAGACAAGTATGACTGTGTGTGAGGGCTGTTCAAACGACACAGGACAGCAGGACGTTTCGTCCAGCAGGAAGACACATGTGACTGTGTGTGAGGGCTGTTCAGTCGACACAGGACAGCAGGACGTTTCGTACAGCATAAAGACACGTCTGACTGTTCGTGAGGGCTGTTCAGACGACACAGGACAGCAGGACGTTTCGTCCCGCAGGAAGACACGTCTGACTGTGTGTGAGGGCTGTTCAGTCGACACAGGACAGCAGGACGTTTCGTACAGCATGAAGACACGTCTGACTGTGTTTGAGGGCTGCTCAGACGACACAGGATAGCAGGACGTGTCGTCCAGCATGAAGACGTGTCTAACTGTGTGTGAGGGCTGTTCAGAGGAGACAAGACAGTAGGACGTTTCGTCCAGCAAGAAGGCACGTCTGACTGTGTGAGGGCTGTTCAGACGACACAGGACAGCAGGACGTTTCGTCCAGCAGGAAGACACGTCTGACTGTGTTTGAGGGCTGCTCAGACGACACAGGACAGCAGGACTCTTCGTCCAGCAGGAAGACAAGTCTGACTGTGTGTGAGGGCTGTTCAGACGACACAGGTCAGCAGGACGTTTCGTCCAGCAGGAAGACACGTCTGACTGTGTCTGAGGGCTGTTCAGACGACAAAGGACAGCAGGACGTTTCGTCCAACATGAAGACATGTCTAACTGATCGTGAGGGCTGATCAGACGACACAGGACAGCAGGACGTTTCGTCCAGCAGGAAGATACGTCTGACTGTTCGTGAGGGCTGTTCAGACGACACAGGACAGCAGGACGTTTCGTCCAGCAGGAAGACACGTCTGACTGTGTGTGAGGGCTGTTTAGACGAAACAGGACAGCAGGACGTTTCGTCCAGCAGGAAGACACGTCTGACTGTGCGTGATTGCTGTTCAGACGACACAGGACAGCAGGACGTTTCGTCCAGCCGGAAGACACGTCTGACTGTTCGTGAGGGCTGTTCAGACGACACAGGACAGCAGCACGTTTCGTCCAGCAGAAAGACACGTCTGACTGTTCGTGAGGGCTGTTCAGAAGACACAGGACAGCCGGACGTTTCGTCCAGCAGCAAGACACGTCTGACTGTTCGTGAGGGCTGCTCATACGACACAGGACAGCAGGACGTTTCGTCCAGCAGGAAGACACGTCTGACTGTTCGCGAGGGCTGCTCATACGACACAGAACTGCAGGACGTTTCGTCCAGCAGGAAGACAAGTATGACTGTGTGTAAGGGCTGTTCAAACGACACAGGACAGCAGGACGTTTCGTCCAGCAGGAAGACACATGTGACTGTGTGTGAGGGCTGTTCAGTCGACACAGGACAGCAGGACGTTTCGTACAGCATAAAGACACGTCTGACTGTTCGTGAGGGCTGTTCAGACGACACAGGACAGCAGGACGTTTCGTCCAGCAGGAAGATACGTCTGACTGTTCGTGAGGGCTGTTCAGACGACAAAGGACAGCAGGACGTTTCGTCCAACATGAAGACATGTCTAACTGTTCGTGAGGGCTGTTCAGACGACACAGGACAGTAGGACGTTTCGTCCAGCAGGAAGACGTGTCTGACTGTTCGTGAGGGCTGTTCAGACGACACAGGACAGCAGGACGTTTCGTCCAGCAGGAAGACACGTCTGACTGTTCGCGAGGGCTGCTCATACGACACAGAACTGCAGGACGTTTCGTCCAGCAGGAAGACAAGTATGACTGTGTGTGAGGGCTGTTCAAATGACACAGGACAGCAGGACGTTTCGTCCAGCAGGAAGACACATGTGACTGTGTGTGAGGGCTGTTCAGTCGACACAGGACAGCAGGACGTTTCGTACAGCATAAAGACACGTCTGACTGTTCGTGAGGGCTGTTCAGACGACACAGGACAGCAGGACGTTTCATCCAGCAGGAAGACACGTCTGACTGTGTCTGAGGGCTGTTCAGACGACAAAGGACAGCAGGACGTTTCGTCCAACATGAAGACATGTCTAACTGTTCGTGAGGGCTGTTCAGACGACACGGGACAGTAGGACGTTTCGTCCAGAAGGAAGACGTGTCTGACTGTTCGTGAGGGCTGTTCAGACGACACAGGACAGCAGGACGTTTCGTCCAGCATGAAGACACGTCTAACTGTTAGTGAGGGCTGTTCAGACGACACAGGACAGCAGGACGTTTCGTCCAGGCAGAAGACGCGAGTGAATGTGTTTGAGGGTTGTTCAGACGACACAGGACAGCAGGACGTTTCGTCCAGCAGGAAGATACGTCTGACTGTTCGTGAGGGCTGTTCAGACGACACAGGACAGCAGGACGTTTCGTCCAGCAGGAAGACACGTCTGACTGTGTGTGAGGGCTGTTTAGACGAAACAGGACAGCAGGACGTTTCGTCCAGCAGGAAGACACGTCTGACTGTGCGTGATTGCTGTTCAGACGACACAGGACAGCAGGACGTTTCGTACAGCAGGAAGACGTGAGTGACTGTGTTTGAGGGCTGTTCAGACGACACAGGACAGCAGGACGTTTCGTCCAGCAGGAAGACACGTCTGACTGTTCGTGGGCGCTGTTCAGACGACACAGGACAGCAGGAAGTTCCATCCAGCAGAAAGACACATGTCAGGGTTCGTGAGGGCCGTTCACACGACAAAGGACAGCAGGAAGTTTCGTCCAGCAGGAAGACACGTCTGACTGTGTGTGAGGGCTGTTCAGAGGACACAATACAGCAGGCCGTTTCGTCCAGCAGGAAGGCACGTCTGACTGTTCGTGAGGCACTGTTCAGATGACACAGGACAGCAGGACGTTTCGTCCAGCAGGAAGATGCTTCTGACTGTGTGTGAGGGCTGTTCAGTCGAAACAGGACAGCAGGACGTTCCATGCAGCAGGAAGACAGATGTGACGGTTCGTGAGGGTTGTTCAGACGACACAGGACAGCAGGACGTTTCGTCCAGCAGGAAGACACGTCTGACTGTGTGTGAGGGCTGTTCAGACGACACAGGACAGCAGGACGTTACGGCCAGCAGGAAGACACGTCTGACTGTTCGTGAGGGCTGTTCAGACGACACAGGACAGCAGGAAGTTTCGTCCAGCAGGAAGACACGTCTGACTGTTCGTGGGCGCTGTTCAGACGACACAAGTCAGCAGGACGTTCCATCCAGCAGGAAGACACATGTGACTGTGTGTGAGGGCTGTTCAGTTGACACAGGACAGTAGGACGTTTCGTACAGCATGAAGACACGTCTGAATGTTCGTGAGGGCTGTTCAGACGACACAGGACAGCAGGACGTTTCGTCCAGCAGTAAGACGTGTCTGACTGTGTGTGAGGGCTGTTCAGACGACACAGGACAGCAGGAAGTTTTGTCCAGCAGGAAGACACGTCTGACTGTTCGTGGGCGCTGTTCAGACGACACAGGTCAGCACGACGTTCCATCCAGCAGGAAGACACATGTGACTGTGTGTGAGGGCTGTTCAGTTGACACAGGACAGCAGGACTTTTCGTACAGCATGAAGACACGTCTGAATGTTCATGAGGGCTGTTCAGACGACACAGGACAGCAGGACGTTTCGTCCAGCAGGAAGACACGTCTGACTGTGTCTGAGGGCTGTTCAGACGACAAAGGACAGCAGGACGTTTCGTCCAACATGAAGACATGTCTAACTGTTCGTGAGGGCTGTTCAGACGACACAGGACAGCAGGACGTTTCGTCCAGCAGGAAAAAACGTCTGACTGTGTCTGAGGGCTGTTCAGACGACAAAGGACATCAGGACGTTTCGTCCAACATGAAGACATGTCTAACTGTTCGTGAGGGCTGTTCAGACGACACAGGACAGCAGGACGTTTCGTCCAGCATGAAGACACGTCTAACTGTTAGTGAGGGCTGTTCAGACGACACAGGACAGCAGGACGTTTCGTCCAGGCAGAAGACGCGAGTGACTGTGTTTGAGGGTTGTTCAGACGACACAGGACAGCAGGACGTTTCGTCCAGCAGGAAGATACGTCTGACTGTTCGTGAGGGCTGTTCAGACGACACAGGACGGCAGGACGTTTCGTCCAGCATGAAGACGTGTCTGACTGTTAGTGAGGGCTGTTCAGACGACACAGGACAGCAGGACGTTTCGTCCAGGCAGAAGACGCGAGTGACTGTGTTTGAGGGTTGTTCAGACGACACAGGACAGCAGGACGTTTCGTCCAGCAGGAAGATACGTCTGACTGTTCGTGAGGGCTGTTCAGACGACACAGGACAGCAGGACGTTTCGTCCAGCCGGAAGACGTGTCTGACTGTTCGTGAGGGCTGTTCAGACGACACAGGACAGCAGGACGTTTCGTCCAGCAGGAAGACACGTCTGACTGTGTCTGAGGGCTGTTCAGACGACAAAGGACAGCAGGACGTTTCGTCCAACATGAAGACATGTCTAACTGTTCGTGAGGGCTGTTCAGACGACACAGGACAGCAGGACGTTTCGTCCAGCATGAAGACACGTCTAACTGTTAGTGAGGGCTGTTCAGACGACACAGGACAGCAGGACGTTTCGTCCAGGCAGAAGACGCGAGTGACTGTGTTTGAGGGTTGTTCAGACGACACAGGACAGCAGGACGTTTCGTACAGCATAAAGACACGTCTGACTGTTCGTGAGGGCTGTTCAGACGACACAGGACAGCAGGACGTTTCGTCCAGCAGGAAGACACGTCTGACTGTGTCTGAGGGCTGTTCAGACGACAAAGGACAGCAGGACGTTTCGTCCAACATGAAGACATGTCTAACTGTTCGTGAGGGCTGTTCAGACGACACAGGACAGCAGGACGTTTCGTCCAGCATGAAGACACGTCTAACTGTTCGTGAGGGCTGTTCAGACGACACAGGACAGCAGGACGTTTCGTCCAGGCAGAAGACGCGAGTGACTGTGTTTGAGGGTTGTTCAGACGACACAGGACAGCAGGACGTTTCGTCCAGCAGGAAGATACGTCTGACTGTTCGTGAGGGCTGTTCAGACGACACAGGATAGCAGGACGTGTCGTCCAGCATGAAGACGTGTCTAACTGTGTGTGAGGGCTGTTCAGAGGAGACAAGACAGTAGGACGTTTCGTCCAGCAGGAAGGCACGTCTGATTGTGTGAGGGCTGTTCAGACGACACAGGACAGCAGGACGTTTCGTCCAGCAGGAAGACACGTCTGACTGTGTCTGAGGGCTGTTCAGACGACAAAGGACAGCAGGACGTTTCGTCCAACATGGAGACATGTCTAACTGATCGTGAGGGCTGATCAGACGACAAAGGACAGCAGGACGTTTCGTCCAGCAGGAAGATACATCTGACTGTTCGTGAGGGCCGTTCAGACGACACAGGACAGCAGGACGTTTCGTCCAGCAGGAAGACACGTCTGACTGTGTGTGAGGGCTGTTTAGACGAAACAGGACAGCCGGACGTTTCGTCCAGCAGGAAGACACGTCTGACTGTTCGTGAGGGCTGTTCAGATGACACAGGACAGCAGGACGTTTCGTCCAGCAGGAAGACACGTCTGACTGTTCGCGAGGGCTGCTCATACGACACAGAACTGCAGGACGTTTCGTCCAGCAGGAAGACAAGTATGACTGTGTGCGAGGGCTGTTCAAACGACACAGGACAGCAGGACGTTTCGTACAGCATAAAGACACGTCTGACTGTTCGTGAGGGCTGTTCAGACGACACAGGACAGCAGGACGTTTCGTCCCGCAGGAAGACGCGTCTGACTGTGTCTGAGGGCTGTTCAGACGACAAAGGACAGCAGGACGTTTCGTCCAACATGAAGACATGTCTAACTGTTCGTGAGGGCTGTTCAGACGACACAGGACAGTAGGACGTTTCGTCCAGCAGGAAGACGTGTCTGACTGTTCGTGAGGGCTGTTCAGACGACACAGGACAGTAGGACGTTTCGTCCAACATGAAGACATGTCTAACTGTTCGTGAGGGCTGTTCAGACGACACAGGACAGCAGGACGTTTCGTCCAGCAGGAAAACACGTCTGACTGTGTCTGAGGGCTGTTCAGACGACAAAGGACATCAGGACGTTTCGTCCAACATGAAGACATGTCTAACTGTTCGTGAGGGCTGTTCAGACGACACAGGACAGCAGGACGTTTCGTCCAGCATGAAGACACGTCTAACTGTTAGTGAGGGCTGTTCAGACGACACAGGACAGCAGGACGTTTCGTCCAGGCAGAAGACGCGAGTGACTGTGTTTGAGGGTTGTTCAGACGACACAGGACAGCAGGACGTTTCGTCCAGCAGGAAGATACGTCTGACTGTTCGTGAGGGCTGTTCAGACGACACAGGACGGCAGGACGTTTCGTCCAGCATGAAGACGTGTCTGACTGTTAGTGAGGGCTGTTCAGACGACACAGGACAGCAGGACGTTTCGTCCAGGCAGAAGACGCGAGTGACTGTGTTTGAGGGTTGTTCAGACGACACAGGACAGCAGGACGTTTCGTCCAGCAGGAAGATACGTCTGACTGTTCGTGAGGGCTGTTCAGACGACACAGGACAGCAGGACGTTTCGTCCAGCCGGAAGACGTGTCTGACTGTTCGTGAGGGCTGTTCAGACGACACAGGACAGCAGGACGTTTCGTCCAGCAGGAAGACACGTCTGACTGTGTCTGAGGGCTGTTCAGACGACAAAGGACAGCAGGACGTTTCGTCCAACATGAAGACATGTCTAACTGTTCGTGAGGGCTGTTCAGACGACACAGGACAGCAGGACGTTTCGTCCAGCATGAAGACACGTCTAACTGTTAGTGAGGGCTGTTCAGACGACACAGGACAGCAGGACGTTTCGTCCAGGCAGAAGACGCGAGTGACTGTGTTTGAGGGTTGTTCAGACGACACAGGACAGCAGGACGTTTCGTACAGCATAAAGACACGTCTGACTGTTCGTGAGGGCTGTTCAGACGACACAGGACAGCAGGACGTTTCGTCCAACATGGAGACATGTCTAACTGATCGTGAGGGCTGATCAGACGACAAAGGACAGCAGGACGTTTCGTCCAGCAGGAAGATACATCTGACTGTTCGTGAGGGCCGTTCAGACGACACAGGACAGCAGGACGTTTCGTCCAGCAGGAAGACACGTCTGACTGTGTGTGAGGGCTGTTTAGACGAAACAGGACAACAGGACATTTCGTCCAGCAGGAAGACACGTCTGACTGTGCGTGATTGCTGTTCAGATGACACAGGACAGCAGGACGTTTCGTCCAGCCGGAAGACACGTCTGACTGTTCGTGAGGGCTGTTCAGACGACACAGGACAGCAGCACGTTTCGTCCAGCAGAAAGACGCGTCTAACTGTTCGTGAGGGCTGTTCAGAAGACACAGGACAGCCGGACGTTTCGTCCAGCAGGAAGACACGTCTGACTGTTCGTGAGGGCTGTTCAGACGACACAGGACAGCAGGACGTTTCGTCCAGCAGGAAGACACGTCTGACTGTTCGCGAGGGCTGCTCATACGACACAGAACTGCAGGACGTTTCGTCCAGCAGGAAGACAAGTATGACTGTGTGCGAGGGCTGTTCAAACGACACAGGACAGCAGGACGTTTCGTACAGCATAAAGACACGTCTGACTGTTCGTGAGGGCTGTTCAGACGACACAGGACAGCAGGACGTTTCGTCCCGCAGGAAGACGCGTCTGACTGTGTCTGAGGGCTGTTCAGACGACAAAGGACAGCAGGACGTTTCGTCCAACATGAAGACATGTCTAACTGTTCGTGAGGGCTGTTCAGACGACACAGGACAGTAGGACGTTTCGTCCAGCAGGAAGACGTGTCTGACTGTTCGTGAGGGCTGTTCAGACGACACAGGACAGTAGGACGTTTCGTCCAACATGAAGACATGTCTAACTGTTCGTGAGGGCTGTTCATACGACACAGGACAGCAGGACGTTTCGTCCAGCAGGAAAACACGTCTGACTGTGTCTGAGGGCTGTTCAGACGACAAAGGACATCAGGACGTTTCGTCCAACATGAAGACATGTCTAACTGTTCGTGAGGGCTGTTCAGACGACACAGGACAGCAGGACGTTTCGTCCAGCATGAAGACACGTCTAACTGTTAGTGAGGGCTGTTCAGACGACACAGGACAGCAGGACGTTTCGTCCAGGCAGAAGACGCGAGTGACTGTGTTTGAGGGTTGTTCAGACGACACAGGACAGCAGGACGTTTCGTCCAGCAGGAAGATACGTCTGACTGTTCGTGAGGGCTGTTCAGACGACACAGGACGGCAGGACGTTTCGTCCAGCATGAAGACGTGTCTGACTGTTAGTGAGGGCTGTTCAGACGACACAGGACAGCAGGACGTTTCGTCCAGGCAGAAGACGCGAGTGACTGTGTTTGAGGGTTGTTCAGACGACACAGGACAGCAGGACGTTTCGTCCAGCAGGAAGATACGTCTGACTGTTCGTGAGGGCTGTTCAGACGACACAGGACAGCAGGACGTTTCGTCCAGCCGGAAGACGTGTCTGACTGTTCGTGAGGGCTGTTCAGACGACACAGGACAGCAGGACGTTTCGTCCAGCAGGAAGACACGTCTGACTGTGTCTGAGGGCTGTTCAGACGACAAAGGACAGCAGGACGTTTCGTCCAACATGAAGACATGTCTAACTGTTCGTGAGGGCTGTTCAGACGACACAGGACAGCAGGACGTTTCGTCCAGCATGAAGACACGTCTAACTGTTAGTGAGGGCTGTTCAGACGACACAGGACAGCAGGACGTTTCGTCCAGGCAGAAGACGCGAGTGACTGTGTTTGAGGGTTGTTCAGACGACACAGGACAGCAGGACGTTTCGTACAGCATAAAGACACGTCTGACTGTTCGTGAGGGCTGTTCAGACGACACAGGACAGCAGGACGTTTCGTCCAGCAGGAAGACACGTCTGACTGTGTCTGAGGGCTGTTCAGACGACAAAGGACAGCAGGACGTTTCGTCCAACATGAAGACATGTCTAACTGTTCGTGAGGGCTGTTCAGACGACACAGGACAGCAGGACGTTTCGTCCAGCATGAAGACACGTCTAACTGTTAGTGAGGGCTGTTCAGACGACACAGGACAGCAGGACGTTTCGTCCAGGCAGAAGACGCGAGTGACTGTGTTTGAGGGTTGTTCAGACGACACAGGACAGCAGGACGTTTCGTCCAGCAGGAAGATACGTCTGACTGTTCGTGAGGGCTGTTCAGACGACAAAGGATAGCAGGACGTGTCGTCCAGCATGAAAACGTGTCTAACTGTGTGTGAGGGCTGTTCAGAGGAGACAAGACAGTAGGACGTTTCGTCCAGCAGGAAGGCACGTCTGATTGTGTGAGGGCTGTTCAGACGACACAGGACAGCAGGACGTTTCGTCCAGCAGGAAGACACGTCTGACTGTGTCTGAGGGCTGTTCAGACGACAAAGGACAGCAGGACGTTTCGTCCAACATGGAGACATGTCTAACTGATCGTGAGGGCTGATCAGACGACAAAGGACAGCAGGACGTTTCGTCCAGCAGGAAGATACGTCTGACTGTTCGTGAGGGCTGTTCAGACGACACAGGACAGCAGGACGTTTCGTCCAGCAGGAAGACACGTCTGACTGTGTGTGAGGGCTGTTTAGACGAAACAGGACAGCAGGACATTTCGTCCAGCAGGAAGACACGTCTGACTGTGCGTGATTGCTGTTCAGATGACACAGGACAGCAGGACGTTTCGTCCAGCCGGAAGACACGTCTGACTGTTCGTGAGGGCTGTTCAGACGACACAGGACAGCAGCACGTTTCGTCCAGCAGAAAGACACGTCTGACTGTTCGTGAGGGCTGTTCAGAAGACACAGGACAGCCGGACGTTTCGTCCAGCAGGAAGACACGTCTGACTGTTCGTGAGGGCTGTTCAGACGACACAGGACAGCAGGACGTTTCGTCCAGCAGGAAGACACGTCTGACTGTTCGCGAGGGCTGCTCATACGACACAGAACTGCAGGACGTTTCGTCCAGCAGGAAGACAAGTATGACTGTGTGCGAGGGCTGTTCAAACGACACAGGACAGCAGGACGTTTCGTCCAGCAGGAAGACACGTCTGACTGTTCGTGAGGGCTGTTCAGACGACACAGGACAGCAGGACGTTTCGTCCCGCAGGAAGACGCGTCTGACTGTGTCTGAGGGCTGTTCAGACGACAAAGGACAGCAGGACGTTTCGTCCAACATGAAGACATGTCTAACTGTTCGTGAGGGCTGTTCAGACGACACAGGACAGTAGGACGTTTCGTCCAGCAGGAAGACGTGTCTGACTGTTCGTGAGGGCTGTTCAGACGACACAGGACAGTAGGACGTTTCGTCCAGCAGGAAGACACGTCTGACTGTTCGCGAGGGCTGCTCATACGACACAGAACTGCAGGACGTTTCGTCCAGCAGGAAGACAAGTATGACTGTGTGTGAGGGCTGTTCAAACAACACAGGACAGCAGGACGTTTCGTCCAGCAGGAAGACACATGTGACTGTGTGTGAGGGCTGTTCAGTCGACACAGGACAGCAGGACGTTTCGTACAGCATAAAGACACGTCTGACTGTTCGTGAGGGCTGTTCAGACGACACAGGACAGCAGGACGTTTCATCCAGCAGGAAGACACGTCTGACTGTGTCTGAGGGCTGTTCAGACGACAAAGGACCGCAGGACGTTTCGTCCAACATGAAGACATGTCTAACTGTTCGTGAGGGCTGTTCAAACGACACGGGACAGTAGGACGTTTCGTCCAGCAGGAAGACGTGTCTGACTGTTCGTGAGGGATGTTCAGACGACACAGGACAGCAGGACGTTTCGTCCAACATGAAGACACGTCTAACTGTTAGTGAGGGCTGTTCAGACGACACAAGACAGCAGGACGTTTCGTCCAGGCAGAAGACGCGAGTGACTGTGTTTGAGGGTTGTTCAGACGACACAGGACAGCAGGACGTTTCGTCCAGCAGGAAGACACGTCTGACTGTGTGTGAGGGCTGTTTAGACGAAACAGGACAGCAGGACGTTTCGTCCAGCAGGAAGACACGTCTGACTGTGCGTGATTGCTGTTCAGACGACACAGGACAGCAGGACGTTTCGTCCAGCAGGAAGACGCTTCTGACTGTGTGTGAGGGCTGTTCAGACGACACAGGACAGCAGGACGTTTCGTCCAGCAGGAAGACAAGTCTGACTGTTCGTGGGCGCTGTTCAGACGACACAGGACAGCAGGAAGTTCCATCCAGCAGAAAGACACATGTCACGGTTCGTGAGGGCCTTTCACACGACAAAGGACAGCAGGAAGTTTCGTCCAGCAGGAAGACACGTCTGACTGTGTGTGAGGGCTGTTCAGAGGACACAATACAGCAGGCCGTTTCGTCCAGCAGGAAGACACGTCTGACTGTTCGTGAGGCACTGTTCAGATGACACAGGACAGCAGGACGTTTCGTCCAGCAGGAAGATGCTTCTGACTGTGTGTGAGGGCTGTTCAGTCGAAACAGGACAGCAGGACGTTCCATGCAGCAGGAAGTCAGATGTGACGGTTCGTGAGGGCTGTTCAGACGACACAAGACAGCAGGACGTTTCGTCCAGCAGGAAGACACGTCTGACTGTGTGTGAGGGCTGTTCAGACGACACAGGACAGCAGGACGTTACGGCCAGCAGGAAGACACGTCTGAATGTTCGTGAGGGCTGTTCAGACGACACAGGACAGCAGGACGATTCGTCCAGCAGGAAGACATGTCTGACTATTCTTGAGGGCTGTTCAGACGACACAGGACAGCAGGACGTTTCGTCCAGCAGGAAGACACGTCTGACTGTGTTTGAGGGCTGCTCAGACGACACAGCACAGCAGGACGTTTCGTCCAGCAGGAAGACACGTCTGACTGTTCGTGAGGGCTGTTCAGACGACACAGAACAGCAGGACGTTTCGTCCAGCAGGAAGACACGTCTGACTGTTCGTGAGTGCTGTTCAGACAACACAGGACAGCAGGACGTTTCGTCTAGCAGGAAGACACGTCTGACTGTTGGTGAGGATGGTTCAGACGACACAGGACAGCAGGACGTTTCGTCCAGCAGGAAGACACGTCTGACTGTGTTTGAGGGCTGCTCATACGACACAGGACAGCAGGACGTTTCGTCGAGCAGGAAGACGTGTCTGACTGTGTGTGAGGGCCGTTCAGAGAACACAAGACAGCAGGACTCTTCGTCCAGCAGGAAGACACGTCTGTCTGTTCGTGAGGGATGTTCAGACGACACAGGACAGCAGGGCGTTTCGTCCAGCATGAAGTCACATCTAACTGTTCGTGAGGGCTGTTCAGACGACACAGGACAGCAGGACGTTTCGTCCAGCAGTAAGACGTGTCTGACTGTGTGTGAGGGCTGTTCAGACGACACAGGACAGCAGGAAGTTTCGTCCAGCAGGAAGAAACGTCTGACTGTTCGTGGGCGCTGTTCAGACGACACAGGTCAGCAGGACGTTCCATCCAGCAGGAAGACACATGTGACTGTGTGTGAGGGCTGTTCAGTTGACACAGGACAGCAGGACGTTTCGTACAGCATGAAGACACGTCTGAATGTTCGTGAGGGCTGTTCAGACGACACAGGACAGCAGGACGTTTCGTCCAGCAGTAAGACGTGTCTGACTGTGTGTGAGGGCTGTTCAGACGACACAGGACAGCAGGAAGTTTCGTCCAGAAGGAAGACACGTCTGACTGTTCGTGGGCGCTGTTCAGACGACACAGGTCAGCAGGACGTTCCATCCAGCAGGAAGACACATGTGACTGTGTGTGAGGGCTGTTCAGTTGACACAGGACAGCAGGACGTTTTGTACAGCATGAAGACACGTCTGAATGTTCGTGAGGGCTGTTCAGACGACACAGGACAGCAGGACGTTTCGTCCAGTAGGAAGACACGTCTGACTGTGTCTGAGGGCTGTTCAGACGACAAAGGACAGCAGGACGTTTCGTCCAACATGAAGACATGTCTAACTGTTCGTGAGGGCTGTTCAGACGACACAGGACAGTAGGACGTTTCGTCCAGCAGGAAGACGTGTCTGACTGTTCGTGAGGGCTGTTCAGACGACACAGGACAGCAGGACGTTTCGTCCAGCAGGAAGACACGTCTGACTGTTCGCGAGGGCTGCTCATACGACACAGAACTGCAGGACGTTTCGTCCAGCAGGAAGACAAGTATGACTGTGTGTGAGGGCTGTTCAAACGACACAGGACAGCAGGACGTTTCGTCCAGCAGGAAGACACATGTGACTGTGTGTGAGGGCTGTTCAGTCGACACAGGACAGCAGGATGTTTCGTACAGCATAAAGACACGTCTGACTGTTCGTGAGGGCTGTTCAGACGACACAGGACAGCAGGACGTTTCGTCCAGCAGGAAGACACGTCTGACTGTGTCTGAGGGCTGTTCAGACGACAAAGGACAGCAGGACGTTTCGTCCAACATGAAGACATGTCTAACTGTTCGTGAGGGCTGTTCAGACGACACAGGACAGCAGGACGTTTCGTACAGCATAAAGACACGTCTGACTGTTCGTGAGGGCTGTTCAGACGACACAGGACAGCAGGACGTTTCGTCCAGCAGGAAGACACGTCTGACTGTGTCTGAGGGCTGTTCAGACGACAAAGGACAGCAGGACGTTTCGTCCAACATGAAGACATGTCTAACTGTTCGTGAGGGCTGTTCAGACGACACAGGACAGCAGGACGTTTCGTCCAGCATGAAGACACGTCTAACTGTTAGTGAGGGCTGTTCAGACGACACAGGACAGCAGGACGTTTCGTCCAGGCAGAAGACGCGAGTGACTGTGTTTGAGGATTGTTCAGACGACACAGGACAGCAGGACGTTTCGTCCAGCAGGAAGATACGTCTGACTGTTCGTGAGGGCTGTTCAGACGACACAGGATAGCAGGACGTGTCGTCCAGCATGAAGACGTGTCTAACTGTGTGTGAGGGCTGTTCAGAGGAGACAAGACAGTAGGACGTTTCGTCCAGCAGGAAGGCACGTCTGATTGTGTGAGGGCTGTTCAGACGACACAGGACAGCAGGACGTTTCGTCCAGCAGGAAGACACGTCTGACTGTGTCTGAGGGCTGTTCAGACGACAAAGGACAGCAGGACGTTTCGTCCAACATGGAGACATGTCTAACTGATCGTGAGGGCTGATCAGACGACAAAGGACAGCAGGACGTTTCGTCCAGCAGGAAGATACGTCTGACTGTTCGTGAGGGCTGTTCAGACGACACAGGACAGCAGGACGTTTCGTCCAGCAGGAAGACACGTCTGACTGTGTGTGAGGGCTGTTTAGACGAAACAGGACATCAGGACATTTCGTCCAGCAGGAAGACACGTCTGACTGTGCGTGATTGCTGTTCAGATGACACAGGACAGCAGGACGTTTCGTCCAGCCGGAAGACACGTCTGACTGTTCGTGAGGGCTGTTCAGACGACACAGGACAGCAGCACGTTTCGTCCAGCAGAAAGACACGTCTGACTGTTCGTGAGGGCTGTTCAGAAGACACAGGACAGCCGGACGTTTCGTCCAGCAGGAAGACACGTCTGACTGTTCGTGAGGGCTGTTCAGACGACACAGGACAGCAGGACGTTTCGTCCAGCAGGAAGACACGTCTGACTGTTCGCGAGGGCTGCTCATACGACACAGAACTGCAGGACGTTTCGTCCAGCAGGAAGACAAGTATGACTGTGTGCGAGGGCTGTTCAAACGACACAGGACAGCAGGACGTTTCGTACAGCATAAAGACACGTCTGATTGTTCGTGAGGGCTGTTCAGACGACACAGGACAGCAGGACGTTTCGTCCCGCAGGAAGACGCGTCTGACTGTGTCTGAGGGCTGTTCAGACGACAAAGGACAGCAGGACGTTTCGTCCAACATGAAGACATGTCTAACTGTTCGTGAGGGCTGTTCAGACGACACAGGACAGTAGGACGTTTCGTCCAGCAGGAAGACGTGTCTGACTGTTCGTGAGGGCTGTTCAGACGACACAGGACAGTAGGACGTTTCGTCCAGCAGGAAGACACGTCTGACTGTTCGCGAGGGCTGCTCATACGACACAGAACTGCAGGACGTTTCGTCCAGCAGGAAGACAAGTATGACTGTGTGTGAGGGCTGTTCAAACAACACAGGACAGCAGGACGTTTCGTCCAGCAGGAAGACACATGTGACTGTGTGTGAGGGCTGTTCAGTCGACACAGGACAGCAGGATGTTTCGTACAGCATAAAGACACGTCTGACTGTTCGTGAGGGCTGTTCAGACGACACAGGACAGCAGGACGTTTCGTCCAGCAGGAAGACACGTCTGACTGTGTCTGAGGGCTGTTCAGACGACAAAGGACAGCAGGACGTTTCGTCCAACATGAAGACATGTCTAACTGTTCGTGAGGGCTGTTCAGACGACACAGGACAGCAGGACGTTTCGTACAGCATAAAGACACGTCTGACTGTTCGTGAGGGCTGTTCAGACGACACAGGACAGCAGGACGTTTCGTCCAGCAGGAAGACACGTCTGACTGTGTCTGAGGGCTGTTCAGACGACAAAGGACAGCAGGACGTTTCGTCCAACATGAAGACATGTCTAACTGTTCGTGAGGGCTGTTCAGACGACACAGGACAGCAGGACGTTTCGTCCAGCATGAAGACACGTCTAACTGTTAGTGAGGGCTGTTCAGACGACACAGGACAGCAGGACGTTTCGTCCAGGCAGAAGACGCGAGTGACTGTGTTTGAGGATTGTTCAGACGACACAGGACAGCAGGACGTTTCGTCCAGCAGGAAGATACGTCTGACTGTTCGTGAGGGCTGTTCAGACGACACAGGATAGCAGGACGTGTCGTCCAGCATGAAGACGTGTCTAACTGTGTGTGAGGGCTGTTCAGAGGAGACAAGACAGTAGGACGTTTCGTCCAGCAGGAAGGCACGTCTGATTGTGTGAGGGCTGTTCAGACGACACAGGACAGCAGGACGTTTCGTCCAGCAGGAAGACACGTCTGACTGTGTCTGAGGGCTGTTCAGACGACAAAGGACAGCAGGACGTTTCGTCCAACATGGAGACATGTCTAACTGATCGTGAGGGCTGATCAGACGACAAAGGACAGCAGGACGTTTCGTCCAGCAGGAAGATACGTCTGACTGTTCGTGAGGGCTGTTCAGACGACACAGGACAGCAGGACGTTTCGTCCAGCAGGAAGACACGTCTGACTGTGTGTGAGGGCTGTTTAGACGAAACAGGACATCAGGACATTTCGTCCAGCAGGAAGACACGTCTGACTGTGCGTGATTGCTGTTCAGATGACACAGGACAGCAGGACGTTTCGTCCAGCCGGAAGACACGTCTGACTGTTCGTGAGGGCTGTTCAGACGACACAGGACAGCAGCACGTTTCGTCCAGCAGAAAGACACGTCTGACTGTTCGTGAGGGCTGTTCAGAAGACACAGGACAGCCGGACGTTTCGTCCAGCAGGAAGACACGTCTGACTGTTCGTGAGGGCTGTTCAGACGACACAGGACAGCAGGACGTTTCGTCCAGCAGGAAGACACGTCTGACTGTTCGCGAGGGCTGCTCATACGACACAGAACTGCAGGACGTTTCGTCCAGCAGGAAGACAAGTATGACTGTGTGCGAGGGCTGTTCAAACGACACAGGACAGCAGGACGTTTCGTACAGCATAAAGACACGTCTGATTGTTCGTGAGGGCTGTTCAGACGACACAGGACAGCAGGACGTTTCGTCCCGCAGGAAGACGCGTCTGACTGTGTCTGAGGGCTGTTCAGACGACAAAGGACAGCAGGACGTTTCGTCCAACATGAAGACATGTCTAACTGTTCGTGAGGGCTGTTCAGACGACACAGGACAGTAGGACGTTTCGTCCAGCAGGAAGACGTGTCTGACTGTTCGTGAGGGCTGTTCAGACGACACAGGACAGTAGGACGTTTCGTCCAGCAGGAAGACACGTCTGACTGTTCGCGAGGGCTGCTCATACGACACAGAACTGCAGGACGTTTCGTCCAGCAGGAAGACAAGTATGACTGTGTGTGAGGGCTGTTCAAACAACACAGGACAGCAGGACGTTTCGTCCAGCAGGAAGACACATGTGACTGTGTGTGAGGGCTGTTCAGTCGACACAGGACAGCAGGATGTTTCGTACAGCATAAAGACACGTCTGACTGTTCGTGAGGGCTGTTCAGACGACACAGGACAGCAGGACGTTTCGTCCAGCAGGAAGACACGTCTGACTGTGTCTGAGGGCTGTTCAGACGACAAAGGACAGCAGGACGTTTCGTCCAACATGAAGACATGTCTAACTGTTCGTGAGGGCTGTTCAGACGACACAGGACAGCAGGACGTTTCGTACAGCATAAAGACACGTCTGACTGTTCGTGAGGGCTGTTCAGACGACACAGGACAGCAGGACGTTTCGTCCAGCAGGAAGACACGTCTGACTGTGTCTGAGGGCTGTTCAGACGACAAAGGACAGCAGGACGTTTCGTCCAACATGAAGACATGTCTAACTGTTCGTGAGGGCTGTTCAGACGACACAGGACAGCAGGACGTTTCGTCCAGCATGAAGACACGTCTAACTGTTAGTGAGGGCTGTTCAGACGACACAGGACAGCAGGACGTTTCGTCCAGGCAGAAGACGCGAGTGACTGTGTTTGAGGATTGTTCAGACGACACAGGACAGCAGGACGTTTCGTCCAGCAGGAAGATACGTCTGACTGTTCATGAGGGCTGTTCAGACGACACAGGATAGCAGGACGTGTCGTCCAGCATGAAGACGTGTCTAACTGTGTGTGAGGGCTGTTCAGAGGAGACAAGACAGTAGGACGTTTCGTCCAGCAGGAAGACACATGTGACTGTGTGTGAGGGCTGTTCAGTTGACACAGGACAGCAGGACGTTTCGTACAGCATGAAGACACGTCTGAATGTTCGTGAGGGCTGTTCAGACGACACAGGACAGCAGGACGTTTCGTCCAGCAGTAAGACGTGTCTGACTGTGTGTGAGGGCTGTTCAGACGACACAGGACAGCAGGAAGTTTCGTCCAGAAGGAAGACACGTCTGACTGTTCGTGGGCGCTGTTCAGACGACACAGGTCAGCAGGACGTTCCATCCAGCAGGAAGACACATGTGACTGTGTGTGAGGGCTGTTCAGTTGACACAGGACAGCAGGACGTTTTGTACAGCATGAAGACACGTCTGAATGTTCGTGAGGGCTGTTCAGACGACACAGGACAGCAGGACGTTTCGTCCAGTAGGAAGACACGTCTGACTGTGTCTGAGGGCTGTTCAGACGACAAAGGACAGCAGGACGTTTCGTCCAACATGAAGACATGTCTAACTGTTCGTGAGGGCTGTTCAGACGACACAGGACAGTAGGACGTTTCGTCCAGCAGGAAGACGTGTCTGACTGTTCGTGAGGGCTGTTCAGACGACACAGGACAGCAGGACGTTTCGTCCAGCAGGAAGACACGTCTGACTGTTCGCGAGGGCTGCTCATACGACACAGAACTGCAGGACGTTTCGTCCAGCAGGAAGACAAGTATGACTGTGTGTGAGGGCTGTTCAAACGACACAGGACAGCAGGACGTTTCGTCCAGCAGGAAGACACATGTGACTGTGTGTGAGGGCTGTTCAGTCGACACAGGACAGCAGGATGTTTCGTACAGCATAAAGACACGTCTGACTGTTCGTGAGGGCTGTTCAGACGACACAGGACAGCAGGACGTTTCGTCCAGCAGGAAGACACGTCTGACTGTGTCTGAGGGCTGTTCAGACGACAAAGGACAGCAGGACGTTTCGTCCAACATGAAGACATGTCTAACTGTTCGTGAGGGCTGTTCAGACGACACAGGACAGCAGGACGTTTCGTACAGCATAAAGACACGTCTGACTGTTCGTGAGGGCTGTTCAGACGACACAGGACAGCAGGACGTTTCGTCCAGCAGGAAGACACGTCTGACTGTGTCTGAGGGCTGTTCAGACGACAAAGGACAGCAGGACGTTTCGTCCAACATGAAGACATGTCTAACTGTTCGTGAGGGCTGTTCAGACGACACAGGACAGCAGGACGTTTCGTCCAGCATGAAGACACGTCTAACTGTTAGTGAGGGCTGTTCAGACGACACAGGACAGCAGGACGTTTCGTCCAGGCAGAAGACGCGAGTGACTGTGTTTGAGGATTGTTCAGACGACACAGGACAGCAGGACGTTTCGTCCAGCAGGAAGATACGTCTGACTGTTCGTGAGGGCTGTTCAGACGACACAGGATAGCAGGACGTGTCGTCCAGCATGAAGACGTGTCTAACTGTGTGTGAGGGCTGTTCAGAGGAGACAAGACAGTAGGACGTTTCGTCCAGCAGGAAGGCACGTCTGATTGTGTGAGGGCTGTTCAGACGACACAGGACAGCAGGACGTTTCGTCCAGCAGGAAGACACGTCTGACTGTGTCTGAGGGCTGTTCAGACGACAAAGGACAGCAGGACGTTTCGTCCAACATGGAGACATGTCTAACTGATCGTGAGGGCTGATCAGACGACAAAGGACAGCAGGACGTTTCGTCCAGCAGGAAGATACGTCTGACTGTTCGTGAGGGCTGTTCAGACGACACAGGACAGCAGGACGTTTCGTCCAGCAGGAAGACACGTCTGACTGTGTGTGAGGGCTGTTTAGACGAAACAGGACATCAGGACATTTCGTCCAGCAGGAAGACACGTCTGACTGTGCGTGATTGCTGTTCAGATGACACAGGACAGCAGGACGTTTCGTCCAGCCGGAAGACACGTCTGACTGTTCGTGAGGGCTGTTCAGACGACACAGGACAGCAGCACGTTTCGTCCAGCAGAAAGACACGTCTGACTGTTCGTGAGGGCTGTTCAGAAGACACAGGACAGCCGGACGTTTCGTCCAGCAGGAAGACACGTCTGACTGTTCGTGAGGGCTGTTCAGACGACACAGGACAGCAGGACGTTTCGTCCAGCAGGAAGACACGTCTGACTGTTCGCGAGGGCTGCTCATACGACACAGAACTGCAGGACGTTTCGTCCAGCAGGAAGACAAGTATGACTGTGTGCGAGGGCTGTTCAAACGACACAGGACAGCAGGACGTTTCGTACAGCATAAAGACACGTCTGATTGTTCGTGAGGGCTGTTCAGACGACACAGGACAGCAGGACGTTTCGTCCCGCAGGAAGACGCGTCTGACTGTGTCTGAGGGCTGTTCAGACGACAAAGGACAGCAGGACGTTTCGTCCAACATGAAGACATGTCTAACTGTTCGTGAGGGCTGTTCAGACGACACAGGACAGTAGGACGTTTCGTCCAGCAGGAAGACGTGTCTGACTGTTCGTGAGGGCTGTTCAGACGACACAGGACAGTAGGACGTTTCGTCCAGCAGGAAGACACGTCTGACTGTTCGCGAGGGCTGCTCATACGACACAGAACTGCAGGACGTTTCGTCCAGCAGGAAGACAAGTATGACTGTGTGTGAGGGCTGTTCAAACAACACAGGACAGCAGGACGTTTCGTCCAGCAGGAAGACACATGTGACTGTGTGTGAGGGCTGTTCAGTCGACACAGGACAGCAGGATGTTTCGTACAGCATAAAGACACGTCTGACTGTTCGTGAGGGCTGTTCAGACGACACAGGACAGCAGGACGTTTCGTCCAGCAGGAAGACACGTCTGACTGTGTCTGAGGGCTGTTCAGACGACAAAGGACAGCAGGACGTTTCGTCCAACATGAAGACATGTCTAACTGTTCGTGAGGGCTGTTCAGACGACACAGGACAGCAGGACGTTTCGTACAGCATAAAGACACGTCTGACTGTTCGTGAGGGCTGTTCAGACGACACAGGACAGCAGGACGTTTCGTCCAGCAGGAAGACACGTCTGACTGTGTCTGAGGGCTGTTCAGACGACAAAGGACAGCAGGACGTTTCGTCCAACATGAAGACATGTCTAACTGTTCGTGAGGGCTGTTCAGACGACACAGGACAGCAGGACGTTTCGTCCAGCATGAAGACACGTCTAACTGTTAGTGAGGGCTGTTCAGACGACACAGGACAGCAGGACGTTTCGTCCAGGCAGAAGACGCGAGTGACTGTGTTTGAGGATTGTTCAGACGACACAGGACAGCAGGACGTTTCGTCCAGCAGGAAGATACGTCTGACTGTTCGTGAGGGCTGTTCAGACGACACAGGATAGCAGGACGTGTCGTCCAGCATGAAGACGTGTCTAACTGTGTGTGAGGGCTGTTCAGAGGAGACAAGACAGTAGGACGTTTCGTCCAGCAGGAAGGCACGTCTGATTGTGTGAGGGCTGTTCAGACGACACAGGACAGCAGGACGTTTCGTCCAGCAGGAAGACACGTCTGACTGTGTCTGAGGGCTGTTCAGACGACAAAGGACAGCAGGACGTTTCGTCCAACATGGAGACATGTCTAACTGATCGTGAGGGCTGATCAGACGACAAAGGACAGCAGGACGTTTCGTCCAGCAGGAAGATACGTCTGACTGTTCGTGAGGGCTGTTCAGACGACACAGGACAGCAGGACGTTTCGTCCAGCAGGAAGACACGTCTGACTGTGTGTGAGGGCTGTTTAGACGAAACAGGACAGCAGGACATTTCGTCCAGCAGGAAGACACGTCTGACTGTGCGTGATTGCTGTTCAGATGACACAGGACAGCAGGACGTTTCGTCCAGCCGGAAGACACGTCTGACTGTTCGTGAGGGCTGTTCAGACGACACAGGACAGCAGCACGTTTCGTCCAGCAGAAAGACACGTCTGACTGTTCGTGAGGGCTGTTCAGAAGACACAGGACAGCCGGACGTTTCGTCCAGCAGGAAGACACGTCTGACTGTTCGTGAGGGCTGTTCAGACGACACAGGACAGCAGGACGTTTCGTCCAGCAGGAAGACACGTCTGACTGTTCGCGAGGGCTGCTCATACGACACAGAACTGCAGGACGTTTCGTCCAGCAGGAAGACAAGTATGACTGTGTGCGAGGGCTGTTCAAACGACACAGGACAGCAGGACGTTTCGTACAGCATAAAGACACGTCTGACTGTTCGTGAGGGCTGTTCAGACGACACAGGACAGCAGGACGTTTCGTCCCGCAGGAAGACGCGTCTGACTGTGTCTGAGGGCTGTTCAGACGACAAAGGACAGCAGGACGTTTCGTCCAACATGAAGACATGTCTAACTGTTCGTGAGGGCTGTTCAGACGACACAGGACAGTAGGACGTTTCGTCCAGCAGGAAGACGTGTCTGACTGTTCGTGAGGGCTGTTCAGACGACACAGGACAGTAGGACGTTTCGTCCAGCAGGAAGACACGTCTGACTGTTCGCGAGGGCTGCTCATACGACACAGAACTGCAGGACGTTTCGTCCAGCAGGAAGACAAGTATGACTGTGTGTGAGGGCTGTTCAAACAACACAGGACAGCAGGACGTTTCGTCCAGCAGGAAGACACATGTGACTGTGTGTGAGGGCTGTTCAGTCGACACTAGGACAGCAGGACGTTTCGTACAGCATAAAGACACGTCTGACTGTTCGTGAGGGCTGTTCAGACGACACAGGACAGCAGGACGTTTCATCCAGCAGGAAGACACGTCTGACTGTGTCTGAGGGCTGTTCAGACGACAAAGGACCGCAGGACGTTTCGTCCAACATGAAGACATGTCTAACTGTTCGTGAGGGCTGTTCAGACGACATGGGACAGTAGGACGTTTCGTCCAGCAGGAAGACGTGTCTGACTGTTCGTGAGGGCTGTTCAGACGACACAGGACAGCAGGACGTTTCGTCCAGCATGAAGACACGTCTAACTGTTAGTGAGGGCTGTTCAGACGACACAAGACAGCAGGACGTTTCGTCCAGGCAGAAGACGCGAGTGACTGTGTTTGAGGGTTGTTCAGACGACACAGGACAGCAGGACGTTTCGTCCAGCAGGAAGACACGTCTGACTGTGTGTGAGGGCTGTTTAGACGAAACAGGACAGCAGGACGTTTCGTCCAGCAGGAAGACACGTCTGACTGTGCGTGATTGCTGTTCAGACGACACAGGACAGCAGGACGTTTCGTCCAGCAGGAAGACGCTTCTGACTGTGTGTGAGGGCTGTTCAGACGACACAGGACAGCAGGACGTTTCGTCCAGCAGGAAGACAAGTCTGACTGTTCGTGGGCGCTGTTCAGACGACACAGGACAGCAGGAAGTTCCATCCAGCAGAAAGACACATGTCACGGTTCGTGAGGGCCTTTCACACGACAAAGGACAGCAGGAAGTTTCGTCCAGCAGGAAGACACGTCTGACTGTGTGTGAGGGCTGTTCAGAGGACACAATACAGCAGGCCGTTTCGTCCAGCAGGAAGGCACGTCTGACTGTTCGTGAGGCACTGTTCAGATGACACAGGACAGCAGGACGTTTCGTCCAGCAGGAAGATGCTTCTGACTGTGTGTGAGGGCTGTTCAGTCGAAACAGGACAGCAGGACGTTCCATGCAGCAGGAAGTCAGATGTGACGGTTCGTGAGGGCTGTTCAGACGACACAGGACAGCAGGACGTTTCGTCCAGCAGGAAGACACGTCTGACTGTGTGTGAGGGCTGTTCAGACGACACAGGACAGCAGGACGTTACGGCCAGCAGGAAGACACGTCTGACTGTTCGTGAGGGCTGTTCAGACGACACAGGACAGCAGGACGATTCGTCCAGCAGGAAGACATGTCTGACTGTTCGTGAGGGCTGTTCAGACGACACAGGACAGCAGGACGTTTCGTCCAGCAGGAAGACACGTCTGACTGTGTTTGAGGGCTGCTCAGACGACACAGCACAGCAGGACGTTTCGTCCAGCAGGAAGACACGTCTGACTGTTCGTGAGGGCTGTTCAGACGACACAGAACAGCAGGACGTTTCGTCCAGCAGGAAGACACGTCTGACTGTTCGTGAGTGCTGTTCAGACAACACAGGACAGCAGGACGTTTCGTCTAGCAGGAAGACACGTCTGACTGTTGGTGAGGATGGTTCAGACGACACAGGACAGCAGGACGTTTCGTCCAGCAGGAAGACACGTCTGACTGTGTTTGAGGGCTGCTCATACGACACAGGACAGCAGGACGTTTCGTCGAGCAGGAAGACGTGTCTGACTGTGTGTGAGGGCCGTTCAGAGGACACAAGACAGCAGGACTCTTCGTCCAGCAGGAAGACACGTCTGTCTGTTCGTGAGGGATGTTCAGACGACACAGGACAGCAGGGCGTTTCGTCCAGCATGAAGTCACATCTAACTGTTCGTGAGGGCTGTTCAGACGACACAGGACAGCAGGACGTTTCGTCCAGCAGTAAGACGTGTCTGACTGTGTGTGAGGGCTGTTCAGACGACACAGGACAGCAGGAAGTTTCGTCCAGCAGGAAGAAACGTCTGACTGTTCGTGGGCGCTGTTCAGACGACACAGGTCAGCAGGACGTTCCATCCAGCAGGAAGACACATGTGACTGTGTGTGAGGGCTGTTCAGTTGACACAGGACAGCAGGACGTTTCGTACAGCATGAAGACACGTCTGAATGTTCGTGAGGGCTGTTCAGACGACACAAGACAGCAGGACGTTTCGTCCAGCAGTAAGACGTGTCTGACTGTGTGTGAGGGCTGTTCAGACGACACAGGACAGCAGGAAGTTTCGTCCAGAAGGAAGACACGTCTGACTGTTCGTGGGCGCTGTTCAGACGACACAGGTCAGCAGGACGTTCCATCCAGCAGGAAGACACATGTGACTGTGTGTGAGGGCTGTTCAGTTGACACAGGACAGCAGGACGTTTCGTACAGCATGAAGACACGTCTGAATGTTCGTGAGGGCTGTTCAGACGACACAGGACAGCAGGACGTTTCGTCCAGTAGGAAGACACGTCTGACTGTGTCTGAGGGCTGTTCAGACGACAAAGGACAGCAGGACGTTTCGTCCAACATGAAGACATGTCTAACTGTTCGTGAGGGCTGTTCAGACGACACAGGACAGTAGGACGTTTCGTCCTGCAGGAAGACGTGTCTGACTGTTCGTGAGGGCTGTTCAGACGACACAGGACAGCAGGACGTTTCGTCCAGCAGGAAGACACGTCTGACTGTTCGCGAGGGCTGCTCATACGACACAGAACTGCAGGACGTTTCGTCCAGCAGGAAGACAAGTATGACTGTGTGTGAGGGCTGTTCAAACGACACAGGACAGCAGGACGTTTCGTCCAGCAGGAAGACACATGTGACTGTGTGTGAGGGCTGTTCAGTCGACACAGGACAGCAGGATGTTTCGTACAGCATAAAGACACGTCTGACTGTTCGTGAGGGCTGTTCAGACGACACAGGACAGCAGGACGTTTCGTCCAGCAGGAAGACACGTCTAACTGTTAGTGAGGGCTGTTCAGACGACACAGGACAGCAGGACGTTTCGTCCAGGCAGAAGACACGTCTAACTGTTAGTGAGGGCTGTTCAGACGACACAGGACAGCAGGACGTTTCGTCCAGGCAGAAGACGCGAGTGACTGTGTTTGAGGGTTGTTCAGACGACACAGGACAGCAGGACGTTTCGTCCCGCAGGAAGACGCGTCTGACTGTGTCTGAGGGCTGTTCAGACGACAAAGGACAGCAGGACGTTTCGTCCAACATGAAGACATGTCTAACTGTTCGTGAGGGCTGTTCAGACGACACAGGACAGTAGGACGTTTCGTCCAGCAGGAAGACGTGTCTGACTGTTCGTGAGGGCTGTTCAGACGACACAGGACAGTAGGACGTTTCGTCCAGCAGGAAGACACGTCTGACTGTTCGCGAGGGCTGCTCATACGACACAGAACTGCAGGACGTTTCGTCCAGCAGGAAGACAAGTATGACTGTGTGTGAGGGCTGTTCAAACGACACAGGACAGCAGGACGTTTCGTCCAGCAGGAAGACACATGTGACTGTGTGTGAGGGCTGTTCAGTCGACACAGGACAGCAGGACGTTTCGTACAGCATAAAGACACGTCTGACTGTTCGTGAGGGCTGTTCAGACGACACAGGACAGCAGGACGTTTCGTCCAGCAGGAAGACACGTCTGACTGTGTCTGAGGGCTGTTCAGACGACAAAGGACCGCAGGACGTTTCGTCCAACATGAAGACATGTCTAACTGTTCGTGAGGGCTGTTCAGACGACACGGGACAGTAGGACGTTTCGTCCAGCAGGAAGACGTGTCTGACTGTTCGTGAGGGCTGTTCAGACGACACAGGACAGCAGGACGTTTCGTCCAGCATGAAGACACGTCTAACTGTTAGTGAGGGCTGTTCAGACGACACAAGACAGCAGGACGTTTCGTCCAGGCAGAAGACGCGAGTGACTGTGTTTGAGGGTTGTTCAGACGACACAGGACAGCAGGACGTTTCGTCCAGCAGGAAGACACGTCTGACTGTGTGTGAGGGCTGTTTAGACGAAACAGGACAGCAGGACGTTTCGTCCAGCAGGAAGACACGTCTGACTGTGCGTGATTGCTGTTCAGACGACACAGGACAGCAGGACGTTTCGTCCAGCAGGAAGACGCTTCTGACTGTTTGTGAGGGCTGTTCAGACGACACAGGACAGCAGGACGTTTCGTCCAGCACGAAGACAAGTCTGACTGTTCGTGGGCGCTGTTCAGACGACACAGGACAGCAGGAAGTTCCATCCAGCAGAAAGACACATGTCACGGTTCGTGAGGGCCGTTCACACGACAAAGGACAGCAGGAAGTTTCGTCCAGCAGGAAGACACGTCTGACTGTGTGTGAGGGCTGTTCAGAGGACACAATACAGCAGGCCGTTTCGTCCAGCAGGAAGGCACGTCTGACTGTTCGTGAGGCACTGTTCAGATGACACAGGACAGCAGGACGTTTCGTCCAGCAGGAAGATGCTTCTGACTGTGTGTGAGGGCTGTTCAGTCGAAACAGGACAGCAGGACGTTCCATGCAGCAGGAAGTCAGATGTGACGGTTCGTGAGGGCTGTTCAGACGACACAGGACAGCAGGACGTTTCGTCCAGCAGGAAGACACGTCTGACTGTGTGTGAGGGCTGTTCAGACGACACAGGACAGCAGGACGTTACGGCCAGCAGGAAGACACGTCTGACTGTTCGTGAGGGCTGTTCAGACGACACAGGACAGCAGGACGATTCGTCCAGCAGGAAGACATGTCTGACTGTTCGTGAGGGCTGTTCAGACGACACAGGACAGCAGGACGTTTCGTCCAGCAGGAAGACACGTCTGACTGTGTTTGAGGGCTGCTCAGACGACACAGGACAGCAGGACGTTTCGTCCAGCAGGAAGACACGTCTGACTGTTCGCGAGGGCTGCTCATACGACACAGAACTGCAGGACGTTTCGTCCAGCAGGAAGACAAGTATGACTGTGTGCGAGGGCTGTTCAAACGACACAGGACAGCAGGACGTTTCGTACAGCATAAAGACACGTCTGACTGTTCGTGAGGGCTGTTCAGACGACACAGGACAGCAGGACGTTTCGTCCCGCAGGAAGACGCGTCTGACTGTGTCTGAGGGCTGTTCAGACGACAAAGGACAGCAGGACGTTTCGTCCAACATGAAGACATGTCTAACTGTTCGTGAGGGCTGTTCAGACGACACAGGACAGTAGGACGTTTCGTCCAGCAGGAAGACGTGTCTGACTGTTCGTGAGGGCTGTTCAGACGACACAGGACAGTAGGACGTTTCGTCCAGCAGGAAGACACGTCTGACTGTTCGCGAGGGCTGCTCATACGACACAGAACTGCAGGACGTTTCGTCCAGCAGGAAGACAAGTATGACTGTGTGTGAGGGCTGTTCAAACAACACAGGACAGCAGGACGTTTCGTCCAGCAGGAAGACACATGTGACTGTGTGTGAGGGCTGTTCAGTCGACACTAGGACAGCAGGACGTTTCGTACAGCATAAAGACACGTCTGACTGTTCGTGAGGGCTGTTCAGACGACACAGGACAGCAGGACGTTTCATCCAGCAGGAAGACACGTCTGACTGTGTCTGAGGGCTGTTCAGACGACAAAGGACCGCAGGACGTTTCGTCCAACATGAAGACATGTCTAACTGTTCGTGAGGGCTGTTCAGACGACATGGGACAGTAGGACGTTTCGTCCAGCAGGAAGACGTGTCTGACTGTTCGTGAGGGCTGTTCAGACGACACAGGACAGCAGGACGTTTCGTCCAGCATGAAGACACGTCTAACTGTTAGTGAGGGCTGTTCAGACGACACAAGACAGCAGGACGTTTCGTCCAGGCAGAAGACGCGAGTGACTGTGTTTGAGGGTTGTTCAGACGACACAGGACAGCAGGACGTTTCGTCCAGCAGGAAGACACGTCTGACTGTGTGTGAGGGCTGTTTAGACGAAACAGGACAGCAGGACGTTTCGTCCAGCAGGAAGACACGTCTGACTGTGCGTGATTGCTGTTCAGACGACACAGGACAGCAGGACGTTTCGTCCAGCAGGAAGACGCTTCTGACTGTGTGTGAGGGCTGTTCAGACGACACAGGACAGCAGGACGTTTCGTCCAGCAGGAAGACAAGTCTGACTGTTCGTGGGCGCTGTTCAGACGACACAGGACAGCAGGAAGTTCCATCCAGCAGAAAGACACATGTCACGGTTCGTGAGGGCCTTTCACACGACAAAGGACAGCAGGAAGTTTCGTCCAGCAGGAAGACACGTCTGACTGTGTGTGAGGGCTGTTCAGAGGACACAATACAGCAGGCCGTTTCGTCCAGCAGGAAGGCACGTCTGACTGTTCGTGAGGCACTGTTCAGATGACACAGGACAGCAGGACGTTTCGTCCAGCAGGAAGATGCTTCTGACTGTGTGTGAGGGCTGTTCAGTCGAAACAGGACAGCAGGACGTTCCATGCAGCAGGAAGTCAGATGTGACGGTTCGTGAGGGCTGTTCAGACGACACAGGACAGCAGGACGTTTCGTCCAGCAGGAAGACACGTCTGACTGTGTGTGAGGGCTGTTCAGACGACACAGGACAGCAGGACGTTACGGCCAGCAGGAAGACACGTCTGACTGTTCGTGAGGGCTGTTCAGACGACACAGGACAGCAGGACGATTCGTCCAGCAGGAAGACATGTCTGACTGTTCGTGAGGGCTGTTCAGACGACACAGGACAGCAGGACGTTTCGTCCAGCAGGAAGACACGTCTGACTGTGTTTGAGGGCTGCTCAGACGACACAGGACAGCAGGACGTTTCGTCCAGCAGGAAGACACGTCTGACTGTTCGCGAGGGCTGCTCATACGACACAGAACTGCAGGACGTTTCGTCCAGCAGGAAGACAAGTATGACTGTGTGCGAGGGCTGTTCAAACGACACAGGACAGCAGGACGTTTCGTACAGCATAAAGACACGTCTGACTGTTCGTGAGGGCTGTTCAGACGACACAGGACAGCAGGACGTTTCGTCCCGCAGGAAGACGCGTCTGACTGTGTCTGAGGGCTGTTCAGACGACAAAGGACAGCAGGACGTTTCGTCCAACATGAAGACATGTCTAACTGTTCGTGAGGGCTGTTCAGACGACACAGGACAGTAGGACGTTTCGTCCAGCAGGAAGACGTGTCTGACTGTTCGTGAGGGCTGTTCAGACGACACAGGACAGTAGGACGTTTCGTCCAGCAGGAAGACACGTCTGACTGTTCGCGAGGGCTGCTCATACGACACAGAACTGCAGGACGTTTCGTCCAGCAGGAAGACAAGTATGACTGTGTGTGAGGGCTGTTCAAACAACACAGGACAGCAGGACGTTTCGTCCAGCAGGAAGACACATGTGACTGTGTGTGAGGGCTGTTCAGTCGACACTAGGACAGCAGGACGTTTCGTACAGCATAAAGACACGTCTGACTGTTCGTGAGGGCTGTTCAGACGACACAGGACAGCAGGACGTTTCATCCAGCAGGAAGACACGTCTGACTGTGTCTGAGGGCTGTTCAGACGACAAAGGACCGCAGGACGTTTCGTCCAACATGAAGACATGTCTAACTGTTCGTGAGGGCTGTTCAGACGACATGGGACAGTAGGACGTTTCGTCCAGCAGGAAGACGTGTCTGACTGTTCGTGAGGGCTGTTCAGACGACACAGGACAGCAGGACGTTTCGTCCAGCATGAAGACACGTCTAACTGTTAGTGAGGGCTGTTCAGACGACACAAGACAGCAGGACGTTTCGTCCAGGCAGAAGACGCGAGTGACTGTGTTTGAGGGTTGTTCAGACGACACAGGACAGCAGGACGTTTCGTCCAGCAGGAAGACACGTCTGACTGTGTGTGAGGGCTGTTTAGACGAAACAGGACAGCAGGACGTTTCGTCCAGCAGGAAGACACGTCTGACTGTGCGTGATTGCTGTTCAGACGACACAGGACAGCAGGACGTTTCGTCCAGCAGGAAGACGCTTCTGACTGTGTGTGAGGGCTGTTCAGACGACACAGGACAGCAGGACGTTTCGTCCAGCAGGAAGACAAGTCTGACTGTTCGTGGGCGCTGTTCAGACGACACAGGACAGCAGGAAGTTCCATCCAGCAGAAAGACACATGTCACGGTTCGTGAGGGCCTTTCACACGACAAAGGACAGCAGGAAGTTTCGTCCAGCAGGAAGACACGTCTGACTGTGTGTGAGGGCTGTTCAGAGGACACAATACAGCAGGCCGTTTCGTCCAGCAGGAAGGCACGTCTGACTGTTCGTGAGGCACTGTTCAGATGACACAGGACAGCAGGACGTTTCGTCCAGCAGGAAGATGCTTCTGACTGTGTGTGAGGGCTGTTCAGTCGAAACAGGACAGCAGGACGTTCCATGCAGCAGGAAGTCAGATGTGACGGTTCGTGAGGGCTGTTCAGACGACACAGGACAGCAGGACGTTTCGTCCAGCAGGAAGACACGTCTGACTGTGTGTGAGGGCTGTTCAGACGACACAGGACAGCAGGACGTTACGGCCAGCAGGAAGACACGTCTGACTGTTCGTGAGGGCTGTTCAGACGACACAGGACAGCAGGACGATTCGTCCAGCAGGAAGACATGTCTGACTGTTCGTGAGGGCTGTTCAGACGACACAGGACAGCAGGACGTTTCGTCCAGCAGGAAGACACGTCTGACTGTGTTTGAGGGCTGCTCAGACGACACAGCACAGCAGGACGTTTCGTCCAGCAGGAAGACACGTCTGACTGTTCGTGAGGGCTGTTCAGACGACACAGAACAGCAGGACGTTTCGTCCAGCATGAAGACACGTCTAACTGTTAGTGAGGGCTGTTCAGACGACACAAGACAGCAGGACATTTCGTCCAGGCAGAAGACGCGAGTGACTGTGTTTGAGGGTTGTTCAGACGACACAGGACAGCAGGACGTTTCGTCCAGCAGGAAGACACGTCTGACTGTGTGTGAGGGCTGTTTAGACGAAACAGGACAGCAGGACGTTTCGTCCAGCAGGAAGACACGTCTGACTGTGCGTGATTGCTGTTCAGACGACACAGGACAGCAGGACGTTTCGTCCAGCAGGAAGACGCTTCTGACTGTGTGTGAGGGCTGTTCAGACGACACAGGACAGCAGGACGTTTCGTCCAGCAGGAAGACAAGTCTGACTGTTCGTGTGCGCTGTTCAGACGACACAGGACAGCAGGAAGTTCCATCCAGCAGAAAGACACATGTCACGGTTCGTGAGGGCCTTTCACACGACAAAGGACAGCAGGAAGTTTCGTCCAGCAGGAAGACACGTCTGACTGTGTGTGAGGGCTGTTCAGAGGACACAATACAGCAGGCCGTTTCGTCCAGCAGGAAGGCACGTCTGACTGTTCGTGAGGCACTGTTCAGATGACACAGGACAGCAGGACGTTTCGTCCAGCAGGAAGATGCTTCTGACTGTGTGTGAGGGCTGTTCAGTCGAAACAGGACAGCAGGACGTTCCATGCAGCAGGAAGTCAGATGTGACGGTTCGTGAGGGCTGTTCAGACGACACAGGACAGCAGGACGTTTCGTCCAGCAGGAAGACACGTCTGACTGTGTGTGAGGGCTGTTCAGACGACACAGGACAGCAGGACGTTACGGCCAGCAGGAAGACACGTCTGACTGTTCGTGAGGGCTGTTCAGACGACACAGGACAGCAGGATGATTCGTCCAGCAGGAAGACATGTCTGACTGTTCGTGAGGGCTGTTCAGACGACACAGGACAGCAGGACGTTTCGTCCAGCAGGAAGACACGTCTGACTGTGTTTGAGGGCTGCTCAGACGACACAGCACAGCAGGACGTTTCGTCCAGCAGGAAGACACGTCTGACTGTTCGTGAGGGCTGTTCAGACGACACAGAACAGCAGGACGTTTCGTCCAGCAGGAAGACACGTCTGACTGTTCGTGAGTGCTGTTCAGACAACACAGGACAGCAGGACGTTTCGTCTAGCAGGAAGACACGTCTGACTGTTGGTGAGGATGGTTCAGACGACACAGGACAGCAGGACGTTTCGTCCAGCAGGAAGACACGTCTGACTGTGTTTGAGGGCTGCTCATACGACACAGGACAGCAGGACGTTTCGTCGAGCAGGAAGACGTGTCTGACTGTGTGTGAGGGCCGTTCAGAGGACACAAGACAGCAGGACTCTTCGTCCAGCAGGAAGACACGTCTGTCTGTTCGTGAGGGATGTTCAGACGACACAGGACAGCAGGGCGTTTCGTCCAGCATGAAGTCACATCTAACTGTTCGTGAGGGCTGTTCAGACGACACAGGACAGCAGGACGTTTCGTCCAGCAGTAAGACGTGTCTGACTGTGTGTGAGGGCTGTTCAGACGACACAGGACAGCAGGAAGTTTCGTCCAGCAGGAAGAAACGTCTGACTGTTCGTGGGCGCTGTTCAGACGACACAGGTCAGCAGGACGTTCCATCCAGCAGGAAGACACATGTGACTGTGTGTGAGGGCTGTTCAGTTGACACAGGACAGCAGGACGTTTCGTACAGCATGAAGACACGTCTGAATGTTCGTGAGGGCTGTTCAGACGACACAATACAGCAGGCCGTTTCGTCCAGCAGGAAGGCACGTCTGACTGTTCGTGAGGCACTGTTCAGATGACACAGGACAGCAGGACGTTTCGTCCAGCAGGAAGATGCTTCTGACTGTGTGTGAGGGCTGTTCAGTCGAAACAGGACAGCAGGACGTTCCATGCAGCAGGAAGTCAGATGTGACGGTTCGTGAGGGCTGTTCAGACGACACAGGACAGCAGGACGTTTCGTCCAGCAGGAAGACACGTCTGACTGTGTGTGAGGGCTGTTCAGACGACACAGGACAGCAGGACGTTACGGCCAGCAGGAAGACACGTCTGACTGTTCGTGAGGGCTGTTCAGACGACACAGGACAGCAGGACGTTCCATCCAGCAGGAAGACACATGTGACTGTGTGTGAGGGCTGTTCAGTTGACACAGGACAGCAGGACGTTTTGTACAGCATGAAGACACGTCTGAATGTTCGTGAGGGCTGTTCAGACGACACAGGACAGCAGGACGTTTCGTCCAGTAGGAAGACACGTCTGACTGTGTCTGAGGGCTGTTCAGACGACAAAGGACAGCAGGACGTTTCGTCCAACATGAAGACATGTCTAACTGTTCGTGAGGGCTGTTCAGACGACACAGGACAGTAGGACGTTTCGTCCAGCAGGAAGACGTGTCTGACTGTTCGTGAGGGCTGTTCAGACGACACAGGACAGCAGGACGTTTCGTCCAGCAGGAAGACACGTCTGACTGTTCGCGAGGGCTGCTCATACGACACAGAACTGCAGGACGTTTCGTCCAGCAGGAAGACAAGTATGACTGTGTGTGAGGGCTGTTCAAACGACACAGGACAGCAGGACGTTTCGTCCAGCAGGAAGACACATGTGACTGTGTGTGAGGGCTGTTCAGTCGACACAGGACAGCAGGATGTTTCGTACAGCATAAAGACACGTCTGACTGTTCGTGAGGGCTGTTCAGACGACACAGGACAGCAGGACGTTTCGTCCAGCAGGAAGACACGTCTGACTGTGTCTGAGGGCTGTTCAGACGACAAAGGACAACAGGACGTTTCGTCCAACATGAAGACATGTCTAACTGTTCGTGAGGGCTGTTCAGACGACACAGGACAGCAGGACGTTTCGTACAGCATAAAGACACGTCTGACTGTTCGTGAGGGCTGTTCAGACGACACAGGACAGCAGGACGTTTCGTCCAGCAGGAAGACACGTCTGACTGTGTCTGAGGGCTGTTCAGACGACAAAGGACAGCAGGACGTTTCGTCCAACATGAAGACATGTCTAACTGTTCGTGAGGGCTGTTCAGACGACACAGGACAGCAGGACGTTTCGTCCAGCATGAAGACACGTCTAACTGTTAGTGAGGGCTGTTCAGACGACACAGGACAGCAGGACGTTTCGTCCAGGCAGAAGACGCGAGTGACTGTGTTTGAGGATTGTTCAGACGACACAGGACAGCAGGACGTTTCGTCCAGCAGGAAGATACGTCTGACTGTTCGTGAGGGCTGTTCAGACGACACAGGATAGCAGGACGTGTCGTCCAGCATGAAGACGTGTCTAACTGTGTGTGAGGGCTGTTCAGAGGAGACAAGACAGTAGGACGTTTCGTCCAGCAGGAAGGCACGTCTGATTGTGTGAGGGCTGTTCAGACGACACAGGACAGCAGGACGTTTCGTCCAGCAGGAAGACACGTCTGACTGTGTCTGAGGGCTGTTCAGACGACAAAGGACAGCAGGACGTTTCGTCCAACATGGAGACATGTCTAACTGATCGTGAGGGCTGATCAGACGACAAAGGACAGCAGGACGTTTCGTCCAGCAGGAAGATACGTCTGACTGTTCGTGAGGGCTGTTCAGACGACACAGGACAGCAGGACGTTTCGTCCAGCAGGAAGACACGTCTGACTGTGTGTGAGGGCTGTTTAGACGAAACAGGACAGCAGGACATTTCGTCCAGCAGGAAGACACGTCTGACTGTGCGTGATTGCTGTTCAGATGACACAGGACAGCAGGACGTTTCGTCCAGCCGGAAGACACGTCTGACTGTTCGTGAGGGCTGTTCAGACGACACAGGACAGCAGCACGTTTCGTCCAGCAGAAAGACACGTCTGACTGTTCGTGAGGGCTGTTCAGAAGACACAGGACAGCCGGACGTTTCGTCCAGCAGGAAGACACGTCTGACTGTTCGTGAGGGCTGTTCAGACGACACAGGACAGCAGGACGTTTCGTCCAGCAGGAAGACACGTCTGACTGTTCGCGAGGGCTGCACATACGACACAGAACTGCAGGACGTTTCGTCCAGCAGGAAGACAAGTATGACTGTGTGCGAGGGCTGTTCAAACGACACAGGACAGCAGGACGTTTCGTACAGCATAAAGACACGTCTGACTGTTCGTGAGGGCTGTTCAGACGACACAGGACAGCAGGACGTTTCGTCCCGCAGGAAGACGCGTCTGACTGTGTCTGAGGGCTGTTCAGACGACAAAGGACAGCAGGACGTTTCGTCCAACATGAAGACATGTCTAACTGTTCGTGAGGGCTGTTCAGACGACACAGGACAGTAGGACGTTTCGTCCAGCAGGAAGACGTGTCTGACTGTTCGTGAGGGCTGTTCAGACGACACAGGACAGTAGGACGTTTCGTCCAGCAGGAAGACACGTCTGACTGTTCGCGAGGGCTGCTCATACGACACAGAACTGCAGGACGTTTCGTCCAGCAGGAAGACAAGTATGACTGTGTGTGAGGGCTGTTCAAACAACACAGGACAGCAGGACGTTTCGTCCAGCAGGAAGACACATGTGACTGTGTGTGAGGGCTGTTCAGTCGACACTAGGACAGCAGGACGTTTCGTACAGCATAAAGACACGTCTGACTGTTCGTGAGGGCTGTTCAGACGACACAGGACAGCAGGACGTTTCATCCAGCAGGAAGACACGTCTGACTGTGTCTGAGGGCTGTTCAGACGACAAAGGACCGCAGGACGTTTCGTCCAACATGAAGACATGTCTAACTGTTCGTGAGGGCTGTTCAGACGACATGGGACAGTAGGACGTTTCGTCCAGCAGGAAGACGTGTCTGACTGTTCGTGAGGGCTGTTCAGACGACACAGGACAGCAGGACGTTTCGTCCAGCATGAAGACACGTCTAACTGTTAGTGAGGGCTGTTCAGACGACACAAGACAGCAGGACGTTTCGTCCAGGCAGAAGACGCGAGTGACTGTGTTTGAGGGTTGTTCAGACGACACAGGACAGCAGGACGTTTCGTCCAGCAGGAAGACACGTCTGACTGTGTGTGAGGGCTGTTTAGACGAAACAGGACAGCAGGACGTTTCGTCCAGCAGGAAGACACGTCTGACTGTGCGTGATTGCTGTTCAGACGACACAGGACAGCAGGACGTTTCGTCCAGCAGGAAGACGCTTCTGACTGTTTGTGAGGGCTGTTCAGACGACACAGGACAGCAGGACGTTTCGTCCAGCAGGAAGACAAGTCTGACTGTTCGTGGGCGCTGTTCAGACGACACAGGACAGCAGGAAGTTCCATCCAGCAGAAAGACACATGTCACGGTTCGTGAGGGCCTTTCACACGACAAAGGACAGCAGGAAGTTTCGTCCAGCAGGAAGACACGTCTGACTGTGTGTGAGGGCTGTTCAGAGGACACAATACAGCAGGCCGTTTCGTCCAGCAGGAAGGCACGTCTGACTGTTCGTGAGGCACTGTTCAGATGACACAGGACAGCAGGACGTTTCGTCCAGCAGGAAGATGCTTCTGACTGTGTGTGAGGGCTGTTCAGTCGAAACAGGACAGCAGGACGTTCCATGCAGCAGGAAGTCAGATGTGACGGTTCGTGAGGGCTGTTCAGACGACACAGGACAGCAGGACGTTTCGTCCAGCAGGAAGACACGTCTGACTGTGTGTGAGGGCTGTTCAGACGACACAGGACAGCAGGACGTTACGGCCAGCAGGAAGACACGTCTGACTGTTCGTGAGGGCTGTTCAGACGACACAGGACAGCAGGACGATTCGTCCAGCAGGAAGACATGTCTGACTGTTCGTGAGGGCTGTTCAGACGACACAGGACAGCAGGACGTTTCGTCCAGCAGGAAGACACGTCTGACTGTGTTTGAGGGCTGCTCAGACGACACAGCACAGCAGGACGTTTCGTCCAGCAGGAAGACACGTCTGACTGTTCGTGAGGGCTGTTCAGACGACACAGAACAGCAGGACGTTTCGTCCAGCATGAAGACACGTCTAACTGTTAGTGAGGGCTGTTCAGACGACACAAGACAGCAGGACGTTTCGTCCAGGCAGAAGACGCGAGTGACTGTGTTTGAGGGTTGTTCAGACGACACAGGACAGCAGGACGTTTCGTCCAGCAGGAAGACACGTCTGACTGTGTGTGAGGGCTGTTTAGACGAAACAGGACAGCAGGACGTTTCGTCCAGCAGGAAGACACGTCTGACTGTGCGTGATTGCTGTTCAGACGACACAGGACAGCAGGACGTTTCGTCCAGCAGGAAGACGCTTCTGACTGTGTGTGAGGGCTGTTCAGACGACACAGGACAGCAGGACGTTTCGTCCAGCAGGAAGACAAGTCTGACTGTTCGTGGGCGCTGTTCAGACGACACAGGACAGCAGGAAGTTCCATCCAGCAGAAAGACACATGTCACGGTTCGTGAGGGCCTTTCACACGACAAAGGACAGCAGGAAGTTTCGTCCAGCAGGAAGACACGTCTGACTGTGTGTGAGGGCTGTTCAGAGGACACAATACAGCAGGCCGTTTCGTCCAGCAGGAAGGCACGTCTGACTGTTCGTGAGGCACTGTTCAGATGACACAGGACAGCAGGACGTTTCGTCCAGCAGGAAGATGCTTCTGACTGTGTGTGAGGGCTGTTCAGTCGAAACAGGACAGCAGGACGTTCCATGCAGCAGGAAGTCAGATGTGACGGTTCGTGAGGGCTGTTCAGACGACACAGGACAGCAGGACGTTTCGTCCAGCAGGAAGACACGTCTGACTGTGTGTGAGGGCTGTTCAGACGACACAGGACAGCAGGACGTTACGGCCAGCAGGAAGACACGTCTGACTGTTCGTGAGGGCTGTTCAGACGACACAGGACAGCAGGACGATTCGTCCAGCAGGAAGACATGTCTGACTGTTCGTGAGGGCTGTTCAGACGACACAGGACAGCAGGACGTTTCGTCCAGCAGGAAGACACGTCTGACTGTGTTTGAGGGCTGCTCAGACGACACAGCACAGCAGGACGTTTCGTCCAGCAGGAAGACACGTCTGACTGTTCGTGAGGGCTGTTCAGACGACACAGAACAGCAGGACGTTTCGTCCAGCAGGAAGACACGTCTGACTGTTCGTGAGTGCTGTTCAGACAACACAGGACAGCAGGACGTTTCGTCTAGCAGGAAGACACGTCTGACTGTTGGTGAGGATGGTTCAGACGACACAGGACAGCAGGACGTTTCGTCCAGCAGGAAGACACGTCTGACTGTGTTTGAGGGCTGCTCATACGACACAGGACAGCAGGACGTTTCGTCGAGCAGGAAGACGTGTCTGACTGTGTGTGAGGGCCGTTCAGAGGACACAAGACAGCAGGACTCTTCGTCCAGCAGGAAGACACGTCTGTCTGTTCGTGAGGGATGTTCAGACGACACAGGACAGCAGGGCGTTTCGTCCAGCATGAAGTCACATCTAACTGTTCGTGAGGGCTGTTCAGACGACACAGGACAGCAGGACGTTTCGTCCAGCAGTAAGACGTGTCTGACTGTGTGTGAGGGCTGTTCAGACGACACAGGACAGCAGGAAGTTTCGTCCAGCAGGAAGAAACGTCTGACTGTTCGTGGGCGCTGTTCAGACGACACAGGTCAGCAGGACGTTCCATCCAGCAGGAAGACACATGTGACTGTGTGTGAGGGCTGTTCAGTTGACACAGGACAGCAGGACGTTTCGTACAGCATGAAGACACGTCTGAATGTTCGTGAGGGCTGTTCAGACGACACAATACAGCAGGCCGTTTCGTCCAGCAGGAAGGCACGTCTGACTGTTCGTGAGGCACTGTTCAGATGACACAGGACAGCAGGACGTTTCGTCCAGCAGGAAGATGCTTCTGACTGTGTGTGAGGGCTGTTCAGTCGAAACAGGACAGCAGGACGTTCCATGCAGCAGGAAGTCAGATGTGACGGTTCGTGAGGGCTGTTCAGACGACACAGGACAGCAGGACGTTTCGTCCAGCAGGAAGACACGTCTGACTGTGTGTGAGGGCTGTTCAGACGACACAGGACAGCAGGACGTTACGGCCAGCAGGAAGACACGTCTGACTGTTCGTGAGGGCTGTTCAGACGACACAGGACAGCAGGACGTTCCGTCCAGCAGGAAGACACATGTGACTGTGTGTGAGGGCTGTTCAGTTGACACAGGACAGCAGGACGTTTTGTACAGCATGAAGACACGTCTGAATGTTCGTGAGGGCTGTTCAGACGACACAGGACAGCAGGACGTTTCGTCCAGTAGGAAGACACGTCTGACTGTGTCTGAGGGCTGTTCAGACGACAAAGGACAGCAGGACGTTTCGTCCAACATGAAGACATGTCTAACTGTTCGTGAGGGCTGTTCAGACGACACAGGACAGTAGGACGTTTCGTCCAGCAGGAAGACGTGTCTGACTGTTCGTGAGGGCTGTTCAGACGACACAGGACAGCAGGACGTTTCGTCCAGCAGGAAGACACGTCTGACTGTTCGCGAGGGCTGCTCATACGACACAGAACTGCAGGACGTTTCGTCCAGCAGGAAGACAAGTATGACTGTGTGTGATGGCTGTTCAAACGACACAGGACAGCAGGACGTTTCGTCCAGCAGGAAGACACATGTGACTGTGTGTGAGGGCTGTTCAGTCGACACAGGACAGCAGGATGTTTCGTACAGCATAAAGACACGTCTGACTGTTCGTGAGGGCTGTTCAGACGACACAGGACAGCAGGACGTTTCGTCCAGCAGGAAGACACGTCTGACTGTGTCTGAGGGCTGTTCAGACGACAAAGGACAACAGGACGTTTCGTCCAACATGAAGACATGTCTAACTGTTCGTGAGGGCTGTTCAGACGACACAGGACAGCAGGACGTTTCGTACAGCATAAAGACACGTCTGACTGTTCGTGAGGGCTGTTCAGACGACACAGGACAGCAGGACGTTTCGTCCAGCAGGAAGACACGTCTGACTGTGTCTGAGGGCTGTTCAGACGACAAAGGACAGCAGGACGTTTCGTCCAACATGAAGACATGTCTAACTGTTCGTGAGGGCTGTTCAGACGACACAGGACAGCAGGACGTTTCGTCCAGCATGAAGACACGTCTAACTGTTAGTGAGGGCTGTTCAGACGACACAGGACAGCAGGACGTTTCGTCCAGGCAGAAGACGCGAGTGACTGTGTTTGAGGATTGTTCAGACGACACAGGACAGCAGGACGTTTCGTCCAGCAGGAAGATACGTCTGACTGTTCGTGAGGGCTGTTCAGACGACACAGGATAGCAGGACGTGTCGTCCAACATGGAGACATGTCTAACTGATCGTGAGGGCTGATCAGACGACAAAGGACAGCAGGACGTTTCGTCCAGCAGGAAGATACGTCTGACTGTTCGTGAGGGCTGTTCAGACGACACAGGACAGCAGGACGTTTCGTCCAGCAGGAAGACACGTCTGACTGTGTGTGAGGGCTGTTTAGACGAAACAGGACAGCAGGACATTTCGTCCAGCAGGAAGACACGTCTGACTGTGCGTGATTGCTGTTCAGATGACACAGGACAGCAGGACGTTTCGTCCAGCCGGAAGACACGTCTGACTGTTCGTGAGGGCTGTTCAGACGACACAGGACAGCAGCACGTTTCGTCCAGCAGAAAGACACGTCTGACTGTTCGTGAGGGCTGTTCAGAAGACACAGGACAGCCGGACGTTTCGTCCAGCAGGAAGACACGTCTGACTGTTCGTGAGGGCTGTTCAGACGACACAGGACAGCAGGACGTTTCGTCCAGCAGGAAGACACGTCTGACTGTTCGCGAGGGCTGCTCATACGACACAGAACTGCAGGACGTTTCGTCCAGCAGGAAGACAAGTATGACTGTGTGCGAGGGCTGTTCAAACGACACAGGACAGCAGGACGTTTCGTACAGCATAAAGACACGTCTGACTGTTCGTGAGGGCTGTTCAGACGACACAGGACAGCAGGACGTTTCGTCCCGCAGGAAGACGCGTCTGACTGTGTCTGAGGGCTGTTCAGACGACAAAGGACAGCAGGACGTTTCGTCCAACATGAAGACATGTCTAACTGTTCGTGAGGGCTGTTCAGACGACACAGGACAGTAGGACGTTTCGTCCAGCAGGAAGACGTGTCTGACTGTTCGTGAGGGCTGTTCAGACGACACAGGACAGTAGGACGTTTCGTCCAGCAGGAAGACACGTCTGACTGTTCGCGAGGGCTGCTCATACGACACAGAACTGCAGGACGTTTCGTCCAGCAGGAAGACAAGTATGACTGTGTGTGAGGGCTGTTCAAACAACACAGGACAGCAGGACGTTTCGTCCAGCAGGAAGACACATGTGACTGTGTGTGAGGGCTGTTCAGTCGACACAGGACAGCAGGATGTTTCGTACAGCATAAAGACACGTCTGACTGTTCGTGAGGGCTGTTCAGACGACACAGGACAGCAGGACGTTTCGTCCAGCAGGAAGACACGTCTGACTGTGTCTGAGGGCTGTTCAGACGACAAAGGACAGCAGGACGTTTCGTCCAACATGAAGACATGTCTAACTGTTCGTGAGGGCTGTTCAGACGACACAGGACAGCAGGACGTTTCGTACAGCATAAAGACACGTCTGACTGTTCGTGAGGGCTGTTCAGACGACACAGGACAGCAGGACGTTTCGTCCAGCAGGAAGACACGTCTGACTGTGTCTGAGGGCTGTTCAGTCGACAAAGGACAGCAGGACGTTTCGTCCAACATGAAGACATGTCTAACTGTTCGTGAGGGCTGTTCAGATGACACAGGACAGCAGGACGTTTCGTCCAGCATGAAGACACGTCTAACTGTTAGTGAGGGCTGTTCAGACGACACAGGACAGCAGGACGTTTCGTCCAGGCAGAAGACGCGAGTGACTGTGTTTGAGGATTGTTCAGACGACACAGGACAGCAGGACGTTTCGTCCAGCAGGAAGATACGTCTGACTGTTCGTGAGGGCTGTTCAGACGACACAGGATAGCAGGACGTGTCGTCCAGCATGAAGACGTGTCTAACTGTGTGTGAGGGCTGTTCAGAGGAGACAAGACAGTAGGACGTTTCGTCCAGCAGGAAGGCACGTCTGATTGTGTGAGGGCTGTTCAGACGACACAGGACAGCAGGACGTTTCGTCCAGCAGGAAGACACGTCTGACTGTGTCTGAGGGCTGTTCAGACGACAAAGGACAGCAGGACGTTTCGTCCAACATGGAGACATGTCTAACTGATCGTGAGGGCTGATCAGACGACAAAGGACAGCAGGACGTTTCGTCCAGCAGGAAGATACGTCTGACTGTTCGTGAGGGCTGTTCAGACGACACAGGACAGCAGGACGTTTCGTCCAGCAGGAAGACACGTCTGACTGTGTGTGAGGGCTGTTTAGACGAAACAGGACAGCAGGACATTTCGTCCAGCAGGAAGACACGTCTGACTGTGCGTGATTGCTGTTCAGATGACACAGGACAGCAGGACGTTTCGTCCAGCCGGAAGACACGTCTGACTGTTCGTGAGGGCTGTTCAGACGACACAGGACAGCAGCACGTTTCGTCCAGCAGAAAGACACGTCTGACTGTTCGTGAGGGCTGTTCAGAAGACACAGGACAGCCGGACGTTTCGTCCAGCAGGAAGACACGTCTGACTGTTCGTGAGGGCTGTTCAGACGACACAGGACAGCAGGACGTTTCGTCCAGCAGGAAGACACGTCTGACTGTTCGCGAGGGCTGCTCATACGACACAGAACTGCAGGACGTTTCGTCCAGCAGGAAGACAAGTATGACTGTGTGCGAGGGCTGTTCAAACGACACAGGACAGCAGGACGTTTCGTACAGCATAAAGACACGTCTGACTGTTCGTGAGGGCTGTTCAGACGACACAGGACAGCAGGACGTTTCGTCCCGCAGGAAGACGCGTCTGACTGTGTCTGAGGGCTGTTCAGACGACAAAGGACAGCAGGACGTTTCGTCCAACATGAAGACATGTCTAACTGTTCGTGAGGGCTGTTCAGACGACACAGGACAGTAGGACGTTTCGTCCAGCAGGAAGACGTGTCTGACTGTTCGTGAGGGCTGTTCAGACGACACAGGACAGTAGGACGTTTCGTCCAGCAGGAAGACACGTCTGACTGTTCGCGAGGGCTGCTCATACGACACAGAACTGCAGGACGTTTCGTCCAGCAGGAAGACAAGTATGACTGTGTGTGAGGGCTGTTCAAACAACACAGGACAGCAGGACGTTTCGTCCAGCAGGAAGACACATGTGACTGTGTGTGAGGGCTGTTCAGTCGACACTAGGACAGCAGGACGTTTCGTACAGCATAAAGACACGTCTGACTGTTCGTGAGGGCTGTTCAGACGACACAGGACAGCAGGACGTTTCATCCAGCAGGAAGACACGTCTGACTGTGTCTGAGGGCTGTTCAGACGACAAAGGACCGCAGGACGTTTCGTCCAACATGAAGACATGTCTAACTGTTCGTGAGGGCTGTTCAGACGACATGGGACAGTAGGACGTTTCGTCCAGCAGGAAGACGTGTCTGACTGTTCGTGAGGGCTGTTCAGACGACACAGGACAGCAGGACGTTTCGTCCAGCATGAAGACACGTCTAACTGTTAGTGAGGGCTGTTCAGACGACACAAGACAGCAGGACGTTTCGTCCAGGCAGAAGACGCGAGTGACTGTGTTTGAGGGTTGTTCAGACGACACAGGACAGCAGGACGTTTCGTCCAGCAGGAAGACACGTCTGACTGTGTGTGAGGGCTGTTTAGACGAAACAGGACAGCAGGACGTTTCGTCCAGCAGGAAGACACGTCTGACTGTGCGTGATTGCTGTTCAGACGACACAGGACAGCAGGACGTTTCGTCCAGCAGGAAGACGCTTCTGACTGTGTGTGAGGGCTGTTCAGACGACACAGGACAGCAGGACGTTTCGTCCAGCAGGAAGACAAGTCTGACTGTTCGTGGGCGCTGTTCAGACGACACAGGACAGCAGGAAGTTCCATCCAGCAGAAAGACACATGTCACGGTTCGTGAGGGCCTTTCACACGACAAAGGACAGCAGGAAGTTTCGTCCAGCAGGAAGACACGTCTGACTGTGTGTGAGGGCTGTTCAGAGGACACAATACAGCAGGCCGTTTCGTCCAGCAGGAGGGCACGTCTGACTGTTCGTGAGGCACTGTTCAGATGACACAGGACAGCAGGACGTTTCGTCCAGCAGGAAGATGCTTCTGACTGTGTGTGAGGGCTGTTCAGTCGAAACAGGACAGCAGGACGTTCCATGCAGCAGGAAGTCAGATGTGACGGTTCGTGAGGGCTGTTCAGACGACACAGGACAGCAGGACGTTTCGTCCAGCAGGAAGACACGTCTGACTGTGTGTGAGGGCTGTTCAGACGACACAGGACAGCAGGACGTTACGGCCAGCAGGAAGACACGTCTGACTGTTCGTGAGGGCTGTTCAGACGACACAGGACAGCAGGACGATTCGTCCAGCAGGAAGACATGTCTGACTGTTCGTGAGGGCTGTTCAGACGACACAGGACAGCAGGACGTTTCGTCCAGCAGGAAGACACGTCTGACTGTGTTTGAGGGCTGCTCAGACGACACAGCACAGCAGGACGTTTCGTCCAGCAGGAAGACACGTCTGACTGTTCGTGAGGGCTGTTCAGACGACACAGAACAGCAGGACGTTTCGTCCAGCAGGAAGACACGTCTGACTGTTCGTGAGTGCTGTTCAGACAACACAGGACAGCAGGACGTTTCGTCTAGCAGGAAGACACGTCTGACTGTTGGTGAGGATGGTTCAGACGACACAGGACAGCAGGACGTTTCGTCCAGCAGGAAGACACGTCTGACTGTGTTTGAGGGCTACTCATACGACACAGGACAGCAGGACGTTTCGTCGAGCAGGAAGACGTGTCTGACTGTGTGTGAGGGCCGTTCAGAGGACACAAGACAGCAGGACTCTTCGTCCAGCAGGAAGACACGTCTGTCTGTTCGTGAGGGATGTTCAGACGACACAGGACAGCAGGGCGTTTTGTCCAGCATGAAGTCACATCTAACTGTTCGTGAGGGCTGTTCAGACGACACAGGACAGCAGGACGTTTCGTCCAGCAGTAAGACGTGTCTGACTGTGTGTGAGGGCTGTTCAGACGACACAGGACAGCAGGAAGTTTCGTCCAGCAGGAAGAAACGTCTGACTGTTCGTGGGCGCTGTTCAGACGACACAGGTCAGCAGGACGTTCCATCCAGCAGGAAGACACATGTGACTGTGTGTGAGGGCTGTTCAGTTGACACAGGACAGCAGGACGTTTCGTACAGCATGAAGACACGTCTGAATGTTCGTGAGGGCTGTTCAGACGACACAAGACAGCAGGACGTTTCGTCCAGCAGTAAGACGTGTCTGACTGTGTGTGAGGGCTGTTCAGACGACACAGGACAGCAGGAAGTTTCGTCCAGAAGGAAGACAGGTCTGACTGTTCGTGGGCGCTGTTCAGACGACACAGGTCAGCAGGACGTTCCATCCAGCAGGAAGACACATGTGACTGTGTGTGAGGGCTGTTCAGTTGACACAGGACAGCAGGACGTTTCGTACAGCATGAAGACACGTCTGAATGTTCGTGAGGGCTGTTCAGACGACACAGGACAGCAGGACGTTTCGTCCAGTAGGAAGACACGTCTGACTGTGTCTGAGGGCTGTTCAGACGACAAAGGACAGCAGGACGTTTCGTCCAACATGAAGACATGTCTAACTGTTCGTGAGGGCTGTTCAGACGACACAGGACAGTAGGACGTTTCGTCCTGCAGGAAGACGTGTCTGACTGTTCGTGAGGGCTGCTCAGACGACACAGGACAGCAGGACGTTTCGTCCAGCAGGAAGACACGTCTGACTGTTCGCGAGGGCTGCTCATACGACACAGAACTGCAGGACGTTTCGTCCTGCAGGAAGACAAGTATGACTGTGTGTGAGGGCTGTTCAAACGACACAGGACAGCAGGACGTTTCGTCCAGCAGGAAGACACATGTGACTGTGTGTGAGGGCTGTTCAGTCGACACAGGACAGCAGGATGTTTCGTACAGCATAAAGACACGTCTGACTGTTCGTGAGGGCTGTTCAGACGACACAGGACAGCAGGACGTTTCGTCCAGCAGGAAGACACGTCTAACTGTTAGTGAGGGCTGTTCAGACGACACAGGACAGCAGGACGTTTCGTCCAGGCAGAAGACACGTCTAACTGTTAGTGAGGGCTGTTCAGACGACACAGGACAGCAGGACGTTTCGTCCAGGCAGAAGACGCGAGTGACTGTGTTTGAGGGTTGTTCAGACGACACAGGACAGCAGGACGTTTCGTCCCGCAGGAAGACGCGTCTGACTGTGTCTGAGGGCTGTTCAGACGACAAAGGACAGCAGGACATTTCGTCCAACATGAAGACATGTCTAACTGTTCGTGAGGGCTGTTCAGACGACACAGGACAGTAGGACGTTTCGTCCAGCAGGAAGACGTGTCTGACTGTTCGTGAGGGCTGTTCAGACGACACAGGACAGTAGGACGTTTCGTCCAGCAGGAAGACACGTCTGACTGTTCGCGAGGGCTGCTCATACGACACAGAACTGCAGGACGTTTCGTCCAGCAGGAAGACAAGTATGACTGTGTGTGAGGGCTGTTCAAACGACACAGGACAGCAGGACGTTTCGTCCAGCAGGAAGACACATGTGACTGTGTGTGAGGGCTGTTCAGTCGACACAGGACAGCAGGACGTTTCGTACAGCATAAAGACACGTCTGACTGTTCGTGAGGGCTGTTCAGAAGACACAGGACAGCAGGACGTTTCGTCCAGCAGGAAGACACGTCTGACTGTGTCTGAGGGCTGTTCAGACGACAAAGGACCGCAGGACGTTTCGTCCAACATGAAGACATGTCTAACTGTTCGTGAGGGCTGTTCAGACGACACGGGACAGTAGGACGTTTCGTCCAGCAGGAAGACGTGTCTGACTGTTCGTGAGGGCTGTTCAGACGACACAGGACAGCAGGACGTTTCGTCCAGCATGAAGACACGTCTAACTGTTAGTGAGGGCTGTTCAGACGACACAAGACAGCAGGACGTTTCGTCCAGGCAGAAGACGCGAGTGACTGTGTTTGAGGGTTGTTCAGACGACACAGGACAGCAGGACGTTTCGTCCAGCAGGAAGACACGTCTGACTGTGTGTGAGGGCTGTTTAGACGAAACAGGACAGCAGGACGTTTCGTCCAGCAGGAAGACACGTCTGACTGTGCGTGATTGCTGTTCAGACGACACAGGACAGCAGGACGTTTCGTCCAGCAGGAAGACGCTTCTGACTGTTTGTGAGGGCTGTTCAGACGACACAGGACAGCAGGACGTTTCGTCCAGCACGAAGACAAGTCTGACTGTTCGTGGGCGCTGTTCAGACGACACAGGACAGCAGGAAGTTCCATCCAGCAGAAAGACACATGTCACGGTTCGTGAGGGCCGTTCACACGACAAAGGACAGCAGGAAGTTTCGTCCAGCAGGAAGACACGTCTGACTGTGTGTGAGGGCTGTTCAGAGGACACAATACAGCAGGCCGTTTCGTCCAGCAGGAAGGCACGTCTGACTGTTCGTGAGGCACTGTTCAGATGACACAGGACAGCAGGACGTTTCGTCCAGCAGGAAGATGCTTCTGACTGTGTGTGAGGGCTGTTCAGTCGAAACAGGACAGCAGGACGTTCCATGCAGCAGGAAGTCAGATGTGACGGTTCGTGAGGGCTGTTCAGACGACACAGGACAGCAGGACGTTTCGTCCAGCAGGAAGAAACGTCTGACTGTTCGTGGGCGCTGTTCAGACGACACAGGTCAGCAGGACGTTCCATCCAGCAGGAAGACACATGTGACTGTGTGTGAGGGCTGTTCAGTTGACACAGGACAGCAGGACGTTTCGTACAGCATGAAGACACGTCTGAATGTTCGTGAGGGCTGTTCAGACGACACAAGACAGCAGGACGTTTCGTCCAGCAGTAAGACGTGTCTGACTGTGTGTGAGGGCTGTTCAGACGACACAGGACAGCAGGAAGTTTCGTCCAGAAGGAAGACACGTCTGACTGTTCGTGGGCGCTGTTCAGACGACACAGGTCAGCAGGACGTTTCGTCCAGCAGGAAGACACATGTGACTGTGTGTGAGGGCTGTTCAGTTGACACAGGACAGCAGGACGATTCGTCCAGCAGGAAGACATGTCTGACTGTTCGTGAGGGCTGTTCAGACGACACAGGACAGCAGGACGTTTCGTCCAGCAGGAAGACACGTCTGACTGTGTTTGAGGGCTGCTCAGACGACACAGCACAGCAGGACGTTTCGTGCAGCAGGAAGACACGTCTGACTGTTCGTGAGGGCTGTTCAGACGACACAGGATAGCAGGACGTGTCGTCCAGCATGAAGACGTGTCTAACTGTGTGTGAGGGCTGTTCAGAGGAGACAAGACAGTAGGACGTTTCGTCCAGCAGGAAGGCACGTCTGATTGTGTGAGGGCTGTTCAGACGACACAGGACAGCAGGACGTTTCGTCCAGCAGGAAGACACGTCTGACTGTGTCTGAGGGCTGTTCAGACGACAAAGGACAGCAGGACGTTTCGTCCAACATGGAGACATGTCTAACTGATCGTGAGGGCTGATCAGACGACAAAGGACAGCAGGACGTTTCGTCCAGCAGGAAGATACGTCTGACTGTTCGTGAGGGCTGTTCAGACGACACAGGACAGCAGGACGTTTCGTCCAGCAGGAAGACACGTCTGACTGTGTGTGAGGGCTGTTCAGACGACACAGGACAGCAGCACGTTTCGTCCAGCAGAAAGACACGTCTGACTGTTCGTGAGGGCTGTTCAGAAGACACAGGACAGCCGGACGTTTCGTCCAGCAGGAAGACACGTCTGACTGTTCGTGAGGGCTGTTCAGACGACACAGGACAGCAGGACGTTTCGTCCAGCAGGAAGACACGTCTGACTGTTCGCGAGGGCTGCTCATACGACACAGAACTGCAGGACGTTTCGTCCAGCAGGAAGACAAGTATGACTGTGTGCGAGGGCTGTTCAAACGACACAGGACAGCAGGACGTTTCGTACAGCATAAAGACACGTCTGACTGTTCGTGAGGGCTGTTCAGACGACACAGGACAGCAGGACGTTTCGTCCCGCAGGAAGACGCGTCTGACTGTGTCTGAGGGCTGTTCAGACGACAAAGGACAGCAGGACGTTTCGTCCAACATGAAGACATGTCTAACTGTTCGTGAGGGCTGTTCAGACGACACAGGACAGTAGGACTATTCGTCCAGCAGGAAGACGTGTCTGACTGTTCGTGAGGGCTGTTCAGACGACACAGGACAGTAGGACGTTTCGTCCAGCAGGAAGACACGTCTGACTGTTCGCGAGGGCTGCTCATACGACACAGAACTGCAGGACGTTTCGTCCAGCAGGAAGACAAGTATGACTGTGTGTGAGGGCTGTTCAAACAACACAGGACAGCAGGACGTTTCGTCCAGCAGGAAGACACATGTGACTGTGTGTGAGGGCTGTTCAGTCGACACTAGGACAGCAGGACGTTTCGTACAGCATAAAGACACGTCTGACTGTTCGTGAGGGCTGTTCAGACGACACAGGACAGCAGGACGTTTCATCCAGCAGGAAGACACGTCTGACTGTGTCTGAGGGCTGTTCAGACGACAAAGGACCGCAGGACGTTTCGTCCAACATGAAGACATGTCTAACTGTTCGTGAGGGCTGTTCAGACGACATGGGACAGTAGGACGTTTCGTCCAGCAGGAAGACGTGTCTGACTGTTCGTGAGGGCTGTTCAGACGACACAGGACAGCAGGACGTTTCGTCCAGCATGAAGACACGTCTAACTGTTAGTGAGGGCTGTTCAGACGACACAAGACAGCAGGACGTTTCGTCCAGGCAGAAGACGCGAGTGACTGTGTTTGAGGGTTGTTCAGACGACACAGGACAGCAGGACGTTTCGTCCAGCAGGAAGACACGTCTGACTGTGTGTGAGGGCTGTTTAGACGAAACAGGACAGCAGGACGTTTCGTCCAGCAGGAAGACACGTCTGACTGTGCGTGATTGCTGTTCAGACGACACAGGACAGCAGGACGTTTCGTCCAGCAGGAAGACGCTTCTGACTGTGTGTGAGGGCTGTTCAGACGACACAGGACAGCAGGACGTTTCGTCCAGCAGGAAGACAAGTCTGACTGTTCGTGGGCGCTGTTCAGACGACACAGGACAGCAGGAAGTTCCATCCAGCAGAAAGACACATGTCACGGTTCGTGAGGGCCTTTCACACGACAAAGGACAGCAGGAAGTTTCGTCCAGCAGGAAGACACGTCTGACTGTGTGTGAGGGCTGTTCAGAGGACACAATACAGCAGGCCGTTTCGTCCAGCAGGAGGGCACGTCTGACTGTTCGTGAGGCACTGTTCAGATGACACAGGACAGCAGGACGTTTCGTCCAGCAGGAAGATGCTTCTGACTGTGTGTGAGGGCTGTTCAGTCGAAACAGGACAGCAGGACGTTCCATGCAGCAGGAAGTCAGATGTGACGGTTCGTGAGGGCTGTTCAG